>CM052538.1:90367855-90400677 GCA_028533065.1 Trachops cirrhosus
TAGGGGAAATGTAGAAGCTAAAGAACTCATGACACATGGACATGAACTAAAGGGGGGAAATGTGGGTGGGAGAGGGTGTTCAGGGTGGAGGGGAATGAAGGGGGGATAATAGGACAACTGTAATAGCATAATCAATGAAATATATTTTAAAAAACCAATCTAACCTTATTCCTGAAGGAACTAGAAAAAGGACAACAAATAAAAGCAAATAGAAGAAAGGAAATAATGACAACAGCAGAAATAAATGAAATAGAGTTTAAAAAAGCAATACAAAAGATCAATGAAACCAAGAGCTGCTTCTTTGAAAAGATAAACAAGATTGATGAATCTTTAACCAGACTCATCAAGAAAAAAAGAGAGAGGGCCCATTAGAAATAAAATCAAAGAAATAAAATAAAAAATGAAAGAGGAGAAATAACAACTGACATCACAGAAATAAAAAGTATTATAAGAAAATATTACAAACAACTATATGCCAACAAATTGGTCAAAGTGAAAGAAATGGATAAATTCCTAGAAACATACAATCTCCCAAAATCCAATCAAGAAGAAAGAAAATCTGAGAAGACCAATTATGACCCACAAAATCAAAGCAGTGATCAAAAACTCACAATAAACCAACATCCTGGACCAGATGACTTCACAGTGAATTTTACCAAACATTCAAAGAACTAAAATCTATCCTTCTTAAACTATTTCAAAAAATTAAAGAGGAGGGGAAACTCCCAACCTCATTTTATGAGGCCAGCATTCTCCTCATTCCCAAACCAGATAAAGACACTACGAAGAAAGAAAACTAAAGGCCAGTATCCTTGATGAAAATATATACAAAGATCCTCAACAAAACATTAGTAAACTGAAGTCAGCAATACATTAAAAAAATCATACAGCATGATGAAGTGGGAATTATTCTTAGGATGCAAAGTTGCTACCATATATGCAAAGCAATTAACATGATACACCACATAAACAAAAAATGGGCAGAACCACAGAGCCTGCACATCCTCCCCAAATACTAGGAGAAATACAGTAAGATAGTTATTTAGGAACTACATTTTAAGATCTATATACATCTGCAAAATCATCTGGAGAAGACAAAATGGCTTCTAGGCCAGCATCACTCCACAAAAACCAAACTGACTCTAGTAGTCTATGCAGGGAAAGTATGGACTACTTAAAGAAGAGTCAACTAGCCCTAATAAGCTTGAAAAATAAAGATCACTATGGCAAGACTTGATAATGGCCCTTCTGAGCCCATTCTAGGAAAAAAAGAATCAGATTTTTAGCATTTGAGCCACAACTGTGAGGTTTCTCATGGAGCATCATAAATTTATTATCTTATTTTAGCTCAATTCTGTTAAGTATCCATGTCGCATAATTCCCTCTGTTTCCATTTATGCTCACATTATATACTTTTAATTCTTATTCTCTCCCATTACAAATTAAAAATTGGTTTCCGATTGTGATTTGGCTTCCCAAATGAACCCATAGACTATAAACTTCAATGAGAGCCTCCATGAGGACACTTCTACATCTTCAAAGTTAAAGACCAAGTCCAGCTTTCCTTTGGGTAACTTTTCTATAATACTTCCAATTGCAAGATGGACCAATATCTATAACTAGTACATAAAATGAGTTGATGGAAACTTAAAAGAAAACTTTCCTACATCTGCTTTAGATAATTTCTAATGTGAACATTGCTGAAATCCTTATCATTGCTCATCTTTCTAAAAGTTCTGTGAGCTAACCTGGTTAAGAAGTTATGTGACCTCAGAACACTAGCTAAGTTTATGAGTTTGAGTTCACTAGGATTTTTAGTTGCAGGGAACAAAGACTGTCTGTTTGCCTCAAGAAATTTGGGTGTGTTGTAAGGATACAGGTGGCACTTAAGAGGAAGGATGTCACAAGAATTCAGGAAGGTCTGGGGCAATAGGAGGGGCAAGAGCCAAGCATGAGAACAAGATTATGATTTTGCCTCTCAGCATGAGGAGCTCAATCATTTTCAGTTTTGTGCTCCAACATGGACAGTTCTATGCTCTCTCTCTATTATGCCTCTCTGTTTTCCCTTCTATTTTTGTTCAGACCATTTTCTGACTGCTCTCTCCCTAAACATCCAAATTTCCAGAGAGGCAAAATCAGATTAGACCTCAAGGCACTGTCATTTGTGTTCAGGCAGGGCCTTCGCAATGTGCCTGCTCCGATGCTGCTGGCCAGCTTACAGACCAACTCCCCTTGGGTTAGGTGTTCATTCCATACAATCACCTGGGTGAGGCAAGGCATCTGAATGATTAGAACCTGGTCACCTATGCCTCAGGTACCCAGAAGGTCTGAGCATGAAACAGTTCACCTCAGAAGAAGCTATGGATTGGCCAGAACTTGCATATTAATGGAACCAGATAATTAACTCATAGAGCCAGGGAACTCAAATGTAGGTATGTGAATAAGCTACATCAAAATCTTCCAGTATTCATTTAAAAATAGGGAACTCTAGGTTTAATTCCAGATATACTGAGTTAAAATTTTAAGATGGGGGATTAAAGAAAAAATCATATATATATATGTAAGTATATATGCATGATTTTCCATATATATTATATATTTTATATTTATATATATGGGAAAAGTACGTTTGTGGTTTTATGTGAAATGCAGAGTTTATTCTTGTGTTATTTATTAATTATTGTATTATTTTCCATGGGAACAATTGTAAACCCACTTTTGCCCCACCCTGTGTGTGTGTGTCTGTGTGTATTTCAAAGCAGTGGGCAGTTGGTGGGGAGATTTAATCTCCCCAACTGACCACTGCTTTGAAATAATGAGGGAAAAGTGAAAAACAAGAAAGGTCAGATTCAAGGTTAGGAAATCAATTCAATAAATTTGCAGAAGAATTCTCATGAACTCTAGGTAGAAATGTGGGAGAAAGCACACCTGAAAAGTAGAAGTACTGAGATGAAGTAGGTTCCTCCAAAGAAATAAAAATATAAGGAATGTTTCTAGTTCCCAAAGTTTACACAAAAGGCAAATCTAAGAGACTAGCAAGAAATAACGTTAAATTCAAACACTGCAGCCTTTTGCTAGAGCCTCATAAAAAAGTTGAGAATTTGTTTTCTTTGTTTCCTTATCTACAACAAGTATATTCAGTGACATATCATAAGCAAAATGGAAAGCAGTTTTATCAAAATGCTACCTGAATTATATATAAAATTAAATTTTAAAGAATAATTTAAGAAAATATTTCATTTGAATGGAAGAAAGCTAATAAACTATTTCGTGATGCTTTAAAGGAAGAGTTGCTTAATATAAATATATCCTAATACAATTACTATAAAAAATAAGCACATACTTTAGTATATTATTCTCTTTATTATAAAACAAATATTCTCTGTTGAGGTAACATTTCAAAAGGTATTTGGCAAAAATCAATTGAGTTCTATATATACAATTTTGTTATGTGCAACATATATAAAGGACTCAGAGAACAGTTTTTCTAGCATTGCACATAGACTGATTTTAGAAAAAAAATAAAGCTAAAAGTTATCTCTTAAAAGAGGAATTTTCTTCTCCCATCTCCCATCCAACCCTCGACATCACCACCAGTAGTCAATGAGGTGGTGCTCACGGGAGTTCCACAGAAAATGTCAAAAATGATAAATTAATTAAAAAAAAGTTTTGTTTAGCCAAATATCTCACACTGGTTCATAACTTGAAAGTGCTTTCACAAAGTAAACATTAAATCATATGGGATTTACTATTGCTTATCTCAAGAATAAATGGAATTCTCTCATCTTCAATGAAGAAATCCTATGAAATGGTCTCACTCCAGTGTCTTCTCTGCTGTGATCCCTCCCCTCCCCAATGCCCCAAGATGAGGTTGGTTCCCTCTTCTATCCTCTCATATATTTTGTTCATACCTGTTACAGCACCTTCCACATGGGATTGCAGTAGTTCTTTTTTCTCTCATATGTATTCCTCTTTACCTTTTTAGCTTTATTTATCCCTCTCTAAGCTCCTCAGGAGCAAGAAACAAGCCTTAAGCTTCTTGATATCCCTAGCACCTAGCACAGTGCCTGGTACATAATAGAATTTCAATAACTGTTTGTTAGGTTCATGAGTTAGGAACTATTTCAGCTGTGAAGCTACAATGCACATCTTTCCTTGCTTCCAGTTTCACTGAGCGTGTTCTGGTGTCACTCCACATTTTTTAAACCTATCTGGCTGGTGATACCCTAGAAACAAATATAATGTCCAGCATTTCCTCTCAGAAAGAAATGGCCTTCGGTTAGTCTTCTGATAAAAAACATCAATAAGTTATAGTTATAATTCTTTCCCTACTCTCCAACCTCCAAGACTCCTTTGCCTGAGAGCCACTTTTTAGGAAGGCCGTGCTAATAGCCATCTTGGCAGTCATTGTCGTCTTGATCCCCAATGGGTTTGTTGTGATAAGCATCAACTGTTAGTTTTCTGCTTTCTATCTCAGTGTTCTTTGACTGGCCATCTTCCTCACTGCTTGAATCGCTCTCAGTAGAGATGCTGTCTTCTTGTGACTTGCTGCTGTCCTCAGAATCACTGCCATCATTTTCCTCAGACTGGCTGTCTGGCTCTGACTCGCTTTCATCACTCTGGCTCTCTGCAGAGGCACTGTGAGACTGGAGGCCCTCCTGGCTGGAGCTGTTTTCATCCTCAGTGGACTCCGAGCTTTCTTCCGAGTATTTGAGGCTCTCATTGGATTCACTGTCAGTTTGCTCCTCCCTGGATTTGCTTTCTGAACTGGAGGGTTTACTCAAGCTCTCCTCTTCACTGGTATCACTGTCTTCTTGACTTTCTTCTGAGTGACTGGAGGTATTATCTGGGTTGTCACCCCTAGACTTACTCATTACCTCTTCCTGAGACTCACTACTGGTTTCTTGAGATGGCAGGTCAACCTCTTGACTAGACTCACTACTGGGGTCTTGTACATTTTGACTGTCATCCTGAGACTGATTCTCCTCACTGTCTTCTTGAGATTCACTCTTGCTGTTTTCTCTGGATTGTCTGAGGCCAGTTTCTTTGGAGTTAGTGTTTTCTGTGGAGTCACTCTTGACTTCTTCCATTGTATTGCTATTGTGAAGATCATCTGTGTCATCTTCCACAGATATGCGGGACTTCTTGAAAAATTTCCTACTGGGATTCTCCATGGATTGGCTCTCACCTGAATCCTGAGTGCTTACACGCTCATCACTGTTCCCATTTGATTCTATTGATTTGACACTGGCACTGTTCATTCTGGAGTGGCTTCTCTCACTCCTGATGGTGTCTGGATCATCGCTCTGCATCCCTTCATCATCAAACTCAGAGCCATCTCCATGGCTACTGTCTCCCTCACTGCCACCTCCCACCCAGTGCTCCTCACTCTCACTTTCTTGAGTGGAGTCATCTCCCTCAAGTCTGCTGTTCCCCTCATCCTCATCATCAAGATCCTTGCTCTCACTGGTGGTACCTTGGGCACTGTCTTTCCCTTGAGAGGCACTATCTTCTCTGGATTGTGTGGTGTCAGCTGAGTCTTCATCACTTCTGAGTCTGGAGTTTCCTCCTTGTGTTTCTTCAGGTCCTGGGCCATTATCATCGTCACCAAAGGTGTCATCTCCACTGTCATCTTCATCATCATCTTTATCATCTCCTTCTTTTCCTGCATGCCTAGAGAGGCCACCAGCTGGTCTATGAACATACCAATGATCATCAAGGCCCAGGCTTTCCTCTGATTTAGCGCTGTCACTGGGGTCTTCATTTACCTGGAGTTTGAGGTTAACAGACATGGTCAGTACTTCAGGAGGTGATATAGAGGGTCTATTTATCTAATATCAATCTTCATTCTTTCTGCTTTCTTCTTCCTATGTCTCTCATGTAACCATGGTCAATTTCACTGCTCAATAACATCTCTGCCAGAGGTTAAAAGGGAAGGAAGAGGAATCGAAACTCAAGTCATTCCATTTTTTTGTAAGCAAAATTCATTCATGCTGTAAAAATTCTCAAAAAGCTTTGTTGAATCACTTTTATGAAATCATATTATAACAATGATTCCTTAAAGAAAATTCTCAGAGAGTTTTTTGTAAATTAAAGTGTTGGTTTATAATACTCACTCATCAAATTGTTTGGTTTAAACAGAATTTTTAAAAATATTGAATGGTTTAAAAATTACCCAAATATTTTTTTTTTCTAATCAATTCAGGGAGTGGGGGAGATGTATTAGGGCAGGAGAATGAAACCTTTAGCTAAAATGAAAGTAAAATATTGTGATAAAGTATTGATATATATCTCACCCAAACCATATTTATACCTATTTTCCTGGGCAGAGAGCTGCTCCTAAAAAGCCCAGGTAGAAGAGTGCAGCTAGTGTGACTAACAAGGCAGCTTAGTTCTGTGAGCTCAGACACATTATCCTAATAAGTAAAACAATGGGATGCTCTCCACCGACAAGGAAGGGCAGTGAGTCATCATCACTGTGCTCTGGAGCATCTGTTTTCTTTCTCATATGCTGTAACAAGAACATTCTTAGCAATTTTTTTCTTCTTCTACATGTTCCCACTGATCAACGTCTGAGGAGTACAGAATGTTGAGCTCTCTTTGCATCGCTAGTTTACACTGATGTGCTGGACTGAGCATCTGTGTAGCTTTCCATACCTCAATAGGCACAAACGGCACCCTCTGAGGCACAGACCGTTACCCTCATCTGAGCTCAGAGAACACTGAGGTAACAAATCACCACATCTACAGAAAAGGGCATTTTTCAAGTTCTACGCTTATAAATTTCTAGAATGTTCCTCTGACAAACTTTTAGTAAATAGTGGTACAAAGCCTAATAATTTGTCATCCAACTGTGGTCAAGTATAGAACGCAACATGGGTCAAAACCCATGGTCAGAGTAAAACCTCGTTCCCAGAATCTCTGGAGCCCCACAGCTTCATTTTAGTCAAAAGATGATAGAAGAACTAAAAACGTAATGACATTTACTTTTAGAGAAATGAAGAAGAAGGAGGAGTAAGAAAAGGGGAAGAAAGACAGTTTTTTATTACAGGGATATAAGCTAAATCAGCTTTTCTCAGTCCCAGGACTACAGATGAGACTATTTCAAAGAGACAGTCATTACTAAAGCTGCTGCTTCATTCAGGTTTCCTCCGGGTTCTCCCTATTCTCTCCTCAACAGGATCCTTAACATGCAGGAGGTCTCTAGGCCCTGAAGGCACTTTATGCCTTGTCTGCCTGATCTGAACCACTCTAATTGTAAAAGCAACAAAAGCAACATTTCAGACTGGTGAGTGCACTACTGCTTGTCAAACATAGTCTATGACCATTGTGTGTGTGTCTATTCATTTTAACTAGAGGGACATTTAGGTCCACAATGTCTATAATCTGGCCCCAGTGACAAATATGGAATGAATAACATGTCCACATCTGAATTTTCCCACTCATTTTCCCCTTATTTTAGGTGACTATTTAGTCAGCATAACCAATGGTTAGGAAATATTATATTTAGAACAGTTGCCAGGCAATTTAATCTAACATTGTTTCCTTCAATTCCTAAATAGTCTGAAAAGTTAAGAAAGTTCTGTTTAATTACCTGTTCCTCTGAGCTAACTGTACTTTCTTCTGATGACTCACTGCTCTCCTAAAAGGAAAAACAAATGTTGTTTAGTAACTCCTGAGAAAAGGAAAACAAATATGATACACATTAATTGCTTGTAGTTTGGGTTTACTACTTTCCAAATGGCCTAAGTTGATGAGAAGAGAGGTAAGTTACTTTATGAGATGTTTATGACAACAAATAAATGAGATAGTTACCAAAGGTGGTGTTTGTGTCTGAGCCAAATGACCCTGTAAAAAAGGAAGGAAAATTAGTTACTCCTTCACAGATGAAGCATGTCATTGCAAATATTTAGAATAACTTTGGATGATTTTTAAAAGTTTCTTGATATACAGGGTCCAGCAGAAGTAATGCTTGCTTGAGTGTGGTTAGTAGGGTAATAATATGGCTGTAGTAATTTATAATTTTAATTTGTACATTTCACCTAAAATGTCATTTGGTGTGCTTGAGTGTGATATTGTTATGTTACAGATTTACATGCTTATGCATCTTATTCCCTGTACCTTATGCCTAAAACTGATAACAAATAATAGTGAGTATAAATTGTAATTTCAAAAAAAAATAAATACAGTTTCATTAAGATCTTCTGCCATCAAATTAAATGAAATGAAATAAGTAAATAAATAAGGAGAAGGTCATTTTGTTATAAGATTTAGGATCTAGGATTCCATTTATAGCTTTCCAAGGCAGTCAAATAAATAATTGGTTAATAAAGGATTGTCGCAAAAAAAAGAATTACATGCTTATGACTTTGTGATAAAAAGGGGGGTTATTAGTGCCAAACTCTGTATGTTTTGAATTTACATGAGTAATAATGACCTATTATGATGAAATAACTTAAAAATGAATGTGAGGTGACTAATGGCCTGAAAAAAATCTTATGATATAAAAGACCTAAAAATTTCTGTGTTTCTAATACTTCACTTAGAGAAAAACTGACTTTGTTTGAAACTCAGTATCCACACAAGCTAGAGGAAACATAAGATAGGGAAAACAGCATGGGAACTTAGGACCCAGACTTAAGTCTCAATTAGCTCAATGGTTTCAGTGTTAGTCCTGAAAATGAACATCTTGGTGTTAGTGCTAAAATTCATGTGTCTCAGGAAAACCCTAAGTCTCAGGTAAATTGCCATGGTTGCACTATATATGAATTTGGACAGTTCACTCCACCAGTGCAATATCAGTTTCTTATTCATAAATTAAGAATATTAGCAACCAGTCTGCTTATACCACAGGGTTTCTGTGAGGATGAAATCAGTGAAAGCCTATGGAAGCATATTAGGAACTATTCAATATGATGTAAACTAAAGCAATGATCCAATTTGAGAACATCCACTTTATAAAATTCAATAGTAAACAAAACTGACTAGAGAAAGCTGTTAAGCCTTTCTTGAGTCACATAGGTCACCAAAGTAAAAAACATTGTAAATCTGAAATTTAATTACTTATAGTTCTGATTTATTTCACTTTCTTTTTTAGATTTTATGTACTTATTTTTAGAGAGTGGGGAAAGGAGGGAAAGAGAGAGGGAGAGAAACATGATGTATGAGAGAAACGATGATTGGTTGTCTCTCTCATGCCCCCAACCCTGATTGGTTGCCTGTCTCATGCTCCCAACCTGGAACCTGGCCCAAAACCTAGGCATGTGCCCTAACTGGGAACTGAACCAGTGAACTTTAAATCTACAGGTCAGTGTTCAATCCACTGAGCCACACCAGCCAGGGCTGATTTATTTCACTTCCTTTAATCTTATAAGAACTCTAGAAATGTCTGAGCCACCTCTGGTGTCCTTTCCCCATCTACTCTCCTCCTTCCCCTTGAGCAAGGCAAAATCCCAAAGTCTCCTGTGGCTCAAAGCTGCTGAGAGATGGGTGTGAGAACCAAGGTGCAAAGTTAAGCAGGGAGGAGCTGCTATCAGTTATCAACAGGTTTTCAACAAGCCTCTCAGGAATGCTGGGCTGGAGATATCTCTTCAGAAGAAGGAGCTACTGTAGAAGCACTTTAAGTGTTTGCCCTGTGACACTGCAGGCAGGCGCAATGATAGACTCCACTCAAGTCATTTATCATTTGGAATTAAGGGGTGGAAGGGAGCAAGACATTGGTATTTTTCTCTTGCCAAGTCTAGGCTTGAGAACACAGCATGTTTTTGGTAGTTTTAGAGTCTCTGGTTGAAAGAGCGAAAGAATCTTCAGTGGCTGCTTTTAAAGGATCTAGCCTAAGGACATCTTTGAGGCAAGTTCCAGTAGGAAATCCTGCACAGTCCTTTCCAGCCTCAGGCAGGGGCAGGACCTCATCTCAGGCCTCTGTCATTATCCTCCTGCCATTAATGGCATTGTGCCCAAACTGAATAATGCAGCAGTAAACAAAACAATGAATAAAACACTTTTACTTAGCATAAGATTTTAACCCTTACTTGTAGTTTTAGTCTTAAGAACCTACTGACTTCCTAGACCTGGTACCTTCTCAGAGGGACAGAACACCCCAATACAGAAGGTGGATTCTGGAGCCAGAGTGACTTGGTTCAAAGTCTAGTTCTAACACTTATTAACCTTACAGCCCAGACAGACTAGGTTACTCCCTATGTCTCAGGATTCCCATTTGTAAAATGAGAATAAAATATGACCCCTAGTTTATTGGAGTGTTATGAAGATTGAGAAAGTAAATACATATAAAGCACATAGAACCATGCCTGGCAAGGATTCTTGAGTTATTGAGAGTTAATAACTATCAGGTTACTCAGAGTCATTAGCTAACACTCAGCTAACATTAGCTACCATTCCAAATACTCTAGTATCCTCTCATTTTTCATTCTTTTCTCACCTTCCAGAACTTGACCTGCTGCTTACCCAGACATCTGGTAAAACGTATTTGTAGACCTAATCCTCCAAGGGCAGTCTTGGTTCATTGTCATCCATCCCCTTGCATTACTATATGCATCCACTATGAAAATAAAGCTAAGGGAGAAAAAGCTTCCTCACCAAGTTATACTAGTAAGTTGGAACTGAAGCAGTATATGAACTAAATTTTCTTATATGAACTAGAAATTATAGCTCTTATCACCTATGTCTTAAGTTATGTATTTATTAAATTATTAGAAGTTTCAACATTAGCAATGGAGATAACTTGGTTGTACTAATAATGTATTAGAATAAAAATATTTCAAAAAATCTTATTTCTGCTCACCTTCCATTCTTCAGAGCTCTTGGATTCAATATTTTGATACCTGGCTACCTAGAAAATTTAATATACACAGTCAGCCCACAGAGAAAGCCCACAGAGAAATTTCCCAGGCAGCAGTTATTAACACTTTACTTAAATTAGGAGCAGTGGTAGTGAAATTCTAGCAAGCATCAGAATCACCTGGGCACATGTTAAAACACAGATTGCTGTGCCCCACCCCCAGAGAGTCTGGCTCCAGAGGTCTGAGGTAGGACCCAAGAATTCAAATTCCTAACAAAGTTCTAGGTGCTGCTGCTGCTGCTGCTGCTCTGAGGAGGACACTTTGAGAACCACTGCTTTTGAGAAAGAACTATGAGACTCAAGACTATGTAAATAGCAACTGAACAGAACAAGGAATAACTGAGATGATATTTTAAAGAAAACAACTACCTGAGAAACTATTTTCATCTAACTGGAACATACACAGCCACCTTGGCTCATAGACAATGAAAATTGTGAAGTTTTAGGTATAAAAGGTTTTTTTTTCTCCATATATCCTTGTCCTGATACTTACGGGAAGAGCACAGGACAACCCCCAAAGGAACATAAGCAGGATACTGGTCTTCATAGCCGGTTGTGACACCTCCACCTGTGATGAAGGACAGAGATTTTTCTCCATGCTACAGAAATACAGGAGCTTCAACTTTTTAACAGTTTCTCCCTATTTAAAAAAAGCTCATCTAAATGTCCATCAACTGATAAATGGATAAATATAATATACTGTATCCATACAATGGAATATTATTCAGCCAGAGAAAGGAGTAAAGTTCTGATATGTGTTACAAAGCAAAGGAGACTTGAAAACATTATATTGAGTGAAAGAAGCCAGACACAAAAACCCACATATTGTATAATTCCATTCCTATGAAATGTCCAAACAGACAAATCTATAGAGACAGAACTTAGATAAGTATTTGCCTAGGTCTGGCAGAGGTAAAGAGTTGGGTGTAACAACTAAGGGGTGAATGTTGGAGGTAATAAAAATGTTCTGAAATTGGTTTTGGTGAAGGTTGCACAATTCTGCGAGTATATTAAAAACTATTAAACTGCATACTTTAAATAGGTAAAGTATCTATGTGAATTATATGAAAATAAAGCTGTATAAAATAAATCTTACTCCTAAGAGATAAATTGAAAACTTTTCAATGAGGAGCTCTGTAAACACTTCTTCATTAACATAAAATCTGATAAACAGAGGAAAAAGTAAAGAAAAAGGAATGAATTTCTGACTGTTCACTTTCATAATTATGCAACTTGGTGTGGCACAGCAACTTTGCAAATATATTCCCCCGAAGAGCTATAGTTATGGATACACCTCTAATAGCCAGTGGGCATTTGTCTACACACACACACACGCACACACACAAAGTGGCTTTTCGGTCACATGGATAACCTCACAATAATGTCCAGACAAAATACATTGGTTTTGCATTTTTTTAATATGCAAAAATGCACTATGGCAGGCTTCACATTACAGCTCTAGAAAGCTCTTCATATCTACTGCGTGACATTGAGCAATACATTCTACATGACAATGCTAACTTCTTTTAAGTGTCATTCACAGTACTGAAGGTTCTTGGGAAGATTAGAGGTTTGGGTGCACTAGTGCATCCTGATCAGACAGAGGTCAAGTGAAACTGCATTTTCCTGGAGGGCGGCTTCGTTTCATACCTCAAAAACCGGTAACTTGAGAAACGATTCATTCTACATCTAAAAATAAATGTACTAGATTCTAATATAAACAGTTATTAAAATGATTCAAAAGGAAAAGCTCTGAGACTGCCTTAACAGAATGGTCAGCTGCACTTCATATGTTTTGCAAAATATCCTTCAAGTTTATTGCAAACTTCACTATTGTCAATTTGTTTTTTGTTTTAATGTTAAATACATACCACACCAGTGACAAAATATCTAAACCAGAGATTCTGGCTGTTTATTAGTTTCATCTGGGGGGATGTAAAGACATTCTAATGCAGAAATCCCACTGCTGAGCAACAAATCTGTCCACTGGAGGTGGGAAGAGGAATGAAGTTTATTTTTAAGGTTCTCAAAGTGATTTTAACCCTTGATCTGAGAAACAGGCATACACTGCTAAATAATATCTGAATATGCTAAATGTCTGAAACACTGGGTTTGAGAAGTCATTTAATCTTATTTTTACATTGATTCAAAACAATAGAAATCCTAAGATAAGGAGCCTAAGCATGTTCATTTCTGCTTTCATACAACTCAAACGGTCTGACAAAGGTGCTCATTTTATATCATGGGCACTATCCCTTTTCAACACCGCCATTCTTGGCACATGCCATTTCCTTTATTCTAATTCAGTAGGGTTCATATTAGTACTCATATTTTGATATTATTTAATTCTTTTCAAATCCTTTGCCTAATATCAACAGAGAAAACATATGAAAATGCTCGACTGCACCTAAAACAAGCCTAATTCAACAAGGTATCACTTCTGAAGGAAACCAGAATGTCTCATCCCAAAATATTTCTCTTTGACATGCAACTTATTTTGAGCTGAAGGCACTTGAGAAACAGCAGATACAAGAAGGGCCCACTGATCCTCCTTTTTCTTCCTAAAAACAGGAGATAAGATTCCCAGGCGAAAGGTGTCTCTTCTGTACCACAAGGAGAGAAGGCATTTTTCATTTTAAAAAGTTTTTATATATTTATTTTTACAGAGAGGAGAAGGGGGGCAGAAAGAGAGGGAGAGAAACATCAATCAGTTGTCTCTCGAGCTCCCCCAACCAGGGACCTGGTGCACAGCCCAGGCATGTGCCCTGACTGGGAATCAAACCAGCGACCTTTTAGTTTGAAGTCCACTGAGCCACACCAGCCAGGGCACCGAAAGCATTCTTATCACCAGAGATGAGAATCAAAGCTGAGAGAAATCCCTCCAAACAACTCTTGTCAAACTAACCATTATCTTCCCAGTCACTACCACACAATTTACTGCCCATAGCCCTAAACACTTTTCTTGTCACTTCTTCACAAATGTATTGTTGCTTTTTCTAAAAGACATACTATCTTTCTGATCTGGTCACTTCTTCAGGTCTTCATTCTCTTTGTAAGTCTCCCTTGTGCATGTTAAAATTTTAATAAAACTTGTATGCTTTTCTTCTGTTAATCTATTTTAGTCAGTTTAATTCTTAGGCCCAACAGGCGATCCAAAGAGGGTAGATATTTCCTCCTCTACACTTCCCTTTTGTTCCCACAATCAAAACAATTTTCTAAAGTTCTTAGGTTTATTTCTTAAGGAAAGTTTCATGCCAACATGATACTCTCAGAATAACTGCATGCTGATGGTTTTGGCTTCAGAGGTCAAATGAAAATCAGGCTGCTCACCATTTTAATTTCCAAAGTGAAATTTGAAAAGGGTGGTCGTCTCATAATGCCCTGAAAACTGGCAGATATTCTAGCTTTGATAAAAGGCCAGTGAACACTCAACTCTCCTGTGTTTTCTATTGCTTCTCTCTTATCCAAATATCCACCTCCAAACAATTAGGAGATGCTCTACACCAATGAATGCTGTGTTTCTCACAAAGGAAGTGTATACTTTCAGTGCTCATGTTTCTTAGAAATGGAATATCATGAAACATAAGGAAGATGCACTAACATACTCATGGTTCTAGAAATAACATTGAGCACCCTGACCTAAAGTAATAACTTCCCAAATGGAGGTCTGGTAAACTAGAGTAAAATATAGCCTAGGATCCCGAGAGAGCTGATATTGACTCCCAAAGAATATAGTCTGCCATCAGGCATTACGGAAAGTCAGATCTTAAATCTATGTTAAATTTTTTAATTAGTATTTTTGATAAAAGAAAAATTACTCTTTTGTGAAGTGTATTTCCAAATGAGAACTCTAGACTTTGTAAGCTTTTTAGCAATCACCCTAAAAAGACTGGAAACAGATATGGAGTAGTCCTATTCTGAATAATAATTAGCAAAATAGCTACAAGCCTGAAAGATAAGGATCCAGAACCTCACGTATTTCTTCAGTGACTGGTAAATGTCATTTCTACATTGTACACCCTGCCATTCTACCGTAAAAACATGGAATGAAAGGAAACGAACAACCTCAATTGAGTTCCATCTGTTTGGAAGGTAGTTTATGTATTAGAGACTTTCAACCTTTATGAACTATTTTCCCAAGCTCAATTTAACACACTTAATTTGCTTATTTTTGACTTAGTGTGGTTGTCCTTAGTGATACGAATAAAGAATTTATCAATTCATTAGCAGTCAACAAATATTTATAGAGAACATCCTTTGTGCCAGACACAGTTCTAGGTGCTGAGTGTACAACAGTATGTAATAACGATAAGGCAATCTTGAAGTAAAACTACCCAGAACCCAACTAACCAGAACATCCATTAACTAGAATTTGTTTGATCATTACTCTTTGAAAATAAAGTGTAATTTGGTCAGGACACTAATTCTATTAGGAATTTAGAGAACTAAACAAGTCAATAAAAATTTCCAGTCTTTCTCATTGTAATCGTCTTGAGGTCAGTTGCAATCAACACCATGTCATATGCCTTCAACCACAGTAAAATAACTCCTAAGTGTCTCAAAATTAAATATAAATTTGGAAGGCCTCTAGGTATCTGAGGCACATTTGTCCACATCACCATTTTGGGGTAGGTAAGTAGACAGACTAATGTCCTCTAGAAAACTGTTTGTTTGTTCACTTGTTGTAACCAATCATATCAGAGTAGGATAGTCTACTTGGTCCTCAGTTAAACAGAAAGTATGGTTCACCAGAGGTTATTGTTCCTGAAAAGACAGGTGGCAAGAAGTGTTGCTACAACACATGGGATCTCCTACACGTCACACAAAATGACTGCTTGACCACAGCTCCTGTTCTCTGTCATGAAAGACAGATGCTTCTGATAAAGATGAAGTAAAATAAATGCAGCAAATAAAAATACATATGGATAGGAGTATGTATACTCCTAAGTTTTCTACACTGGAAAAGTTTTTCAAGTATTTTATTTATTTAATTTTAGAGAGAGGGAGAAAAAGAGGGCGAGAAACATCAGTCGGTTGCCTCTCACACACCCCTCAGCTGAGGGCCTGGTGCAGCCCACAGCCCAGGCATGTGCCCTGACAGGGAATTGAACTGGTGACCTTTTAGTTCAAAGGCCAGCACTCAATCCACTGAGCCACACCAGCCAGGGCTACACTAGAAAATGTTTTAAAAAGACAGTTGTAGTCAACACCTACCAAATTCTGACTGTATGCAAGACATCATATTCCCATGAATACCCAGCCAGACAATACAAAAGCATTATAATTATCACACCCTTGCTTTATTTCCGTGGTCTTAGCATCTCAGTTACTCAGTTCATAATGAATATTATTGGTTGCTGCCTAGATTTTTAGTTTAAAAGGCCATATTTTGAAAGTCCTGCCAATCTACTTTAGATTCTTTCATAATGTCTCATAGGCCATGAACCTCACTATATCCATGAAACCTAAATGTAAAAGTTTTATTTGTTTTGTTAATTAATGCTAAACTTCAGAATGACTTTTCATCTGTCCCCTATTGTGTAAACATTCTTTTTCAAAAGTACCATGCAGAGATCTAATTAAAGTACTAGGAGGAAAAACACCTGGCTTAACATGTCTTTTTAATATCATTATTTACTGTGGCATAAACAACAGGCACAAAATGAGAATCATTTTTACCCAAGGCACCATTCTCCCCTTCTTTCTCCACATGGCATGCCTCTCAACATGTATGCATATTTAATGTTTCCAAACAACACAACTGAACTCATTTATAAAAAATTAAAGCATGAAAATGTCTTACCGTCTTCAGTTCACAAAGACTTGTCCCCAAAGTCTCAACAATCAGGCTGAACTTCTCATAGGGGAAATCTGTGCCCCACAAAACCACTCTTCTGTTGATGTTCTGAACACTTCTCTGATGGGGCAGGGATTTAAACTCTGCTGTAGCACTTCATAGCCAATCATCCTCGGGCTGGGGGTGACTGACATCACAAGGTGTCACCAGGACTCCAGCACACCCACACTTCCTCCAGCTTGCAGAGGCAAATTTTCCCTAAAAAGCACTTGTGGTTCCCAAATGACTAGACTAGTTTCCATTAAATTGAAGATCTTCCTGAAGCTTTATTTTGATTTCTAAATATATGTCATTCACATCCATGCAGGCTTATGAGCATTATAAACAATGACAATACCTTCCACCCACTGATAGATCCCAGCAGACGCTAGGATGGGAAAAGAAGAGTCAAGGAGTGGGTAGAAAGTTTCCTGTTAGTGTACCTTTCCAGGTTGTACAAGAGGAATCTACTAAAATACTAGATTTGCCTACATTGTTGGTGTTGAGAATATAAGCTTTTATTCATTTTCCCTTTTTTCTTCTTTTAACCACCTCTACTACTCATCTCCTTTTCCTCTCATCTCCCTTCCCCACATATACATTAAGGTCCAAAATTTTTACTAATCTAGTGAAGTGTCCACTTACAGAATTCTATGGTGACTGGACATGTTAAAGTACCACTCTAAGAAACTTTTGTTTTTAATCAAAAATAATTTAAATTTAAATACTTAATTATTTCCCCGAATGGCTTGTCACATTTTAGTTTTAACTCTGGTGACTTTTTGAAATCAGAATTGGATGATGAGGAGACTAGTTAGGCAGCGTCCAAAGAAACCAATTACCAAGGGACTCTCTGTCATCACTGAAAATGTAATTAAAAGGATAAAATTGTATTTGTCAGGACTCTTCAGGCAGTGTATTTGTTGTAAGGACCAGGAAGTGGAGTTGGCACTTCCAAAGGAGCCTACTCAAGAAAAAATAGAAAAACCTCCAAACTAATATTTAAAGAATATACATCACTGCAATTTAAGTTCCTTAAGACTGGGATGTTTGCTTTGTTTACTGGTGTATACCCAGCACCCTAATGCCTAGTTCCTGGGTCATAATAAGTACTCAATAAATGCTTTCATAAGTGACTGAACTGATTAGCTTTAAAATGGGCCAAATTATTTGCTTGCCTATAGTACCCACTTGACTCACTCTGACCTTTTTTGAAAGTTTTATGATTGTTGGAAATTTTATTTGATACACCTACCAACCTTGTTCTAGAGAATTGGGGTGCCCATCTTTATCCAGGAAACTAATACAAACACATGGATTCTTATTCAGTTTGAACTGCAATGACATAAGGGGCAGAAAATCAGGAGAAAGAAGTTTATTTCCTTCTAGAGCTGATTAGAAAACCAAAGTTCACATGGGGAAGCTATAAATTCACTATGTCCTGTTGTGGTTCTGAATTACACTTCCTGGTACTGTTATAGGTCTTGACTGAGGTCTACCCTAAAAGAACCTTATAATCTTATGTCAGAGCAGATTCTGGGAAGATTTTGAAGAGGGTGTAACAAGACATTGTTTTAGAATCTAACAACCATAGACAACATTTTCACCAAATTAAATGTTTGAGTTACCTAATGTGGTATTAAAAGCCACTCCTATATTTGTACCTTAAAACAATAACTATTGTATTATTTCTTATAACTGGGGCTACAGGTTGGATACTCAGGTGGAATGGAATATTCAGGATAGCTCAAATTTCCAGTCAAGATGGAGGCATAGGTAAATATGGCTCACCTCCTCTCACAACCACAGCAAAAATTACAACTAAACTACAAAACAAATATCACTAAAAAAATTCCAGAAAATCAAGCTGTATGGAAGTATGACAACTAAGGAATTAAAGAAGCCACATACATCCAGGTAGGAGGGGCAGAGACGAGGAGATGCAGAGAGGTTCACAGAGGTGTGGACACGCAGAATAGGGTATGGACATGGAACAGGCAGTCCCACACCCACATGTGGTAGATAAAAATCAGAAGGGATACCTCAAGAGCAAGGGATCCCAGCCCTATACCAGACAACACAGTCCAGGGTTCCAGTACCAGGAAGATAAGTCCCCATAACTTCTGGCTGTAACAACCAGTGGGGGATGGGATAGCACAAGAAGCTGCAGAATTCTCAGGAGCCTCCTCTTAAAGGTCCCGTAATGGATTTAGGATTTACGCAGACTCATTCCCTCTGGACTTCAGCACCAAGGCAACACGTGGAAGGGCACCGGTGGCATATGGGGTGAAATTGAAGTGTTTGGCATCAGGGCAAGTGCTGGGAGACAGCTTCTTCCCAGATAAAACTCCAGAGGCCAGGCAGTAGCAATGTCCCCTCTGCGAGCCCTCCCATACACAAAGCAGTGACATGGGTAGCCTCACCCTGGCAATTTCCTAAGGCTCCACCCCATCCAACTTACCAGTGTGCTTTTCTACAATAGGCCACACTACTGAGACAGAGAGTCAAAGCAGCTCCACCTAATAAACGGAAAAAAAAAACCCCACAGGAAACTTCTGGCCAAGATGGAGGCATAGGTAGACACATTGTGCCTCCTCGCACAACCAAGATAGGGACAATAACAATTTAGAAACAGAATAACAACCAGAACTGACAGGAAAAATGAACTGTATGGAAGTCGGACACCCAAGGAGTTAAAATAGACACGTTCATCCAGACCAGTAGGAGGGGCAGAGTCGGGCAGCCAGGAGCAGGTCGAGGAGCAGAGAGTGTTGGGACCAGACACCTAAGGCAACCGGGACATGTAAGACCACAGTGGGCAGACCCTGGGTGCTCAAGCGGCAGCTGGCAGACCCCGGCCAAGGGGTGGCAACTGGCAGATCCAGCGAGGTGGTGATTATGAAGCAAGGCACTGCGTGCAACCCAGGATCCCAGTGCTGGGAAATAGAGCCTTGGGGCACTGATTGTAAACACCTGTTGGGGGTTGCAACACAGGGAGAGACTCCCAGCCTCACAGGAGAGGTTGTTGGAAAGTCTCAGTGGGTACACAAACCCACCCACACAGGAATTGGCACCAGAGGGGCCCAGTTTGCTCCGGGGAAGTGGTGGAAGGGACTGAGGTCCGACTGAGAGCAGAGCAAGAGCCATTGTTCCTTCTTGGACCCGGCGCACACACACAGCATTTCAACCCAGCAAATGGAGTGCCCTGTCCTGGTGATCACCTAAGGCTCCGCTCCTCGTAGGTAACAGGTGCAACCAGACCAAAGAAAAAAAAAAGAGAGAGAGAGAGATGGCTCAAACAGAAGAACAATTGAAAACCTCAGAACCCATCCTGTTAAGCGACCGAGAGATAGCCAACCTATCAGATGCACAGTTCAAACACTGGTGATCAGGAAGCTCACAGAATTGGTTGATTTTGCTCACAAACTAGATGAAAAAAATGAAGGCTGCAATAAGTGAAATGAAGAAAAATGCACAGGAACCAATAGTGATGGAATGAAAGATGGGTCTCACATCAATGGAGTGGACCAGAAGGAAGAAAGAAACAACCAAACAAAAAGAATGAAGAAATAAGAATTTTAAAAAATGAGGAGAGGCTTAGGAACCCCTGGGACATCTTTAAACGTTCCAACATCCGAATTATAGGGGTTCCAGAAGGAGAAGAGGAAGAGCAACAAGTGGAAAACTTATTTGAACAAATAATAAAGGAGAACTTCCCCAATCTGGCAAAGGAAATAGACTTCCAGGAAGTCCAGGAAGCTCAGAGAGTCCCAAAGAAGTTGGACCCAAGGAGGAACACACCAAGGCACATCATAATTACATTAGCCAAGGTAAAAATGTAGAGAATCCTAAAAGCAGCAAGAGATAAGGAAATAGTCACCTACAAAGCAGTTCCCATCAGACTGTCAGCTGATTTCTCAAAAGAGACCTTACAGGCAAGAAGGGGCTGGAAAGAAGTATTCCAAGTCAGGAAAGACAAGGACCTACATCCCAGATTGCTCTATCCAGCAAAGTTTTCATTTAGAATGGAAGGGCAGATCAAGTGCTTCTTAGATAAGGTCAAGTTAAAGGAGTTTATCATTACCAAGTTCTTATTTTATGAAATGTTAAAGGGACTTATCTAAGAAAAAGATAAAAAACATGTCTAGTAAAATGACAGCAAACTCACAGTTATTAACAACCATACCTAACACAAAAACAAACTAAGCAATCAGCTAGAACAGGAACAGAACCACAGAAATAGAGATCACATGGAGGATTATCAACAGAGGAGTGGGAGGAGGAGAGAGGGGGGAAAAGTTACAGAGAATAAGTAGCACAGATGGCAGGTAGAAAATAGACAGGGGGAGGGTAAGAATAGTATGGAAAATGTAGAAGCTAAAGAACTTATATGTATGACACATGGACAAGAACTAAAGGGCGTGAATGTGGGTGGGAGGGGTGTGCAGAGTGGAGTGGAATGGAGGGGAAATGGGACAACTGTAATAGTCCCTTCCACCGCTTCCCCCAAGCAAACTGGGCCTTTCTGGTGCTAATTCCCATGTGGGTGGGCTTGTGCACCTGGTGGGACTTTCCAACAACCTCTCCTGTGAGGCTGGGAGTCTCTCCCTGTGTCTCAACCCCCACAGGAATTTTCAATCAGTGCCCCAAGGCTCTATTTCCCAGCACTGGGATCCTGGGTTGCACGCAGTGCCTTGCTTCATAATCACCGCCTCGCTGGGTCTGCCAGTTGCCACCTTTCGGCTGGGGTCTGCCAGCTGCCGCTTGAGTGCCCAGGGTCCACCTGCTGTGGTCTTGCACACCTGGGATGCCAGGTCCCAACACTCTAGGTTCCACGACCCCTCTCCACCCAGCTGCCCGACTCTGCCCCTCCTACTGGTCTGGATGAACGTGTCTATTTTAACTCCTTGGGTGTCCGACTTCCATACAGTTCAATTTTTCTGTCAGTTCTGGTTGTTATTCTGTTTCTAAATTGTTGTCCCTATCTTGGTTGTGCGAGGAGGCACAATGTGTCTACCTATGCCTCCATCTTGGCCAGAAGTCGAAGAGAGACTCTTAAAAGCAGCAAGAGAACTGCACGTAGTTAACTACAGGGGAGTTCCCATAAGACTGTCAGCTGATTTCTCAAAAGAAACTGCAGGCTAGAAGGGACTGGCAAGAAGTATTCAAAGTGATAAAAAGCAAGGACCTACAAACTACATTACTATATATATATATAGTAAATAATACTGTATAGCATTTAGTATTATTTAGTATATCGTATTTACTATATATAGTATTACTATATATAAAAATATATATATTTAAAAAGATAGTTCTGGCTCACAATTATTATCTGGGAGCTCAGTGGAGCTGTTATTTTGGCCATTTCAGTTCTCCTTCACATGGCCTCTCCTTGTAGCTTGGCTTTCTCACGTGGTGGCTAGGATCTAAGAACTTCACAAAACGTGATACTTTTGAATCCTACATTCTATTGGTCAAATCAGTCACAAGACCATCTGAAATTCAGAAGGAAAAATACTCTCTAGCTTTTAATGTGAGGAACAAATGAATACATAGGGAGCAGAGCAAATGCTGAGAACACTGTGAAGACTGGTTACTATACCACATGACAAACGAAGTGGCTGAGGACAAACTGTCAACTGCCACAAGACCTACATCACCATGGAGGCATAAGCGGTGGAAAGACGCAGGACATCTGATGGGGATGAGAATAGGAGAACTCAAAAATAATCAATAATTATTGCTGGTAGATGCCAGTGGCACATAATGAAATCTGAAGGATCTGGAGCAGTCTAGCCAGCCCATAAGAATTCTCAAAATAGTTAGCATAGTTGCCTTCCAGGACAGACATATATAGAGGAGAAACTGCTGGGAGTAAAATACAAATTGCACAGAATAGGTACAAAAGAGAATGCATAGTTAAGTGTGGGAGAGGGAAATGGGTTCAGGAAATCTGAGAAAGCAAGATGCTTTAAAAAAAATGCAACATGAAAACAATACATGAGGGAACTGTGTGAAAGCTACCCTGAGCCCTTCCTCTTTCCAAAAGTTAAGAAAAAACAATTTCATGCAAAACAAACAGCAAAAAACTTTATTTATTTATTTATTTATTTATTTATTTATTTATTCATTTATTTATTTATTTATTAAATCCCTTAAGAGCAGAAAAAACAAACCTTATAGACAATGAATCATGCTGAGAATACATCAAACACATAACCTTATATTTTATTTCATTTTTAAAAGATTTTTAAAAATTCATTGTTAGAGAGAGGGGAAAGGATGGAGAAAGAAAAGTAGAGAAACATTGATGTGAGAAACATTGATTGGTTGCCTCTCCCATGCCCCTCAACCAGGGACTGGCCCACAACCCAGGCATGTGACCTGACTGGGAATTGAACCAGTGACTTTTCGGTTTGCAAGATAATACCCAACCCACTGATCCACACCAGTCAGGCTAACCTTATATTTTAAAAAGAGACAAAAGACATTAAGAAAATGACACAATAGATGAGGGAAAAAACAACATAAGTAAGAATCAGAAAAACCCAGAAATGAAGTATAAGAAATTGGGGGAAAACTTGAAATAAAAGAAAGATTTATTTTGGAAATAAGACTAAACTTGAAGGAGCACAAGAGGAAATAAACACAATAGGTAATTGAGTAAGAGAGCTAGAAGACAAAAAAAAGAGAAAAATATTTTTAAATTTAAAAGAAATGAAGGAAGAGAGGAAAAAGTAATTAATAGCAAGTGACATATTAAAAATGGGCAAAGAAGATCCAAATTACAGATAATAGGAGCTTTGAAGAAGATAATAAAAGTGAGGAAACAGCAGAAATACTATAATAAATAAATAAACAAATAAATAAATAGTAACATTTATTATTCAAGGAAACTTTTCTGAATTAAAAATACTTAAAACTCATATTGAAAGAGACCAGCATGTATCTAAGAATATCAGCTTTAAATGACCAGTACCAAGGCATAGCCTAATAAAATTAATGGAATTTAAAGATAAAGAAAATAATCCTTTTCATTTCTAGGAAAGAACAGTGACTTCAAGGGAAAGAACAGTAGGTTACCATTAAGACCTTTTGACAGGAATGCTTTATGCCACACACAAAAAAACTGGAATAACATATTTAAGACATTCAAGATAAAAAATGTAATCCAAGGATTTTATAGTCAGCAAACTTGACTTTCACTTATGAAGGATTCAAACAAACTATAAACAAACTATAACATTTAAGTATTCAGGGAATATAGTTTTCTCAAGCTCTTTCTGGAGAATCTACTAGAAAATAAGCTTCAGATAACCAAAATGACTAGAAAGACTATGTCATAAGAATAGCTAGTAAGCATCAAACATACAGTTACTTGTAGAAAAAAAATTAAATGAGGCTAAAAAAGAAAGAGTATAGTCTGTAATGGTATATACCCAGCATAAATATAATACAACTTTTTAAAAGATGAGGAGATTAAAGAATACATGAAAAAAGCACTTCAAACTTTCTTGACAATTATACAAATGATGATAATATTGTTATTCTGAAAATGTTGTTTGTGTAATGTGGGATAAAGTAAATTAGTAATTATAAATTATTTTATTTCTTTTAACCTATGTGTCCTTAATAATCAGGATTCTCAATGTGGAAAAAGGGAAGTAGAGATTTGATACAGTGGAGAGAAAGTAAAAAAAAATTCTATAATACTAAATTTAAATAAAATGAACCTAAATTTTCGCAAGGAATTATTTAAACTCTCACACACACACACCCCACATGTATATCTTTGCTCTGTTCCTATAGACATCTAAAAACAATGACAAACACAATAGTAGTGTCCTTAGAACCCTAACATTACACACAAGTGTCCAGGGCTTTTGGGGGATTTGGTTGATTCCAGGTTTGTGGCAAGAAGTGTGCAAGATACTTCTGGAGCATCCTGTCATGCCAGATTGCAGGAAAGCTATCAGAAACTATGTATTAGCTTCAGCAGCCAACATGACTAGGCCTCCACTAGTCAAAGATAGAATATGGCAGGTCCTTGAATAGTATTTCATTCAACATTGTTTTTTTATAATGTTGATGGGATGGCTAGGAACTTAACTCTTGTTTATGTCAATTAGCCTATAGTAAAATTGGTTTCTTATGTCATTTCACCTAAAGTTGTCGAACTTACTGACCCTGTTAAGTGAGGACTCTTTTTAATTACAACAGACTAAAACCTGCAGTTGAACTTAAACAGATAGCCAGATATTTCTCCAGCAAAATGGTTTAATTGGGGAACAACAAAGAATTGCCATTTGGAACATGTGCTCAAATGGCAAGCCACACACGAATCATGAGAACTAAACAGGAATGTTCTTTCATAGAGGAAAAGATAAGTTCAAAGGGGCTGTTGTAAACAAACAGTCCATTGGCACTGTAGTGGCTTTTCATTACAACTCAAGACTGAGTTGTAATAGTCTTTCATTGGCTGAGTTGGTTGCCTGACAAGGAGAAGATCCTCCCTCTTCCCAGATGGAGTAGGAGAGTAGAAAACATCTTCCTGTGGAAGATGGAAAGTATGTCTCTTTCTGTTTGGGGTGACTGATGATGAGTAGTAGGACCTGAGAACTCTCATCTTCAATTTAAATGAGGTTTCTGTTAATTAATTTTGCACTGTCAAATTATTTTAAATCCATAAGTTTATAATAATGAAATAAAAATAAAAGATTAACTGGTCACCTTAGGAAGATCATAGGGACATAGTTTATATTATGTATAAATATTGTAAACAAGTGAAGAGGATGAGGCATTTGTCCAGCCCCACATAAACTGAACTGAGTTAGAAATAAAGGGGAACATATCTTTATAAAAGTTCCATTAACATATTAAGAGAAAATGATAGAATTCACCATTTTGCGGCCCTTAATGAATTAATCAATCTGGGCGTTGCACATTAATGGCTCACAGAAAGAGAGACAAACAAACTATATACTTCCTGACACAAGAACACAATATCACCTATTGTAGGCCAAAAAGATCAAACACAAGGTAATCAAATGTTTGGATCTAGCTCCCAGGTTGCAGGAAATACAGATAACAGAATATTTGGAATTGCACCATGTGTGTAATCAGTAAGATATAGACTGTGGGAAACTCTACAATTCAAATACCTCAGGTTCTTCAACAGATAAATTATTAGGAAAAGAAAGAAAATAAATAGAAGTATGATTTAAATGATTTGGAGACTTAAAATACATAGCAATTGTTTTTCTTTTTTTTTTAAGGATTTTATTTATTTATTTTTAGAGACGAGAAGGGAGGGAGAAAGAGAGGGAGAGATACATCAAGGCATGGTTGCCTCTGTGCAACCCCCTGCTGGGGACCTGGCCCACAACCCAGGCATGTACACAAACTGGGAATTGAACTGGCAACCCTTTGGCTCACAGGCCAGCAATCAATCCACTGAGTCACACCAGCCAGGGAAAATTACATAGCAATTGTTTTCCAATGGGCAAGAGTAAGTTATTGTTTTAGGTTTGCATACCAGGGTAATAAAACTAAAAAAATCACACAAGTGATTTCTGCAAAATTCAGTTATTACTTTTTGAGACATAAAAATTGTTTAGCTGGGATGTAGCCCATGAGGAGCTTCTCTTTTTTACTTTTAAAATATATTTTATTGATTATGCTATTACAGTTGTCCCATTCTCCCCCCCCCCTTATTCTGCTCCACCTTGCACCACCTTCCCACTGCATCCCCCACTCCCTTAGTTCATGTTCATGGCTTATACATATAAGTTCTTTGGCTTCTACATTTCCTATACTATTCTTAACCTTCCCCTGCCTATTTTGTATCTACTATTTATGCATCTTAGTCCTTGTACCTGCCCCCCATTCTCTCTGTCCCCACTGGTAACCCTCCATGGGATCTCTATTTCTGTGGTTCTGTTCCTATTCTAGTTGTTTGCTTAGTTCGTTTTTGGTTTTGTTTGTTTTTTGTTTTTAGGTTCAGTTGTTGATAGTTGTGAATTTGTTGTCATTTGCTGTTCATATTGTTGATCTTCTTCTTCTTAGATAAGTCCCTTTAACATTTAATATATATAAGGGCTTGGTGATGATGAGCTCCTTCAAAGTTATCCAGAGGTTCCTAAACCTCTCCTTATATTTTTGAATTCTTGTTTCTTCATTCTGTTCTGGTTGAATGTTTGTTTCTTTCTTCTGGTTCAAACCATTGATTTGAGTTCTGATTTCCTTCCCATCACTGTTGGTTTCCTGTGCATTTTCCTTCAATTCACTTTTCATAGCCTTCACTCTTTCCTCTATTTTGTGACCATACTCAATCATTTCTGTGAGCATCCTGATTACCAGTGTTTTGAACTGTGTGTCTGATAGGTAGGGTATCTCTTCATTGCTTAGTTGCATTTTCTCTGGAGCTTTGATCTCTCTTTCATTTGGGCTATTTTTTTTTTTGGTTCAGCTACTAGTTATGTAGTTAAGGGGCATAGCCTTAGGTATTCCCAAGGGCAGGGAAACCCAGGTTGCTGCCCTGTGGTGCTGTAAAGCAAGAATAATGCCACTTGCTGGGCTCTTGGCTGGCTTTCAATAACTTCCTAGACTACCCACAGGCAAATTGAGCTCTTCTGTGCTGATTCCTGGGTGGATAGGTTTGTATACTTTCTAAGACCCTGTGGGTCTCTCCAACAAACTCATCTATGAGGCTGGGAGTTTCTCCTGCTGCCACAACCCCCACAGGTTTTTTCAGTCAGAGGTTTTGAGGCTTTATTTTTCCATGCTGGAACCCTAGGTTGCGGGTCTCTCTCTCTCCCCAGTTGTTCCTCCCAGTTTATCTACACATAAATGTGGGACCTCCCACTCTACAAGCCACCACATTACCCTGTTCAGGAGCTACCACCTTGCAGCAAGTCCTCTCTTCCCCAGCTGCCTGTCTGTCCCTCCTACCAGACTAGATGAATATTTCTTCTTTAACTCCTTGGTTGTTTGACTTCCATACAGTTAAATTTTCTGTAAGTTCTGGCTGTTTTTTGTTTTAAATTTGTTGTCGTCCTTCTTTGGGTTGTGTGAGGAGGCACAGTGTATCTACCTATGCCTCCATCTTAGCTAGAAGTCCCATGAGGGGCTTCTGAAGTGACTGGCATGTTCTATTTTTTGTTTGGTTGATGATTACAAGAATATTCATTTTAGTGTAATTAACTTTGTGAAGTTCTGTATCTACAGTTATTTTTACAATAAACACTTTTAAATATGTTTATAAAAAACTAATGTCACATATCAAGTATGTTTAAATCCATGAGTGTATGCATTAATAATGATACCAAAAACAAAAAAAATATGAAAACCGTCAATTACTAGCTATATAAGCATTTGCTTTATGAGGTTTGTTAAAGCTATACAATTGTTTTTTGCTTTTGGGTATGCATATTGTATTTCATAATAAAATATCTTTAAGTAGAATTTTCTGTTTTTAGAAAATTAATATTGAATATGACTATTAAAAATGGCTCTTCTGTGAGCTCATAAAGTAATTTTACCATTGTAATTTTAAGCAAACAAGTGACTAAATTTTTTTATATCAGAATTTTTTGTTTTTAGAAATGTTTTTTATTTCTTCTCCATAATGGAGGTTAAATTAAATCTTTTTGTGTGTGTGGCTTGGAGTGGATAAAAATATTTTTTAAACTTTCCTATTTGTAGGAACATTTAAAAATTGAAACTGGTTATTTAGAGATGGTTGGGAATTTACAATTCTGCAATTTACTTATTTGAAAAAGATGGATTTCAGTCTACCACAGAAATTGATTCTTTTACAATCTGGAGACCTCAGTATGTTCTGATCTTGGATAAAATTGGCAGTAGAATAAAAATGGATAACAATGAGTACATCATGTCCCTTCTTTTTCTTTGCCAACCTAAAATAATGCTTAGAATAGATTACAGCAGCAGTTCTCCAAGTTGGCCTACTTGGGACTTCCTTTATACAACCTTCATGAGCCAATGAAAGGATTCCAAAAGAGTCAATTCTCAATTTGTGAAATGAAAAAGATTGGTCTGGAAAAGAGTAGCTCACTTTTAAAGTAAAAGTCTCTTAAGATGCCTCTTACTGTCAGTGACAGATGAGTGACAATCATGATAGAGATGTGTAAAAACCTTTGTTGATATAATCTAATAAGATCAATAAAGTGATGGTGTCAAAGCATCTCAGATACCATAAAATGGCAGTCATATAGTTTTAGTTCTGGATACAAATATATATGGTAGGGAATATTTTCTTTCCAAGGTTTTATTTTTACTCTTACTGATGGTTATTTCACTTTGCTAATAAAGTATGTAATTGTGGCAAAACAGATTATTCATGCATTATATTTTAATGTTAATTTATATGTACAAAAGTATTCATCAAATGCACCATCAGTGTGACAAAGGATGATAAGAAAGGTGGTGGTGAAATGGATTGTTGACTTGTGTAGCTTTTATATCAACAGTGTTTTGCCACTTTGGGAATTTGAATTTGATGAGAGAGAGCATAATAATCATTAACACCATTGACAACAGTAATTTTTATATAGACAGGTAAACAGTTCACTTAGATATGCATTTACTTTTATGATATATTATCATGTCCTCTGTTTTTGATTTGATCTATATGTTTAAAGATCCACATGAACCAAATTAGAGTTGTCTACTTAAATACAGATATGAAAATTGCTAGCCCTCTCCAAGCTTTTCTATATTTTCATAAACTGTAGGCCAAAAAATTTCCTTCCTTTTTTTACCAATAGAATATCTGTTAGTCTACTCGGTTCCTTTTCTAACACATAAAATTGCATATGTAAATATTAGTTGTGATCTATGTGCTCATTTTACTATTTTTCCTAATCCTGTTTCCAATAATCAAATCTAATGCTACTTCTCCCCTAATCAATTAATTTTAACTTTTAAATATTTTGCATTCTGTTCTTTTATTCTTCAACTTTCTTCTCTCTTCTTTCTCTACATGCCCTTAGTAACTTCACTTTTTATTGTCTCTTAATATCATTAGGGTCTGACAGACCCCTATTAGACACTTTGTAAAAAGATAATATTTCTTTCTTTGCATAATTTGAAGGAATAAACAGGTTTATTTGACATCATATTTATTATTACTTAAGTAGAACCACTGGAAATTGCTGTGCTTTAGGTTAAAAAAATTGAGATGAGATGAAATGAAGCAACCAGTTCTGCCCTGCAGTACTCCCTTTTTATCTCCTAATCTCCTCTTTTTCAAAACTTCTCTATGAATCTTATACTTACAGATACTCATCTATTTATTCCAACCCTCAATACATTCTCTCTTTAATCAGTGGTTCATCTTACTTGACATCTGTTACATTAATGTGTTTGCCAGACAAACAGAACCAATACAAGTATATAGAGAGAGACAGATAAGAGAAGATGAATTACAAGAATAGTCACACATAATTAGAGGCCAAGAAGTCCTGTGATGTAAAATTAAAAATATTTAAACACTGATATAAAGTCAATATATCTCATGTTACATGATAAGGGAGTAAGAGAGGACAGAAAATGAAGGTACTTGCTTTATACACACACACACACACACACAAATGAATACATAACAAAATAAAGAGAAAATACTCAAGACAATTACAGTCCTTGTTTCTGTAACTGTTCACATGGTCACAGCTATTATTTATAACTACCTTTTCCTACTACCCATTCTGTGCTCCCTTTGTCTTCAACAAGCACCTCAGCTGGTTGTGGTTCTTTACCTGGAAGGGTCACCCAAACCTTCATTCTTGTACCTGGACTGGGTGATAGTAGCTTTCTATTGACCTTCTTTACAGGTCATGGTAATATGGAGAGACACCCTAGTAGATCTCTTGTATTCCAGACATATGCTTGCTTACCTCCATAGTGGAGTAATAATTCAATTGCCCCTTGGTAATCATGACTAGTCACCTGAGCCAACACTGTAACTCTCTTCTTTACCTGTTGTTTCAGAGGTACGAGGAGCTCCAAGTAGCCAGGTAGCAGAATTAACTTCTAGTTCAATGGAACCATTGCTGTGTCTCCTGGGGGAATCATTCTTCCCCCAGAACTAAGACCCCTTGGCCAGCAAAGCATAAAGTCACAGGAAAAGAAAGCAAAAATTTTGCTGATGGGTCACTGGAGGTAATAATGAGTAGTGCTGCTCCCATTTCTATCCTCTTTATTCCTAGACTCATGACTCCTGGCTGTTATAGAAACAGCACTGTTATTGGATACCAGTTCAAAACATGCAACTTTCTGTAGAACCCTGACCCAGTCCTGCGAGGTATGTAACTAAGTCTTTAAAAGGCCATTCCACACCACTTTATCAAGCCAAATACTTCAGGATGGTGGGAACATGGTAAGACCAGAGAATTCCATGAGCAAGGGCTCATTGTAGCATTTCTTATATGTGTGTGATTTAAATTCCTTGATCAGAAGCAATGCTGTGTGGGATACCATGACAGTGAATAAGGCACTCTGTAAATGCATGCATGGTAGTTTTGGCAGGAGCACTGCATGCAGAGCAAGAAAATGCATATCCACACCAAGCATCTATTCCAGTAAGAACAAAATATTGCCCTTTTTATGATAGAAGGAGCCCAGTATAATCAACCTGCCAGTGGGTAGCTGGCTGATCACTTGGGGGAATGATTCCTGGCAGACTGGGCATTGTCTGGTGTCCATAACTAGGCTGACCCATGAGTGGGAGTCCATGTTGCTGAGCCCATGCATAACCTCCATCTTTGCCACCATGGTCACTTTGTTCAAGAGCCCATTGGGCGATTAACAAGGGTGGCTGGGGAAAGAGGCTAACTGGTAGCCTCAGAATAATTTATTCTATCCATTTGATTTTTAAAATCACCTTCTATTGGTTTCACCCTTTGGTGAGTGTTTGCATGGGACACAAATATCTTCACAATTTTGGGTGACTAAGGTAGGTCTGTCCACATAGGTCTTTTATCCAGCCAGCCAAACCACTGGCTAGAGCCCATGAATCAGTATATAGCTGCACATCTCTTCTACTTCCAAAAAAAGTGAACAATGAGGTGCACTGCCCAAGGCTTCCCATTGGGAGGATTTACCTTTACCACTTTCCTTAAAGCAGGGGTGTCAAACTCATTTTCACCAGGAGCCACATCAGCCTCACGGTTGCCTTCGAAGGGCTGAATGTAATTTTAGGACTGTATAAATGTACCTACTCCTTAACTAGGGGCAAGGAGCTCAGTGCTGCTGCAGGGTAGAAACAAGGTGGAGGACCAGATTCAGCCCGTGGGCCTTGTGTTTGCCACCTGTGCCTTAAAGGATATCTAAGTAAGAGGCTCTAGTACCATAGCTGCCCATCTTTGAGTGGTACCTGCATAATCTGCAGAACCAAATATAAAGCAGGCCTGAGTCTTCTCATCCTCTGTCAACTGATCATAGGGAGAGAGAAGGCAGTGTAGCAGGAGTGGGCATCATGGAAATTTGGATGTCTCCTTTATGTAACTTACTTGTTCCTTCAGGGCTCAGGCCCAGTCACATATACATTACTCCCATTCGATGATGGAGTGTTGCTGCGCATGCATAACTTTATAGCTTCATGGGTCAGATAACATTCAGATCATGATGGGAAGCTCTGGTCACATGATAACTTGGTGATCAATAGCCAAGTGTCCACTCTCTACAAAGGCTCAGTAACAGGCCAACAGCTGTTTGTCAAAAGGAGGTAGTTATGTGCAGACAATGTCCTAAAGGCCTATGCTGCAATTCTCCTACAAGGGCCTGCAAGAGGCACCAAACAGCACCCCTATCTGCCACTGTCACTTTGCTCCATTGGATCTGCTGGATCATATGGCCCAAGTGGGAGAGCCACTTGCAAAATAACCTGGACCTGTTGCAGAGTCTTCTCTACTTCTTGGCCTCACTCAAAACTAGCAGCTTTTTGGGTCATTGAGTAAATGGGACAGAGTTACACAACCAAATGAAGACTATAGCACTTCCCAAATCCAAAGAGGCCCACTAGGCATTGTGCCTCTTTCTGGGTTATAGGACAAGCCAGATAAAGGAACTTATCTTTCCTCTTAGAAGGTATATTTCAACATGCTC
>CM052538.1:90401177-90425698 GCA_028533065.1 Trachops cirrhosus
GAGCATGTTGAAATATACCTTCTAAGAGGAAAGATAAGTTCCTTTATCTGGCTTGTCCTATAACCCAGAAAGAGGCACAATGCCTAGTGGGCCTCTTTGGATTTGGGAAGTGCTATAGTCTTCATTTGGTTGTGTAACTCTGTCCCATTTACTCAATGACCCAAAAAGCTGCTAGTTTTGAGTGAGGCCAAGAAGTAGAAAAGACTCTGCAATAGGTTTGCACCAGAAGAGAGGGGGAGGGAATAATGGGGGAAAACAGGGAAAGTCCATTAAGGAACACGTATAAAGGACACATGGACAAAACCAAAGGGGGTAGGTTCATAGGTGGGAGGTGGGATAGGTGGGGCATGGGATGGAGTAGTGGGGGAAAAATGGAGACAACTGTACTTGAACAACAGTTTTAAATAATTTTTAAATAAGAAATACAACACAGATTGTCTATCTGTGTTTATTTAAGGTGTATTCTTAGGTTAAACAGACTAAAATAAATAAATTATGTATAGTAGAATTCCATATGTTTAAAAGGGGAACATATGTACTTATATGTGTATAGAATGTCTCTGAAAAGTTCCACAGGATATTAGTAGTGGAAATTGCCTCTAGGGAAGAGAAATAGAAGGCAAAGTTTCTGAGATGATGAAGATTTAATATTTTTGTATACACTTTCATAGCATTTGAATTTTTATTTTGTGTCTATATATTATTCTGTTCATTAAAAATATCAACAGTTAACTTTTAAACATGTGATGAAGGGAGTAAGTACTTGCAAACTCATTGAGATAAATGGAGATTTCCTTGTGAACAGTCATATAAATAGATGTTTATTATAACACCAAAATTCATTATCTCTTTTATTTACATGTCTTGTAGAACTTACAAAGAGTTTCACACCCATTACCTGATTGTGTGCTCATCACAACATTTTGAAATAGGTGGGACAAATACTAGAAGCCACACTTCATGAAATTTTTTAAACCCTGAAGTTTAAAGGAGTTCAAAATCTAGAGTATATTTTTGCAAAAGAAGTTTGGAGTGATTTACATGACTGTGATATATTGAAACCTGAAATTTCACAGTATTTTGAGTTATCAAGTAGTTTATAAATAGCAGTATTTTTAAAGCCTTCAGAAATATTCCTTGCGATATTGATCTCTTGACAAAGAAATTCTTGCATACAGGAGAAAAGAGGCAGAAAAAAAAACAACCTACTGAAACTCTTGGTATAAAAGATGCATAATACTAGAACATAAACTGTCAACTAATGCCTGATCGAAAAGAAACATTAAAGAAGTTGCATCAAAAATTTGCTCCATAGATTTTTACCTTTAAATTAGTACAAACCTAAAATAATTGTCCAAGTGGAAAAAGAGGAAAATGATAAATCATCACTACTAAATCTTGAAAAAATGCCCAGAAATTTTACATCTATGATCATTATATTTCCCAGTGTCTGTGGACAATTCCAATTTACACCTCCTGTAGTTATTGATAGCACTCCTTTTAAAAAAGTATCCTTTACTCTCAGGGGACATACAAATTTATATCTTAGGATAATAAATTATATCTCCACCCTATGAAGTATCACAGTCTAGTCTCCAATCTTCAAGATCCTCAAGTTCTAGTGTTTGGGTTTCATCTCAAAACTAAAAATTACCCTCATTCATGCAGAGGCCGAATGATCAGTGCTCAGATTTTAGCTGCATATATGATTCAAATGAAAGTGAGTAGTTTCCAAGCACTACCCACCAGCAACTGTTGGCTTTGTGAAAGAGATCGATAGTGAGGAGAGAGTCTCAAGGTCTGATTTGGAATTTTGGGTTTGTGGGAGTTTAAAAGGGAAATGTGAACCAAGTTTGAATTGGTGAGACTGAGGCAGAAAACAACTTTTTCACTTCACAGAGTTCAAAAATTGAACACCTGCCTCCCAGAGTTTTCATTTGTGTCTTCATTTACTTGTTCCTATTTGGAGAGTGGCTAGTGGAGGCCAGGCACTGATCTAAGCACTACATCAGTTTTGTCAATAGTTTCAGGCACTTTATACTAAATTTCCAGTGGTTTTCAGTGATGTGATACTAGATGTTGGATTTTGTTTAAATTTGCCTCTGAATTCTTCTCTAACACTCTTTAGAATTTTCCTAATTTGGAATTACTCTATTCAATAATTACAAAGATTATTCCCATGGTCCAGAAACATTAAATTATTGCTGCTTTTTTTTATATTACAGGTGCATTTCCTAGAACAAACAAATGAATCTGTAGCCAAGCTGGATATAGTTGCAGCATCTTTTACTCAGCAGTGACCATCTATTCAGAACATGTAATTACTCAAATGATTAAGGCAAAGCCACAAGTTGTTTGTGTGTTTGTTTACTTGCCACATTCTCTAAAGCACTTGGCATTTCAGTTGAAGTTATCATGCACTACGTGATTACTTGAGGTTTCTGTGTAAAGTATTAAAGAATATTTTAATTGTCCTTTTATATTTAGTTTATACTTAACTTTATGTTTAGATTTACACTTTTAGCAAAATCTTTTCAGAATATATTTTAATACACGTGTACCAAGCGTCAAACATTTGGATCCTTTCTCTGAGGGAATTGAGGCTTGCACTGAATCCACCAGTTTGACTTAATTTCCTTCGTTTTCTGTGAATGTTTGCATATCTTCTGTTTATTTCTCCTCTCTCCTTACTTTCTTGGAAAATTTTATTTCCTATCACTCACCATACTTTTCACAAAAGGAATCTGGTGGGGTTTTCTTTTATCCTAATCATCACTAGTTGAGTGATTACTGTCACTGCCTTCACTGTCACTATCACTGTCACTGTCACTTCCATTGTTCTTGGCATTACCAGACTTGCTCTTACTGTCACTCTCATCACTGCTGTCAGATGCACTGTCACTGCTTTCACTGCTGTTACTGCTGTCACTATCTGATTTGCTGTCACTACTATCACTGCTGTCACTACTATCACTGCTGTCATTACTATCTGATTTGCTCTCACTGCTGTCACTACTGTCACTACTGTCACTGCTGTTGCTGCTGTCACTGCTGTCACTACTGTCACTATCTGATTTGCTGTTGCTGCTGTCACTGCTACCACTACTATCTGATTTGCTGTCACTGCTGTCGCTGCTGTCACTGCTGTCACTGTCACTGCTGTCACTGCTGTCACTGCTGCCACTACTATCTGATTTACTGTCACTGCTGTCACTGCTGTCACTACTGTCACTGCTGTCACTATCTGATTTGCTGTCGCTGCTGTCACTACTGTCACTGCTATCTGATTTGCTGTCACTGCTGTTGCTGCTGTCACTGCTGTCACTGTCACTGCTGTCACTGCTGTCACTGCTGTCACTGTCACTGCTGTCGCTGCTATCACTGCTGTCACTGCTGTCACTGCTATCTGATTTACTGTCACTGCTGTCGCTACTGTCACTGCTGTCACTGCTGTCACTGCTCTCACTACTGTCACTACTATCTGATTTACTGTCACTGCTGTCGCTACTGTCACCGCTGTCACTGCTGTCACTACTGTCACTACTTTCTGATTTGCTGTCACTACTGTCACTACTATCTGATTTGCTGTCGCTGCTGTCACTACTGTCACTGCTATCTGATTTACTGTCACTGCTGTTGCTACTGTCACTGCTGTCACTGCTGTCACTGCTCTCACTACTGTCACTACTATCTGATTTACTGTCACTGCTGTCGCTACTGTCACCGCTGTCACTGCTGTCACTACTGTCACTGCTGTCACTACTATCTGATTTGCTGTCGCTGCTGTCACTACTGTCACTGCTGTCTGATTTGCTGTCGCTGCTGTCACTACTGTCACTGCTGTCACTGCTGTCACTACTGTCACTGCTATCTGATTTACTGTCACTGCTGTCGCTGCTGTCACTGCTCTCACTACTGTCACTGCTGTCACTACTATCTGATTTGCTGTCGCTGCTGTCACTACTGTCACTACTTTCTGATTTGCTGTCACTACTGTCACTACTATCTGATTTGCTCTCACTGCTGTCACTGCTGTCACTATCTGATTTGCTGTCGCTGCTGTCACTGCTGTCACTACTGTCACTGCTGTCACTACTGTCACTACTTTCTGATTTGCTGTCACTACTGTCACTGCTGTCACTACTATCTGATTTGCTCTCACTGCTGTCACTGCTGTCACTGCTGTCACTACTGTCACTGCTGTCACTACTATCTGATTTGCTGTCACTGCTGTCACCACTGTCACTGCTATCACTGCTGTCGCTACTATCACTACTTTCTGATTTGTTGTCACTACTGTCGCTGCTGTCACTACTGTCACTGCTGTCACTACTAACTGATTTGCTGTCACTGCTGTCGCTGCTGTCACTACTGTCACTGCTGTCACTACTATCTGATTTGCTGTCACTACTGTCGCTGCTGTCACTACTGTCACTGCTGTCACTACTATCTGATTTGCTGTCACTACTGTCGCTGCTGTCACTACTGTCTGATTTATCTTTGCTGCTATCTGATTTGCTATCATCACTCTCATCATTACCATTGCCATCACTGTCACTATAATTAGCATCTGATGTGCTGTCATTTTCATCATCTTCTCCTCTTGAGTCACTGTCATTGTCATTATCTTTTGATTCATCAGAGTTATAAGATATATCTCCTTGGTTACTGCTATTATTGTCACCTTCAGAATTGGCATCATCATTGCCATTAGACTCATCACTGCTATTGGGATCATCTCCTTGCATGGATTCATCATTAAACTCATAACTATCATAACCATCACTGTTACTGTCACTACCTGTTCTGCTGTGTCCAACATTACTTCCAGGTTCTGATTTCTGGCCAGGTCCTTGCATGTTGTCAACCTCTCCTTGTGTCTTAACATTTCCATTGCCCACAATCATGCCATGTTGTCCTTTGCTCTCTTTCTCTCTGTTGACTTTCCCAGCTTCTTTGGTAATATTGTTTCTGTTGCCACTGCTGGGAACTTCAATTTCTATTCCCTGTGGAAGAATGAATAAAAACATGGTTACCTAGTGAAAGTTACACTGAGAAATTGTATTGATCTGAGGAAGACTGACTGTGGAAAGTGACCAGAGAAACAGAAGTTCAACTTCCAGCACTTTAGAAACATCTGTTTGAGCAAATGTGCATTATTCAGCACTTGAAAGTTCTCTAGTGTTTAAATTATACAACAACCCACTCACATTTTTACCCAGTGGGAACTTTTATAAACTGTTACATGGTATAGCCATTATTTAGCATAAGACTTTTCCAGAACTATAGCCAAATTTTCAGAAATGTCTGATTTTTAAAATTGTTTTATCTCAAAGTCAGGTAAGGACTCTGGCTTTCCCATCCAATACTCAAGAAATTTAGGTGCAAAAAATACACAAATGTGTGTCATGAATTATTTTTATGATACCATTAGTGGGGTGGAGGAAAATTTTAAAATGCCATTTAAGAAAATCAGCTTCACAAACTAACCTTATCTTGGCTCTTCCCATTAGTACTTGGCTCCAATTCTTTGGTAATTCCATTTTCCACATCATTGTTTTCTCTAAGATTGGGTTTTTGGGTGTCCTCTATTCTTTTGCTATCATTTCCTTCTGGAATACCATGAGAATCCTCCTCACTCTTGGAGGCATTGTCTCCGTCCATGTGCTGGGCATCTTCTTCATCATCAGGGTCATCGTCTTCACTACTGATTGAATTTTGACTTAAGCTATTATCATTGTCATCTTCTTTTCCATGACCCTGACTCTCCTGGCCCTCACTATTATCAGTGTCCTCTTTTCCATTTCCTGTTTCTTCACCTTCGTTATCACCAGAGCCCTTGTCTTCATCCTCATCTTCTCCATCACCACTGGGACTCCCATCAGAATTATCCAGGCCAGCATCCTCTCTATTGCCAGCTCCACTTCCCCCTGGTGTTTCCCCTGCCTCCACATGACCATTTCTCTCACTTTCTTTCTGAGGTGTTACTTCACACGTAGCACCCTCATTTCTACAGGAATCCCCATTTGTTTCATCCTCATGGCCTGTACTGTTACTGCTTCCAGCAACTTGATGTTCATCTTTTTCAAAAACAGTGGCATTCTCACTCTGACTTGCATCTCCAACAGTCCCGTTCTTTGAATTCTCATCAGTATTTCCATTAATATCACTCCCATTTGCTGCTCCAGTGTTGTCAATAATGCTTACTTGTCCCCTAAGACCATTGGCTGTGGTGCTCTCTTCCTTCCCATGTATCCCATCATGACCGTATGTTTCTGGTCTTCCTGTGCCCCCATTCCGATCCTTGGGGTGCTTCTCTTCATTTACTAACATAGAATGTGTAGAAGAACTTCTACCTCCTATGTCTGCCCACTCAGAACAATTTCTCTCTACTTTGTAACCATCTTTGGTATACTGTTGCCTTCCCATTTCACTTTCATGCATGGCGACACCACTCTCTTTGGTGGTATCATTAGCATTTAGCTCATCCTGAAAAAAAATCGAAATAAATTGTGAATATCATCTTGAAGTAACATAAACTGAAAAGATAAGCATCAATTTTTGGGGAAGGTAATGGAAGCTAAAAAACACCTTAGAGCCACATTTTATATCCTATACCTGTATTGGCACTTTTGATTTTGCTGGGAGATTTAAATTCACAGATTTGCCAACAGCATATCCCTCCAATGGCTTGATCTGAGGAACCTAACAAAATTGAAAACATTCTTATTTTGTGTACATGCACATCCACAGACACAGATACACATTTTACCTAAATGAAGAAAAAAAAGAGATGTAACACAAAGGCCAAAGTATGCTCTAATCAGGTAGAAAGAGAAATGACTTTACAGGGCTGATGTGGGATTTAAACTGGCATACAGATATTTTTTTCACAATGGTGTTTCCAATTTTATTGAAGAATTAACCATACCATTTATCTCAACTATAGAAGAGTAACAGTCTTTTCTAAAGATGAAAAGATAGACTTTTGATATTTCTGTATAATAAGCCTTTTGCAAAGTACCAGACCCCACTAAAGATAAACGTGCCCAAAGCCTCTAGAACAGTTGGTATGACCAGAGCCAATGTATAAGAAAATCAACTAATAGGCTACTTCTGTGTTCTCAAGAGCACATTTGAAATAGCTGAGAAAATTCTCAACTATATAAATACCAAAGGGTTTGGTATTATGAAAACATATCAAAATGTTAACCATAGCAGCTGGCTAATAAAATTATATACAAATGGTTATATTTTGTTAATTATTCTTTGTTGGTGTTTATTTGTATATTCCAAACTTTCTATAGTGAGCATATAAAAAATTATGTCTCTGAGTAAAATGTTAGTTTTCTCCTATGTAAAAAAAATTCTATTTTTTCCTATTTTTCTTTCTTGAAAACTTCCTAAACAATATAGGCTTCACTGATATTGGAATGAAGTTCAGAGCACATGAGCAAAGATGAATGAAATCTTCGTGATTTCTGAACATTGAATGTAAATTGATCTCAATGAATTTTTAAATAGGAATCCTTCTGAGTAACATGGATTTTGATTGGAGAAATGGGAGCATGAATTTGAAGTCATGTTTGGTTTTGGGAAGACCCCAGAGATATCTTGTCAAGTCTTTCATGCAATCTAAATGTTTAGGCTCCGTTTATCCACACACACACAGAGTCGTGTGTGTGTGTGTGTGTGTGTGTGTATTTTTTTTTTTTTGAGGAAGCCATACTTACCGGAATGGCCCATGTTGCTGCCCAAATGCAAAAATATATGATTATCTTCATTTTCTTTAGAAATATTAGTTAATGGCTGTTTTTAAAAAAGAATAGCACATTACTTATAAAGCAAAAGGCAATAACTACAGTAATATAATATTTGGTTTGTAAGCATTTACTTTTCTCCTGGAAAAGGAGTATTTATCAAATATGAGAAGGTGGTTGTCAATACTCAACGTTCCTGAGACCTGGACTGTTTGTGGAGGCATATGGGGCATCATCACTCTCAGCACCAATGTAGCCACCTAGACTTTGTCTGCCTCTGCCAGGGAAGGGAAACAGCCATGCAGTCACAAATTCATAATCATAATTTTGTCTTTCTGCTATTCTTGATGGTAATAATCTCTCTTCTGAATTTTTTTGTACTATTTTAAAGATTTATTTATTTATTTTTAGACAGAGAGGGAGGGAGGGAAGGAGAAAGAGAGAGAGAGAAACATCAATATGTGGTTGCCTCTTGCACATCCCTACTGGGGACCTGGCCTGCAGGCCAGGCATGTACCCTGACTGGGAATCAAACTGGCAACCCTTCGGTTTGCAGGCTGGCACTCAATCCACTGAGCTACACCAGCCAGGGCTCTTCTGAATAGTTTTAATCAAGAATTAACTACTCAAGAATTAACTAAGATTGTGCCTAAAAGATGAAGCACTTACCATCCCCTCTCCAAATTCATACAGTTGGGCTATTCTAGATTGTAAGGGACAGATGTGAGAGAGCCTAGGCTAATGGAAAGAACATGAAGTTTGGATTTACAGACCTGGGTTTGAATTCTATCTTTGTTACTTGATGTGTGAGTTGGAGAAATTTAAGTACTATATTAAGCCTGGTTCCTCCATCTGGGATAATAATAATAATTCCTGCATTTCAGGATTACCCCCACTATCTTAGCAGAAAAATCTCTGAGAAGTCTTCTCTGACTCCATTTCAGAGGGTGTTTGATCTCTCTCTCTCTCTCTCCCCCTCTCTCTCTCTCCCTCTCTCTCTCCACCCAGCAGCTCTGCACACCTCACTGGCAACATATTGTGCTGTTTTAAAATAGCCCAGTTACTTACATGTTCCCCTGCCCTACTGAGGGCTCCTGAGACCCAGGAGAATGTCTTGATAGTCATTGCATTCCAATGCACAGCACAGAAAAACACATTTTATGAATATTGTTGATGAATAAATACTTACTAGTATAAGCAATACTTGGCACTGTCCTGGGTATTTAATAATCTCATGATAAATGATAGCAATGATTATGAAGGCATTCTAAACATATGATCCATTATTCCTGTTAAAACTCACATTCAGAAGTGGTCTAATATATACTTTAATACATTGGAATAGGCATTGCATAGTCCATGTGAATCAGAAATTTAAATTTCTATTTACTACAAATTGGATTGTTTGATGTAATGATACCATTACTATAGAAAGAAAGGGGGAGTTTTACTCCTATTTCATTAACTCCCACTGGATTTGTAGATTATAATGCTGCATGTTATAAAATAGCCTTTATTCAATTTAACATTAATAGTGAAAACAGAAAACGCCAGTGAACATCAACTACCATAGAGTTATTGGCATTTCTTTACAGTAAAGAGGACACAGTTCTACAGCTACTGAGAGTAAAACAAAAGTGCTTACTCTTAGAGCTGATCAGCAGAAAGCCAAGACCTGCTTCCAAAATGCTACGGGTTAAAAATGAGGCTGAGGTGACCTCAGGACAAGTATAACGCAGAGCTCTGGGCAAAGATGTTGAAGGGCAGCTAGCTGTTCAGTACGCAGGGGTTGCACTGTACTTTGCAATCCCACACCTAATTATTACACAGACTCTACAGAAGACCCATCTACACTGTGATTTGGAGGAGCAATGGTGTCCTAGAAATGTACCTGTAGTGAAAGCCAAGGTCATACGCAGCCCATTTCTAAACTGTGGTCCAGAAATCTGACCACATTAGCTTCGTTTCAGATACACTCCAATAATGCTCAGCACTGGGTACACAGGTAGCTAAATGGCTTGAAAGACTCCTATAGAAATAGCCTCAGTTTTGTCAGTCTGAAAGCAGAGGCTTAAGAATTGTGTGAACCTCCAAAGGTCTAGTCAAGGGACAGGTATATATGACCCATGTACATGGACAACAGGGTGAGGATTGACTGTGGAAACCAGGGGTGGGTGCGGTGGGGGAGAGCAACTGGAGAAAATTGGGACAACTATTATAGAACAACAAAAATAAATAAATAAATAAATAAATATTCTGGCTTGCCATAACCACCTTCAGATTGTTTCATGTACTGTCACAAATGAAATGAGGTTTAGAAAATACCTAGTTAATTTGGACAATTTTTTTAAGTGAAAAGCAAAGCCCAATTAGGCCCTGTTTGAAAGTTCAAGCTGGATTTTTAAAATCTGAATTATCTAATTTCTTATTGAAACTAACCAAAGCAACCAGATAATTATCAAATTTCCATTTCAATAATTACCAAAACAATTTCCAATAATTTCCATTTCTTAGTTTGCCAATTTTTTAGTAACATGTCTTTCTTTTTTCAAACCCATAATATTGTAAAATGCAGAAGGAGTGTGAAAAGAAGCTAGAATTTCTAGATATTCTAAAAGTGTTTTTAATACAGCTTTACAACTCTAATGTGAACTGGCAAAAAGAAAAATAATTTTAAGTCAAACTTTAATTTTTTAGGGACCAACAAGTTAAATGGAACCTTAGATTCATTCATTCATTCATCCATCCATCCATCAAACATTTGAAGGCCTACTGTGGGCCAGATACTAAGCCCTAGAAACAGACATAAGTTTATCACTGAGTGGATTAGACAGTCTTTGAAATAAGTGTAACATAATGTGTTAAATCAAATTCATGTTTAATTCCCTAAAAACTCTGTGTTTAAATGTTAAGGTTGTTACTATTTAAAAGAGGAAGAGATTGTTTCTTGTCTTTTTCACTCAGGCCCATCACATCTTACACTGCAATGGTGAGTCTGAAATATGGCTTTAACCAGATTCAAGGTTCTTAAAAATGGTTTTTGTAGATAAAAATAACAGTAATGGAACTTTACTGAATTATATACAAAAGATTCTAATCACTCATTCTGTTATTAATATTTTAGATTTAAAATATTTGCTTTATCTTATATATACTCTTTCTATTAACAAATGTGAAAAAAACCAATCCTTCAGTAATGCAATATTTTGATAGTTAGAATTGGTATTTCTTACCATATAATTTTCCATTATCTTTTAATACAAACTGTTGATTTGATGAGTCAAAAGGGAAAAATATAACCATACAGGGTTATTCACTTTTAAAAATCTAGTTGGCTTCTCTGAAATTCAAATTTCTTTCTAAAGGCATCTGTTGGTCCTAAATAAAAAGGATGTTTCATCTTACCTTAAAAGCCTTCAAACGGACTTTGAAAATCCAGAATTTCTTATCTTTTTTCTTTGAAGATTGAGAAGCACACTGTCCTGGACTTTTGCAAAATAATTTTGTACCTGCTGAAATTTAAACTCAGTTTGATAATTTTCTCAACCAATCGCTGTTTAGGATCTCTGATATAGGGTTATAACGTGTCACCGTGTCTATGAAGCACATAATAACCTCCTCCACCTCCTTCACTAGCTGATGTGTATTTGCTCACTGAACCATTTGGTTCCAAAGGGACTAGACTTACTTTCACTTAATTAAATAGCTTTTGGGAGGCTGTTTTGCATCTTAAATATAGAGAATCAGTGTAACATATCTGAAAAGAGCCACTTAAACTCTGTCACCCTGACATTTCTTGTCTTACTAAGGTTGGCAATCTAAGAAAACTCTAGGTTTCTTTAGTAAATATGACTACCCATTTGAGATCCCTGTCATTCCTGAGGTAGGTATTAAAGTTTCTGCGCTATAATTCAAGAAACTGTCCACATACAACAGCCTTGACATTGCCCTGAGAGGTGTCTTTAACAATCTATAAATAGTAACTCCATGAAATCTCTGACCCAAACACTGATGTGAAGTTTTAAAATGTATCAATTTATTATTCAAACTAAGTTTTAAAATAGACATTCAAAATATTGTGAGGTAGTTAGATGTGCAAAAGTATGTACAAAGGATTTATCTCTCAATGATCTCTGTTATCTGTCAGCTGTGGAGGACAAAATAGAAAACTGGATCATATTCCTTGGAGTAAGTTTTGGTACTTGGACTCAGCATCCTCTTGAACCCCGACATGTGCTATGATTCAGTTAATCTCTAACCCATGCCTTCAATCTGTGAGTTCAAAAACTTGACAATCTATATCTTTCTATGAATTTGCTCAGAATTACCAGAAATAATCTAATATTTTTGTAGGTGGTCACATCAAAGGATATGAATCATGTTCCACCACTAATATACTACCACCCAACAGTCATTCAGAATAACTACAGAATTTATACATAGCACTATTACAGGGAAAGCAGTAAGATTGAGAGGGAGTACAAGGAATGAAAAGAGGATTTGCCTTAACACTGTTTTCATAGCAATCACTTTTGTTTATTTAGACAGTATGTTTATGTGGGTGGCTTAAAAGACCTAACCAAGTGTTAAGGGGCCTGAGGTCACTCTGGGGAGTAACACAGCACCCTCATTCACACAGACTCCAGTGGAGGTTAGTGAACTGCGCCTGCCTTCCTTTCCCTTTATTTGAAAGAACATGAGTTATAATCAGAGATTTCAATAGTTGATAGAACTAGTAGACAGAAAAAAAATCAGTAGATAACCAGTTGTAAAAAGAAATATCAACCAACTTGATCCAATTGACATTTATTGAACACTTTATCCAACAACAGCCAGATAAACATTCTCTTCAAGTACCGGTGGAACATTTACCAAGAGAGATCGTATTCTAGGTATCCCAAAACAAACCTCAATAAATCTAAAAGATTTGAGTACAAAGTATGTTTACTAATCACAATAGAATTAAATTAGAAATTAGTAACAGAGAAATCTCTGGAAAGCCCCAAAATTTGAAGGCTAAATAGTACACTTCTAAATAATCAATGGGTGAAAGAAGAAACCAAGAGGAAATTCAAAATGTATTGAAATTAAATGAAAATAAAAACACAGCACTTCATCAAAATTTGCAGGATGTCATTAAAGCAGTTCGTACGGAGAAAATTATATCACCAAATGCCTGTTTGAGAAAAGAAAAAGGTCTCAAAACAATGACTTCACCTTCAACTTTAAGAAACTACAAAAATAAGAAAAAATTAAATTCAAATTAAGCAAAAGAAATAGTAAAGATCAGAACTGAAATCGATAATTTTTAAAAAAATAGAGACTTCCGGCCAAGATGGAGGCACAGGTGGACGCACACCATGCCTCCTCCCACAACCAAGATAGGCACAACAACAATTTAGAAACAAAATAACAACCAGAACTGGCAGAAAATTATCTGTATGGAGGTCAGGCACCCAAGGAGTTGAATTGGACATGTTCATCCAGACCAGTAGGAGGGGTGGAGTTGGGCAGCCAGGTGTGGGTCGCTGAGCAGAGAGCAGAGAGCGTTGGGACCTGATGCTCGTAAGGCAACCAGGTTAACTGGGGTGGCACACATGACTGCAGCAGGCAGACCCTGAGCGCATAAGCTGTGGCTGGCTGGGCCCTGGCCCAGGTGGTGGTGACCAGCAAACCCAGTGAGGCGGTGATTGTGAAGCTAGGCACTGCGCGCAACTCAGGGTCTCAGCGCCAGGAAACAGAGCCTTGAGGCACTGATTGAAAAGGAAGGTCCCACAGGGTGCACAAGCCCACCCACACGGGAATTGGCACCAGAGGGGCCCAGTTTGCTCGGGGAAAGCTGCTAAAGGGATGGAGGTTCGACAGAAAGCAGAACAAGTGACATTGTTCCTTCTCAGATGCCCCCCCCACATACAGCATCACAACCAAGCCACTGGGGCGCCCCGCCCTTGTGAACACCTAAGGCTCTGCCCCTCACAGGTAACCAGCACAACAAGACAAAAAAAAAAAAAAAAAACAAAGAGATGACTCAAACAGACCTATTGAAAGTCCCCAAACTCATCCTTTTAAGTGACCAAGAAATAGCCAACCTATCAGAGGCACAGTTCAAACACTGGTGATCAGGAAGCTCACAGAATTGGTTGATTTTGCTCACAAACTAGATAAAGAAATGAAGCTTACAATAAGTGAAATGAAGAAAAATGCATAGGGAACCAATAGTGATGGAATGAAAGATGGGTCTCACATCAATGGAGTGGACCACAAGGAAGAAAAAAATATACAACCAGAAAAGAATGAAGAAATAAGAATTCAAAAAAATGAGGAGAGGCTTAGGAACCTCCGGGACATCTTTAAACATTCCAACATCCAAACTATAGGGGTTCCAGAAAGAGAAGAGGAAAAACAACTGGAAAACTTATTTGAAAAATAATAAAGAAGAACTTCTCCAGTCTGGCAGAGGAAATAGACTTCCAGCAAGTCCAGGAAGCTCAGAGAATCCCAAAGAAGTTGGACCCAAGGAGGAACACACCAAGACACATCATAATTACATTACCCGAGGTAAAAATGAAGGAGAGAATCCTAGAAGCAGCAAGAGATAAGGAGACAGTCACCTACAAAGGAATCCCTATCAGACTGTCAGCTGATTTCTCAAAAGAGACTTTACAGGCAAGAAGGGGCTAGAAAGAAGTATTCCAAGTCATGAAAGGCAAGGACCTCCATCCCAGATTGCTCTATCCAGCAAAGCTTTCATTTAGAATGGAAGGGCAGATCAAGTGCTTCTCAGATAAGGTCAAGTTAAAGGAGTACATCAGCACCAAACCCTTATTACATGAAATGTTGAAGGGACTTATCTAAGAAAAAGAAGATAAACAACGTGTATAATAAAATGACAGCAAACTCACAATTATTAACAACCACACCTGAAACAAAAACAAGAAGAAACTAAGCAAACAACTAGAACAAGAACAGAACCACAGAAATGGAGATCACATGGAGGGTTAGCAACAGGGGACTGGGAGGAGGAGAGAGGGGGAAAAGGTATGGAGAATAAGTAGCATAGATGATAGATAGAAAATAGACACAGGGAGAGCAAGAATAGTAGGGGAAATGCAGAAGCTAAAGAACTTATGACACATGGACATGAACTAAAGGGGGGAATATGGGTGGGAGAGGGTGTGCAGGGTGGAAGAGAATGAAGGGGGGTAATGGGACAATTGTAATAGCATAATCAATTAAATATATTTAAAATATATATATATAGAAAATCCATGAAACTAAAAGCTGTGCTTTTTTAAAAGCTCAACAAAATTTATGAAAAGAAGACATAATTATCAATATAAGGAATGAGAGAAGAAATACTACAAATTCTATAGACATTAAAAGATTAAAAAGGGAATACTATGAACAACTTTATGTCAATAAATTCAATAACTCATGTGAAATGGGTAGATTGCATGAAACCACCAAAGCTCACTCCCAAAGAAATAGATAACTTAATAGCCATATACCAATTAAAGAAGTTAAACCGATAGTTAAAAGCCTTCCCACAATAGCCTGTTTTCATTTCATACTCTCCAGATTGTCTTTTTAATTTAAGCAGGCAGCACTTCTATTGATATAAATTTTTAAAGAAGCCATTCCTGGATTTCACAAAGATTCACTCAAAGTCATACCCACAGATTTTTCTGTCCCTCTGGCTTTTGCTGGAATAGCTGAAGGCCAATGTTCTGAAACTACTTAAAGGGCCTGTTTTTTGAGTGAAAAGATGTGTGAGGAACATTCTTAATATCTCATGGATGGATATTCTGATCTTTCAATAACTTTCCCAGCTTTTAGCAGAGGGTTGCAAAATCATTCCCTCTCCCTCTTTTTAGATTGTGCTGTTCTTACAGTGAATCTCTAAATTTTAGCATCTTTTGCTATTGAAGAGGAAGAGAATTTTCAGTATCATCAGGTCCTGGTTTCTTCTTGTTTAACAGTTCTCCCAGTGTATTTCTCTCCTCTTGCATTTTACTGTAAGCAGCAAGAAAACAGGCAGCATCCCCAACACTTTGCTTGGAAATAACCTGAGCTATATATCCAAGTTCATTTCTTACAAGTTCTGCTTTGCACTTAACTGAAGAGTAAGTATAATTCAAGTAAAATTTCTGCTAAGCTTTCTGCTAAGAGGATAGCAAGAATCTTCATTCTTTCACATTTCAGTAATGCCTTACTCACTCCCTTCTGAGACCTCACCAGCAGCATCCTTAACGTCTATGTTTTTATTAAGTCATCCAACCTCCACACACTGCCTGATTCCAAAGCCACGCCTACTGTTTAGGAATGTTTATAGCAGCCCCCCACTCCCATATACCAACATCTGTGTTAGTTATCTATTGCTGCCTGAAAAGTCACCAAGTATACCTCTGCTTTTAGATGGCTCATTTGGCTAGGTTAGCCTCATCCAAATAATCTCTTTATCTTAAGGTCAATTGATTAGTAAACTTAAGCACATCTGACAAATCCCTTTTGCCATATAATGAGACAAAATCACAGACATGATACTTCATCATATTTACCCTTTCTCCCCATACTCAAAGGAGAGGGGATTATACAAGAGTGAGGATCATTGGGGGTCACTTTAAAATTCTGCCTACTCTACATTTTAATCTATACTGAAAGAAAACCTATCAGTGGCTTCATGGGGCTGGGGTGCGAGTGAGGCAGAGGATGGAAGGAAGAGATTACAAGGGTTATAAGGAAATTTTTATGGATATTTCTCATTATCTTAATTGTGGTGCTGGTTTCATAGATGTCTATATATGTCAGAATATCAAATTGTACACCTTAAATATGTGCAATTTGTTGTGTGTCAACTACCACTTCAATAAAATTAGTAACTAAGTCATTTCAAATCCTATAAATTGATAAGTTAAAACTATGGCTTTAATAAGGACTCCCAAAAGGAAACATAAACCCCAATTTATGATGGAAACCAAACAACTAAAATTTAAGATCTGGACTCAGATTTCTATGTCAATTTAGTAACTAAACAAGTTATCTAGAACCCCTTAATTAGGATTGTTATTCTGTTCCTAGGAAAGAATTTGGAATGGAACTCTTAACCTAGTGGCTACTCTATTAGCATGACTTTGAACTATCTGCCTTCCTGTTTTCTTAAATTTGGATAAACAGTAGCTGAGCCAAATGTCAAAACTAAGGCAAGAATAACAGTTGCAGTACAGACACAGAGAGAATGTTTTAATTCAAATTTTTCAAGTTGACTTAAACTGGCTCACCAACCAGCAGAAGGCACATGAGTAGTGGCCCTCTGTGTGGGCAGATGTACAACATCCTAGCAGGGCATCCTTGATTGGTGTAAATTTAAAGGACAAAAACCTTCAATTAAATTTCCCAATATTGAATTAATGCCAGTGCAGTTGGGAAAACAGATACAATATTAATTTTTGAAGAAACAACCATAGTGTTTTAAAAAGTGGTGGTAACCATTTCTTTTAAATTTTTTATTCCATTTCCCTCAGGTCTATAGTTGGCATAATGTTCTCTGAAATATCTTTATTTAAAAAGATATTAAAACTGATCCTTATTAACAATCTTGTCTGTGGGCCAGTCTTAGCTTCCAGTGCCTTATTCGGACTGAAAACACAACAGTTACTAGTTCACATAATCTTTTATTCCTATAAAAAAAATATTTAACTTTTCTCCTTTCATGTGCACAGGTGTTTTAAAACTGTGTCTCAGATATTAAGAGCTAGTAGAGAGTAATAATTAAGATCAGAGGCTTTGAAGACAGACATATCTGGGTCAGCCCCCCACCTGTCACTTACTGTGTGACTTCAGAAAAGTAACTTAATCTAAGATTGAGTTCTTCATCTGTGAAATTATAATAATAGCTAATACTTGTTGAACACTTATAGATACAGAACAACGTAAGCTTATTATCTCATGCCATCCTTAAAATGTTCACACATGATTACACAGTTATCTACATCATAGAGGTGAAGAAATCAGGTCCTAAAGTGGCACAACCCATAAGTGACAGAACCCAGATTTAAACCTCAGAATTCTGCCTTAGAGCCTGACCCTTTGCCACAGCACCAAATTAACTGCTTACTTCTGAAAGACACTGGGAAGGCACTGCATGGAAAACCTCTCAGTGTCCAGCAACATACACAGAAGTCCTAATAAGAGGAGCTATTATGACTCTCTTGGTTCTTCATTAAGTCCAAGGCCTTTAGTTGTCACTGACCAAACTTTCCTAGGATTATTGGCAAAGTGATGCCTTAAATAAGACCCAAATCTGTGACAGTTATTTTTTCAACACTATAAATAAATTACTAATCTTTGGTGAAAACAAAAGTCTATTGACTCTCATTCTTTCTCTCTTCCTGAATGCTAAAACCCCTAACAAAGTTACCAGCTCTCAGTTTCTGAGCCCTGCTCCCAAATCTCTTACACAAATGCCAGCGTGATCTTTCTAAAGTGCAAATCTAATCATGTCACTACTTGGAGTCAAACTTTTGAGTGACTCTTTAATTTGGCTTAGAACATTTTAAATTGTCCAGCCTCACTTTGGGCCACTCCCCTTTGAGAAGCCTTAAGACCTAGAGCAGGAACTGTGAATGCTGGGAAGATCACAGAGAAGCGGGCCAAAGACATGGTTGGGACCAGGTTGCCCAATGTCCTGAATACAGAGGACATGTCCTGTATTTTAATTTTTCCTGTTCTCCAAACTGACTTTGTGAGGATGACTTAAATGTCCTGTACTCAACTATTCTCAATAATCACAAAAAGTTGGCTTTTTACACTAGTTTTTCACCACAGTAATTGGTGCTTAAACCTTTTATTTGGCAACACTAGCCAAAGATATGAACAATCCAATACATTTTCCCTTGCAGGTTTGTCTGAGGCATTACCAAAAAGAGGCAATTAAAATTAAAATATATATATTTTTCATATATAAGAAAAGACTGTTCTTTGGCCAAAGTCTCAAGTGATGAACAAACAACCACCATTAATTGGTGATAACAGACTGGTACACATACTCTGAAAATCTGCCAATCAGCGACAGCCTCACTCCAATAACTACGCTCCTGAAAGGTTGCAAATCAGTGATAACCCAAGCTTCTGAAAGACTGCCAGTCAGTGACAGCCCCAATGACAGAAGCCAATCAGTAAGTGGCTCACTCCATTGACCACTCCAGAGGGTTTGAGAAAGGTGAAAAAGGTGAAGGGATGAAGAAGTGCAAATTGCTGGTTACAAAATAGTCATGAAGATGTAAAATGCAGTATAGGGAATATAATCAATAACTATAATGACTATGTTTGGAAATATCAGGGGGAGCACTTTGTGAAGTATATGATTGACCACTGTGCTTTATACCTCAAACTAATACACATTAATATTAAATATAAATTTTAATAAAAATAAAAAAGGCTATGATGTGTCATAGGGAGAAAATATGTGTTAGATGAACTTCATTAAGACATGAGTTATAGTGCTATCAGCCATTGAGTTTGATGCTAGTGTGCTTAAACAGAAATGCACATAAAACAAGGTTACATACTGATCAGTGGATGAAAATGTGACCAAAGGCCAGCAGGAACCTAACCCTGTATTTCTCTTAGGAGCAATGGTTCAGTGTTCACTTAATTCAGTATTCAAAGCAACTGAACAGAGCATAACTACCTTGATAACAAGAATTGACTCTATGTGTATTTGTTTATACCAGAACCTGTTTTCATGAACTATAAGAATACCTTTACTATGTGTGACACACTTTCATAATTGCTCTTATGTTTCTTTTGTAATACTGCTTGTAGTGGTTTCAATTCCCTGAATTGATTTGTAACCCACTAATATGTCATGATGGGCAGTTAGAAAACACTATTCTAGCACACACAGAAAGAAAAACAATTTTTCTCAGATTAATAAATACAGTATTCACAGCTTATGTGAAAGATAATGAGCCAAGCTAAATGATTACATTCTTGAAAGAATTTGAAGAGTAAAAAAAAAAGAAAAGAAAAAAATCTGAAGAGTGGTAGTAGTAGCTTCTTAGGTTTTTATTAGTTTTCATTCTTTTATTTTTTAAAGTATATTTTATTGATTATGCTATTACAGTTGTCCCATTTTTTTCTCCCCTTTAATGCCCCTCTGCCCTGCACCCCACTCCCACTAGCATTACCCCCACTTATTTCATGTCCATGGGTTGTACATATAAGTTCTTTGGCTTCTCCATTTCCTACACTATTCTTAACCAACCCCTGTCTAATTTGTATCACTATTTATGCATATTATTTCCTGTACCTTTTCCCCCATTCTCTCCTTTCCCTCTCCCCATTGATAACCCTCTATGTTATCTACATTTCTGTGATTCTGTTCCTGTTCTAGTTGTCTGCTTAGTTTGCTTTTGTTTTTATTTTCTTTTCAGGTTCAGTTTTTGATAGTTGTTTGTTGTCATTTTACTGTTCATAATTTTGATCATCTTCCTTTTCTTAGATAAGTCCCTTTAACATATTTCATATAATAAAGGCTTGGTGATGATAAACTCCTTCAATTTAACTTTATCTGGGAAGCGCTTTATCTGCCCTTCCATTCTAAATGATAGCTTTGCTGGATAGAGTAACCTTGAATGTAGGCCCTTGCCTTTCATGACTTTGAATGCTTCTTTCCAGCCCCTTCTTGCTTGCAAGGTTTCTTTTGAGAAGTCAACTGATAGTCTTGTGGGAACTCCTTTGTAGGTAATTGTCTCCTTTTCTCTTGCTGTTTTTAAGATTCTCTCCTTATCGTTAATCTTGGCTAACATAATTATGATGTGCCTTGGTGTGTGCTTCCTTGGGTCCAACTTCTCTGGGACTCTCTGATTTTCCTGGACTTCTTGAAAGTCTATTTCCTTTGGGAGATGGGGGAAGTTCTCCTTCAATATTTGTTCAAATAGGTTTTCAATTTCTTGCTCTTCCTCTTCTCCTTCAAGCGCCCCTATGATTTGGATGTTGGAACATTTCAAGTTGTCCTGGAGGTTCCTAAGCCTCTTTTCATTTTTTTGAATTCCTGTTTTTTCATTCTGTTCTGGTTGAATGTTTATTTCTCCCTTCTGCTCCAAATAATTGATTTGAGTCCCAGTTTACTTCCCTTCATTATTGGTTCCCTGTATATTCTTCTTTATTTCATTTTGCATAGCCTTCACTTTTTCCTCTATTTTGCAACCACACTCAACCAGTTCTGTGAGCATCCTGATTGCCAGTGTTTTGAACTGTGCATCTGACAGGTTGGCTATCTCTTCATTGCTTAGTTCTATTTTTGGACTTTTGATCTGTTCTTTCATTTGGGCCATATTTTTTGTCTTGGCATACTTATTACATTGTAAGGGGCAGAACTTTAGGTATTCACAAGGGTGGAGCAACCCACTTTGCTGCATTGTGCTGCTGTATGTGGGGAAAGGGTCAGAGAGGGAACAATGCCACTTGCTCAGCTCTTGGCTTACTTTCAGTCACTTTCCCCACTACCCACAAGAAAATTGGGCCCTTCTGGTGCTGATTCTTATGTGGGTGGGTTTGTGTACATTGTAGGACCCTGTGGATCTCTCCAGTGAATGCTCCTATGAGACTGGGAGTTTCTCCCACTGCACCCCCACAGGTTTTTACAACCAAAGGCTTTGAGAGTTTTCATTATTTTAGATGCCATGTTAGTTTCTATTTTTCCATTGAGTATGCAGGAGCTGTTGAATGTAAGGACCATCTAATTCTTGGACACCATTCCCTTTCTGAAATTTGAAGGAGTTCATAGTCTTCTATAGATGAAGCAGTAAGAAATGGTTGTTTTCAACTTTGAGATATAGAGCCAGAAATTTTTCATAGATTAAAAAATGTATTCCTTGGATGCTAAACAAGATTGACTTTTATAACTTTCAAGAAAATATTTGAGTGGAATAGTTCTGTGTGGGACTCTGGTTTGAAGGGCAAGAGCAATAGCAAGATTGCCCAAACTTTGTTCTGCTAGGCTATTGGCCCCTGGGGCATCAGTTCAAATTAGTCTGTTCTGCTGCAGTAAAGGTAGATTTCTATTATGATTATAAATTGGTTGCCAATAAATAGCAGTATGTTAGTCAGGATAGGATAGGCTATGCTGCCTAAATTAATAATACCCAAAGTTTTAGTGGCTTGGTACAAGAGACTCATTTTTGGTCATGTCATAATTCAGTGCAGGATAGGTATGCTCCTGTAGGCAATGATTAAGGAACCCAGGTTGTTTCCATCTTTTTCTACCATCTTCTAGCTTTACAGTGACCTTGGCATTACTTATCTAAATATGGGGAGGGGAAGACTAAGAACATAAAAGACTATTGTATGTTGAGGCATACCTCATTTCATTGTGCTTTACAGATATTGTATATTTTTACACCCAGAAGATTTGTGGCAATCCTGAATAGAGCAAGTCTATCATCATCATTTTTCCAATAGACTTAGATGACAGTTAGCATTTTTTAGCAATAAAGTATTTGGAATTAAGGTATGCACATTTTTTAGACAAAATGCTATTGGACACTTCATAGACTACAGCATAGTATAAACATAAATCTTACCTGAAGTGGGAAACCAAAAAATTCATGTGACTCATTTTATTGTAATATTCATCTTTGTGATGGTCTGGAACCAAACCCACAGTATCTCCAAGGTATGCCTGTTTTTCAGGGATCAGGTCTGGAAGTGGTTCTCTATTTTTCTTCACATTCTGTTGGCCAGTACCAATTCACAGAGCCAACCCAAGTTTAATAGGAGCTGGGAATTTTGGAGAAGGACTCAGATATGGGAAAGCAATTCATGGTCTCTGCCTCAAGCACAAAAGGGTCTCTAGCCTCCATTTATGCAGGGGACCTGTATCTTAGGTAATTAAATGAAGCTGAGAATATTTTGGATAGCTCTGAACCATGTTTTAACTCTCATTATCCATTGTTGTTATTAGCAAATATTATTGTTATTGTCCTTAATAAAAATATTTGAGGTTCTCTGTAAAACTGTTTTAAAGATGGGCCTAAGAAGGGGTCAGGCCAGTGATGTGGATCACTTGTACATACATCTTGTAGTAGCTGGGATTAGTATTTTTCACAGTGTGGTTCCCAGATAATGGGAATCTGAGTCACCTTGATTCAAACTGTGAAATCTAAATTTGCTAAAAATGAAGATTTCAGGAAACTACCTCTGACCTCTTAAATCAGAATCTTTCTTAGTGAAAATTAGGAATCTGCTTTTTAAAGGTGCTTCTCGGACTTTTTTTTTTTTTGCATGTGTACACTAGTACTTGAGAGCCATTACCTCAAAATAGAACTAAAATGTACTCCACCTGAAAGCCTAGTGTGCCTGTGATTACAAAGTAACTTCAGATCTGAGAGCCAGTTACCATCTTCTTTTCTAAATGAGAAAAGCCAAAGATAGAAAATTCTGTGATTTAAACTGTCATAATATTGGCTAAAACAGATGATGACAGAGCTCAGATGATCAAGGCCAGAAAAAGAATTGAGCAAGACAGGCTTGACTTGGACAGCAAAACGCCTCAAAACTTTATTGTGTGTGTGTGTAAACCTCAGCTCTACCACTTCCTTTCTCATCACATTTTCTGATTCAAACCTCCCCCACCCTTCTAACTGTCTACTGAAAAAATGTCATCTGCCAATTTAGTCTTTTGTTACTATTAAATAATATAACCACATCCTCATCACAGGGCTGCTATGAGGATTCAATAAGATAATGAGTGTGTAGTGTTTAACTCACTTCCTGAAACCCAGATGTCTACATAGATGCCAGTAATTGTTAAAATCTAACATAAGTACAGACAGACCTATAGTTTTACTGGGCTCTAAAAGTAATATTTGGAGTTCTGGCCAAGATGGAGGCATAGGTAGAAATCCTTCCCTTCTTTGCACAACCAAAAAGAGGATAACAACTGATCTAAAATAAATAAACAACCAGAAGTGCCAGAAAATCAAACTGCATGGAACTCCAACAACCAAGAAATTAAAGAAACAGTCAATCAGAACAACCAGACCAGTAAAAACCGAGTGGGAAGGACTGGCTGAAGGAGAAACTGAGACTCAGAGCTGACTGTGGACTACAGCGGTTGCTGCGGTGGGAGAAACTCCCAGTCTCACACAAGAGTTCATTGGAAACTGGGTGAGAGATGACCAGGTGAGCTGCGTTGTTCCCTTTCTGGCCCCTCCCCCACAGCAGTGCTGCAGCACAGCAAGGAGGGTTGCCCAGCCCCAGTGAACACCTAACGCCCTGCCACCTTACAACTTACAACTTAACAGGTGCCCTGAACAAAGAAATAGGGCCAAAATGAAAGAACAGAGCAAAGCTTCAGAAAGAGAGCTAAACAATGAGGAGATAGCCCACATATCTGATGGAGAATTTAAAGCCCTGGTAATGAAAATGCTCACAGAACTACCCAAAGCAATCTACATATTCAATGCAATACCTATTAAAGTACCAATGGCATATTTCACAGACATAGAACAAACACTTCAAAAATTTATATGGAACTATAAACGACCCCGAATAGCTGCTGCAATTTTGAGAAAGAAGAGTAAAGTAGGAGGGGTCACAATACCTGATACTAAACTATATTACAAGGCCACTGTAATCAAAACAGCTTGGTACTGGCATAAAAACAGGAACATCGACCAATGGAACAGCACAGAGAGCCCAGAAATAAACCCAAATCTCTATGGTCAATTAATATTTGACAAAGGGGGCAGCAACATA
>CM052538.1:90426198-90470902 GCA_028533065.1 Trachops cirrhosus
AAAAAAAAAGAAAATGCTCAGAGAACTGATTGAGCTTGGTCGAAAAATTAAAGAATAAATGAAAGATATCCAAAATGAAATAAAGCAAAATATTCAGGGAACCAACAATGACAGGAAGGAAACCCGGACTCAAAGCAATGATGTGGAACAAAAGGAAGAAATAAACATCCAATAGGAACAGAATGAAGAAACAAGAATTCAAAAAAATGAAGAGAGACTTAGGAATCTCTGGGACAACCTGAAACATTCCCATATCTGAATTATAGGGGTGCCAGAAGGAGAAGAACAACAGCGAGAAAATGAAAACTTCTTTGAACAAATAATCAAGGAAAACTTCCCCAATCTGATGAAGGAAATAGACTTCCAGGAAGTCTGGGAAGTCCAGGAAGCCCAGAGAGTCCCAAAGAAGTTGGACCCAAAGAGAAACACACCGAGGCACATCATCATTAAGTTACCCAAGATTAAGGATAGAGAGAGAATCTTTTTTTAAAATTTTTTATTTTAGTTTATTCAGTACAGTTTCTATCCTTTATTCCCATTCCAGCCTGCCCACCCATCCCTCCCTACCTCCCTCCAAAAGCAGCAAGAGGAAAGGAGAGTTCCCATCAGACTGTCAGCTGATTTCTCAAAAGCAACCTTACAGGCAAGAAGGGGCTGGAAAGAAATATTCAGAGTCATCAAAGGCAAGGACTTACATTCAAGATTGCTCTATCCAGCAAAGCTTTCATTTAGAATGGAAGGGCAGATAAAGTGCTTCCCAGATAAGGTGAAGTTAAAGGAGTTCATCATCAACAAGCCCTTATTATATAAACTGTTAAAGGGACTTATCTAAGAAAAAGAAGATAAAAAATATGAACAGTAAAATGACAACAAACTCACAACTATCAATAAATGAAACTAAAAGAAAAGAAATACAACAAAAACTAAGCAAACAACAAGATCAGGAACAGAATCAGAAAAATGGACATCACATGGAGAGATTTCAGTGGGGAGGAGGAAGGGAGGAATGCAGGGGGAAAGTACAAGGAAGAAGGAGCATAATTAGTAGGCATAAAATTGATGGGGAGAGATAAAAAATGGTATAGGAAACAGAGGACTCAAAGAACTTATATGTACAACCCATGGACATGAACTCAGCCGGGGGGATGCTGGAGGGCTGGGGGGGCAGGGTAGAGGGGGGAGAAAGGGAGAGAAATTGGGAAAAGTGTAATAGTATAATCAATAAAATACACTTAAAAAAGAATAAATAAGTAAAATCATGTGATAAAAGGTTAGAAAAGTTAGATGTCCAGAAAGATGACAAATTAAAAGTTAAAAAAAAGCTTTCCAAAGGTAACCACTGCAGTCACTGTCTAATAACTGCTTGGGGAGAGAGGCAGACTGTCTGTTTGCACAGATGCGCACACACACGCACACAGATGCACGTGTTGGTTTTTATTTCACAAAGTTAATGACATAGTTTTCTGTATTTAGCTTTTGTTGCTGTTGTTTTTAACTTAAACATATATCTTGGCAATTTTTCCATCTAACATGTTCTTTCTCCTCATTCTTGTCATGTTTTTTTTAAGATTTTATTTATTTATTTATTTTTGGGTGGGGTGGGGGAGGGACAGAGAGAGGGAGAGAAACATCATCAATGTGTGGTTGCCTCTGCTGGGGACCTGGCCCACAGCCCAGGCATGTGCCCTGACTGGGAATTGAACCGGCAGCCCTTTGGTTTGTTCTCAGGCCTGTTCTCGATCCACTGAGCCACACCAGCCAGGGTATCAGTGGTTTTTCAACAGTTGCATACAATCCCGCGGTTTGGACTTTGAAACTAAAATTCCATGAATGGGCACCTCAGGTGTTTCCAGTTTCCTAATACTATTTTTTAAATGCTCTAATGAACATCCTGTCCATGTGTCCTGATGAAATTTGAAAGTTCCACAAGGTAGCTTGTGAGCAGTGAGACTGCTGACTTAAAAGGCATATGCTTTCTAAATTTTCAGACAACTTGCCTAACTATCTTCCAGAAAAATGCACTCTCCCTGCAGAGTGCATAAGAGACTTTCCCTCCGTGATTGTGTCAGGTTTGGATATCATTGAACTTTTTACTTTTCTATTCTGCTAGGTGGGGGTGGCGGGAATTCATTGCATTGATCTGTATGTCTTTAATTGCAACTGAATTTGAACATCTTTTTATGTTTATGCACCAGTTATATTTCTTTTTCTATTAAAAACTGTACTTCTTTATCCTTTGCTCATTGTTCTATTGGCACTTGATTTATATGAGTCTTTTATAAATTAAAGAAATTTTCCTTTTATTTTGTAGTTGCTGCTTGTTGCAGTTCTCATTAGTGTTTCACCCTTGTGATTTTTTTCCATAGAAAAGATTTTCATTTAAGTAATTAAACATATTTTAAAAAAATAAAATAAAATAATAAAAGTAAATCTCACAGTCGCCCAAGAAATTCAAGTCCCTAATTCTCATTACTCAGGGAAGAGTTGTGAATGGATGATGTATGTGACTCCAATGGACACACCATGGCATCTACTAGGAAGTGAGTTAGGAACACCAAGCCACCCAAGCATACTCCATTCCATGGAGCATTGCCAGGGTGATACATAGCCAAGCTCCACCACTACCACCACCCAAGACACCCAGTAGAAAAGGGCTTTGAACCACATGTAAATCAGTAGATAAAATGTCTCTTATCAACATGGCCTTGGACTCCCCTCAAACAACAAACCACCCATTAGTTCAGAAAATGACAAAGTTCAATTGTAATGGGTCTATCTGTCCCCTCACAAGGATGTGGAGAGGCAGACAGACAGACAAAGAGGGAGACTAAAATGCCTGAGGCCACAGGAAGAATCAGGATTCAATGTTTTCCATGAATAACTATGAATTGAAATAAACAAAGGCTAACTAAGACAACATTCCCTTTACCTTTGATATGTAAGATCTGAGCAAAGCTTAAAAGTCTGAAAAGATTCTTCCAAAATATTAATAGAATTATAGAATTAATAGAAAGGGAAAATGACATACAGTTTTTCAAACTATAGGTTACAACTCATTAATGGGTTATAAAATCAATTTCAGTGTATTTGTAATGAAAGAGTAGAATAGAATAGGGCATACATACAGTAAATATATCTGAAAAAGATTTATTTCTGTTTGAATGTGCATTTGAGTTACAATGTAATATTTATTTTTTATAGTGGACTGTATACTGGGAAAAGTTTGGAAATGTGTAGCAGAAAGCTAATTGCTCTGGAATCACAAGGAGTTTGAATCCAGGTTCTATTACTTACTAATTTTATGACCTGTGACAAGCTTCAGTTTCCTCAAATGTGAAATGGGAATAATACCTGCAAGAATTCTTAGAAAGTAAAATGGGATCATGTATATAAATTCCTTCAGCTCAGGGTATACTCCAAAACTATCACTTAAATGTCAGTGTTCTTCTCCTTTCCACTTAAGGTATCATCTATGTAAATAGACTCAGGTACCATAGCAACAGTCATTTAATTTCCCTTGGCCTCAGTTTTCTATTTTGAAATAAAAGCAATGAACTAGATAAAGTAGGTGCCTGCTCTACAATCGCCTAATTTAATTAAAATGGTCATTTTATTATCAAATCAGAGAGATTCTTGTTGAAATGTGTTGCAAATCCCAAGTGACAAATATATTTCTTCTTTTTAAATTAAACTTTTTGTTTTAGATAAATTAAACCTTTTGTTTTATTTCCTACTGCAGACCACATGCAGTAGTAAAAATAATACAGAGAAATTTTATGTACCTGTAATAACAAGAAACATACTTGGTCTTTGCCACTGGTTCCTGACACACAAGTCCTAAAACCTTTGGAATCTCTAGAGTAATGAGTTTCTTTTGTATGCTAATGACATGACTTGTGGCTGGGGGCTCCTAGATAGCTTTAGGACCTGGTGTTAGGTACCAGAAAGACCAAAGCATGTTTAGACAGTAGTAACTTTCAGCCCTATAACCTGACAGAAGGGAAGGAAGAGGGGCTAAAGATTGATTTAATCACCACTGCCAATAAATTAACCAATGATGTCTACATAATAGACCCTCCATAACTGCCTCTAAATGACAGGGTTTGAAGAGGTTCCTGGGAGGGTGGTGTATCCAGAGTGGGGATGGAAGCTCAGCACCCTTACCCTCCACCCTGAACCTTGCCCAAGGAATGCATCGCTTCCATCTTGCTGCTCCTGAGTCATATCCTTTATAACAAATCAGTAAGTAAAATGATTTCTTAAGTTATTTGAACAGTTGTAGCAAATTATCAAACCTAAGGAGGGGGCTTGTGAGGACCTTTGATTTATAGTCAGTCAGCCAGAAGTACAGGAGGCCTGGAACTTGAGAGTAGCCTCTGAAATAGGCAGTCTTATGAAACTGAGCCTTTAAATTGTGGGATCAGATGCTAACTTCAGATAGTGTTAGAAATGAATTCAACTGCAGGATATCAGCTGGTGCAGGAAAATTGGTTGCTATACTGGAAACCCCACATATCTGATGTCAGAAGTTTTGTGAGTAAAAATAGCTCTGGAGTAGCCTTTATCCAGTGTCCCTCAATGACAACCTCCTGCAAAACTGTAATACAGAATCTTAACCAGGGGAGAGACCCAAGATGGTGAAGAATAAATGGGATTTATTTATCCTCTAACCTCCTACACTAACTTCCTCCCAGAACCAAACTGGAATTAAACTAAAGGAAAAATATCCTGAATAATCAACTGAACACTAGCTGAAGAGAAGCCTCATAACCAAGGACAGAGAGAAGAAACCACTTCACCACAACAAGACTGGTAAGAAGTATGAAGGCACAAGAGGACTGGCTGGGCTCCCATGGGCGGCAACTGAAGTTCCAGAGGGATATTTCAGTGGCTGAGGTAGGTGAAGAGGTTCCCCCTGGGAAGTGTGGGATCTCAACCCCAAGCTGGGCTCTCCAGCCCAGGATCCAGAAAGGAATCCAAATAACATCTGGCTGTGAAAAGCAGCAGGGGTTTTGTCCACCAAAGAGAGATGGCTAGAGATGCAGAAAGCCTCTTAAAGGCCAATGCCAAATGAAATGAAATTTCATTTGTATCTACTTACACTGGGGTGGACTAGAGATGCCTGAGGAGAGTCTGGGGTTGTTGGCTCTGTGGAGAGAGATGGAGGGTCAGCCACCAGGATCCATGTGCTGAGTCATTCCCCACACTGCAAGAGCCATCTTTGTCAGGCAGAGCAGTCCCTTCAATGTGGCATCAGTCTGAGGGGAAGCAATAGCTCCGCCCACACAAATTACTATGCTCCACCTTGTGGAGCCTAGGCTAGGCTGCTAAAGAGTATAGCTGGAAGTTATCTCAGTGATTAAGTTTAACAACAAAATCAACACTCTGGGAGCTCTGAGGCTTTAGTTGATTCTCTCCTGGGTTGGATGCTGGTAAAAGCCAGCCTTGGTGCACAGCCTTGTTCTTTCTGCACACACCCAGTCCCAACTGAGGGAGCCACACACTGTGAATTGCTGATAGCTCCAAACAGGTTGCCCAGGGCCAGTCACAGGCAGCATCTGACTTAAGCCTGAATCAGAGTCTCTGCAGATCTACTTTAATACATAGGAAGAAATACAAAGAGGTAGCCAAAATTGGAAGACAAAGAAATATACCCCAAATGAAAGAACAAGAGAATTCTCCAGAAGAACCAGATGAAATGGAGGCAAGCAATTTATCAGATATAGTTTAGAGTAATGATTATAAGCATACTCAAGAGCATGAAGAAAGACTTAGAAGCCATAAAAAAGGACCAATCAGAAATAAAGAATACACAATCTGAAATAAATAATACACTGGAGGGAATACACAGTACCTTAGATGAAGTGGAGGATCGAATCAGTGATTTGTAAGACCAGGTAGAAAAAAGGACCCAAGCAGAGCAGCAAAAGAAACAAAGGACTTAAAAAAAATGAGGAGAGCTTAAGAAACCTTTGGGATGACATGAAGTGTAACAACATCCACATCATAAGGATACCAGAAGAAGAAGAGAGTAAGCAAGGAAGGGATTGAGAACCTATTTGAAGAAATAATGACTGAAAACTTCCCTAATCTGGTGAAGGTAAAAGTATTTAAACCAGTATATATTAACCATGAGGTTGTTATTTTTACCCTCATGTCACAAATGAGAAAACTGAGGCACAGGAAAATTAAGTGCCTTGCTCAGGACCCATGCTAGTGAATAGTGGAGACAAGAGCCAAATCCAGGCAGAATGCATGAGAAAACCTAGAATCACATTTCTAGCTCAGTCTTAAGAATTCTATGAAATACGCTTTTGTTACTATAATTTTTTGGCTCAATTTTATGTTCTTATTCTTGTTTTCACTTTCTTTCATAAACTACTTCCAATATCTTTATTACATATATTTTTATATGTTTCCTCCATTCTTTCTCCTTAATCCTTAAGGCAGTTATAAATTAAGAAAATGCCAATTAGGACTTTTTCCAAAATATAGTTGTTTACGATTAACCATAATCATCATCATCAAAAATATGAAACATGTATATTTATTCATAATATCCTACTGAAAAATATCAAAAATTTAGTCAATGAAAATTAAATGGGATTTGGCTGGTTTGGTAGCATATAAAATTCAAAGTATTGTTAAATGAAATTTCAAAGGCAATGTCTTTCTCCTTCCCCTTCCCTTTCCCAGTATGGAGAAGACAGCAAGGTGGCTGGAGGTGTCAGGACAGTAAAGGGTTTGGGCACCATTGGGAGGCAAAGACCAGCAACTGCATTGACCAGGGACATGGGACAATGAGAGGAGACTGAGGTGGCAGTAGGAGAAAATGACTGATATAGTTGGAAACTGGTTACACTGAGTAGATAAGAAAATAAATTGGGGGAAATTGGAGACAAGTTTCTTACTGCCCCAAAAGGTATTTAAACCATAGAAAGGAAGAGGGCTAGAAAGAACCTTAAGATACAACATTGGAATCAGAGGTAACGTTGTGAGTTCATGGTTTTATAATACATATATACAGATAAGAATAGAAATAGTTACAAATGTATGTGTGTATTTATACGATTGGTTATATAATCCCAGCTCTACCTACTAAGAAGCCCAGAAGCAATGATACCCCAGTAGTAATGAGTACACCAAACACCCATATTTTGGCTTCTAAATACCACTCTCCTCTGGAAAAAATCAAAGCTCCTTGAGGAATGACTTTTTGTACAAGAAAGCATGTAAATACTGAAAGAATGATGGGATCATGTCAGAGGGGCACAGGAGCCAGACTGAAGAGACTCCCACTGGCAAAACTAGGAACAAATTTGCACATTAAAATAATGATAGTAACAGATTACAATCAATAATAAAATAGGAATCCATGAGTCCATACAGTTATACATAATAAAGGAATAAGTAAACAATAAAAGAGAAAGTTCTTTCCTTATGAAGTTTCAACTATGAAAAGTAGAAAATAGAGAATATCCATTCTGCAACCATTATAAAGGAGGTTGACTGAGACAGATACTATAAATGGATGTTGAAGCTCGTGGGAACAGGTTGGGAACAGATTTCAGGTATTTAATGATCACCCCTACCCTAACGAAGGAAAAGACCAAGAAAGATGTTAGATAAAATGTATGTCCCTAAATAAAGTAGTTTATGATGGTTTCAAATAATTCTCTTTTCAACTGACACATTAAAATAACACCATCATCATCCCTGTTCATATACTGCCAAATATTAATGTTCTTAAGAGTTGTAATACATGAATTTGACCTAAGAGTTTTCTTATAGATTTTATATTTAAAAAATTGTATTACTCAAATTGAACTTAAGTAAATGCTATCTGTATATTATTATAGTGTCCTTGAGAACTAGGATTCTCAACACAAGATGCAAAAGATACAGATGAAAGATTAAAAGCTGAAGTGAAATTCCTTTAATTTAGAATTTGAATGGGAAGTATCAGGATGAAGATACAGAGTTTTATCTTCTAGAAATGTGTGTGTGGTGTGTGTACATATTTCCTAGTTTTGCCCATTGAAAGAGGTTAAGAACAATAGCAAACCAGTGGCAATGAACAACCCTAGTACCTATCGAGGGTTGCAAGTACCATTTCTGACTACAAATAAAGGACTCCATGAATATGTGGCTGACTCCAGGTCTGGGACAAGAATTGCACAATATGATTCAGAAACATCAGAAAGGACTCAGGAGCCAACTTGAAAAGCTCCCCACTAGCTAATGATAAGACCATTTGAGCATTGATAAATACAGTAGTAACTGCAATATATACGTATTGACACATACAATACAAGGTGTTTAAATTACTGAATTTATAATGATAAAAAATTTAAAAACTAGTTGTGATTATTGAGGCAATTAATGTGAGTGAACTAAACATAGTAGGCCAAGAATTCATCCACTCTTTCTTATATAAACTTCACTACAGTGTAATCAAACAATAGATAAGATGATGATTATAAAAATATTCAAGGTAATATAGAAAGGGAGTGTTAGAATATCACAATTTTGAAATCAATATACTAAGAGATCTAGACACTGAGACCTGCTAATAACATAGCTCTTTAACAACTTAACGTGTTTCCAGATGAAACAACACTAAATTACCTGTAACGTAGTCTTGCTAATAAAACTAAATCTCATCAAGCTTCAATCTGATCAAATCTGATCAATCTGATCAAATTATTAAAATATTGAAAAGTAAATATATTCATTTTGCTGATAGAATCTTAAGACAATTTAATGAAAAGCAAACATCTCAGAGAGGTACATTGCCACATGACACAATTTTTACAGATGTTTTTTGAGTGAGGTGACCCATGGTGCTTACTTACTCCTGCCACTGAAAGGAACAGCAGGTTAGACTTTTTGTGTATTCACCTCTTGACTTTGAGGCAAATGGTGTGTCTAGTTTTGAAAGACAATGCAGAAATTATAATTATCTGTCTATGAAAACACTGCTTTTCTATATAAGTACCATTTTATGGAAAGCAGTTTATGTGATGTTATCTTAAAACATATAAACTAGTGTCAGAGAACACAGAAAAGACCCTTTTACAAGTCATGAGGGAATTTAGACATAACAAGTAAAACCACTGTTGGAATATTAGATGCGAACCTGCTGTTTTTCTGACATTGATAGCTTTTCTGACACACACTGTCCTCACTTTATGAACTTAAATTTTATTCTCTTACAATGTTTCAATGGTTATACTGCACTTCATCAAATCTTACTATGTGCATAGCAACTTGGAAAGCTCCTTGAGAGGTACAAAGAAGCATATAACAAACAAGTTGTTCTTGCCTGTGAGCACTATATGTTGGTTAATCAGCTTACTTCGAAGTATGCTGGAAATGTGTATGAAGTGCACTTAGGCCTACACCTGGACTTGGGCAGAGGTGAAAATCCAGTAATATTCTGTACCTTGGACTATGAGGTTTGCAAGTTACTGGAGACCTCCTGGGATGTGAATGTATGTGGAACATGAGTTGTTTGTGTTTTTTTTTCTAAGAATTCCAGAAACATTCTTTCCTATTATTAGAAAAAGAATTTTTTATTTTAGGATCTTTTCTTTTGTATTTAATTTCACAGTCCCATGGATTAGGATAAGAGTGAGAGTAGAATTAAAAATGTATCAGATCCATAGCACGGATCTGTTTGCTTTTAAAAATAGGGAAGCATCAAGCTAAGCAGTGTCTCACTGCTATTTACAGCACTAGACTCCCCTCCACCCCTTTGATCCCCTCTACACCCACCCAACCCTTTTGAGACACACCAGCCCACTCCTCTGCACACACCTGTAATTGAACAGAGGAGAAAACCTGGTGACATTTGGTACCTCAGGCTGCAAGGCTGGCAAAGTGCTAGGTGTCTCTTGGAACATCATGTATTTGGAAAGTTAGTAAAAAGAGAAGGAAGGCTATCCCTGTGGGATACTCCTAGTGTGGCACGCAATATATTGGCCCTTATGACCTCTGCTTCCTGGTGTTATATCCGTGAATATGTTGTCTCACATGGCAAAAAAAAAAAAGGACTTTGCATGTATAATTAAAGTTATGACTAAATTGACCTTAAAAAAAGGGAGATTATCTGAAATAATTTGGGTGGGTCCACAATGACTACCTGAGACCTTAAAAGTGTGGGAGGGGTGGTGTTCAGTGATATTGGAAGCACAACAAGTAGTCAATGCATCACTGCTGATTTGAAGATGGACGCAGCCACAAGGAAGTGGGAATCTCAGTCCCACAGCTGCAAGAAATTCCCACTGCTGAATTCTATGAACAACCTGAATGAGCTCAGAAATAAATTCTTCCTCAGAGCCTCCAGAAGAGCATGCATACCTGCCAACACCTTGATTTTGGTTTGCCATATCCTGAGCAGAGAATCCAGCTATGCCACATAACTGTAAGATAATAATTGGGTGTTGTGGTAAGCCACTAAGTCTGTGATAATTTGTTAGAAGATAATAGAAAACAAATACACTAGGTATTGATGTTGTCATCTTATTGTAGTAAAAGGTAATGAAACAGACTAGAGGCCTAAAAACATGGTCAGTTCTTACTTCTGCTTAAAACTTTATCAGAACCCAAGAAAAGACAGTGCGATAAGAGAAAATGTTACCTTTACCAATGTTACCCTCTTCCTGGGTGCACATTTCCCAGGTGTTCATGCATATAGGGTGGAACCAGGAAACCGAGGTCTGGTTGAAAGAATGTGGGCCAAAGAGACCAATGCACTCCTGAGCCTGGCAGCACATTGTCCCATGCAGCCTTCCATTTCTCTCTCTCCCCCTGTTCATACATGCTGAAAGTGAAGAAATCTACCCAGAAGGTAGAAGAACTGACATAAGTATAAGCTTCATATTTTGCTCTCTATTATCACCAATATTTTAAACAAGGAAGGATATTTTAACACCAATTCAATAGGAAGGATATACTCATTAAAAAATGACAGTCTTCCTTAAGAGAGAACAGTTGACAGCCTTAGGTGACATGTAGTTATCTCACTGTAGTAATCCTTTTCATTTCATTTTATATTATTGAAACTTTTGTCGTGACTGGCACTGACTTGAAGACAAGTGCTTGGGAACCATTATACTAGGAGGAAATCTCAAATGGCATTTATGGTATGTGGACAGCAGAGCTCTTGGACGTTTCCAGAGTCAGACAGCCATGAAGATAACAAAGCTTAATTCAGAGCCCGGGGAGCAGCCCTAGCAACATATTCATATGGTCATATGCTTTTGTGAAATATGCAAAAGTTAGAAATTTTAATCAGTGAAGACTTTGCCTTTTTTCACTCTAATTTCCCTTATGTCCACTGATGCCACATGGCCTCATGCACGCTTGGAGTCTTGTTAAAGTAAAAGGTGAAATGGGTATACATTCAATCTGAGTTGAGTGGGGTATTTATATGGTTCTCAGTGATTTCTGGGAATAGCGAAGTTATTGCCAGCTGTCCCAGTGGAGAAATGGTTTCTGGGAAGACTCCTAACCCCTCAGTGGCAACTCTTCTGGCACCACGAAGTGGCAGGGTCGGAGCCAGTTCAAGGAATAACCCTTTTATATTCAGTTTGCCCAGAACAATGTGGGTCGTCACTGAGAAGCAAGGGTTGAAATGTATGGAGACAGAAATTAGTCTGTAAAAGTGCTTTTAATATCACACATACAAAATTGTAGTGAGGGATTCAGTTCTCATCTATAGCTTCTCAAAACCAAAGTTCTCTCCTGTTAAAATTATATAGTCATTGATGCAGTATATACACTTATAAAAACACCACACTTCATTTTTTAAATAAAAATGACATACTTGATTTAAAAAAAAACAGCAATTTTAATTTGGCAAGAAGTTTTGTTCCAAAACAGTGAGGTATTACAACCTTCTGATTTGGTTTATGTAAAGCATAATTTCTTTTTAAATTTAAATTATTTTGATAAATAACCAAGAAAAGTTTAAAATAAAAACTAATTTACTATGTAAGAAAAGCAGTAAAGATGAGAAAAAATAAATCAAAATTAATCCAATGTTGAAAAGGGAACTGTAAAATCTTTTTCAGAATATACCAAAAGCAATAATTAAGAGAGAGTAGGGCCAAGATGGAGGTGTAGGGGGACACACTGTGCCTCCTTACACAACCAAAAGAAGGACAACAACAATTTAAAAACAAAAAACAACCAGAACTGACAGAAAATTGAACTGTATGGAAGTCCGACAACCAAGGAGTTAAAGAAGAAACATTCATCCAGACTGGTAGGAGGGGTGCAGTCAGGCAGCCTGGTGCAGAGGACTCACAGCAAGGTGGCAGCTGGTGGACCCAGCGAGGTGGCGGATTGTGGTTGGCCATGGTGCACAAGGTGGCTAGAGGACTGGGCAGTCCCACATTCACACGCAGATAAACCAGGTGAAACTGGGGAGCAAGACAGACCATGCAACCCAGGGTCCCAGCGAAGGGAAATAAAGCTTCAAACCACCAAATGAAAACCCCTGTGGGGGCTGAGGCGCAGGGAGACTCCCAGCCTCACAGGAGAGTTCGTTGCAGAGACCCACAGGGTCCTAGAATGTACACAAGCCCACCCACAGGGGAATCTGCACCAGAACAGCCCAGTTTGCTTGGGGAAAGCAAGGGAAGGGACTGAAATCTGGCAGACAGCAGAGCAACTGCCATTGTTCCCTCCTGGACCCCACCCCCACATATAGCATCACAACCCAGTGACTGGGTTGCCCTGCCCTGGTGAACACCTAAGGCTCTGCCCCTCATATATAACTGGCACGATGAGACAGAAAAAAATGGCCCAAACAGAAGAACAGATCAAAGTTCCACAGCAAATACAACTAAGCAATGAAGAGATAGCCAATCTATCAGATGCAAAGTTCAAAATACTAGTAATCAGGATGCTCACAGAATTGGTTGAATTTGGTCACAAATTAGATGAACAAATGAAGACTACACTAAGTGAAATAAAGGAAAATGTACAGGGAACCAATAGTGATGGGAAGGAAACTGGGACTCATATCAATGGAGTGGACTAGAAGGAAAAAAGAAATATTCAACCAGAAAAGAAGGAAGAAACAAGAATTCAAAAAAATGAAGAGAGGCTTAGGAACCTCCAGGACATCTTTAAATGTTCCAACATCTGAATCATAGGGGTGCCAGAAGGAGAAGAGGAAGAGCAAGAAATTGAATATTTATTTGAAAAAATAATGAAGGAGAACTTTCCCCATCTCCCAAAGAAAATAGACTTTCAGGAAGTCCAGGAAACTCAGAGAGTCCCAAAGAAGTTGAACCCAAGGAGGAACACACCAAGGCACATCATAATTACATTAGCCAAGGTAAAAATGAAGGAGAGAATCCTAGAAGCAGCAAGAGATAAGGAGAGTTACCTACAAAGGAGTTCCCATCAGACTGTCAGCTGATTTCTCAAAAGAGCCTTTGCAGGCAAGAAGGGGTTGGAAAGAAATATTTGAACTCATGAAAGGCAAGGACATACATCCCAGATTGCTCTATCCAGCAAAGCTTTCATTTAGAATGGAAGGGCAGAGAAAGTGCTTCTCAGATAAGGTCAAGTTAAAGGAGTTCATCATCACCAAGACCTTATTTTATGAAATGTTGAAGGGACTTATCTAAGAAAAAGATCAAAAACATGTATAGTAAAATGACAGCAAACTCACAATTATTAACAACCACACCTAAAACAGAAGAAAAACAAACTAAGCAAACAACTAGAACAGTAACAGAATCACAGAAATGGAGAACACATGAACGGTTATCAACAGGGAAGTTGGAGGAGGAGAGGGGGGGAAAAGGTACAGAGAATAAGTAGTATAAATGGTAGGTAGAAAATAGACAGGGGGACGGTAAGAATAGTATGGGAAATGTGGAAGCTAAAGAACTTATGAGACATGGTCATGAACTAAAGTGGGGAATGTGGGTGGGAGAGGGTGTGCAGGGTGTAGGGGAGTGAAGGGGGGAAAATGAGACAACTGTAATAGCATAATCAATAAACTATATTGAAAATAAAAAAGAGAAAGTGATAAATTTCAAACAGAAGTAACTAGTAGACACTTAGATTATCTGAGAATACAAATAATGAGGGAAAGTAAATCATTGGATAATGTTTTCAATTTTCTTTTTTACTGATTTGACATCTACAAAGACATAGCAACAAATCAGTATAATTAGAATGTAGATACTGAACTAGCTTAATGTGTCACCAATTAAGAGTCTTTACAAGTAATCATTGCACAGGGTAATTTTTTTCATGAAGTGGAATATGATTATATTTCAATATGCAACTTATTTATAACCAAAATAAAACACCACAGTAAAATAACAAAAAACATGGTATTTCTTGTGCAATGCATGAGAAATATTAACATTTTAGGCATAAAGGAGCTCTTAAAGACCAGTAACAAAAACACTAATAATCCAAGCAAACTGAAAAAAAAGAAAATTAAATAATACAAATGATGATTGAGGATTAAGAATATATGATGATTGAGCTGAACAATGACAGAATAATTTCTCTGTAATATCACACTGTCAAAGAATGAAAACACTGCATCATACCATTTGAATTTTCAAACAAACCTGGGAGACAGACTGAGGAGTGTGTACAGTTTTGAGTCAAAATGTAAATTTTGGATATCTTTATTCTTAGCATTTCCAATTTATTTAAAATGATTATATAAAAGCATGTTTATTTTACTACATAGAAAATATATAGCCAGTATATGGGCCCTATAACACTACTTGGCTATCAATTTATTTTTCAACAAAACCCAAAAAGAAGTGCACAAAACTCCATTTGTAGATAACAGCATAGGAATTATAGTCAATAAAATTATAGTAACTATGTACGGCATCAGGTGAATACTGGAAATATCAGGAAGAACACTCTGTAAAGTATACGATTGTCTAATCACTATGCTGCACACATGATAGCTAATACAAAGTAATACTGAATGTAAACTATAATTGAAAAATAAGAAGCGACAATGTCAAACTATATAATTTTAAGTTCCTTTGTTTTCTTTTTGATTTTACTGCCCAATGTTCTCCATTGTCTCTTCTTATTTTTCAATTGGAGTTGAAACAACAAATTTCTATGTCCTGTAATATTGCAAAAAGATGTTCGTAGTGAATACATTTTAAATTTACCCTATGATCAAGTGAAAGTAGAAGTGTATGCACTTAGTCCTCATGAGAGCATTGGAGGAAGCCTTACAACTGCCTGTCCTAGGCTTCTCTGTAGCAACATCTCCACCATTCCACCTCCACACAGGGAAAATTTAATGCACTGACTTCCTTACCCTCATAAATGAAACAAATTTGAGAGATGTTTTTCCAAATTTGACAGTGTTATGGGCTGCATTGTGTCCCTTCAAATTTCATATTTTGAAACCCTAACCCTGAACCACAGAATCTGACTGTATTTGGAAGAGGGTCTTTAAAGAAGTAATTGAGTTAAAATGGGGTCATTGGGGTGAGTCCTAATTCTTAATAATAAAGGACGCTGGGACAAAGGCAACAAAGACATAGGTGAAAACATATGAGGGCACAGCAAGAAGGTGGCCATATATGAGCCAAGAAGAGAGGCCTCAGGAGAAACCAAACCTGCTTCCATCTCGATCTTGGACTTTCAGCCTTCAAAACTGTAAGAAAATAAATATTTGTTGTCTGAGCGATACAATCTGTGGTATTTTGTCATGACAGCCCTAGCAAACTAATATAGACAGAAAATTTTACATGATATTTCAATAACAAGTTGTGAAGCTGTAAGAAAGTTTTCTCAATATCATCAATAAAAAAATCCTTAATAAACTATGCTAAACAAAAGGCTGCAAAATTATTCTATTCTCTGTAAACATAAGTATGAATCAATAAATATAAAATAAAAAGTATTAAAGAGCAATGTAAGGCATTAAGTAATACAAATATCACCCTGGCTGTTGTGACTCAGTGGATTGAGTGCCAAGCTGTGAACCTAAGGGTCATTGGTTCAATTCCCAATCAGAGCACATGCCTGGGTCATGGGCTAGACCCCCAGTTGGGGTCACATGAGAGGCAACCACACATTGATGTTTCTCTCCTTCTCTCTCTCCCTCCCTTCCCCTCTCTCTAAAAATAAATAAATAAGTTTTTAAACAATATATTTGCATGGAATTTTTTATGTTTGTGAAATTTGTAAGCTTTTTAAAATTTATAATTTGTTGTGTTTTATTATCTCAAGCTACAAAAATGGTTATTTTGTGATCCAACTTTGTATTATTTTTCTTAAAAGAAATTCCAAAATTATACAAGCTTCAGGCTTCACAAAACCTGGACCCACTCTTCACTTCACTTATCTCACTTCTCAGTGACCAATGAACCCATCTCCCCAGCCCAACTGTACTCCAAATCTGTCAAGTGAAAAGTTTCAGGAACTTTCCTCATGACTCCCTTGGTAATCTGATTTAGTAGATCCTATCTGTGACCCAGACATTGGTACTTTTGAAAAGTTCCACACGTAGTTCAGATATATAGCCCAGGTTGAAAGCTACCATCCTGATATGCTAGGGATGTCACATTTGAGGACACTTACTTTACAAAGAGTGGGTCATCCCTAATTATGGGTTGTGAAATCTATTTAGTGGGTAACCACATTGTCTCAATGGGATGGAATAGGTTAGCATGTATCACAAGATTGGTGGTTTTTGTCAAAACTTTATTTTGTTTCAAAACAAAAGAAAATCTATAACATTTGTCCTGGGGAAACAAGAAACTGTTTAAATAAAAAAAGAATGACCTGAAGTTTAACTAACTGTAAAGGACCTATCTTGCTTTATGGCCTTAAAAGTAACTTGGTTACAGCACTTGAGGGAAACATACTTCAGAATAGAGACATTATAAGCTCACAAGATTTTTCTTCAGAGATGGTGATTGTGGGGGGTGTGGGGGTGTTTTTTCAAGTCCTGGAAATACTGAAACAGCTGTAGAAAGAAGAAAGGCAACTTGAGATTTTTTTAAAAATTATTGTTTTCCTATGGAATGTGGTAAGGAAATAGGAATTTGGAAAAGCTTCCCTTCATGCAAACAAAAATTTCTCTCCACGTACTTTAGAAGAAAGTAGTAAACACAGATGAAAGAACATGGTATGAAAGCAAGTAGTGTGACATTTGTAAGGCAAAAAGACCAAGTTCTTTATACTCAAATGAAAATGCTTAAGTTATAGTCTCTGACAAATCCCACTGAGTCAGTAATGTGTTTGTACCTGGATATCTTTGCTTCCTGAAGCCCCTAAAAATAAAAAAGACATTCTATGTGGCATTTAGGTTTAGTCATCAGCTAACCCTGGACTGTTTTTGCTGAGAACCTACTGCACTTTAATTTAGGCAGCAATGAATCATCTTTTCTCCTAGAATTTATGAGCTGATAATCATGAACTTGGAAGACCTTGAAAATTCAAGGCAACAAGTTTTTTGAAACACTTTAACAAGAAACTTTAAAATATGAGTCAATAAGAACTTCACTTTTCTGTGAGAAAAAGTATTTTCTGTGTTCTAGTTTATTTACTGTTGGGCAATATTAGGACATTATCTATTAATTACATGAGTATTTTACTGAAGACAGTTTTGCAAATGAACTAAAGCAACAAGCTCAGGAGTCAGACTACTTTGGAGACAATCTAGCACAGTAGTTATCAGCTGGATGAACCTGTGCCTTAGTGTTCCCATTTGTAAGGGTGATACTAATGAATATAGCTCATGGGAATTTTGTGAACATTAATGAATGATATATACAACATGCTTAAAATAGTTCTTGGCATATAGAAAGCATTAAATGAATTGAAAAATTATAAAAACCTTAAAAACACACACAGAAAGATCAAAGAAGAGACTTTGATTTAAATTCAACATTCTTCTAACTTTTTTGTCCAGTTTCAATTTCACTATATTGGAAACAATGTCAGCAAAATGGAACTATTATTAAAGAGGATCAAACATGGTTTTTAAAACAGACTCTAACACAAATATTCTCAAGTTGAGACATTGAGGATTCCTGGCATTTCATTTAACAATACTACTATTTTATTTTATTTTAATTTATTTTATTTTATTATTTTATTCTTACCAGAGGACATTGTTTTATTGCTTTTTGGGGAGAGAGGAACGGAGAGGGACAAACATAGATGCGAGAGAGAAGCTTCGACTGGTTGCCTCTGTAACCATCCAGATCAGGGATGGAACCCTCAAGCTAAGCATGTGCCCCCACTGGGAGTCAAACCCATGACTTTCTGGTTACAGTTCTATGCCCCAACCACCTGAGCTATACTGCCCATGGCATAATATACTATTTTTAAACAATCATCCTTTTCGTTTAGATTTTTAATTAAATATGTTATCAATAATTTTATTTACTACTTTGTTAACATTTTATAACCTGGGATCATTTGAACTATCCTAGAGTGACCAAACAAGGAATCACTAGTATATAAGAAATGTTCACCAATGGAGATGGATGGGACTGGGGGAGTGGTGTCCTGAGGCACAATTACTTGGAAAACTTTCTCAGACTACAGATGCCCATGTTCTCTACTGTTAAGAACCAGTGATGCAGAAGGTGGAGAAACAGCTTCATAGTTGACGTGTTGGAAGTATAGGGGCAGTGGTCCCAAGTTCTTCAACCCTTGGAATTAATTTTTCTTTTAATTTACAAACTAAGTGATACAAACACCATTCCACATATGATGAACAATCCAGAGCCTTCTCCAATATTTCTATGATTTTCTGTAAAAAAGACTTATGTCCTCCTAGACATTTGTGATTGCAAGTTCCTGCTTCTGCAGAATCCTGAATCCTGAATCCCCGTTTACTGTCTCCATTCCTTTGTTCTCATCCATTGTACGAGTAATCATCCCTGTGCTTGCTTTCTCTTCACTCACTCTAAACACCACCAGTAAATCACCCTCACTCCTGGCTCTCCTTCTCCTTTCTGCTGCTTCGGTTTTTGCACTAGCATTTAATGTCATCTGGAAAATTATATATTGGCCCCATGAGAACAGAGATTGTCCTGTCTGGTGTGTCGCTACAATGCTAGTGCTGTACCCCCCTCAGTAGGACCTCAACAAACATGTGTGTAATGAACAAGTGACTGAATGAAGACTTTTTTTATTATTATTTATCTTATCTATGTAGCCGACTTTTATTGTAGGCTATGGATAAGGAAGGTTACTGATACCAGAGCTTAAAATGGACGCTTAAGCTTCTGTTTTCCAAGCTCCCGGAACATCTCTCACAGGGAATTTCTGACAAGCTTTCCTCTCTACGCCATGTTTGTAACTTTCCTGAATCTATTTTCTCCTCCCTCTCAGACCCATCCTGTCTCTCCTCCTGTCCCAGGTCCAGGGGTCTTCTTGATCCCAATGTTGTTTCAACCAGGAACATCTTTGTACAATCAAAAGTCCAGGTATGTTTCCAATACTAGGTACCTAAGACTTGACTAATCATAACTTAACTAATCATAACTCTTGGTCTAAGGCACAGTCTCATTCTTGACCCAGGCATGGCTTTTACTTACTTATATACTTACATAGTTACATGCATATTTGTATGTTAACCAATAAATACCTATGTATGCACCATCTAGCATAGAAATACAATATTTATGATTTCGAACATCTATCTACATTCTCTTCCCTATCTTGTACCCTGTCTCTCTCCACTAGCAGTAACCACTAGTCTGCATCTTCTATTATTATTCCCTTTGCCTTTTAGAACTATAGTTTTACCACAATATGAATATTTCTTAAAAGTATATTGGGCCCCTGACTGATATGACTCCATTGGTTGGGCGTCATTATGACAGATGAAGCGTTACCAATTCAATTCCTGTTCAGGGCATGTACCTGGGTTTAGGGTTCAGCCCCTGGTTGGGGTATAAGTGAGAGGCAACTGACAGATGTCTCTCTCTCACATTGAGATTTCTCTCCCTCTCCTTCTCCCTTGTTACCCTTCTCTCTAAAAATAAATAGAATTTTTTAAAAGTATACTGGTAACATAAATTTTTATTAAAAAGGGGGTATATCTAATCTTTGGAGGCTTAATTTTTACTCAAGTTATATAGCAAAATATTTTTCCTGTAGCAAAACATATATCTAAGAGTGGAATTATTTAGCATAGGTTATATGAATCTCCAACTTTAAAACATAATGCCAAATTATTTTCCAAAATAGTTGAATTGATTTATACTCCTACCAGTGAAGTATACACTAGTATACTGATTCACATCCTCTTCAATATCTAATGGTATTAGACTTCTTCATTTTGCCAAATGATTAGGTTTTAAATGATATCTCACTGTGGTCTTCTTATTAGCTTCCAGATATCTTTTATAATTCTTGCTACTAATTCTTTGCTATATTTTATCTTTGCAAATATTTTATCTCACTTTATTTTTCCACTTTCTTAAAGATGTCTTTCAATATACAGAAATTTTTCATTTAATATATCAGTTTTATTGTGTGAGAGAAATCTGCTAACAGATGTCCAAAGGGTAGCCTTGAAAGAAAATAATAAGGGAAATCCCCTCGATGGGTAGAGCTCCAGGCTATGGAAGCTCTTATCAACCACTTTGTGTGAAGAGAAAATTAGGCCAAGTTTAGAATATACATGGACTCAAAGACGGTGACAAATGCTTGGTTGGCTGGTTAGATATAGTGCTGAATTCCTAGAGCTGTCATTCAAATTGCCATGAATTGATTGACTTAATTTTATTTCCTCATAGTTCAAGGGTGCCAGAAGTCTGAAATCAAGGTGTCAGAAGAGTTGGTTCTTCTGGAGGCTCTGAGGAAGAAACCATCTCAAGCTTCACTTCTAGCGTCTGGTGATTGCCAGCAATCCTTGACATTCCCTGGGTTACAGACTCATCATGCTGATCCCAGCCTCTGTTGTCATACTGCCTTCTCTCTGGATCTCTCAGTGTCCTCTCCTCTTCTACAAGAGCACCAGACATTGGACTTAGGGCCCACTCTAAACCCAGAATAATTTTATCTCAAGATTTTTAACTAATTACATCTATAAAAACAATATTTCCAAGTAAAGTTACATTTTGAGGTTCTAGGTAGACATGAATTTTGGAGAGACATTGTTCGACTCATTACAGAAAGCTAAAAGGAGAAAACTTGGAATATCAGGAAAAAGGGACACTGGGAAACAGGCACATAGTGAAACATTAGAGATCAACCATGAGGTCTCAGGAGTTTCATAATATGTGTAATACATGTGAACACTCACAAAAGAGCACCAACATGGAAGGGCACCAAATAATCAGGTACACAAAAATGATTCAGCCAGTCGACATCAGCCATACTCTGCCTTCAGCCAGCCACTGTGAGCACAATGGGCAAGAGGATGAAGTTGCTTTGAGTCAGGGAGAGAGACTATGCATGTGTCCAACCTATGCTCCTATTCACCAATGCTGATCTAGCAACTGCCCCTGCCTAATGCACAACCTACAAGCAAGGAAGACCAATGCTGAGTGCTCCATAAAGCATCACACTCTTCTACATCTTGTTTTCCTTTCTCAACAATAATTTGTGGAAATTGTCAAAAATTATTTGGATTAGCTCTAATTCATTATTTTTAATGGCCTCATAATATTCCAGGACATTCCAAAGCTTTTCCTGCTATGGCCTCTTTTCACATTACAACTCCCTCACATTTCCGTTTGTGGTAGGAAAATGGGACAAATAGCCAAGAGCAATAGACGGTAAGGACACCTGAGAAGATCCTGTCTGGCTTGTCTCCCCACAAACAGCAGGCTTCCTGTCGTCCTGCTCCAATTTCACATTACACATCCAAATTTAACAGTTCAGAGAAAAGTTAAATTTCTGCAACTAAGTTCAATTCTGAGAACTAAGTTATACTTTTAAAATCCATTTTTGGCCACAAACTAATAAAGCTACTGTTCTCTCAAATAAATGAAGAAAACAGAGAAACTCTTTGAAGAATTTTCCAGGAGACTTGGCAGTAAGATAATAGTGTTTAAAAAGTTAAAAGCATTCTCAGAATCACTGTAAGTAGAGGAAGGTCAAAATCAAGAATTCAAAATTCTGGTGTAAAAGTTCATGTAAGTCCTTTTGAAGATCACTGTGTGTACACTTCTCAATGATAAGCCTCAAATTGCTTTAGGAAGGAGAAACAGAGATGGTGACTGAGAACATGTCTACTACTCAGTTGTCCACAGAAAAGCAGCAGCTCTACAGGATGTCCTTACATGGCATTTGTTTCCTGTTGTCCCTGAGTGAAATCTGCAGGGACAGACTAGGGCAAGTGGTACTTGCCATTTCCTGGAAGACAACCACAAGGCTAACTCTGTAATTACTCAGAGGATCCATCTCTGTACCACAGCAGTAATCAGCCACCGGTCACCGGAAGAAGAAACTTATTGGGGCTCTGAGTAGATATGTTGGGGATGTAGATTGAAGGGTCAAACCACATCTGGTCAGGTCCGACCAGGAAAGCTTTGCCTCCACAGATGCTACAAGAAACCCTTCACATGAGGTGGTGGATGACCACCTCAGGCTGTCTGCTGTCCAGAATCTCTGAAGGAGGACAAAATTTCATGGAAGCAAATAATTTTTTTTTTTAATGTTTAGAGATGTGGTTTATATTGGCAACAAATCCTGTGGTAGTTAAGCTAAGTAGTTTTGTAGCTGTCTTGTCTTGCCTCACAGGCTCTCAGATTGAAAAAAAAAATCACTGCACCACTAGCTGCTTGTTTTAAATAACTTCTAGGAAGAGTTCATCAACAATTTCATTTCCCTGTACTGCAACAAACAATATATCAGCTATGGTTAACATCAGCACCTATAATTTCATAACAAACCAATTCTGATACTATATCTAAAATATGTGGTTACTTATAATCACTTCCCTTAAAAGCTATAACCCTTTGTTACAATAATCACACTGCTTTGTAAAGCACACCATTCTCACTTTCCCTAAATGATTGCACATGACTTGATTTTGATTATGTGAAAAATTTTCTGTAACTTTTTAGAAGTTGTTTTCAAACTTTATCCCAGAAATTCTCCATTCATCAGAACTCTTCCCCAATGGATAAACAGATAAAAGCAAGACTGTTCTGATTAAAACAGTTTGGCATGCTCCCCCCTTCTTGCTTCATTACCCCCATAAAAGAAAAAGACAAAAAAAGAAACTTTCATAGCTGGTAAACTAATGTAATCAATTTTTTTGAAATTTTTATATTTAAATAATTATAGATTCACAAGAAGTTGCAAAAATAGTACAGAAAAGTCCTATGAACCCTTCACCCAGCTTCCCCCAAAAGTAACATCTTACATAACTGTAGTGTATTATCAAAACCAGAAATACTATTAATTAGACCAGGGATTTTCAACCTTTTTCCTCTCATGGCACACATAAACTAATTACTAAAATTATGCAACATACCAAAATATATTTTTGCTGGTCTCATAAAAGCTATGTATAATTTTATCCATTCACACTTGGTGGCTATTATTGTGTTGGCTGTTGTTATTTTTTAGTTGACAACCTAAGGGAAAAGGGGTCAATGCCCCTGACTGCATTGTCAGGTACTGCATGTTTTAAAAATTCTTGTGGCACACCGGTTGAAAATTACTAAAGTAGACTATAGACTTTATTCAAATCCTACTTGTTTTCACATACACTCATTGTTTCATATAGTTCTATGAAATTTTATCACTTATTTTGATTCCATAATGACAAAGGAACACCTTGATGATATCCTCTATAATCACACTTTTCTTTCACCCCCATCACAACCTTCTAGCAACTATTGATCTGTTCTCTGCTAATCTGATCCATATAGTTTTCCTATTTCAAGAATGTTATAAAAAGCACCCAAATTGGGAAGGAGGAAGTAAATCTGTCTCATTCCCAGATGACATGATACTGTACATAGAGAATCCCAAAGATTCCTCCAAGAAACTACTAAGACTGATAAATGAATTTGGCAAAGTAGCAGGATACAAAACTAATATCCAGAAATCAGTTGCATTTGTATATGCCAATAATGAACTAACAGAAAGGGAAATTAAGAAAACAATCCCATTTACAATTGCTTCAAAAAGAATAAAATACCTAGCAATAAGCCTAACTAAGAGTGTAAAAGATCTGTACTCAGAAAATTATAAGACATTGAAGAAAGAAACTGAAGAAGATACAAGTAAGTGGAAGCACATACTGTGTTCATGGATAGGAAGGATTAACATCATTAAAATATCCATACTACCCAAAGCAATCTATACCTTCCACACAATTCCTACCAAGATTCCAGTGACATATTTCACAGGAACTAGAACAAATATTTCAAAAAATTATATAGAAGCACCAAAGGCCCCATATAGCAAGAGCAATCCTAAAAAAGAAGAACAAAGTTGGAGGAATCATGCCACCTAATATCAAACTATACTATAAGGCCATAGTAATCAAAACAGCCTAGTACTGGCATAAAAACAGACACATAGATCAATGGAATACAATAGAGAGTCCAGAAATAATCCCAGAACTTTATAGTCAATTAATATTTGACAGAGGAAGCAAGCCCATACAATGGGCTAAAGATAATTTATTCAATAGATGATATTGGGAAAATTGGACAGATACATGCAGAAAAATGAAACTTAGACCATCTTCTTACACCACACATGAGAATACAATCAAAATTGATTAAAGACTTAAATGTTAAACAAAAAAAACATAAAAATCCTAGAAGAAAACATAGGCAGCAAAATCTCAGACATGGCTCATAGCAATATTTTATCAGCTATATTTCCTAGGCAAGGGAAACAAAAAAAAATAAACAAATGGTACTACATCAAACTAAAAAGTTTTTGCACAACAAAGGAAATCATTAACAGAATAAAAAGACAGCCCATGGAATGGGACAATATATTTGCTGATACATCAGATAAGGGATTAATATCCAAAATTTATAAAGAACTTATAGAACTCAACACCAAAAAAACAAACAACCCAATTTAAAAAATGGGCAAATGACCTGAATAGACACTTCTCCAAAGAGGACAGACAGATGGCCAATACAGATAGAAAAAGATGCTCAACATCACTAATCATCAGAGAAATCCAAATAAAAACCACAATGAGATACAATATCACATTTGTCAGAATGGCTATCATCAATAAATCAAAAAAACAAGGGTTGATGAGGATGTGGAGAAAGGGGAACACTTTTGTTTTGTTGGTGGGAATGCAGATTGGTGCTGCCACTATGGAAAGCAGTATGGAGATATCTCAAAAAATTAAAAATGGATCTACCTTTTGACCCAGCGATCCCACTTCAGTGCATATATCTGAAGAAACCCAAAACATTAATTCAAAAGAACATAAGCACCCCTATATTCATTGCAGCATTATTTACAATTGCCAAGATATGGAAGCAGCCCAAGTGTCCATCAGTAGATGAGTAGATAAAACAACTATGGGACATTTGCATTGTGGAATACTACTAAGCCATAAAAATACGAAAATTTTAGCCTCTGCAACAGCATGGATGGAGCTAGAGAACATTATGCTAAGTGAAATAAGCCAGTCAGAGAAAGACAAATACCATATGATTTCACTCATATGTGGAATCTAATGAACAAATTGAACTAACAAGAAAAATGGGGACAGACTCATAGATAGAGAGCAGGATGACAGCTAAGGTAGGACAGCTAAGGCAGGATGACAGCTAAGGGAGAGAGTAGGGGATGGAGGGACTGAGCAAAAAGAAAAGGACTCGTGGACATGGACAACAGGGTCAAAACTGCAGGGAGAGAGGTATATAAGAGGACTTAATGGTAATGGGAAAAATACAATAAAAATGACTAAAAAATAATTTAAAATATTATTTTTGTTTTTCCAAACATGTTTCCAAAATATTGTTTTATTTTAAAACACACAAGGTTGGACACAAAAGCCTTCTGGATCACGGTGGTGGAGACAATCACACCAATTGCTCTAACTGATCATGCCTTCCTCTCTCCTGAGCCCTGAGTCTCAAAGTCTTGGAAAAAAAGAAGGATCTTTCCCTTTACAGCCCTATTTTCTGCAATAAGAGTCCTTGGAAATTTTATGACTGAAATTTCCATAACCATTTGGCAATTATTAAAGTTTTGGAGTTGCTGTAGCTGCTGGTTTTCCTACTGGTATCTTACAACCAAGCATTTCTTCTAATTTTGTCATGGCAGGTTCATTCACATTAAATATACAGTTATTATTTACCTTGTTCTTCTCTACCCCACTTAGCCTCACCAAAACTACTAAGGCATTTTTCTGTATATCAGAAGATAATAGGACTTCCAGCCAAGATGGAGGCATAGGTAGACACATAATGCCTCCTCACACAACCAAAAGAAGGACAACAATTTAAAAACAAAAAACAACCACAACTGACAGAAAGTCAAACTGTATAGAAGTCCGACAACCAAGGAGTTAAAGAAGAAACATCCATCCAGACCAGCAAGAGGGGTGGAGATGGGCAGCCAGGCAGAGAGGACTCACGGCAAAGTGGTGGCGGAGGACCAGGGCAGGCAAGGCAGCGGCTGATGGAATGGGCTGTCCCACATTCATGTGCAGACAAACCGGGAGGAACACCTGTGAAGTGAGACAGACATCACAACCTGGGGTCCCAGCGTGGGGAAATAAAGTCTCAAACCACTGATTGAAAACACCTGTGGGGGTTGAAACGGAAGCAGGAGAAACCCCCACCCTCAGAGAAGAGTTTGTTGGAGAGACTCACAGGGTCCTAGAACATACACAAGCTCACCCATCTGGGAATCAGCACCAGAAGGGCCCACTTTGCTTGTTGGTAGCAGGGGAAGTAACTCAAATCTGGCCGAAAGCAGAGCAAGTGCCATTGTTCCCTCTTGACTCCTTCCCCACATACAGGGTCACAAAGTAGCAACATGGGTTGCCCTGCCCTGGTGAACACCTAAGGCTCTGCTCTTTATACGTAGCAGGCACATGAAGACCAAAAAAAATGGCCCAAATGAATGAACAGATCAAATCTCCAGAAAAAACTACAACTAAGTGATGAAGAGATAGCCAACCTATCAGATGTACAGTTCAAAGCACTGGTAATCAGGATGCTTATAGGATTGGTTGAATTTGGTCACAAATTAGATGAAAAAATGAAGGCAATGCTGAGTGAAATAAAGGAAAATGTACAGGTAATCAACAGTGATGGGAAGGAAACTTGGACTCTAATCAATGGTGTGGACCAGAAGGAAAAAAGAAATATTCAACCAGAAAAGAATGAAGAAACAAGTATTCAAAAAAGTGAGGAGAGGCTTAGGAACCTCCAGGACATCTTTAAATGTTCCAACATCTGAATCATAGGGGTGCCAGAAGGAGAAGAGGAAGAACAAGGAGTTGAAACCTTATTTGAAAAAATAATGAAGGAGAACTTCCCCAATCTGGCAAAGGAAATAGACTTCCAGGAAGTCTAGGAAGCTGAGAGAGTCCCAAAGAAGTTGGACCCAAGGAGGAACACACCAAGGCACATCATAATTACATTAGCCAAGGTAAAAATGAAGAAGAGAATCCTAGAAGCAGCAAGAGAAAAGGAGACAGTTACCTACAAAGGAGTTCCCATCAGACTGTCAGCTGGTTTCTCAAATGAGACCTTACAGGCAAGAAGGGGCTGGAAAGAAGCAGTCCAAGTCATGAAAGGCAAGGACCTACATTCAAGATTACTCTATCCAGCAAAGCTTTCATTTAGAATGGAAGGGCAGATAAAGTGCTTCTCATATAAGGCCAAGTTAAAGGAGTTCATCATCACCAAGCCCTTATTTTATGAGATGTTAAAGGGATTTATCTAAGAAAAAGAAGATAAAAAATATGAACAGTAAAATGACAGCAAACTCACAATTCTTAACAACTACATCTAAAACAAAAACAAAAGCAAAGTAAGCAAACTAGAACTGGAACAGAAGCACAAAAATGGAGATCACATGGAGGGTTATCAACAGGTTGATGGGAGGGGGAGAGATGGGGAAAAGTTTCGGAGAATAAGTAGCATAGATGGTAGGTAGAAAATAGACAGGGGGAGGTTAAGAATAGTACAGGAAATGTAGATGCCAAAGAACTTATAAGTATGACACATGGACATGAACTCAAGTGGGGGAATGTGGGTGGGAGGGGGTTTGCAGGATGGAGGGTAAAAAGCGGGGGGAATGAGACAACTGTAATAACTTAATCAATAAAATATCTTTTTAAAAAAAGATAATACATCATAGCACTGTGAGGCACTTTGTTCAAGAAGCTGACAGGCGAACGTCCTAACTCTAGCCAAGTACTGTTTCTCAGTGAAGTGGTCTTCTTCTTCCTTCAAGAGGTATTTGCAAATGATCTGATAACATTCCATAAAAGGTTTAAAGGGTCCTATTAAAAATTCTGGCAGAGTTTTTCCTTTCTGTGTTAATAGGATGTCCCTTGTTGTCACCTGAATGGTCTCACCTTTACAAAGCAGGTGACAACCTTCCTCAAAGTCCTGTAGCTCATTTCCTGGAAGGAAGACCAACTCCTCCAACAAAAATTGTGTAGAAAGCAAAAATAACTGTAGATATCCTCTTTCCTGAACCCAGGTGCCATCTGCAATGCCAGAGCTACTAAAGAGGGAGGAACAAAGATGTTGAGCAATGGGTTCCTGTAAGCCAAGCATGTGAGGGGGGTGATATGCTGGTAGATGAGGCCATTAACCACTTCCGAGTTTCTGGCATCCAGTTTCAGAGCCACCTAGTCTTTGAGAAGGCTGGGGACATTGGCATGCAGAAGAATGCTGGACTGGATCACTTCATCTGCAGGTTCGTTATCTGGACAAGTGAGAAACCGCCCAAAGGTCTGGGTTAAGCCTTTCAGTCACAGAGTCTTTTCCACCAGAGTGTTGAAATCCATGGGTGGCTAGTTCTGGAGCAGGACAGCAATGACAAGGACCCGCAGGCTTAGCACCAGGTTCTGGATCTGCTCAAGCTGCACTTTATAGGCAACCTCAGTGACGAAGGCATGTCCTCCATTGTTTCTGAGGAATATACCTGGGAACCAAGTTATATGGGCTTCGGCTCATCCTCCCAGCTGCCAGGGATCACAGGAACAGAGGGTATCTGAGGTACATGTGGATGTTGCCAAAATTTCCAGAGAGAATCTTCCTGGCTTTCAGTAATCCAGTTGTAGACTCTTTTGGCTTAGGAGACCCGAGAAGGCCATATACATACAGTTTCTTCCAATATTTTATCATAACTGATGCTAACTAGAACAAGGTAGGTGTCAGAAACTTCTGTTTTGAAAAATGGTTCCATCACCATATTCACCATATCCAAATTTAAGGGTGAATGTCTTGGCGCAGCAGCTTCTTGTCCCTTGGAGGAAAAATTCAACAGGAGCATAACCATTCTGTAACGGGGTCTTCACACATTCAGAGAACACAGCTCAGTAGAGTCTGTCCCTGCTGAAGATGCGTTGCATGAAGAAGGTGCCCAACATCCACAGCAGCTCCTCAACCATTTTCATGCCTAGGAAGTCCATTCCTGCTGCTGTGACTGGTACAGGTAAGTCACAGTTGTATAAAAGGAAGGACAACTTCAGAACATCAATGTAAATCTGATGATTGGGCAGCAGGACGACTAGGTGCTCCTGGATGGCTCACTGTCATTTCTGAATACCTTCTTCATTTACATACACTTTTGAGAAAAGTTGTTTAAATATTTTGCTCAAGGCAAGGGCAAAAAACCGGATGGCTCCCAGATGCAGCTTGTGGCTCACGTCATCCAAGATCTGAGAGGCTTCCTCTCAGAGGGCATCCACAGACTGGAAGGATTCCTTGTAAAGCTGTTTATTGACATAGAACACCTCTGTAGAATTGAGGATGCTACATTAACATCGCTGGGCTTGTGCGGAATGATTCTTTTATACAGAAGAGGGGTGTCCCACTTCATCGCAAACTTCAAGTCACTGACATGCCTCCTTTCCTCTAAAATATCTTCAAACTCATCCCACTTTTTGAGCTCCTTCGAGTATAGGAGCAGGACAGTGCTGGGATGGGTGGAGTCAATGGAAAAACAGGAGTGAGATGGACTGGAAGAATCCTTGGTGCGACTGCCATCCTGGGTGGGGCCTGGGATGCTTTGCTAGGCGGTGGTGGTGTGGTGGCTGGGGACCAATTTAAAATATTTTTTAAAAAATAATGTTATCCACGTGAAGTTATACAGTGTGTAATTTTGAGACTGGCTTTTTTTCACTTACCATAATTCCCTGAGACCTATCCAAGCTGATGTATGTATTGATAATTGATTCTTTTGTATTTCAGAGTAGTATTCCATTGTATAGATTTACCTCAATTTGTTTATCCTTTCGCCTTTTGAAGGACATTTATGTTGTTTCCAACTAGGCCTATTATAAATAAAGCTGTTGAGAATATTTGTGCACAAGTTTTGTGTGAGCATAAGTTTTCATTTCTCCAGAATAAGTGCCCAATTGTGCACCTGCTAGGTTGTATGGTAAGTATAAGAAACTGCCAAACTCTTTTTCAGAGTAATTGCCCCATTTGCATTTTCACCAGGAATATCCGAGTGATTCAATTTCTCTGCATCCTTGTGAGCATCTAGTATTATTAGTATTTTTCCCCAAGTTAATTGGTGTGTAGTGGAGTAATCATTTATTTTCATGATCAGTATTACCTTCCTTTCTTTATATGTCCAATTTAAGTCGAGCACTGTTTAAATAATAAAAAAGAGTGCTTCCCAAACACAAAATTATCATAAAAAGACAAGTGATTACATGAACCTAAGTATAGCTATTTCAGATGAAATCTCAATGGATGGCGTTTACTGTGTTCAGTGATCTGGTCTCAGCTCTAAATATTCAGAAACTTTATTTTATTCATTGACCTACATATAAAAGGATACACAGGTGTTGGATCATACCAAACAAACTCCTGAGACTTGTCTGCAAGCTAGAATGTCAGGTATAATAATATCAGACAAACCTGGCCCACAGAGAGGGTATTATCTATGGTGGGTCTACCCAAGAGCCCAAATCTCAGAGCAAACATTTACTGAAGGAAAGCACAGCACATGGCCATTCTTGCAGGCAATTTTGCAACACCTGGCAGCCTGAGAGAAGGCTCTCTTTACTTTAGACTTAACGTTGCAACATAAACCTGCTTCTTTCAACTTCCATTAACATGTTAATTCCCAAATGTGTGACTAGTTTTAGTGTATTTTGACAGGCTGACTTCCTAAGAGTAAGTTTAGGCTTACTATTATGGAGCAGTAAACTACCTCTAAATTGTAGTTTAATTCTAAATTTATTAAGCAGTCAGTTGCAACCTTAGCATGTAATTTTTTAAATATATATATATTGTAAATATAAAAACAGTACAGGTACACAATAAATAATTCAGACTTGCAAGTCTTGAGCACATCATTCCCGATGTGATGGCATTGACCTCTTGCTGACATTTTAATACACTTACCTTTTAGTCTGAATTTTAAGATCTATTTATAGGGAACCTATCCGCATGGAATGGCAAATGTAGCCTAGCCTTATTGGAAAGCCCATAGGCACGTGGCAGCACACAAAACACCAAACCCACGGATCGGATCTCCCGTGGGAAACCAGGCCTGCATTGTACCTAAGCTGCTTTCTGACTTGCTCTTGCTAAAACTCCCTCACCTGAGTTGAAGCAGCAAAAGCTTACTGCATATCTTTAAAGTAACTTCCTGAAGTCTGTGCTAATTCTCCCAAGGACGGAGTGTAGCCAGACCTATTACTCTTATCCTTCCCTTGCATTTGCAACATTTTCTCCTTGTTAATCTGTAAGAAGTAATCAGTAACATCCTTTCCTTTGTTATCTGTAAAAAGTAATTATCTGAAGCAAACCTGAGCATAATGAATGAGAACCTTCTTTGATATATGCTATTAGAAAGCCAATAAAACTTGTCAAGGCAAGGGTCCGGGCACTTTCCCCTTGAGAGAACGTCCATGCCATCCCTTTTCCTCCACAGGACTTCGGTGGTCCATGTGAATTTGTCTCATCTCATCCACAACACCTCGGACAATACTGGCCAGAGTCCTCATCACTATTTACTTTGGTATTTATATCACTCTATCTGTAGACCAAATATAAATTATTTAGATAATCTCATTGATACTTGTTTGAATTCTAACTGTAGAAAATGGTATCTAACCACAAATCCAAAAGAGCTCTGGTAATTGCTAACATTGCAAATATAACTGAGTTATTCTAATCACCATAACTGGGTCTTCATCATGGTACAAAATATGAGAAAAAGACTTGGAAACTGCTTTAAAGATCAAGACTTTATTTGGTTCCTTGAGTTTAAATTGATCTTCTTCAAAGGCTAAAGTATTTCCATTCTGAAAATGTCTTATTACATTCAAACTGTTTGAAATTGTCTTCCTTTGTGATTATGGTTGAGTCAAATATCACTTTTATTGAGTTAATTTGGCTGTATTTATTACAGGCTAAAAGATTTCAAAGTCTAGTGGCTAATACAAGATAAAAGTGTATTGTTGTCTCACATATAAAGATCCAGAGATGATGATCTCTGCCTTTCCCTTTATGAAACTTCCACCTCTGGGTCTCAAACAGCTGCTCCACACCTCCCATCATATCTACATCGCAAAGAGTAAGAAGAAAGGAAAATAAGTATGCATTACCCATTTCTTTAAGGGTGTAACCTGGAAGAGGCATATATCACTTTGGTTGCCACTCTGTTGTCAAGAAATGAGTCATAAAAGTGTAAGTAGCTACAAGCATCTGGGAAATAGAGTCCCCAGCTGAAAAGCAGAGTGGCCTGCTATGACCTAGCAGTTTTACTAGTACAGAAAGAAGGACAAAATAGGTTTAGGGAAACAACTCATAATCTCTCCCACAGTGACCGGTTAGTTGTAACTCAATTATATCCAGCTTCTTATCTCTTCCATTATTTTCAGTATATCACCAAGTCCAAGTATAAGTGACATAAACTGGAAAAACAGGGTCTTTTGCACTCAAATACGTGGCTTAAATTAAAATCCAAGAAACTCCCTGAGTGCCTGTAGAGTTAAGAAGGTGAAGGGCACCCCGGTACTCTGGTATCTTGATATCATTCACCAATTTCTATTGATAAGTGATTATGCTTGAACGATACACAAAAAAATATGGATAGAAGGGTGAGGGATAGTGCTTCTAAAAATTGTAGACAGAAGTCTCTCTGAGAGTAAAGTTTAAGGGTTGTTTTTTCTTTACAACCTTCTCATAGTAATAATAAGTCATAGAAATTGTAGTGGTAAATAAGAGGAATATAAGTTGCCTGTTTTTGCTCACTTGCTGTGTGTCAGGTCTTTCCTAAGTTACTTGACTAAACTATTTTATTGGGTCCTCATAATAATCCTTAGAGATAAATAATTTGCCTCTTGACAATGGAGCTGAAACAAAGGGAGGTAAAATAACTTGCTACAAGTTGCATGAAAAGTAAGTAGTAAAGCCAGCATTTTAATATAGGCAGCCCTTCCTATGTCATAGGTCATGCCTAAGAGCTCTTCTTTATGAAGGCAATATGCTTTACTTATATATTAGCTCATTTTACCTTCACAGTAGTATCATGGTACTATTTACAGATGGGGAAATGGAGGGTTAAAATGATTAGATAACTCTCCTCAAGCCACATAACTATCCAGTAATGGAGCGAAGATTTAAACCCAGGCAGTCTGATAATTATCCTCCAAACTAATACAGATCTCAGGCTCAGATCCATACTCACTATAAGCACCCTCATACTGGGCAAGGGAGCATAAACTGATATGACTGTGTTGTCTCCTAATAACCTTTCCATTCTGCCTTCTAATTCAGCCAGAGCTACTGGAATATCAAGTTAAAACAACTTCCCAAGGGGGAACAGGTGGGTTTGGAAAAGTACATTTGTTTTGTCTGATGAGTCATCTTTGTCTTGTGTCTCGTAAAAATGAAGTTGTTTTGTCTCATTGTGGCCCTGGTTATACCCAGAGATATGTTGAGTTTGTCATCTTTGTCTGGCTATAAAAATAAAACCAGATGGCATACTGCAGGTAAGAGCACAAAGATTGAGTATAGGGGTGGGAGGTCTGAGAGGTCAAGTGAGTGATGGGAAATTTCTTAGCAACACCAGTGCAATGCCTTCCCATCTCTCTTCTCTCTCTCTCACTGTCTCTGTCTCTCTCTCTCTCACACACACACACACACAGTCTTAAAACGCACTGGAGACAGCTGTTTAGGAGCACCTATATCCAAGCATTTTCCTAGACTCCAGATACCTGCCAGCAAGGTCAACCCTAGGAAAATTGTAAAGTGCAATACATAAAATCTCCTTTACCCCTTCTCTATTTGTCTTCTTTCTGTCTTTGTTTTGTGGTGTCTTCAAGGTGACCTCTTGAGCATTGCAAATTCCTCATAAAAGCTGCTGCCCTAACTACAGCCCTCTGTCCCTGTCTGTGCTGAACCAACTCATTCACTTATTCAACAGATATGTCCAGAATGGTTACTGTAAGCCAGGTACTGTTCTAGACTCTTGAGATACATTAGTGAGAAAAACAAGTAAATGTCGTACCAATCAGAAGCTTGCATTCTAGCAGAAAAAGGCAGAAAACAAACACAATGCATTATAAATGAGTAAATAACTTAGATTGTTAGATCATTATTATTATGTAAAAAAGAAAAACTGTTGAGCTGGGAAGAAAGATCAAGAAAGCTGAAGGAAGAAGCAAAGACATAGTTTGCAATGTTAGTTTGCAATAACACAGTCAGAAGAGGTCTCACAGAGGAGAAACTGGAGCAAAGACTTAAGGTTGGGAGACAGTGAGCCAAGTAGGTAAATTAGGAAAGAACATTTGAGGCATAAGGAAAAGCAAGTACAAAAGCCCCAGGCCAGAGTGTGTCAGAAAGGTTGGAGGAGCAGCAAGGAGGCCAGAGCTGTGGAACACAGCGTGGGAATAGAGAGGAGTAGGAAGTGGGGTCAGCGAGATCATGACAGCCATAGCTTTAGACCTTGTAGGCCAATGCAAGCAAGGATGTGGGGTGTTAGAGTGAGTGTAAATGGAAAGCAAATTACATTTCCTCTTGAGTTTAATTGATAAGACAGACTAACCTCTTTCAAGAAAATATATAAAAAACCTAAGAAAGAACATAATGGGGAGGACCAATGACCTATTCAACTCTGTCTTCTACATCTAAAGTGTTTCCAGCCTGCTGAGTAGAGAGCCTTGTGCTTAATACTAATCACTAACCTCAGACTCTTATGCAGACGTGCACATGATCCTATTTTAAGATATACTCTTTTAGTTTGCACAGACTCTTGTAAGAAGATGATCTATATGTTGAAGGTAGGAGGTTCCAACCCTTAAAGCTTACCCCAACCATGCCAGCCTTACATCCCCATAACCCAGACTTCTATAAAATTAAAAACAAACAGTTTTTCCAACAACAGTTTGAGAATTTAGGTGTCTTAGACATTAGGAAACTAATTTAAAGCCACAAGTTTCTCTTTTCAGCCCCAAATAAATAATTTGATGAAGTGATTCTTTTCTCTGGTTTTCATTTTGTACTAATTACAATTTATCCATTACTTAATTGAGAAGGGCTAGGTGGCATAAAGTTATTAAACATTTAAGGAGAAATATTTATATTTATATTTAGAAGAAAATTTTACTCAACTCATAAGAGCACTGTATTTATTCAGAAAAAAATGCTGATAAGCTATTTGGTGACAGGTGAGACCCCAAGGGAATGTGTGAGTAACAAAAGAAAATTGATGAAATACCAATGAATTAAGGGGAAGGAATGAGAGGCTGGAGCAAAGCTATCCTTCAGGAGAAGAAAGGAGACAGGCAGGCCAAGGACAAGTACAGAGAGAGGAGAAGCACTGTGGAACAGGACGACCACAAAGGGACAAAGAAGAGCAAACATGCCAGCTGTGGATTTTTTACCTGGATTTCTGCATTTTGTGTTTTGTGGCCTTCTCTCTCCAACCCCACAAAGGGACAGCTAACATATAGGTCTTTAGTGCTCCTAAAATATTTAAACTTTTAAAAAGCTGCCCTGAGACAATATAGACATGAAATCTGCAGACATATAATTCTGTTTTAATAAATAGTAATATTTTTTCCTTAGGGATTTTTAATGCTTGAATGCTTTAGAGCACCTATGGTCATTATCTCCTCCCAGTGAAGAAGGAAATGGGCACTTATTATTAACCCAAGATTGCACGAGATGACATCACCAAGGCAACAAGAAAGCAAATGGCTTAGAAAGGAAAAGGGGAAATGTTAACTATATCACAGGGCAAGCTTTCTCAACCTTGGCACTACTAGCATTCTAGACAAAAAAAAAATCTTTGTCAGAACATAAGGGGGTGATGGGACTTAATTGCAGAATGTTCAGCAGTATTCCTGGTGATGCTAAGTAGCATTAAGACACCAGTAGCACCTTCCCAGTCATGACCATCAAAAATGTCTCCAGACTGTGCCCAATGCAGTCACCCCCGGCTGACCCCGGCTGTCATGGAATGACCCTGTTGGGTCATACATAACTCTTAGCTCACATTCACTTTCCAAAACTATCTAAAAATGATCAGGAAGTTGATATCTCTGTACTTTTGAAAAAAACACCACTGAAGTGGAGATTAAATGTGGACAGAAGTAAAAAATAAATTTCAGATAGATACAATCCAACCTTAATGTTTTTGCAGTGACTATATGGATATTTTGCATAAATAGACAAGAAACTACTTTCCATAAATTAGTGTTTGTTGATGTTATCAAGAAATGTAACCTATATAAAAAATGTTATCAATTGCTGAGGAACTAGAAGGCTGAAGCTTTTATTTTCTTGGTCAAAAGGTGAGCCTAGCTATTCCCTTCTTCTTTTAAGTAAAATAAAGACATAGTTTGAAAATGCACCTACCCATTTAGCTCAAAAGTTAAGTATTGTCTGGCTGTAATGTAAAAATAGCCATTCCTCTGTCTGAACATGAAAATAGCACTTCCCGACAACAGCCCAATGTCTTAGAGCTGCAAAAGATGTTTACTTTCATTAAAAAAGCTTTTCCCTCTAGCTTTTATTTTTGAATCGTGTAGGTGTTCTAGTAGAGGTAAGCAGGTATATAAGGTTCAGAGACAAACCTATAAGAGCACACTGTCCACAGTAGCTGAAAAAGTCTTGTGATGGTCACAGCTTTCCATGTGGTAGGTTGAGAATATATGCTGGTAAAATGCATATCCTCCTCCTCTTTTGAAAAGTTTTGTATATATTGAAATAATGATAATGGTCATAACTAACTGTCTAATCTCTGCAGAAAACTTTATATTCATTTATTCATTCATTCATCCAGCAAATACTTATTGAAGACCTACCATGCACTTAGCAGTCCAGTGTCTTTTAACTCTTCTGTTGTAGGGCAAATTCAGCCATAGTCAAGACCTTAGCAAATGAATATGCTTGTGTTCCAATAAAACTTTACTTGCAAAAATGAGGGGTTATAGTTTGTCAACTTCTGAAATAGGGTAAAAAGAATCAGGAGTTCAAATGGGTCATCAATTTTAAATAGGATGATCACAGTGAGTCTCATTGAGAAGGTAACATTCAATCAAAAACTAGAAGTAGGTGAGCAAGTGAGACTTGTGGCTCCAGGGAGGAAGAGAATTCCAGATAGAGGGGTCAGCCAGTCCTAAAGTCCCATGGCAGCGATGTGTCTGGTGTGCTTTGAGGCTTAGGAAGTAGCTCAGTCTAGCTAAGAGAGAATGTGGGTAACCGTGTTTGTAACTACTTCAATTGATATCTCCAATTCATTTTCTCTTTCTTCCTTTCTTCCCCTTTCTGATGAATGAAACATGTTTTACTATATTGAGCAAGGGCTCAGAAATAGACCTTTTCCTGACTAGGAAAGGTAAGCCAACATTGATATGTTTTATTTTGTTCCCGTTAAAGCCTTGGTTTAACTCTATATCTAGAACAGGGACAACAGATGAAGGGTAGAATATCTAACCACCAAGCATTCCACTAGGAATCTTTAACTAACACATTCCAATCTTCAGCAAAGCTGGCAGAATGAAAGTTTATAATAACAAAAGCAACTAAAAAAATACTGCCTTTTTATTCACCTGACTGTTTTGTTCCTGAAGTTCTTTTAAGAGGCAGCTGACCATGATGTTTTTATAGAATCAGAAGACAGGCTATTTCTAAATTGTCAACAAAGTCATCTTTTAAAAAGAATTCTCTGACTCCAGGATCCAGGATGTGCTGCAGAGGAAGAATAATATGAGCCTCCACAGAAAAGTGAATGAGTTTTCTCAAGTCCACAGGCTCACTCAGAGTGGGCCAGCACACCTGTGTCCGCCACCGAGGTGTGCTGACCCAGGTTGGTGTGGGGGACGTGAGCGGGTAAAATTGTTTTTCATGCAATGTCTGATCAAGTCAGCTTATAGGGCAACTTGGAATAATAACTTTTAAACTATATCCCATCTTGTTCCACAAAAGTATTGTTTTTATGAAAAGGTAATACAGACAAGAATAGAAGGTAAAACAAAAGCCTGGGTAAGATTAGCAAGCCAAAACACATACACAGGCTGCCCCATACCTTCTCCACCTTTCTCTGTACTTCAGCCCCCCTGGAATTCTTCTTTCAGCTGCCAGAATGCACGGCAGTGCTGTCCCCTTCTGGTTGGGAATGCTAATGCTCCACCTCTGTCACTCAGGTAACTTGTACTCATCTTTGGGTTCAAAGGGCACTTTTTCAAATTAAGTCAAGTCCTCTTGCTTTGCACTCTCATGGTGTGAAGTGTTCTTTCCTCCATAGCACTTTTTAGCTTATAGTTTACACATTCATCTGAGTGATTAATGAATATCTACCAGCCACTTCCACTAAGACGGAGGCTTCAGGAAGACCACAATCCTCTTCTTGTGTTCCCCATCATATCTCCACCAGTATCTGATGTATAATGGTCACTGCACAAATATTAGTTAAATAACAGAAGCCTCCCAGCAGTCAAAGGAAAGAGATAAGCATGGTAAATTAAAATATTTACAAAGTCAGCAAGTAAAAGCAAACAGCTTTTCCTGCATTTTGAGCAAAATTTCTCCGATGGGTCCTCACAAACATAACATTGTGTGAGTTTGTCAACAACATCCTTATACTGATACAAGGAACACATTTTCAAACAGCTGTTTCTTACATTGTCACTCAGTGCAGTCCCGTGTCAACACACCAAGTCAGCGTTCAGTAGAAACAATGCTAGGTGATCCGAGCACAGTTTTCTCAGGGTTCTGGTGCAAAGGTAAAATAACATTAACGAAATGGAGGGAGAGGGACTGCACGTCCTTCAGCCCGCCCCCCCCATACGTTTCTTTCAGTCAGGACTATGGCCTGGTTAGACAGCTGAGAGATGGTTATATTCTCTGTGAACACGTAAAGCGCAAACCCATGTTCACTTTGACAATTAGCTAGAAGAAGAGTGATTATTCAATTGACTTGTTCAGAGTAGAACACGCATTCAGCTGGAGAAAGAATGACTCATGGGTTCCATTCATTTTTGAAAGAAGAGCCTGGTTCACACTCCCCTCTTGTGGCCACTTTCAAGTATACTGGCTTCCACACAGGAGCATAGTAAGGCAAATGAGCAATCAGATTTCTTCTTTCAAGTCAGGTGACCTGAGAATCACTTATTCACTTATTCTTAACTTCTCTAGAATACCAGACCAATTTTTGGAAAACTGGCATGATGTTTAACCACATCTTAAAATAAGGATCAATAGATGTTGTACTAAATTTGCAATGATCAATGTTTAAAAATCTCAACATTTGGGCTAAAGCTGGTGGAAGGTTTGGTGCAAAAATATGTGAGGCCTGCTCATCCATTGCACAGGACCCTTCCTTAATTATGTGGGCCTTCTCTCAATCTGTGCCATTCAACTAGCACACTGTAGGTTTGGGAGTTTTGGAGAGTGTGGGAAGGAATGATCTGGTGAATTAAGCAATCAATAGAATCACCAAATATTCATTTTACATATATTTATTGAAGAATTACCACTGCAGGAAAGCAAGGTTATGTAAGAAATAATCCCAATTTTAAAATCTCATCTAATAAGGAGAGGTGACCTGTATACATATACTTGTATTACCTCATGAAGGTGATAAATATCCCCCAAATTAAATTAATGTGCTATTTCTCTATGATAAAGGACATAGCCAGAGATGGGAAGTAAAAGGGACAGATGATGAGCTGCTTCCTCTCAGTTGATACACTCTAGTGCAGGACAAATATAGAAACAGCACTTACTCTGAGAACTTTATCAAAAATTATGCTATTCACCTCAGACCCATGAGGGTGTGTGTGTGTGTTATGTGCCACTGAGCTCCAAATTCTGGTGACCCTATAAATGAGTGGTGTCCACAGTGTTTTGTCCTCAACAGCTCTGCTCAGCTCCTGTAGCATGCATTAGAATGGCAATCACTTTTTAAAAACATGCAGAAAATAACAAATGTTGGTAAGGATAAGGAGAAATTAGACCCTTGCGTGCTGTTGTTGGGAATGTAAAATGCTACAGCTACTGTGGAAAATAGTATAACCATTCTTCAAAAAACTTAAAGTTACCATATGGTCCAATAATTTCCTTCCTGGGTGTGTACCCAAAAGAATTGAAAGCCAGTCTCAAAGAGATATTTGTACACCCACATTCACAGTAGCATTATTTACAACAGCTAAAACATAGAAGCAATACAAATGCCCACTGACAGAGGGTGAATAAGCAAAAGGTGGTATATACGTACAATGGGATATTACTCAGCCTTTAAAAAGGAAGGAAATTCTGACAAGGGTTACAACATAGATGATATTATGCTAAGTAAAATGAACCAAAGACAAATACTGCATGATTCCACTCATGTAAGGCACTTATTGACAGAATCATAGATACAGGAATAGAAACGTTACTACCAAGACTCTGAGGGGTGGGAGGGAGTGGGGGTTACTGTCTAATGGGTACAGTTTCAGGTTTACCAGATGAAAAGATTTATGGAGCTAGACAGTGCTGATGGTTGTACAACATTATCACTAAACTGAATGCTTAAAGTGGATAAGGGGGTACATTTTACCTCATGTGTATTTTACCACAATAAAAATTACTTTTAAAAATATGCTGTTGAAACCAAGATTTAATACCTAACTTGATTTCAGTTTTGGCCTTGCCCAGGAAGGTCACCTAAACTGGATAATCTGGAATTCTCTGGTCAGCATCAGTAAGGTCATCTGCCTAGCAGACCTTATTGTCTCCCCAAATGAGGTGACCTTTCCAGAAATAATCCATTTTTTAGTATATGACCTCCTTGTTCCACCCCTTCCATGCCTTTAAAAACCTTTCCTTTTCTGTAGCTCTTTGAAGATTCTTAGTTGGATCTTGGTTTGACCAAAAAGTTCATTTTGTTTTTTCCCTATGATGGCTGTAGTAGCACTTAGTTGTCTTGAACTTCATTCATAATTTTGTATTAGATTGTATTGTAACAGCTGTCTTATCAGCATACATTTAAAAAAGCTTATTAAAATTGATGAATTTTGTGCTATTTTAATATTAAAGATGGAAGAAAGTATGCAACATTTTTGGCATACTATGCTTTATTATTTCAAGAAAGGTAAAAATGCAACTAAAATACAAAAAAGAAAGATTTATGCAGTGTATGGAGAAGGTGCAGTGACTGATCGAACATGTCAAAAGTGGTTTGTGAAGTTTCATGCTGGAGATTTCTCACTGGACAATGCCCCACAAGTGGGTAGATGGGTTGAAGTTCACAGCAATCAAATCAAAACATTAAATGAGAACGATCAATGTTGTACTGTGGGAGATAGCCAGCTTACTCAAAATATACAAATCAATAAAGTTATTGGTGAAAATGAAAAATGTGTCTTTCATTTTACTGAAAAAATTAAATGGACTTTTTGGCCAACCCAATACTTGCTTAATGGGATGCTACCAATTCATAAATTGTGCAATAAAGCCAAGTAGATCTTTAGCACTCAAAAAAATATGCTATCAAAATTCAGAGAAAGAATAACTTCCAATTAAAGGTAGCAAAGAAGGCTTCTTGGAAAGGATGCATCTACATTGGACCTTAAGGATTGGTAGGATTTAAGCATGTAGGTTTCAGGCAGAGGAAACTACCTACACAAAAGCATCAAGGTAGAAAATTACAAAGCAAGGAAAAGCGAGTGGAGGGAAGAGAATACATAAAGTGGAAGATTGCTTTGAATCCTTGGTTCATGAGTTCAGAACTGACTTGGTAGGCAGTGAGAAGCTATTGAAAGCACATACAAGAGATATTCACCATGTTATTTTTGCTAAATCTCAACCAACTGTTAGCATACAATGTGAGAAGTGCTAACAAGATGAAAAATATTAGAATTATGGAAATTTCGCATTTCCTCTGAAAAGCAACTATAATGTTTTCCAAAAGTTATTCCAACTTGTTTCTTTATGAACTTTTTAGGGTAATGAATACTGATATAAGTATTTTATAAAGTTCAATTGGAACACATGAATGGCTCAGTTTCTCCATCCACAGTAATTGATTATAGCAGAGTAAAAATTGCATATTTTTATGCATTTGTGTTTCAGTCAGTTGGTGAGGCTCACTAGTCAAGAGGGCAAAATCAAGTCTTGGGAGAGGCAAAAATTCCTATTATTTCTAATATGTATAAAATATAGCTATAGACATAGTACATAAATACCACAGTATGTCTGTGATATTACAATTTCACTGAGCAGGGTGAGGGTGGGGACACAGGAAAAAAATATTCAAAAACCCCTTGGGAAAGTGATCATGAAAAGAAATTTTTGAGAAATACTAAACTAGAGAGGACAGACATGGTACAAGTTGTTCGTTTTGTCTCCGTTTGAGTGGCCAGCCAGTTAATGCTAGTGTACACTCTAGCCAGTCCTAATCTGGTTCTGTTACCACTTGCTAGAGCTTGACCCTCAATGTAGTGCCACCAACACTCATGTGTACAACCAGACCATGTGGAATCTCCATAACACACCCAGTGTGCTCTTTCACATCTGAAATACTGACAAAAATACAAATGCTGTTGCTCAAAACAAGAAGAAATCACAGTCACTGAAACAAATTTCCAGAACAGGACCATTTCATTACACAAACAGTACTTCTTAGTCTAAAGCATCTTGCTCTGGAAACTTGAAGCTAAAGCCAAAAAAACATCAGACAGATTTGGAGTGGGGTGGCTTTTGGCTAGCAACAGCAGAGTGACCTCACCCGTAAGACGGCCAGAGTATAATCTTCGGTCTTGGTGAACAAGACACATCCTGCAAGTCAAACACACAGGAATATTAAGAAGTCCAGCTGCATCTCACTTGGACAAGAGATCCGCACACCAGGCTATTTGATGGATTGGGCTCTGTGTTAATCCCACGGTGAGGTCAGGACAAGAGAACAGCTACACAGCTCACATTGCTGGTGTGTAGTCCACCTCAGTTTTCCCATACTCAATGAGGGTTCTGTTCTGTCTGAGAAAAGTCAGTGACATAGGACTCCAGGGACTGATGTGAGCAGCTGCTGTTTTTAAAGAGCTTGACTTAAAGGATGTTTTTCATCCTTCTGCCTGAAAGTCATCATCCCTCACAGAGTATATTAGCAGTTTTTGTGGAAACAGGAGGCATTCTAATTTCTATTACAGAAAGCTCCATGACAATCTCCAGCAACATCCGGCTTCCATATTAGTGGTCTTCATCATCATCTTTTATTATTATTATTAACTATTATTATTTATTATTATTAAATAAGCCTTAGTGCAGCCATGCATTTGACAAAGCTCTGTGCAAACATCATCCCTTTTCCTTGAAATTACCCTGTGAGGTAGGTATTATTATCATCCTCGTTTGACAGATAAGGGCATGGAGACACAGAGAGATTAAGTAATTTACCCAAGGTCACACAGCTAGGAAGTCTCAGAGCTGTGACTTGAATTCAGGTCTGTCTGACTCATCAATTCTCTACTACACTTCTTCAGACAGAGGAAGGATTTTTAATGTATTCTATCCTCTAAGAGCTTAATTGGTATATTTTGATTAAGAGGTAGTAGAATTTATCTTTGGTAGTATACAATGGCATCGGTCATTAGCAAGATCCTATTAGGCCTTCTGAACAGCCTTTGTTAATCTGACACCTGATAAGGAGGTAGGCACAAATGATTGAAAGTACTAGAAAATGGCAAGCATCAAACTCTTAATGTCCTTCAATTTAAAATTAACCAGTTCTAAGTCAAAATGCAGGATATATGCGCCTACATACAACTTTCTGGGCTGGAACTCAGATACACGTGTCTAGTACATTACTAATGGATTTGATAGTCCATGTTCATAATCCCAATACCATCAGACTAGGTTCTTTCAAAATCTTTCATAGGTGACTAAACCTTCTCAGAGGACAACTTAAAAGTAAAAGATTTCTTGCTATAGAAGGACTTTAGGGATACGAAAAAGGAGACAGCTCTTGACTACTAAATGAAAATGTGCTCACACAGAGATACAAAAATATCTTCGTGAACTTGACCACATAAAAACAGCTGTACATTTTGATTAAACTAAGAATGATCTTTAAA
>CM052538.1:90471002-90512474 GCA_028533065.1 Trachops cirrhosus
AACCTATGCACCCCAATGTTCATAGCAGCACAATTTACAATAGCTAAGTGCTGGAAGCAACCTAGATTCCCATCAGTAAATGAATGGATCAAAAAAAAAAACTATGGTACATTTACACAATGGAATTCTATGCAGCTGAAAGAAAGAAGGAGCTCATACCCTTTGCAACAGCATAGATGGAGCTGGAAAGCATTATGCTAAGCGAAATAAGCCAGGCAGTGAAAGACAAATACCATATGATCTCACCTTTAACAGGAACCTAAACAACAAAACAAAGAACTAAGTAAAATATAACAAAAGACACTGAAATAGAGGACAGGTAGTCAGTGACCAGAGGGGAGAGGGGAGGGAATTTCAGGTGAGAAGGGAAGGGTTTAGAGGAACAAATATAGAGGACACATGGACAAAACTAGAGGATTGGAAAGGGGAGGGAAGGGTGGGTGGGCTGGATTGGAATAAAGGATAGAAACTGTACTGAATAAACTAAAATAAAAAAAAATTTTTTTAAATCTGTTTTGTTCCTCAGGCCTCTGCAGCTTTACTTCTAGAGCTTTCAACTTCATTCTTTAAATTCAGCCATCCACCTCAAAGTTATGCTCAATCATTATTTTCCTGATGTCCTCAAAGATTTCTCATGTTCCTAGGATCCAAATTTTCCCATGATAACTCCCATTTCGTAATATCTTGTCACGGCTCCTCTGGGATAATCCACCACCTGGGAAACTGCCTGCTGCCGGCCCCTCCTTTTCGAACTGCACCGTGTTTGGTAGACCGAGCTCCCTCTAGTGGGCAGCGCTGTCACTGCCATCAGTCTCACCAGGCACTCTGCTGCTGCTGAGCACTGTCACCACTGCTGCCACCACCCCAAGGGGCTACACTTTGCGCTGTTGCCTGTGGTTAAAGCCGCTAAGATGCCAAAGTAGCTTTGTGTGTTCCGGAGTCATCTACACACCAAAGAGTGCTGTGCTTTTCATTATACTGAGTCAACTGGGTATGAAGGTAGGGCTGCTTATGCCCTGGGTTTTCAATCGAGTCAATTAAATTACTTGTTTCAGTTAAACCCAGAATTCCTTTCTCCCGAAAATGCACTTGAGTCCATTGAGGGCTGGGCTAGGGTCAAATCTAAGGGTTATAAACTATTCCACCACGCTACTGGTTATATTATTGAGCTAATCTTGTCTGCCTAGCTTCCTGTTCCTTTAGAGTGAACCTTTTCCAAGAGGTCCTTGGCTCCTCCTGGACCCATCCTACTCATCTCTCAAACATGTCCAAATTTAATCAGTAGTGCATAAAACTAGGTTCAAACTGAACCCACAAATCAGAGATCAAAATTTATTTGCAAATAGCGATTACCTTTTTTTTTTAGTTTTGCTGATATCAACACTGAAGAATAAAACATCACAGTTTGTTAGTGTGTCACAAAATTTCTTTACTTAATTGGACTTCAGCCCTTTCCCATGACCTGTTCACAAGGGTATGTTGTAGGAAACCACTAAAAGAAACATGATTTTGGCAAGGATGCTAGAAGGGTACCATTTGCTGCTTTACATAGTGTCTTACATGTTTTTCTGGAATTTTTTACATTATGAATTCTACCACTAATCATATTTTCCTCATTCCTTTGGTCAGCCAGAAGTTTAGAGTCAAATCTGCAACTTACCTTGTAGTGGGTTGAATTGTGTCCCTCAAAAAGGTACATTCAAGTCTCAAACCCCTGGGAGCTATGAATGGAACTTCATGTGGAAATAGAGTCTTTGCAGATGTAATTAAATGAAGATAAAGTCATACTGGATTAGGATGGACCTTAGCTCCAATTACTGGTGTCCTTGTAAGAAAGTAGGACACAGAAATTCAGAGATGACACACAGAGGGAAGAAGACCATGTGAAGACTGATGTAGAGATTAGAATGATATAGCTACAAGCCAAGTAATGTTGGAGATTGTTGGAAGCCACCAGAAGCTAGAAAGAGGTAAGCTTCCTTACCTAAACCTTTCTTAAGGAGCCTGTGACTGCTGATTTCAGACTTCTAGCCTCCAGAAGTTTGAGAAAATAAATTTCTATTGTTTTAAGCCACTCAATTTTGGGTGATGTGTTATGGCAACTGTTGGAAACTAATAGAAGTTTTGCTACCGATAACCGGTACTACTATACCAAACTCCCAAAAATGTGGAAGTGGCTTTGGAATTGGATAATGGGTGGTAGTTGGAAGAATTTTGAGGCGTATAATAGAAAAGTTAATAGATTGCCTTAAAGAGATTGTTGGTAGAAATATGGACATTGAAGAGATTCTGGTAAGGGCTTAGAAAGAAGTAAATACTGTAGAGAAATCTATCATTTTAAAGAATACCTATGTAATCATGAACAGAAAGTTGGTAGAAATATAAATGTTAAAGGTAGTTCTGGTGAGGTCTCAGAGGAAATGATAAACATGTATTGGACATTAGGGAAAAGGCAACCCTTTTATAAAGTGGCAGGAATCTTGCTGAATTATCTTCTATTGTTGGTTGGAAAGCAGAACTTGTACATGATGAACTTGAATATTGAGCTGAGAAGATTTCCAAACAAAATATGGAAGGCAGAGCTGGGCTTCCCTTTGCTTCTTATAGTAAAATATGACAGGAAAGAGATAAATGGAGGAAGAAACTACTAAGCAAAAAATTAACCAGAAGTTAATAATTCTGACAATTCTCAGGCTCCAAATGGCAAAAAATGGAGAACACATTCTGGAAGGAACATCAAGGGTGTTGCTACAGAGATTAGGTACGTGAATGTGACCCATGGATACAATCAACCTTCTCTGTGATGTCAGGAATGCAGGTGAATTTATCCAGGAAACAGCTGTGGAGGATCATCTTGTCTGATGACTTAGACCCTCACAGAGTACACAGGAGACCCAAAAGTTTCTTGAGAAGGATATATCAGCAGAAATACTTCTACACTGGACTGAAAAGGGGAAAGACAGAATGAAATAGAGGCCATCAGACTTCCAAAATTTTATATGGTTACAAATGTGTATTATTCTTCCAGGAAAAGAAAGAATGAATCCTGTTATAGGCTGAATTGTGTTACCCCAAAATTCATATGTTAAAGACCTAACACTCAGTATCTCAGAATATGACCATATTTGAAGATAGGACCTTTAAAGTAATTAAGGTAAAATGAAATCATCAAATGTAACTGATGTTCTTAGAGGAGCTTAGGACACAGACCTACACTGAAGAAAGACCATGTGAAGACATGGAGAAGACAGTCATTTGCAAACCAAGGAGAGAGGCCTTAGAAGAAACCAACTCTGCCAACATCTTGATGTTGGACTTCTAACCGCCAGAAATGTGAGAAAAATTCCTGTTGCTTAAGGCATCCAGTCTGTGGTATTTTGTTATGGCAGCCCTAGCAAACGAACACACGTTGTAATGAAGGAGGAGGAACCTACAGGTGTTATGACCTGAATTGTGTCACCCCACAAAGTCCATATGGTAAAGTCTTAACTCCTATTGTGACTGAATTTGGAGAGAGAACCTTTGAAAATGTAATTAAGATTAAATTAGGTCATAGGCTGGAGCACTAATCCGATAGGATTTGTGTTCTTATAGGAAAAGAAAGAGACACCAGAGGTGCATGAGCCTAGAGAAAAGGCCTTGCGAAGACACAGTGTGAGTAGACAGCCATCTGCAAGCCAAGGAGAGCTACTTGATCTTGGTCTTCTAGCCTCTAGAATTATTACTGGAAAATAAATTTGTTGTGTAAGTCACCCAGTGTGTGGTATTGTGTTATGGTAGCCCTAGCAAATGAACACATGGTATAAGTGAGGAGGAGGGCCCTCCCGGCCAGGTCCTAACCAAGATAACTATGGACACTATTTTCATGCAGCTTTCCTTCATCTGTACTCACTTCCACTGTTCCAAGGGAACCATGCCCACTTCTGACAATGAGTGTGTGTCGTGTCCCTTAGACTCCTAATAGGTGGGAACGATGATATTACTTCCATACCACCCAGAAACTTGTGCTATGTATTTAAAAGGCTCATCCAATGCTTGAGGATTGATTTATAAGTTCCCTAAACCTTCATTTGAACCAGAAGTTCTTAACTTTAGGAAACCCGAGTGCAGGAGTTCATAGATGGACTTTAAGAGCTTGCCCACAGTTTTCATCAAACTCTCAAAGGGATACCTAGCACTTAGAAGGTTAAAAAACACTCAAGCTTTGACACTGGCTTTTGTTAAACCCTTCGCCCCACCAATGCTCATGTTATGCAGCTCAGTTCATATTCAGTAATGCAATAAGCTCTTTATTAGCCAAAGTTCTCCCATCACATTTAGACACTGGATAAGCTTCCAAATCTGAGCTACAGCTCCATCTGTTAAGTGGATATTGCTGTAGTTTTATTGTCCTCAGCTACATGAGCTGTATTTTATAAATGGCAGCTTCAGAAACAATAAGAGTTTGGATATTTGCCCACAAACATTCCCAAAATAAAGCCATACTTAAACGACATTGTGGATTCAAGGTCCTTTTATTTTTTTCAAAAATCCTCTACTTTCTATTTATAATACAGGAAAAGAAAAGAAATATATGAAAAGAAAAAAGAAAAGAAATCTATGACATTTTACTCATGTCATAGATTAATAAGACCTAGAGAAAACATCCACTATAAGAGTCAAAATTCTCAAGCTTTGCCACCTGCAAATGAACCTTCTGGGTATGCATTTATACTTAAGAAATAAGTCCAGTTTACTTTAAACAAATTATTTTTATGTTAACATAGATTTCTATAATAAATTTCATTTTGATCATTTTATAGAAACATAAAATACCAATTTCAATATTAGAAAAAAAATTTTTGGTGGTCAAATCTTTTTTCCATCACTCTCCAGCTAAAACTTTCTGTATACACTCATTGAATCAATGTAATCACCCAAAATAAATCTCATAAAATTATTTTAAGTAAATGGGGAATGGTGTTAGAATAAGAAGTTAACATTTGGAGCCCCAGAGGAAATTTCCCTTAGCTAACTGGGCAAGTCTTGAGAAACGCATGTCCTGCTTAGCCTGCGGTAGCCCTGCCACCCCTGGGGCCCTCAGCAGCTGGTGGAGAAGCGGTGCCTGGGTTCCCACACTGCTCAGACCCACATGTGCACAGAGGCAGAGGAGAAGCAAAGTCAAACACAGCCTACCCCTTTGATCTTTCCTCTGAGGAGACTGTCCACACCCTAGACCTTGGCTGAGGAAAAACATCCCATTGTCTGAGGCAAGAGGACATCACGTCATTTCATCCTGTGCCTGGAAAGGCAGTTTGAAACAAGTCATCCTGATTCTGAAGACCTGAGACAATTCCCAGCTGCGCCATGACTTGTTTTCTGCTCCTAGGCAAATTGCCCAGTTTCCTCTGCTCCCAAATTTCCCCAACTGCAAAAGAGGTAATTCCTGTTACCTTTCTCTCATGGTGTTCTGAAAAATACACAGAGCCAATGCATATAATATAATCCTTGAAGACAATTGTCTAAGGGCAGATTTGCCCAGAACTAGAGATGGAGTTTTATTTATTTTTGTTTTTATTGCTTTGCTTTTGGCCTGACATTGGCATAAACGTAGAAAATCTAAATTAAATCACATTACAACCATTCATCTCATGGTGATGGAACATTTACGATACACAAAGCACTGTGCTAGGCACATGGAGAATACAGAGGGGTCAAGTTTCCACCTTCAGTGAGCTCATAGCTCACTCAGAAATATATATTATAGCATAGAGGTTGAATACCACAACATAGCCATCGCATGGTAGCTGGGCTGAGATCCCACTCTACAGCTGGCCAGCTAGAGACCCTGGAAAAATTACTCAGTTTTACCAAGCTTCAGTTTCCTCATGCAAATCACAATAGCTAACATGTGTCTGCTGGGTGGCAGAAGGTATTCTATGCTCTGAAGTTTACTCAAAACTCAACAACCACCTGAGATAGATGCTATTATTGTCCCCATGCTTGTATTCTACATGTTATAGATACTGTTGCTGAAGCTTAGGAAGGTTATATAGCTTGTCCAAGGTCATACAGTTAGGAAGTCGTTAAGCCAGGATGCAAACCCTAGCTACGTGGCCTCAAAGTGTGCAGACTTTACCACTACACTACACTTCCCTCAAATGGGATCGTAGTAGTATTCACCTCATGTAGACTTGTAAGGACCAATTAAAATAATGCATAAAAAGTGTTAACATGGCACATGAAATGTAATGAATGTGCAGTAAACATAGAAGTAGCAGAAGAGATCAGACACATATGTAAATCACCAGAATGTCAAGTCAAAAATAAATGCCTGCCTCCAGCCTATTTCATGGACAAACTCCTTCTTGCAGACCAATCATTATACAGTGGGTTACAGTAGGAGGTTGTGTTGGGGGAAGAATAGTCTGTGAACTGCAATATTTGAGAATCAGATACAGTGACCTGTAATTTGCAGGAGTGATGCTTCATACATACATACATTTCTGAAGGTCGTTTACAGAAAGGTTAAGTATCTGAATGACCCTGCTATTATTAAAATTCAGAATGTCTTCGTGAGAACAGTTTCCAATTAAGCAATGTGAAAATGCATCCACTACAATTCTTCTCCCCCTCCTTTACTCCCACCTCCCAATTTCCTTCAGGAAGAAAGAACTGCATGTAGTTTTTTTTCTTTTTTTTCAAAGTCTTAAAATAAAAATCCCCTAAAAAGGGATCTGGCTTATAAAACCTTTTAGAGTTGTTTAGGGGAAAAAGTGCATAAGGAGCCAAGCGCTCATATTCTGGCCAAGTTATGAGCTTCCCGAGAACAAGAGCTTGAGGGGAAGACTGTTAACTCTTTCCCTGTTGGTCTGCACTGCCTGCAAAGCTCATTGCGCCCTCGGTGAGAGGCCAGCCTGCCAGAGAACTGCAGGAATCTGCAACAAAAACGATGACAGTCTGAAATACGCCCCAGTGCCAACTTCCAAACTGGTCTGTCACCTCAGACCCTGACTAGGTGACAGAGCAACAGAATTTCAACTCCGATAGGCTTGAATGTTTCTGGGCAAAGAAGCAAAGCTAATGAGAGAAGAGATTTAAAGAGTATTGGGCTTTATCGAACTTTTATTCCTTGACTGTGTGTAAAGAGGGGATTCAACTTCCATTTTCTGCCAAGGCTCTGGGTCCAGCCACGTACCAGAAGGTAAGTTTTAATAAGCTTATTGTATCATCTAATTGCATTTGCTTAACTGATGTGCATGATCCGATGAAGATATCTAAGATTTTTGCCTATTACAAAGGCATTCATTTATTTTTTTAAAATCCTTTTGTATGATTTTTAGAAAAGATACTTAACAGGGAATTTTAACTCTTGTATTCATGTTTCCTTTTCTCCTCCAAAATTAAATAGTACTTACTAGTAAATGATGGGTTCAGTGTAGAGAAAGAACACAAATGTAGAGCTACTGTCAGCTACAACTGCATTCAGATCTTGGTTAAGTATAAATCCTGAACTACATTTTGTAGAAATACTTTACTGATTATATTAAATAAATCATAATGAAAGTAGTTTTAAAAACTTCCAAGTCAAGGTCATTTGTGTTTTCCATGCCTAAATCACATGAAATTATTCAGTCACCACCATTGTCCCAGTCTATACATAACAGCGATATAGAAATGGAACACTTTGCTTTTACAAAAGGTAGGAAAATCCCTAATATTATATTCTTCTTCAACTATTCTTTAGTTATTGTGACTATTAATCCTTTACTGGTTCCCTTTTATAGTTTTATGACTGCCTCTTGCCTCCTACCATTTTTAAGATGTTCATACACATATGTAAAATTCCTAATTCCCAATGATGTCTTATTTAGGAAGGGGAAAAAGAGGGAGGGCACTCGAAGATCTAAAGAGATTATGATAACTCGTACTGTCATTTGTGGCTCTATCTTCTAAAATAAAATAAAATGAAATAATAAAATAAAATAAAATAAAATAAAAAATGCAAGTCATGCCTATTCATCCCTCCAGGTGTTGGAGGTCACCATGCAGGAGAAACCATGCTTTCTACTGCAGCTCGAAACTGTTGATACTATAACTAGGAGGTGCTGCAGAAAGGGTATCTTTTTTACACAGCCTTTAATCTGCCAGGAGGTTAAATGTGTCACCTTGGCACTGCATCTGAGCTCTCACCTGGCCCAGGGCCTAAGTACACCGAATAGAAATGTTCAGTAGGTTCCACTCAGCAGAAATCTTTTTTAAAAAATTGCCTGTTTCTCACAGATGCCAGGTTTTTTTTCAGTTCACAGCTAATTCAGCTAAACCTTGAGGTTTATGACCATTGCTAACTATGATTATTTACAAAAATAGGACACCCATCTTAGGAAAGATTTAAGTACATATTTCTGTTCATTCAACAAGATCTAGCAAAGTCAAGCCATCTGTGTCAGCTGCTTCTCATCCAATGAACTAATGCTGCTTTCCACATTTTGGAAAAGAAAATGTACATGTTATTAATAAATCTTGCCTTTTTTCTTTTAGAAAATTCTGTGCAGGCATTTAGCAATTAGAGCACTGGGTTTCTCTTCCAGGTCCTTTGGGATTTAATCCCAATAGTTTCTCATGCACAGTTTCACATATCAACTAAGTAAAGATAATAAAAGGTGATGACAAAATAAAATGAATAGTGATATATCTGGACAACTCCAAACATTATTTATTTTATTCTCCTCTTGACTGCTTGTTATTTTTATTCAGTTGATTTTTAAGAGTATGCAAACACTGCTGTTTTAGTGAAGTTCAGTAGGACGTCCAGAACATATTGTTGATCTTTTTCCACCAAGGACACAAACAACTATTATTAAAAAACTTCAGGTGCCCCTTTCCTTCACACATTGTTCTGCAACAACCTTTAGTGAAGGAGAAAGGAGTCCCATAAACCCAGGGGAATTTCCCTAGTAGGCCTGGCTGCTCAAGAGATGCCCAGCTAGCCCAGGGTCTGGTTCATGCAGGGCCTACAGGGCATCTTACCCCAAGAGCTGAGCCTGCAGTGGTGGTCCACCTGGGGCTAGTGTGTTTTTTGTTCTGGGCATCAAAAGATACACAGAATTCTGGAGAACAGAGCAACTGTAGGAAAATGGTGCAATAAAGTGAATAAGATCGTGGGCTCTGGAGCATAGAGACCTGTTTTACACCTGGGCTTCACAGACTCTGGAGAACAACTCTTTGAACCTCAGTTTCCTCATTCGCTGGAAATGGGAATCATAGAATTAGCTGCTACAGCAGAGAGGTGTTGTGAAAATTAAGTGGAAAAAACAGCTATGCCTGGTATACCACGCAATCATTTGATTATAGCTAATGTTAAAGCACCAGCCTACCTATATGCCCTGATTGGAACTTTGTAGAAGGGAATGTATGCCAGGTTTTCCCTCAGGGTTTCTTCCTTATACTTACACCTTATAAAATGTCACCACCAGGTCTCTGCCTCAGAGTCAGCACAGCAGAGTGGACAGAGCCTGGTTTCAGAGCCTAACACGCTTGAATCCTGACCCTGCCTCTCACAGACTGTGCGAGCTAGAGCCATTATATAACACCTCCAGGTCTCAGTTCACCCATTTATTAAGCAAATAATAGTAATATTACCCACAAATGGGGCTGTTTTAGAAATTAAATGAGTTTGTTTTTCTTTAATGCTAAGTATAGCACCTGGCAGAGTACTAAACACAGTGCGAAAACCTTTGGTTATACACTCGGAATGATTTTTTTGGTAGTAAAATTGGGCATCAGGAAGGAAATATTCTTTAAATTAATTATCTTTTTTATCCAAAGAACTGCAAAAATAAATCTGACACTACTGTATTCCCCTGGGAGCCTCAACTTAGAGTATTTATTACTGTGAGTATGCTTCGTCAATTAGTTGCCAAGTCAAATGAAACTAGAGAACTTTCTATTTCAGATTGTCATTGAGGAAAATGAGAAGAAATGCTGCTTTGCAGTCAATTTTCTTTTATCAGACTACTTGGACAGGGGAGAAGGCCCCCAGCAGTTCTCCTTTCTTATATTTTCTAAAGGAAAGAATAGGGGTTTTGACTTGCTCTAGCGGGTATTTTTCCTCTCTAACTGAAATTCAAATGAGAGGATTTGTTTTTTGTTTTTTTGTTTTTGCAGACCTCTCCCCTATGTTCCTGTCATTGAAATGTCAGCTGCTTTTTCTGGCTACATGTAGCAGGAGCAGCCTGTCGTCATAGCAATGAAAGGGTATAGAGAGACTCGAGTTTCATGACCCACTCTGTGAAATAACTCTTAATCTGCATTAAAATCCTTCTTTAGAAATGGAATCTTTAGTGCTGGCTTTTTTCCTTCCTATTATGCAACCAACTTACGTATACCAATTGCAGTAACTAAATGTTTTCTTTAAAGATTCAATGAATAGATGTTAAGAAAATGAACAAGGAAACTACTAAAATGGTGACCAGCTTATTGTGCAGTGCAGGGGAAAAACAACTGGGAAGGCAAGGAAAAAAAAGTAGAAATGACCTCACTTCATAGCACATACTTCACACCCAAAATAAAGCTGTTTTGCAAATCCTTGCTGTCTCCTCCCAACCTCAGGATGTGGAATGGATAGTACAGTGGTTATCGAGGCAGATTCTGGGGCAGGTGGCCTGGGCTCCAATCCTAGCACTCAAAGTTTCTAGTTTGTTTGTTTTTTATCCACTCTTTGCCTCCATCTTCTAATATGTAAAATAGAGATGATAATAGTGATAAAATAATCTTGGGAATTGAATGAGATACTGAATATAAGGATCTTATTACATCTCTGACCAGTGGTGATGGTGGGTTGTTAAGCTCGACAAGCGTCAGTTCGCCCTCGCTGTTAAATAGAGATAACAGCAAATGCATGAGATTGTTGTATGATTAACTGAAGTAATGACTATAAGTGCTCAATAAGTAGCATTTCTTTTAATGGTTTTCATCATAAGGTCTAACTCTAATAAGAATGGCTTTTTTTCAACTTGGAATCTCCCCGTAATGAATGAAGTAGTATTGCATAAACATGAACCACTGATTTCCTAAACAAAAAGAAAAGAACTAAGGCTTTTTATACTTATAATGAATGAAGAACATTCTTCTCATCTTGATTAACACTAGGGCAAAAGGTATTAACACATCTTATCTTTCATTAAAATGTCTTTTTAATTATTAAAGTTTCTGTTTTAGTTTCTCCAGTGTTTTCCAGGTCATGTAATTATGTAAATAAGTAGTATTTTAATCTTATGTATCAAACAACTAATGTATTCAATATTCTATCTTATACAAAATGCCAGAGACACTAAATGGAGCAGAAATAGAGAGGACCTGTGCTCTTGTGAAGCTTACCATGTAGTTAGGGAGAAAGTCATTAATCACATCATTGCATTAATAAAAAGTGCATATGCTCTAACATAAGGTGACCTCATTACAAAGCCATCTTCATTTTTGTAATGAAAAATTCTCAGCCAAAGTCTTTAGTCAACTTAAATGCACACATGTATAATAGATTATAATATGTACTCTTAAGATATTTACTCTGTTGTTACACATACATATTTCAAAATCTCATTTTATTTTAAATATTTTTTACTTATAAAAATGACTTCTTCCACCCCCATATTTCATGAAACAATTTTATTAAAACTTTCTGTATGCATCTTTAAATTCAGTGTCTGTGTTCACTGCATCTGCTCTGTAATTACCTAATGCAGAGGGCGTCATCAGTCCTCTGAACGCTGTTTACAGCACACTGCTGAGAAATCTGCTGATGCTGCACACTTGATCCCAAGCAGGAATTCTCATTCGGTGGTGACGAGCTCTACATGTTAATTATTTACTATATTGTTTTTACCAATGCTCTTTAAAGGGCTTATTTGAAACCACTTTAGTCTATGAATTGTGGCTTTCTAAAATTGTTCAACTCCAGCATTTGCAATGAAGTCACACCTCAAGAATAATTACTAAATCTGCTTTTAATATCTTCATCTTCTTTTTCATTGTCAGGGTGAGCTTAAAAACAAAAATAAGCATTGTTTGAGATCATCTTAGGCTCTTTTTTTGAAATGGTACTTTGTTGTTCAAAATTAAATAATTGAGAAAATGGCCTTTAATATGAGAGACCTCAGAATTACTGGAATATAAATCAAATCCTCTTTTTTATAGCATAATGTTAGGGGGTAAAAATTTCAAATAGTATTCAATGTGTATTGTATATGCTTATACACTGAAATGCATGTTAAGAAGGCAAAGAAGGCAAAGCCGCTGTTCTAAGAAAGTATGTGAGAAGCCTAACCTTCTGTTCAAGGTCAATGATGGCTTTCCTTGATTCAAAGGTTAAATAGAGATTAACTCTGTGGGGTGCGTGCATGTTGGGTGGTGATAGTTGGGGCAAGTGGATGTTTGGCAAGAGACTTCCGAGAGTGTGAACACCTTGCACAAAGACCCTGAAGCAGGAGGGATTGTGGCCTATTCCATAAACAGGGAGAAGGCCAGCTCCTCTGAGCAAGGGGCACAGCAGTGGGACAGGCAAATCCTCCCCATAAGGTCCTCTGACCTGAGTACTAAAGGTATTTATCCTCTGCTTGATTCCTGTTTAATGTGTATCTTTCACGTCTCTGTTGAATTCTGGTTAGAGTCAAAGTTCTGATAGGCATGAGCCATGTCTATTCCTAGCTCAGACGCACATGATGGTGAGTTCAGTTAGGAAGAATGACAGGCAGTTGAAGGTCAGAGCTCCAGAAAAGTCTGTAGCTTTTGAGTCTGACTACATTATATACACTCATAGAACTGAACAGCTTGATGTCAGATGATGGTGACTCAGCAGAGAACTCGAAATAGAAGAGCATCTTTTTTAATCCTTCAGATAACTTTAACCCCAAGTTATAAAGCTCTCCCAAGAGACTCATTAATACTTTAAAAACCCTAAAGCATCACTGTTAACTCTGGATCAGGTAACAACATGTATATGTTAGCCAAAATATGAGTAAAGGATTTGCTCCCTGATAAAGAAGGCTTTGGTAATCATGTAAAGATAGGGTGAATGAGAATGTTCTGTCTGAGTTTGACAATTAAGTACCTGTAATAATCATTTTGTTTACTGCATTTTTCTGAAAGGAAATTTTTTCATAGTTACAATAATTACTAAAAATAGCAGTCTGCAGGCTTCCTCTGACATAAACAAATTCAACAGAAGATACCTGTACTTATTTGGAAGTGTGGAGGTACATAATCCAGGAATTAATGTGCCAATAAGAAGAAGAAAAATAAAGTAATAAGGCAATGGTCAATATAAACCTCTCCTTCTTCTAAACTATATGGTATGTCTTTCTCAGGCCAAAGGGTTGAGACCAGGTAAGATGAACAGATCAAGTAGCAACCAAAAATGCTAAAGCAGGTTTTATTGGTCCAGAAAGAAAGAAGGAGGACTTCTAAGTTTGGCTGAGGCTGCCAACCAAGGAGCCAACGACTAGGGAGGAACTCAGGAAAAATGAGGAAAATTCAGTTAGAAAGACTTGAAGCAATAACTACCAGCACTATAATTTCCAAGAAGTTGTTGCTATAACCAATACAAGAGCTGGAAAAGAGTAAACTCCAAGCCTGGTCCTCCCTTTAGAGGCATGGACAACCATGTTTACACTCAAGTTCAGTGGTGGTCAGACAGCTTGTGAAATGCTTAAGAGAAAAGGAAAGACAAGGGAGTTAAAAAGAGAGAAGAGGGTCCTGGTCAGTTGGCTGAGCTGGTTGGAGTGTCGATCCATACACCAAAAGGCTGTGGGTTAGATCCCTGGTCAGGCACTTTTGGGAGGCAACTGATTAATGTTTCTCACATAGATGTTTTCTTTCTCTCTCTCTTTCTTCCTCTATCCCTTTTTTCTCTCTCTAAAATTATTAAAAACATGTCTGCGGGTGAGGATTTTTTTTAATTTACTAGAGACAAACTTTTTTAAAAAACAGAGAGAGAAGAGGTATATATAGTGGGACAAGAAATGCTCAGTGGAGACAGAAGGTTAGGTTAAGTAGGTTTAAGTGGCACAGCAACATGCAGACTTCAAAATAATATTTACCACTGTAAGTGTAAATTTAAATTAATGGTGTAAATTAATTCTACTGATGTTAAAAGACTATAGGAACTGAAAAGAAATCAAATACAAATATCTACTCTGACCTAACTCTATTCTAATTTAAACTTCTAGAAAATATTATTGAAACCGAATGGCACCAAGTACAAACAAGAATTCAAAATGAACCAGAGCACGCAAAGTCTATTCAAGTTGTTTGTGCAAATTCGTTCCTAAATCTAGATGAAGAATGATGTTCTAGGTTGTGTCAAGCTTTAAGTGGCCTCTCTTTCTCTAGGAAATAGACATTTAGGACCAAGAGTCAGAGGGTTTCATTCAGAGAAATGTCCTATGTTTCCTACCAAATGCAATGTCGAAGCAATATTTGCTATTACATGCACTGCTTTCCACCCGCCACTTGCAGGTCCAGACACTCAGTCTTGGATGCCAAAGCTGACGTTGCTCTACCAGAGATTGGGTGTGGCTGAAACACACATAGCCCCTTCTGCTAGTGCCTTTCAGACCAGTCTCTGCAGGCTTGCCTGGGCTATCTTTCCAGCTAGTGGAAAACATTTTCAGGTCCTTTTCCTTGTTTTTCCAGGGACAGAACTTGTAGACCTGCTGAGAAATCTAATTACAACCTCCTTTCATGGTGAAATCTAATTACAACCTCTCCCTTGGTGAAAGCCAATTCTTTTGATACAAAAGGAAGCAAAACAAAGAGGTTTTAAGCAGGGGATGTGCCTGTGTTCTGCCTTCTCTCTTAGGCAACTATGTAGAAAGGTTACAGTGACCTTGGCTTGCTTTGCTTGGAAACGATGGTCATAATCTATTATTACCCCTATTCCCATAACAAAGAAAAATATTTTCTTATCAAATACCAGGATTTTCTGGAGATTTTTCAAGGATTCATTTGTTGGGTAAAACAAATTTTCAGTCACCGTCTTCACATCCATTTTTGATTTAGCAAGATGACTTCTCTTACTGAACTTGGAATGTAGTGTTAGGCACGTAAAAAAGGTGTGAGTTATTGCAGCTTCCTATAATCTCTTTCTCACGTCTTCAGTGTTCTTTGCCACCCTTTCAGCCAATCTGTTTGCTGAAGGATAATGAGAAAATGCAGTGCTGCTGGGAGAAGTGTCACCTAAAATTTCTAACACTTAATTGAGATCAATGGAGACAGTTATCAAAATAGTCATTTATGGAAATACATATTTTGCAAATACCTAGCATAAGTCTATAACATGAAACAATAAAATTACTACTAGTTTCTAATAAATTCTTCTCACTACTACACAATCACTGTAATCCACTGAATAGGAATGAAACCCAGATTTGCAGTTTATCCCAAAAAATGGGCAACATTTGTAGAAGAAACGTTCAGTCAACTAATAGGTTTTTAATTACAAGAGTGGTGAGAAGTGGTAAATGCTTTATTTTGTTTTTGAATGGGATGAAGTTTAGCCTAGGTTTAATGAAAGTGTTATGCCTATCTATATTGCTAATAAGAGTAAATAAACAAGAATAAGAATCACCATTCAGACTGACCTTCAAATAGCTCTGAAAGCAAAGCATTTTTACTATACTTGATTCAACTTGAGTTACCTAATCAATCATATAATATGATAGGGTCCCAGTGTGAAGGTGGCCTGAGATCTATAAAAGTCAGAACAATTGAATCTTGATTACCGGTCAATGAAAATGTGTAGCTGGTTTCAAGACACCGTGTGGTCAGATCTTCACACTCTTTCAGCACAATGGAATTATTTGTAATGCTCAAGCCATTGGTTCAGAGGATTCCCCAAACTTTTATTGGGACTAAACAACTTAGGGCTAACTGTAAAGAAACACACAGCATTCTGTAGGAATTCAGAAGAAACAAAATAGAAATGCTAAACCCCAGGTGTCTTCTTTCCTTCTTTTTATCTTCCCTGACCCCCAACTTTAGCACATAAATAGGCTTTGAAGACCTCATAGTGGGGTGCAGGTTAAGCTCTCTCTAGGAAAACTTTTCAGTAATTTCTTTTTTAAAAACCAGCAGCTTTTTAAAAAGATTTTTTAAATCTACTTTTAGAGAGAGGGGAAGGGAGGGAGAAAGAGAGGGAGAGAAACATTGATGTGTGAGAGAAACATGATCTGGTGCCTCTCTCATGCCTCCAGCTGGGGACCTGGCCAACAACCCAGGCATGTGCTCTGACCTGGAATTGAATCATCCACCTTTCCGTTTGTGGAACGATGCCCAACCCACCGAACTACACCAGTCGGGACATAATTTCTTAAAGTATAGGTAGAGGATACTAGATTTGTTTTAATCTGGGAAACTTTTGGGTTAAACCTGGGTACTCCCAGTGATCTTGAATTCAGTAGCTTCCTAAATAATCTTGAGGGTGGGAGGAGTGGAGTACCAACATCAGTTCACTAATAAAAACAGCTCATTAATTTCTTCTTATAACCTGACAACAATTTAAAGTGATTTCAAAAGCAAATGTTTTCTTATAATTAAAAAAAATACTCTTGGTGGGAATGTCAGTAGTTACTGTAGCCTGAGGTCTGAATATGATGAACTTTTCTTTCCCAGAAGGTGAACTTTTCCTTCTTTTCCTAGAAAAATCTAGTCCATGTTTATTATACATTTGGTTCTTTGTTATTTTGTTTTTCTCCAATTCTATGGGTGATGGCCACAGTAAGGTCCAAGGTTGTGGTCATGGCTGGAGGTGGCTGACTCACTTCAAGCTTCCCAGCATCCTGATAACAGGGTTGATATCTTTAATAGCCTGGTTTTTAAGTGTGGTGTGGACATTTTAGTGCCAGGAAAACAAACTTAGTCATTGTACAAAAAGAATTTAGAACAGATACCCTTGTGTAGTACTATTTACCCAAAATGCAACTTTGTTTCAATTGTCTAATTAGACTACTTTTGATTAGGCAAATTTCTATATGTTCTGGTACTAACCATCTAAAAACAGTGTTTTTATAACAAGTTTAAAATGTTCAGTCAGATTGAGCTAATGAATTGGGTTCTCTCTGGAGTGGGAAGGGAAAAGAACAGAAAAACTAATTTACTTCTCAATCTTACAGATTAATGCTGATATCATAATAGTCTAGGGACTGCATGAAAAGAGAAATGGGCAAGAGCACCATAAAGTGAAACATGCCATGTTCCAACACAAAACACTCTCAGAGCTAGTTACCCATATTTCTTTCTAAATCTCTTCGATTCCATAGCACCTGCAAGTCTTGTGATTATATCAGTGAAATCATCTTTACTGAGCACTATCACATTTTAATACATTGTAGCTTTTGATTTCCTCCAAAGGTGAGGCCTGCTATGATTCATTTTTAAAAAATGTGTACCCACTAAGACAATGCAGGTAAGGAAAAACTTTTTCCTCTACTTTCTTATGTTTAGTAATTGGGCCCTGCAAACTAAACTGACAAGATAGGTTAACAGAAGAAAATGACTTATTCGTATGCACATAGGGACCAACAAAAGTACCGACTTTCTAACCTATTAAAGATAAATGCTTACATACCTAACGTAGTAGAAGAAAGAGAGTGGGGAGAAGTGGCTTTTGTGGCAAAAACAAAAACATTTCTTTAGGAAAGACAAATGGATGCTTAGAACAAATGGAGATAAAAGAGATTGTGGTGTTTGTCTATAAAGGTATAAGTGGTCTTTTTGTCTTCTTCTAGATCATAAGTTTCCTCTGGAGAAGGATTCATAGTAGGTTTACTCTTGTGATCTCTCTCCTGGGAGTAGAAGCCACTCCAAGAGGAAATTTATGGCAGTTCTCATTTCTCAGAAGTTTCTGTTTTTAGTCAGATAAGGGAAGCTACAAAAAGGCTTCCTTCTGCATCTGTTGAATCTCAAATGTCTTCATTTTAAAATAATCTTGATACCAACTCTAAAGTTCCAAGCAGGTCCTCACAGCAACTATATAGAAAGACTTAAAACAGGGCAGCACTGGGGAGCAGGATGCAGCTTTGTTGGCAGGAGATCTGAAAATACTCAAACCCATGAATCCTGAACTTTGAATCAGAGGTTGAATTGGTCCCAGTCCCAGTAAGGAAATGATAGATGGGGGGTGGAGGAAAGAATTAGAGGATTGGAGGAGACTATAATTAAGGGACATTTACCAAAGTGTAGGTAGGGTATAAAGAAGCTACAAGGGGTTGTAGAAACAGGTTAGTAAGAGTTAAGCTTGCAGGAGCCAGGGAAGAGAGCATTCTGAACCCAGAGGGACATAGTCACGGAGAGGGAGCTGAGGAAGTACATATCCTATTTTACACTCCTCCATCCCTCAAATCTCTCCTGCCAGTGTTTTCCATTGGCCGGACCCAACAGAAACCATCAAGCATGAGAACCTGATCATGCAATTCACACGGGCCCAGTGCAGCTCAGGGTGGATCAAGCTGGAGAGTGGACATGGAGTGACTCTGGAGGAGCAAATGAAAAGTGTCTACATATTCAGAGAAGAAAATCTCACCCCCCATGTGGGAGAGACAGGGTTCACAACTGCAGACCAGCAGTGTCCTCTCCGTGCTCAAAAGAACCTTCTAGTGCTTCCCCCATGAAAGCATAAATAAACTTAGGTTTTCTACCCTATTTTCAAAGAACTCTTCAATCACCAGCCACGAAATCCATGAGGGTCTATTGTATTTGCCCCTTTCAGAGACGGCAGGTAATGAGTAACATTGCACCATTGGGGAAAGCAATTATTTCTCCTCTTCAATGTGCTGGCCCTAGCCAAGGCACATGAGAAGTGCAGACCACGTGCTGAATCCTGGAGACACTTCTGCTTGGACTGAGTGCTTTCATTAATGGTTCACACAAGAACTAGTGGTCAAAGCCTGCATTGTTCCCCCATGGGTCCCCACGCCATGAGAATGAGGCTACTTGGAACTCTTCTTAGGTATGATTTGCTGTTTTCTTAATCCTGGAAGACAACTACTCCAGTGAATAATTCTTCATACATTCACAGAACTGAAAGCATTTGAAATTCCTTTCCCAGCTTTAGCAGAACTTAACAACTGACTTGCTCTATTAACAAAAGAAGAGAAACAATTTCCACTGAATCCAAAGAGGTTTTATATTATGTTGGCAGACTTTAACAAATAAAGGAAATTCAAATAAGAGTAGTCAGAGGAGAAAACTAAGAACCTGGCATTCAGGGCAAAGAAATTTCAAGGAGGTGGAGAGTAAAATAAATTAGACGGTAGCAAGGAGAGCTAATGGCAGAAAAAGAATAAGATTAATGTGTCTGATCATTTCAATGGGGAGGTAGGCTTCCAAAGGTGAATCATCATGCTATAACACTATGCAGCAAATCATTCAACTATTATTAGGTCCTGCAATGTTAAGAATGCCACAGGCAATCCGGTGAGCCTTACTCAAGAGTGGAATCAGAATTTATGAACTTTACACCATGTGTGGCATCCTTTTAAAAAAATAGAAAAATCAAAATCAGGAACAGAGCTTGTACAAGTGAGACCTGAAGATTTTTAGCTTCGTGCTACATCCACCTCTGGCCGTGATCAAATGTCTGTGTGCCAAAGAATATGCAAAAAGGGGAGAAGGAGGAATAAATAAATGTGAATATCAGAAAACCCCAAATTCACAGATAAAGAGGAACTGAGGGAAAGATATCATAATATGATCTGAGCAAAGAAAAATAAATACAGCCAAAATAATTCCTTCCACTACCCCAAGGGGCAGGGTGTGGTGGAGACTTTTTGAAGGGCTGGCAAATGCCTGAGGGAAAGAGCGGGCACTCACTCCATGGGCCCGTTGTGAAATGAGACCCAGTGAGACCAGTGAGTGGTGAGTGGACAATAAGATGAGGAAGTCTGAAAGGAATGATGAAGATGTGTGGAAATATGGTTACTGAACAATCTTGCCGAAGATAAGTCATGAGGATCCTCTAAATACAATTAAAGTAACCCTTCAATTATACATTATAGAAGACGGAGAATGTAGTAATTTCCCGAGCTAGAAAAAGAGAGATCTATGAGGAAGTCCCTGGAAAGCCACCTTTTTTGAAGTCCCCACATCCTATGGCTTCCATGCTCCTCATTTATGACTGGGCAGTGACACAGAGGGATGTTCAGGTGACTCTCACTGATGGGTATGATGTGGAGGTCAGGTGACAGACGGGAACACATGGGTGTATATAGATGAAGTGCTTGTCATTGTTCCTGGCTTATAATAAAATATCAGAACTATCAGTCATCACATTAGCTATGAAATTAAACAATCAGAGATAAAATCTATTTTTTTCAGTAAAATAAGACTTTTATGAACATAAGTGATTCTACTACTAATGAATATACTTGAGTGCTATTTCACTCAAGATATGTAATGTTTATTCAAATTCTTTACTGCTGATTATAAACTTAGTGACTTAAAACAATAACTATTTCATAATATCTCAAGATTTTGTGGGTCAGGAGTTTGCAACAGTCACTCAAAGATACTAAGCCAGCAGGAATGCCCAACCTAAGGCCCGAGGGTCACATGCAGATCATGATGGCTGTGAATGTGATCCAACACAATATCATAAACTTACTTAAAACATTATGAGATTTTTTTGTGAATACATATTGCAATGTATTTAATGTGTGGCTCAAGACAACTCTTCTTCTTCCAGTGTAGCTCAGAGATACCAAAAGTTTGGACATCCCTGCTAGAAGGTCTAAGGTGGCTCTACTCACATGTTCTGTGTATTTGTGAGGACAGATGGAAAACTAGGCTCTGCAGGGACTATTGAACAGTGTCTTCTGTGGTGTGACAGTCTCTAAAAAGTGACTTCAGACTCCCAAAATGAGTGTTCCAAGTGATCCAGGTCAAAACTCCAAGGCTTCTTGTGAACTAATCTCTAAAATCCCAGAACATCACTTTTGTCTCAGCGATTTGATCGAATCACTAAGGCCAGTCCAGATTCAAGGGAGGAAAACTCTACTCCACCTCAATGGAAGAGCAGCAAAGAAATTACAGCCATCTTTACTATACTAGAGTGTTTATACATATTAAAGGGAAAATGTTAGAAACTGTCTGAAGACAGCTGCCCACATGAGTTTAATAGAGTTGACAGTCATGGATATTTGGTTCTTAATGGGAGATATGTTTCTGTGCCAAATGTTTCATCTGGACATTTGTTTTGATAATATATGGTCCTGGCCAATGAAAGAACTCTGAACATTTGAAATTCCAAATCCTGGGTTTCCCCAGAAAGGCCATATCTAAAAAAGTCAGTTTAACTGTCATTTTTTCAAAATTCCAGATGAGGTTCTCCCGAAAGTTTGGTAATGAGACACTCTGTTCCTAATGGAAGGAAAAGGCCCTCCTCAAAGTTCCCACCACCTCTTTTCTTTAACCTCTCCAGACCCATGGAAAAAATAGGTGGTACAGAGGAAAGAAAGAACGAACTTAAGAACTCTAAGTAAAGGGATGAATTAAGTCTCTGTGAAGAAGTAATTATTGGGACTGTTAACTCAATTTTCTGCCTTATGAGTGTCTAAAAAATTACTTCTCACTTCATTTTTATAGTTATTAAAATTACCAAATGACTATATATGATCACATTTGATTATCAAAACAACAGTAGAAAATAAATAGGAAAGGTACTGTTATCTTTCCTGTTTTGTGGATGAAGAATCCTGTCACTTGACCAAAGTCTCTTGGCTGACAAAAGATAGCTCAGGTCTGGAACTTGGATCTTTCAATTCAATACCAAGTGTTCTTTCAGCTATGCTTCTGCCTTTGAATAAGCTCACACATTTGGACAAAATAATATCTAATTTCACATCAACAAGTCTTTAAGAAAAATAACTGTATTTAAAAATGTGTCTAATTTTTGCATTTTTCCCCTAGAGTTTTATTTGCTCTTCTGCAAAAATAACAATCTGCATTTGTAGAAAGTACACACTAGATTTGAACGTCTCAAAATATATGACTTTTTACTTACCCAGGAATAAATGGTATTCATCATACTTAGCAAGAACGTCATGGGCTTCATTTTCAATGTACTTTGAAAGCAACAGCTAATTAAGCCTCCCTGTAATGTTCAGCATGACAGTTGTTTTCAAAATATCTCTCTTTTTCCAGCACATTTGTTCAGTTCCTAAAATAAGAAGCTAAAGGCCATGAAATTATTTTGATCAATGTGTGGCAAATGCAATTAGCTCAGGAGACAAAAATGCCCAGTGACTTGTCTAAAGGACATTATGGAACTCAGAGCCTTGTACATGCTAGTTACTGGATTGTTCCACAAGGTCTTATCTTCCAAAATTCAACACAGGCATCTGCTTTGTAAGTGAAAACTTGAGGTGGTTTCCCACTTGCATCATTCTAAATGACAACCATATTCTGCCTTTAAGTTTTGTTTTCGGTTTCTGGATGGAAATAAAAATAAACATGAGAACCCTAAAAAATGGTTCCATCCTGTGACACAGTAAAACAGTCAGGGACTATGCAGGGAATGTTGGTGTTGACTCTCAAAACAACTGCACAACTGGCCACCTAAGGTCACAGGACAAACGCTCTACTTATTCTGTGTTTGTATGTCTCACCACAGTTATGCCAAGATTGTCAGCATTCTAGTAGCTCCTTTGGGGTAAAGTCTAGGTGAAAATACCTCTTTCCTGGGACTAGAAGGGCATTAATTCGGGAACATTCTTATCTTCTAAGTATGAATTAGATGCATATAAAAAATTAGAATTTAAATGATTGAAATATGGGACAAGTGAGTTTGTTTTTAATGAGTGAAGTAAATTGAAAAATGTTCTGTAACTAGGACTCCTGGGCAGCTCCAAATCCCCTGGGGGAAGAAGACATGAAAAGAGAGAAGGGGGGAAAGTAAGGAACACTAAAGGCTCATTTCTCTTATTACTTAATACATAGTGATATTGATGAGAGGACCAGGCAGAGCAATGGAAAAATCACTTATATGTTTATGTTACTTCAGAGTTTGCGAAGAGCTTCCCCACCATGAAGCTCTTTGACACTGGAAGAAATTGTCACTCCCATTCTATAGATGAGGTTTGGAGAGATTAAGTAATTTGCTCAAAATAGCACTTAGTGCTTAGCAAAACCAGGGCCCAAAGCAAAAACCTCTGATTCCTAGTCTGCAGACTGTTCTGCTGAGCCGTGTGAGAACACTGGATTCCGAGTCCACAGTGTGGTGTTCTAGTCCTTGCTCACTTCTTACCTTTGTGAATTGAGCCAAGTAATTTAGGTTCTCCAAACTTCTGTTTCTTATAGTTAAATGTTATCTACTCTCCTTTCTTTACTCGGTTAAATGAAACAGTATACAAGAAAACAATTTATAAACTTGAATTGCTATATTTTAAATGTAAGGAAAATGTAACCACAGCTGACAGAATGAATTGATATTCCTGGGGCCTCGTCTAAACACATCCTTATAGTTAAGCTTTTCTCTCTTTTTTTCTGCAAAAAAGATAAAGAATCCCTCCTCTTCAGAATTAAAACTTCAACCTGTGCTTTAACGTTAGACCAGCAAATATTTATCAAGGGCTTACTAAGATTCTATCACCTCACTTAATCTTCATTATCACTGTACAGATAAAGAACTGAGGATCAAAAAAACTAAATAATTTACTCAGGGTTATGAAAATTAAATATTGGAGCCCAGGAAGTCTTGTTTCAGAGCCTATGTCATTAACCGCTGTGAAATATTAGCTACACAATGACTCGGGCATCTTCTCTGTTTTCCCCTATTTCAGTATCTATTCCTGCATAGCAATCCACCTCCAAATGAAATGACTTAAACCAATCCCCTTATTTGCATATGATTCTGAAATCTGTACTGGACTCAACTGGGTGGTGGTTCTTTTGATTTTGTCTGGAGTTACTCATGTGGCTCCAGCAAGCTGGGAACATAGCTAAGGCTGAACCATCTCAGATGGTCTCTCATCCTCCAGGGTTCTCTCCTCATGGTTGCTCACCATTCAGTGATCTGAGCTAGTCTCTAGTCCAAGTTTTTTTACAGCAGGGTGGATGGCTTCCACAGGAGGACAAATCCTAGTGTGCTAGTGCTTGCCAAGTGTCTGCTAGCATCATGTGGCTAATGTCCCATTGACCAAAACAAGTCACAGCCCAGAATTTGTAGGTAGGTCACTGCGGTGATCATTGCTTACCATGATTCCTTTCTCCCTCTCTATCTTCTCATTTGTGTTATTTATGCTTTCCTGTAAGCATACAAATACACTTGCATGACCACATTTTAATACAAATAAAATTTTCCTGTGATTGCACTGTCCCCTTACTCTCCATTCTTTCATAGATAACCATCTTAAAAGAGTGATCTACACTCATTGTCTTTACTTCATCACTGTCTACCCCCCAGTCACTACAGACTGGCCTCCACCAACATTATGGCACCAGAACTACTCTCCCTCAACTCTCCAATAACCTCTGTATTTCCAAAGGCAATGGCTAATTGCCTGGACTTTTTCACGTTTACCTCTCTGTGACATTTAACACTATATTCTTCTTATGTGACTCTCCTTTCCATCATCCTTTGTGTCTTTAGCTCTTCCCATCCTCAAATGGACCTAATGGTCTTCACTCACCAGGCTTCTGGCTCCTGCCCTCTGCTCCAATCATTATACAGTTTCTCATGCTAATAGCACCCAAACTCTATCTTTAACCCCAAACTCTATGCTTACCTGCAGATACATTTATTCAAGCATATACCTACTCAAATTCAGCAAGTCCAAAACTAATTCATCACCTTTCTTCTAAAACCAGCTCCTCCTCTTATAATTCTCTATCTTGGTAATTAATACCACCATTTACCCATCTGCTCAAATTAGAAATGTGATAACCTAACACTGTTCTTTCTCTTCTTCCCACAATATCCAACTGGTCATTAAATCTTATCTGTTCTACATTAATTTATTTCTCAGAACTATCTAGTGACATGTTGGCAAATTCTGTTAAGTTTTTTGGGGTGACGTTGATTAACACAACCATACAGGTTTTAAGTGTAAAACTCAATATGCTGGTAAATGTTTAACAACCAGCTTTGGGGAGGGACCAGGAGGGATTGGGTAACATTTGATGATTTCCATGGTGTAATCCTCCCACCATGGCTAATTTCAAACTGTTAACAAGACATCACCGAAGAGAACTGAGAACAGATGCGCATTAGCACATATTATATAGTGTTTCCACCTACAGATACAACAGACAGAAATAACCATAAGAGAGCAAGTAACAGTAAAATGTAGTAAAATCAGTATGAAGTGATGAATTTTGAGTATTTATTTCTTTTGATTTGATAAAATTAATTTAAGTAAGCATGTATATAATTTAATTTTTAAAAATGGCTTAATTTATAGTCAGCTCACAAAGTTCCTGGAAATTTAACAATTGGCTCTCAGGAGCCACTACAAACTTAATCCATTCTACTCTTCTCCATTTCCAAAACCACAGCCAGAATGTAACTTTCTGATGACCTCATACCTTAATATTGCAACTTCTTCCTATTAAGTCTTTCTCTGGTCTGTCCTTTATACATAACTGTCCCAAAGACCATTTCTAACATGCTACAAGTTTTTTATTTAAATGTGGTCTTCATTCGAGGGAAATTTAATTGTTTTTTATTCTATGTTTTCATTAACATTAACCCTCTTACACCCATCTCTCCTTCAATCACCACATTGTTGTCCATATCCATGAGTCCTTTTCCATTTTTGCTCTATCCCTCCACCCACTAAGCTTCCACCCCAATAGCTGTCATCCTGCTCTCTATGAATCTGTCTTTATTTTGCTTATTAGTTCAGTTTGTTCATTAGATTCCATATATAAGTGAAATCATATGTTATTTGTCTTTCTTTGACTGGCTTATTTCACTTAGCAACATGTTTTCCAGGTCCATCCATGACGTCACAAAGGGTAAAATTTTCTTTTTATGGCCAAGTAGTACTCCATTGTGTAAATGTCCCATAGTTGTTTTATCCACTCATCTACTGATGGACATTTGGGCTGCTTCCATATCTTGGCGATTGTAAATAATGCTGCAATGAACATAGGGCTTATGTTCTTTTAAACTAATGTTTTGGGTTTCTACAGATATATGCCCCAAAGAGGGATCATTGGGTCAAAAGGCAGACCCATTTTTAATTTTTGAGGTATCTCCATACTGCTTTCCACAGCAGTTCAACCTACCTGCATTCCCACCAATGGTGCAAAAGGATTCTTTTTTCTCCACATCCTTTCCAACATTTGCTGTTTGTTGATTTAGCCATTCTGACAGGTGTGAGGTTTTAAATCTCATTGTGATTTTAATTTTCAGTTCTCTGATGATTAGTGACGTTGAGCATCTCTTCATATGTCTAATGGCCATCTGTATGTCCTCTTTGGAGAAGTGTCTATTCAGGCTTTTTGCTCATTTTTTAATTGGATTGTTTGGGAGGTTTTTTGTGTTTGGTTTGGTGGGGTTTTTTTCGTGTTGAGTTTTGTAAGTTCTTTATAAGTTTTGGATATTAAATCCTTCTCAGATGTATCAGTAAATATGTCCTCCCATTCCATAGGTTGTCTTTTTATTTTGTTGATGTTTTCCATTGTTAACCAAAAACTTTTCAATTTGAAAAAAATCCCATTTATTTATTTTTCTTTTGTTTCCCTTGCCTGGGGAGATGTATCAGATAAAATATTGCTACAAGCAATGTCCAAGATTTTACTGCCTATGTTTTCTTCTAGGATTTTTATGGTTTCCAGTCTAATATATAAGTCTCTAATCCATTTTGAATTTATTCTTGTGTGTGGCATAAAAGGTGATCTAGTTTCATTTTTCTGCATGTATCTGTCCAATTTTCCCAAAACCATTTATTGAATAAACTATCTGTAGATCATTGTGTGTTCTTGTTTCTTCTGTTGAATATTAAGTGACTATAAAGATGTAGGTTATTTATGGACTCTCTATTCTGTTCCATTGATCTATGTGTTTGTTTTTATGCCAGTACCATGGTGCTTTGATTACTATGGCCTTACAGTATAGTTTGATATTAGGTGGTATGATTCCTCCAACTTTGCTCTTCTTTCTCAGAATTTCTGTTGCTATGTGGAGCCATTTATGATTCCACATAAATTTTTGAAGTATTTGTTCCAGTTCTGTGAAATACAACACTGAACTCTTGATAAGAGTTGCATTGAATCTATAGATTGCTTTGCATAGTGTGGACATCTTAATGATGTTAATTCATCCTATCCATGAACACAGTATATGCTTCCACTATTTGTATGCTCTTCAACTTCTTTCTTCAGTGCCTTATCATTTTCTGAGTACAGGTCTTTTACATCCTTGGTTAGATTTATTCCTAGGTATTTTATAATTTTTATGAAGCAATTGTGAATTGGGATTGTTTTCTTAATTTCCCTTTCTGTTAGTTTATTTTTGCCATATAAAAATACAACTGATATCTGGATATTAATTTTGTATCCTGCTACTTTGCTGAATTCATTTATCAGTTCTAGCTGTTTCTTGGTGGGATCTTTGCAGTTCTCTATGTACAATATCATGTCATCTGCAAATAAAGACAGTTTTACTTCTTTTCTGATTTGGATGCCTTTTATTTCTTCTTCTTGTCTAATTGCTATGGCTAGGACTTCCAGTACTATATTGAATAAGAGAGGTAGAAGTGGACATCCCTGTTTTATTCCCAGTTTAAGGAGAACGCTTGTAATTTTGGCCTGTGGAGTATGATGCTGACAATGGGTTTGTCACATATGGCCTTTATTATGTTTAAGTTGTTCCCTCTATTCTCACTATTTTTAGTTTTTATCATGAATGGGCACTGGATTTTACTAAATGCTTTTTCTGCATCTATTGAAATGATCATGTGGTTTTTATCCTTTATTTTGTTTATGTGGTGAATTGTATTTATTGATTTGTGAATGTTGTACCAACCTTGCATTCCCAGAATAATCCCACTTGATCATGTGTATATACTTTTGATGTATTGCTGTATTTAGTGTGCTAATATTTTGTTGAGGATTTTAGCACATATGTTTATCAGGGATATTGGCCTGTAATTTATCTTCTTTTTTTTTAGTGTCTTTATCTCATATTGGAATTAGGGTAATGCTGGCCTCATAAAATGGGCTTGGCAGATTTCCCTCCTCTGGAATTTTTTTGAGATGGTTTGGAAGGGATAGTTGTTAGTTTTTCTCAGAATGCTTGGTAAAATTCACCTGTGAAGACTTCCAGCCCATAGCTTTTGTTTGTTGAGAGTTTTTTTAATTACTGCTTCAATTTCACTAGATATAGTCTATCTATTGAGATTCTCTGATTCTTCCTGATCTAGTTTTGGAAGATTGTATGTTTTTAGAAATGTATCTATTTCATCCACATTGTCCAATTTGTTTTCATATAGTTGTCTATAATATTTTCTTACAGGGCTTTGTATTTCTTTGGTGTCAGTTGTTATTTCTCATCTTTCATTTCTGATTTTATTTATTTGCATTCTCTCCTTTTTTCTTGATGAGTCTGGTTAAAGGTTTGTCAGTCTTGTTTTTCTATTCAAAGAACCAGCTCTTGGATTCATTGATGTTTTGTATCATATTTTTCAGACTTTATTTTGTTTATTTCTGCTCTGATCTATATTGTTTCCTCCTTTCTAGTCACTTTAGGCTTTGTTTGTTGTTCATTTTCTTTTTTTATTCTTGTTTTTTATTTTAGTTATTTATTTTTAATTCTCTTTTATTAATTATGTTATTACAGTTGTCCTAATTTTTCCCTTTTTGACCCCATCCACCCAGCACCCCCTATTCCTTCAGGCAATCCCTGTTACAGAACAGACCTGGGGAGGTTGAATGACATACTATTACTGAATGAACCCCCCTTCTGTTCCCAGGGTCTCCCACCTCATACTAGGTTTGCCTTGCTCACCATCAGAGAAAGATGTCTCTCGATGCCAGAGATTGGTGAAAAGGAAAGGGATTATTTATTTAAAGAGTTATACAAACTTAAGAGTAATAACTTAATATCTTCATTGAGATCCCAAAGTCCGTTAGAATACCCACAAACGTACAGTCCCTCCTTCCCCCTCTGCACAGTCCAGGGTGCTGTATCTGAGAGAAAGAAATAGAAGTGTGTGGTTCTCCTTTGCCCAAGCTCATGGTCCCAAAAAGATTCTTCATGACTGCAGCACCTGGATTTTAATACCAGCACCAATCTTCCTTTGCAGCACCATTTCTGACAATTGGCCACAGCTGCCAGCATTCCCATATTTTTCCAGCTTTACTGGGCTGCCATAGTAAGTCTGGGCAGGTGTGGTCCTATGGTATGCAGCCAATCATCTCCAAGCTCTTATGCAGGCTCTGTAACCAGGGGAAGTTGCCTCCCAGTTACATCATGAGTTGAAGTCACTCTCATCACCCTGGCTCAAAGCATGGCCACAGCTATTTAACATATCCATGAAACCAATTAAAGGTTATAGATATGTTAACCAACCATTCTAGAGGTTATCTGCAAAACTGTTACTATTCAAAACAACTCTCAATGGTCCTGCTCCATGCGTCCCATCCCCCAGCTCAGACTTGTGGGTGTGAGGGCATCCTATATATATTCTTTTTTTCTAATATTTCCTGGACACTGAGTTCTGGACCCCATTACTAATCCCTATTTGCGCCCCCCCCCTTGGCTGCACCCTGTTACACCTCCACCTTTGTTCATGTCCATGGGTCATGCATATAAGTTCCTTGGTTGCGCCCTTTCCTATACCATGCTTTATATCCCCATGACTATCCTATAACTACATCTTTGTACTTCTTAATCCCCTCAGGCTCACCCACTCTCTCACACCCCACCTCCCATCTCTTTTTCCTTAACCTTTGGCATTTTAATTACAATGTGTCTTGGAGTGGGCCTCTTTGCATCTATCTTGTTTGGGACTATCTGTGCTTCCTGGACTTGCATGTCATTTCCTTCACCAAATTAGGGAAACTTTCTGTCATCATATTTTTAAATAGATTTCCAATTTTTTGCTCTTCCTCTTCTCCTCCAGGCACCCCTATGATGAGAATGTTGCATTGCTTAAAGTTGCCCCACAGGCTGTTTACACTATCTCTGTTTTTTAGGGATTCTCTTTTCTTCTTGTTGTTCTAATTGTTTGTTTTTTTCTTCCTTATGTTACAAATTATTGATTTGATTCTCAGCTTCATCTACTCTACTGCTATTTCTCTGTAAATTGTTCTTTATTTCAATTAGTGTATCCTTTGTTTCTGACTGAATCTTTTTATGCTGTTAAGATCCTCACTAAGATTGAGCATCCTTATAAACAGTGTTTCGACTTCTGCATCTGATTTCTTATCTCCATTCCATTTACCTCTTTTTCTGGAGTTTTGATCAGTTCTTTTATTTTGGCCATGTTTCTTTGTCTCCTCATTTTGGCAGCCTCCCTGTGTTTGTTGCTATGTATTAGGTAGAGTTGCTTTGACTCTGTGTCTTGGTAATGTGGCCTAATGTAGTGGGTGTCCTGTAGCACCCAGTGGCACAGCCTCCCCTATCACCCAATCTGTTACTAGAGGTGCTCTCTTCATGTGGGCTAAGTACACCCTCCTCTTGTAGTTGAACCTTGGTTGCTATTGGCAGATCAATGGGAGGGATTTACCCAGGCCAGTCACCTTCAAGTATTGGCTGTGACCACTTACCTCCAACCTCCACCTTCTGTAGAAGATTAGGTGTGCGGGGATAGGGTGGTGGTGCTCTGATGTGGTGCTCTGATGTTGTCTGTAGCTGTCGATGTTGTTCATTTACTACTTTCTTTAAGTGTAAAGTTAGATTGTTTATTTGAGCTTTTTCTTGTTTTTTGAGATAGCCATTTACATTTACATTTATGGTGATTATTGATAGATACATATACTGCCATTTTATTTCTAAACTATTTGCCTCTGTCTTTTTCTTCTTCTTCTTCTTCTTTTTGAAACAAGCCCTTTAACATTTGTTGCAGTATTGGTTTGGTATTAACAAACTCCTTTAGCTTTTTCTTGTCTGGGGAGCTCTTTTATTTTACATTCAATTTTATGATAGCTTTGCTGGGTAAAGTGCCCCTGGTTGTAGGTCCTTGCTTTTCATCATCTTTAATATATCATGCCAATCTCTTCTGGCCTGAAATGCTTCTGTTGAGAAATCAGATGACAGTCTTATTAGAACTCCCTTGTAGGTAATTACCAGCTTTTCTCTTGCAGCCTTTAGGATTTTTTCTTGTCTTTAAAGTTTGCTATTTTAACTATGATGTGTCTTGGTGTAGGCCTCTTTGGGTCCATCTTGGCTGGGATTTTCTGCACTTTCCGGGCTTGTGTGTCTTTTTCTTTCACCAGAATAAGGAAGTTTTGAGTTATTATTTCTTCAAATAAATTCTTGATCACTTGCTCACTCTCTTCTCCTTCTGGTATTTCCATGATGCATATGCTATCATGCTTCATGTTATCCCAAAGGTGTCTTAAGCTCTCCTCATTCCCTGTAATTCTTTTTTTTTTCTTTTTGCTGCTCTGCTTGGGTGTTTTTTTCTACCTTGTCTTCCAAATCGCTGATTTGATCCTTTGCTTCATATAATATACTGTCCAGTGTATTATGTATTTCAGATATTGCATCTGATTGGTCCTTTTTTATAGTTTCTATTTCTTTTTTCCTTCTGTTGAGTATCTTTATAATCATTACTCTAAACTCTGTGATTAAATTGCTTGCCTCCCTTTCATTTAGTTCTTCTTTTGGGAGATTCTCTTGTTCTTTCATTTGGGATCTGTCTCTTTTTCTTCCCATTTTGGCTGCCTTTTTGTGTTTGTTTCTATGTATTAGGTAGTTCTGCAAAGATTCTGGTGCAGCCCTATGTCAGACACTGACTGTGACTGACCCTGGGCAACCTGTTTGGAGCTACTAGCATTTCACAGCTTGTGGCTCCCTCTACTCAACCTATATGTGGCAGAAAGAACCAGGCTGCACACCAATGCTGGCTTTTACCAGCACCAGGCCTAGGGAATGGTCATCTATGGTCTCAGACCTCCCAGAGATCCACTTTAGTTGTTAAACTCAATCACTGACTTAACATCTAGCGTTACTCAGCAGCAGCCTGGCTTAAGCTCCACAGGGCGGGGCTTAATTCTTGTGGGTGGGGCTATTGCTTCTCCTCAGGCTGATGCCACCTGTAGGGGAGTGCTCTTCTAATAAAGATGACTTCTGCAGTATGGGGGAAGACTCAGCACAGGGACCCTGGTGGCCATTTCTTCAGTTCTCTCCCCAGAGTCACCATCCCCAGACTCACCTCATGTGTCTCTATTCCACCCTGCCCTCTCTCTGCTGCAGTCCAGGGTAAGTGGCTGCAAACGGAATTGCATATGTTGGCCCTTTAAGAGGCTCTCTGCCTCTTAAGGCTGCGGGTCTCTGCAGGCTGCACATCCTGCCATCTCTCCCTGGCTAACAGAAAACCTGCTGCTTTTCACAGCTGTATGTTATTTTGGTTGCTTTCCTGGCTCTGGTGCTGTAGGCTGGGAAGCCCACTTAGGGTTTAGACCCCCTACTTCTCAGAGGGAACCCCCACGTACTGAAATATTTCTCAGGAGCTTCAGCAGCCACCTACAGGAGCCCAGCCATCCCTCTCGCTCTGCACTCCCTACCAGTCACCTTTTGGTAAAGTGGTTTCTTCTGTCTGACCTTGATTATTAGGCTTCTCTCCTACTAGTGTTCAGGTGGTTATTCAGGATGATATCTTTGCAATTTAGTTGTCATTCCAGTTTGGTTCTGGAGGAGGTTACTGTAGCTTCCACTTATTTCTCTGCCATCTTGGATCACCCTGAAAATTTAATTTCTATGCTCTTGACTTGTTTAGACTGTAAAAGCATTATTGAAAGGTATTTTTGATTCATATAACCCAACCAATCTTCTTTAATCAGTCTTTCTTCTCCCAATTTTAAAAAATATTTATTTGCAACATTTGCAAAACCTTAACCCTTAAAATGTTTGGAAGTCCTTATTTAAAAACTCAAGGTGAATTCTGAGATCCTTTCAATACTGGTTTGGGGATGTTTGTTTTTAACTTTCCCAACATCTTTGTGTAAGAGATAAATGGATATCTTTATTTGCCAGAGAGCTGGGAAAATACCAGAACAGGAACCAGGAAAATACCAGAACAGGAGTCCTATCCCCCTTTTAACAGCTCTTTGACCTGGAGTATGTCCTGTCATAGCCTTTCTAGGCCTGTTTGTCTGCCTTGTCAATGGGGTTGTTACAATGATCTAGTAAGATAATTCCCATTTATAAATTTTTTTAGTAAACCCAAGGGACTTTGATAACATAAACTTTATTATTACTTTATAAACACTTTCGGTGTCTGTTATACACCATTACTAGTTTTAAATAGTGTTTATTTAAAGGTATAAATGATGTAACACACATTTCACTCTGAAGTTAGTACTCTGAATTTTTACTTGCTATAAATACTCATTTTCAGAGCAGTCCCTTAGAAGAATTAAATTTAAAACTTCAAAAAGAGTACATGTTATTTTAATTAAAACTGGGATAGATTAGTTATTTAAGGTTATAAGTGGTCTGAGTTTTTCCCCCACATTCAATCCTAAATCACCCTCTATGCGCAGCTTTACTCTCCATATTTCCAAATCACTGTTCTGTTCTCTAGTTTAAGTGGCCCGCCTTGTGAGGTTCCAATAGTAGTATAGGTGAGGATGAGTTCTTATTTGTTTCTGACATGATAAGAATGTCTGTGCTAGCACCCACAGCCTCTTTTTCTTCAATAAAAACTTTATTTGCTAATGAAGTTAGAACCAAGTATGCATAGTAATGCCTATATAGCCTAAAAAATAAGAAAATAATAATAAATAAGGCAAATATAAATCAGATGAAGAAATGAAAACTTCTGTTGATGAAATGGAATTGACAAAGCATGTGCACATATTTTCATTCCCTGCTAAAATTCCAGTATAATAATAAGAAAAGAAAAATTATAATGTAAATTCACAATGACAAAGAAAAAGAGAAGACAGAAAAAATAAAAGATATCAGCAAATTTTTAGAGGATAGATAATAGTTGGAAGAACAGGGAACCCTTGAACCTAAGGATTTTTAGAGACAGTTACCATAAACAAAGAAGCCAATTCACGTTTCAGAACCTGGAAATGTTTCACAAAATGGAGGCACTACGTAATTTGGAAGATGAGGTGAGAGTAGAAGTTGAAATCAGGAGGATTGAATAACAGCTTATCAGATAAATAAACATGAGATACAACCTTATGCTTGCACAGCCAGAGTACTTCATGCCCATTTTACCTGAAGCAGGAAAGAGAAAATTATTCTCTGGCTCTGGACAGATAGGCACAGTGAAGGGTGGCATGTGGTCCCACCCAGCAACCTCGAGGACTGAGAGTCAGTTTATACAAAGAGATCTCCCATTTATTCTCTCATTCATTCCACAGAATACTTATTCCAAGCTTATATGTACCTCCTCACAGTAGGAGATATGATCTTCTCTAGACAAACAGTATCTCCCCAAGAGAAATATCTGACAATGACATTTACGGTGTCCTATCAAAACTATTAAGTTCCTGCTGCAGTCCTACCATGAAAACTCTCCAAGGTGACAAGTGTGCCCATGAGACGTCTAATTGGCTTTTAGTGACTCACTACTAAATATTACTGAACAATCAAAGACATTAGACATTTGAGAAAAGCTTTCAACATGAAAAACAAAGACCAAACCAAACAAACCAGAGAAGGCGGGATAATACAGAAACAAAAAATGCTGGGTACTGAGAAAATTTTCCAAATGTTTGATTAACATCCTCCAAAAGATAAGAATATATATTATACTAATAAAAAAGAAGAGAATAATATTAAAAAGGGATCAAAAAGAAATAAGAAATTAAAAGCATATGAGCAAAATGCTTTAAAACTCAATAGAAGAAATGAAAGATAAAATTGAGGAAATTTCCCATAATAATAGAGACAAGATGGAAAAGGGAAGAAAAGGCAGTAAATAAATTTAAAAAATCTTTTCAAGAATTCTGACATTTAACCAATATGAATTTCAGAAGGAAAAGACAAATTTTTTAAATTATAAAGGCAAAAATTATCAAAAAACTAACAGGTAAAAATCTCCCAGAATTGAAATATATAAATTTCCAAATTCAAAGGGCTTAATTTAGTGCCTAAAATAAATTAAAATGGATACAAACTAAGGCAGAGATTATAACATTCAGAACACTGGGGATAAAGAATAAAACAAAATTTTTCAGAAAAAAGGATAAAAACCATTCTCACTATAAATAATTTGGGAAACTGACATTGGAGTTCTTAGTAGCAACTCTGAAAACTAGAAGAAAAATGGAACATGCTTTAAAATTCAGAGAAAAATAATAATTTCAAACTAAAATTCTATATCCAGCCAAACTATGCATCAAGTGAAGAAAATGCAAGTGTTTTTTCTGATATATGAAGTCTCAAAAATTTTGTCTCCTATATGACTGTTTCTCAGGAAGCTTCTGGAGGATGTGCTCTATGAAAATAAGGAAAAACACCAAAAAATATGTATATAAAATCCAGAAAGCAAAAACTCAAACACAAGAGATGAGGCAAGGTGACTAGAGGTACTGGTTGCTGGAGACTAGAGGTGCTGGGTGCTTGTGACTAGAGATCCTAGTAGAAAAGCAGTCAAATGGAGCAAGAGAACTGACACTCTGGGAGGGACATCTCCAAGGGGCAACAGGACTTGGGGGGTTTCTTTGTGAGTTTATTGTTGTGGTTTTATTATTGTTGTTATCTTATTAAAAGTAATTTTAAAATTTTTTTGGAAAATTTAGGAAGTATAAATGATGGGTACATGAAAAAGTACATTAAAAAGGGAGGTAATTTCTAGGTCCAGACAAAATCAAAATGTTGTTCTAGAAATTTAAGTATAATTCATCATAGAAAATTGCTGGGTATGATATATATTTATATTGTCATAAATATTAAATAACGATTTAAATAAAACTTGTAATACAATTATTTTAGGAAGAGGGGGGAGTAGAAGGAGGAAGAGTTGGTGTGTACATGTGTGGCCATGCATGTGGTGTGTGTGTGTGAAATGATAGTTGTTACAGTATAAAATCAGTAGAATAGGGCATAATGTAATATACTTTTAAAATATCCAGTTAGGCATATTAGTTAGAAATGTCGAGGTAACTAGCAGAAGAAACTACTCACTTTCTTTATAAATGTCAAAGTGAAATTTAAAGCTCTCTGGATGCATTAATGTATAACACTATGATTGCAGAAAGTAATTTAAAAGAGTTATCTACTATTTGTGGGAACCTCAGAGATAGAATCTCTATTAAGGACTAAAACTGTATCCCTAATCTCAGTTAGAGTTCAGACTGTCAGGCTTAGGATACTGTGCAAAAAAAACATAGATGGCCCACTCCTTTTAAGAGAGTACAATTTACTTAGCCTCTCAGCCTCACTTATTCCATTTCTAAACTGAAAAAGTTAGTTTGGGACTAACGAAACTCAAATCAAGGAAAATAACAAAAGGAAAATACACCAGGTACAAATGCCAGCATCCCTCATGGTCTCTACGCAGATCTAACCAACTGTTGTCATGAAAGCCTGCTGCTGTTAAGAGAGTCAATAGTTCAAGAGAAACTGCAAATAAGGATTTTTAACATGAAATCTCCAGGTTTTTAAATGCTCATTTAAAATACACAGTGCCATTTTTACTGATATGTCCCCTAGAGCAAGGGACATAAAGGAAAGAATAAACAAACGGGATCTCATCAAAATAAAAAGCTTCTGCATGGCTAAAGAAAACAGTACTAAAATAAAAAGAGAACCAACTATATGGGAAAACATATTTGCCAATGATACCGCAGACAAGGGTTTAATCTCCAAAATATATAAAGAACTCACATGACTCCGCTCTAAGAAGACAAGCAACCCAATTAAAAAATGGCAAAGGACTTGAACAGACACTTCTCCAAGGAGGACACGCAGAGGATCCAGAGACACATGAAAAGATGCTCAGTATTGCCAGCTATCACAGAGATGCAAATTAAAACCACAATGAAATACCACTTCACATCAGTCAGAATAGCCATCATAAACAAATCAACAAACAACAAGTGTTGGAGAGGTTGTGGAGAAAAGGGCACCCTAGTGCACTATTCGTGAGATTGCAGACTGGTACAACCACTACGGAAAACAGTATGGAATTTTCTAAGAAAACTAAAAAAAAATGGATCTGCCTTTTGACCCAGCAATTCCACTGCTAGGATTATATCCTAAGAATCCTGAAACACCAATCCAGAAGAACCTATGCACCTCAATGTTCATAGCAGCACAATTTACAATAGCTAAGTGTTGGAAGCAACCTAGGTGCCCATCAGTAAATGAATGGATCAAAAACTATGGTACATTTACACAATGGAATTCTATGCAACAGAAAGAAAGAAGGAGCTCCCACCCTTTGCGACAGCATGGATGGAACTCGAAAGCGTTATGCTAAGTGAAATAAGCCAGGGGTGAAAGGCAAATACCATATGATCTCACCTTTAACAGGAACCTAAACAACAAAACAAACAAACAAGCAAAATATAGCCAAAGATACTGAAATTGAGAACAGGCTGACAGTGACCAGAGGGGAGAGGGGAGGAAATTTCAGGGGAAAGGGGGAAGAATTTACAGAAACAAGTATAAAGGACACATGGACAAAATCTAGTGGGGGTTGGAATGGGAGGGAGGTGGGGAGCACTGTGAGAGTAGACTAGGATGGGAGTAAAAGACAGAAAACTGTACTTGAACCAGAATTAAAATAAAAAATGCAAAAGCAAAAGAGAACAGGTTATTAAAAAATGGAAGACACTAAGATTTTAAAAAATATAAATAAAAAACCAAAATACACAGTGCCTACCAAACCCACTGGCACACTACCACCAACTCAGATTGCCAATGTGAAACCTCTAAATGAGGTGAACATTAATGGTCCCTATAGGGCAGTGAGTGCAGTGTCTCATGCCTAAAAATCTTCACTGAATGCGTGGGTTTATTCACCACCAGAGAGGCATTTTTTAAAACATCCTATTATTAAGCACCTATTTATTTATTTATTTACCTTATATTTATCTTATTGTATAAATGTTTGTCTAGCACTTATATTCCAAGCACTATTCATAGCATTCCAAAACACTGCCATTGAATTGTTATAACTTTGTAATGGGGGAAGAGCTATTTTGGCCTCATGAGTAGGAAAGATGTTAATTAATTAAATAAGGTCACATGGTCAGTACAATCAGAGCTTGGTTTTGCTCTGAGTCTGTGTTCTTAATCCACACAGCTCCTTTCTCTTCTGTGACAGGTACTGTTTGGGCATGGGGGACATAGCAAAACACATGAGAGTGTGCCTAGAAAAAAGTTCTGGAAAGACATGTCATATGTTCATGTTTTTCTGTGTGGGTAGAATTATAGATGATATTTATTATTTTGCATTCATTTGTGCATTTTCCAAATTTTATATAGTAAAGACATTTAAAATTTTAACTAGAATACTATATATTTTTAATAGTACAGTACCTTTTACAATACTTATAATAATAAAAACATAAACAGTTAAACTTAAAGCTTAAAGAGCTGGAACAAGACTTTGGTCTGCCTTATTTTAGGTCAGTTTTTTTTCTCCTTAGCTGTGTTTCTGGTACATAGTGTATTCAGTATAATATGACAGAGGGATGACTCTACTAGAATCCAGGCTTGGTCAGAACCTACTTCTGACACTGGGAAGCTCTGCACCTTCAAACAAGTGACTTAAACAATCTGGGCTTTGGTTTTCTCTTTTCTAAAATTAGAGAATTGGACTATTTGGTATTTGGTACCTCCCACTTACAACTTTTCATGACTCTATGTATTATACTAACTAAAAGGTAAGCGATTTTGAGGTTGACACTAGAATACCAGTTTATTAGCTTGCAAAATAAAATTAAGTGACATGTGGACAAAAAAATAAGAAAACACCTTATTAGTTCACTTTGTGATTTTATCATCACTTTGAACATGCAAGTCTTAAGACCCAAGATTTGCATAGAGCTTTCATTCAAAGATGCACAGTCATTAACAGAAACAGTTCCCACCAAGCACAGATGGGCCAAAATACCAAGTTTCCTTCTGTCATTAAAACTGTCATTAATCTGTCCCCTCAGACATGTTAATCCACAAAGACTGCAATCACTTTTAAATACAAAGGGCAGTATTAAGCTAGATATTGGCTAACATTATACTTTAACCTTTCATAAGGAAACTTTACCCATCACTGATCATCATCTTCTTGGTTCACAGGTCTTGAAAGCATGAAGACAGTGATTTTTTTCCTGTATGTTTTGGGAACTGCAGCTGCAATCCCGGTAAACATTCTTCCATTTGTGATTACGTCTCTCCCTCCCTACATTTAGCTTAGAAATCCTCCATTTAAAAAAGAAAACATTCTTATATAGTGATTTTAAATCTTCTTTTTAAATTTTAATCATATTTTTTGGCCAAGCAAGGAATGGATGACTAAAAAAATTGAGATAAGTTACTTTTTAAAAAATATTTCTTTCAGAACTATCAGCTTCTATAAGACACATTAAATATGTAGCTGAAAGTGTTAATTATCAGTTTATTAGCCAGGAAATATGCCCAAATACCAAAGATAACAGCAACAAATAAATTCTCCTGTGGAAGCTCATCACATGAGTATGAGAAATCTAAGGAACTCATATAAGAAGTCTTGGAGTGCCCATCCCCGCTCTCCAGCAGTCTTTTCTTCCAAGTCAAATACATACTGCGTGAGAAATTCTGAGTCTGTAATAAAAACAGGAGCCAGTGGGTTATGGACAGGAAATGTATGGTAACCACAAAGCAGTTCTTAACTCATCCTTGTGGGTTTGTCCAAGCAAACATGATAAAAGCAGACAGGACTAGAGCACTCTTTTCCTCATGGTCAGATATAAGCCCTACCCATTCACATGGCAATGAATCAGCCTTACAAATCAAAGCATTTGAGACATGTCAGCAGCCTCAAAGTAACATGGAAGTTTATATATACATATATGGAACCATGGCCGGATAATCATTTAAATGTCCCCCAGAGATCCAGCCTTAAACTAAAGGATTTGTGTATTGTTTTTCTTTTTCACCAATTGGAGGAATAAGGCTTCTTTAAATAAACAAAGCAATTTATCTTTTGTCCCTCCTCTCTCCCTCTCTATGTCTAAGATCCTATCCCTGCTTTTTAGATGGCTGATGGGTAGCTTCTTGTTGACAGATGTGTCAGTGAAGATGAATGCCATGCCACCCAAACCAAGCAGTTCTTAGGAAGCAGAATTTACAGCCCCTGCTAGGAATCATGTTGAAGTTGAAATTATACACCGTCCTCAGAAATTACAAACATGGCATAAATTATGTTCAGCACAGAAAGGAGCTCCCACAGAACCATTGTTTTCTCCAGAAAATGTGTTTTGCCCTTGCAGCTGTTGCTGCGATGTAAACAGGCATCAAACACGTCTTTAAATGAAGTGTTTGAATGACATGCCAGCATATAGACACATTCCAGATGTTTCCTTTTTCAGACAGTTTGTTATCACATGGATGCAAGACGTGCTCAAAATGCCTTCTCATAGATTTACCTACTAGAAATCTTGTTTAATTTTCTCCTCCTGCCTGAAGTTTCCAAAAGTCAGTGGATTGATTCTATGTGGCTAGAAGATTCTGTGCACATTTCCAGAGGGTATATTGCTATAAATATAGATGTGAGCATAATGATGAAACAATATTGTTTTCAGAATATTTCCAAAAGAAAATAAGCTGTCATGTTCTTGTGCATTTCTTCCATTTTGAGGAGGGGACCCTGAGAAGGAAAGAAGCAGAGAGGAGGAGCAATTCTCCACTAATAAGCTTAAAATCTCCTCCCTCTATTGACTGATACCCTGCCAACAACTTGCCAACCTGGTTGTCATTCTTTCTTCTCTTAAAAATAACTTCTTTGGAAATATTTAAAAAGAGTATCACTCTTCTTAGTTGAAAAGATAATAAAAAGCAAGAGAATGAACCAAATCTATAATAAATCCTGTAGTTCAAGTCTTTCTTTATATTGCACAATCAGCACTACAGGGCCTGCTGATGGAGTAAAGCCGAGTCAATCCAAATGGAATTGAGCTTTATACTTACACCTGGCTCTGACATGTGAGGGTCCACAGCATCTCTTTAATAAAGATTCATGGTGAACTTCCGGCCAAGATGGAGGCATAGGTAGACGCACTGTGCCTCCTCGCACAACCAAGATAGGGACAACAAAGATATAGAAACAAAATAACAACCAGAACTGACAGAAAATTGAAGTTTATGGAAGTCGGACAACCAAGGAT
>CM052538.1:90512974-90587720 GCA_028533065.1 Trachops cirrhosus
CAATGAAGGTAGATAGAAAATAGACAGGGGAGGGCAAGAATAGTATGGGAAATGTAGAAGCAAAGAACTTATGACACATGGACTGAAGTAAAGCGGGGTGATGTGGGTGGGAGAGGGTATTCAGGGTGGAGGGGAATGAAGGGGGATAATAGGACAACTGTAATAGCATAACCAATAAAATATATTTAAAAAATAAAAATAAAAAATAAAATAAAAAAAAAAAAGATTCATGGTGAATACCTGCCTAAGATATCAGACACTTCATATTACCACTGCATGATATTACTACTAGCTATAGTAATTTTTCATTTAGGTAACTAACTCTCTAAAATTTATCAAATATTTTAAGGTACATAACCTTTTCTTGATATTTCTGTTCACTTCATCTTGAGAGAAGTCAGGGGCAGAGATGAACAAAACCACAGAGAGATAGTAAATAGGAGGGTCAAGACTTGAAGGGAGGTGTCTTATCTCAACTTCTCCAGCATGCCTCCAATCTTGTTAGAAATAGGAGTCAAATATGTCATAGCTGCTCTTCCATACTAGACTTGGTGCCTTGTTTCACAGTTTTTAATTAGTTGACATTAAATTGTTTTTATTAAAGGATTTCTTGTTGCATATAGGCTGATAGCATTAAGAAAGGAACCAAATATTGAATAAAAGATTTATAATTTTTCTGCTAATTATCATATAAGTAATTGACTTAAGAAAATGTACAATGCTATACTCTATGGTTAATTTAACTTCAACTTTCTTCTAAGCAAAATTTTTCAAAATTATATAGTATGAATATTTTATAAAAGTTTTAAAGACACAGAAAATAATTCCAAAACTCAAAAGTCATTTTCGTTCTATTTCCACCCACTCTCTGCATGTATAACTTTTCTTAAATATGATTGAGATTGTTTCCACTTAAGATTATATCCTGAAAGCTTGTTTGTATTCTTAGAAATTCCAGAGAATATCTTTTAATTAATGTAGAAATGAAGTATATTGCTATTAATAATGCTGATAATAAAAGGCTAGCTAAAAATTTTAAACACAATAATACAAACCAGTTTTTCATTTTCCAGACAAATTCAAGATTCTTATCTGGTCATTCCCAACCAACTGCTGATTTCTTGAGTTCCATACAACAGGATGAAGCATTAGTAACACCTGACAGCACCACAGTGCCCATTTTAAGGGCTGGAGATGCAGAAAATGAAAAGGAAACTGAAGCATCTGTAGAAGTCCATCCCAACATTAAGGTAAAAGTCACATGGTTATGCTAACATAATTTCCAAATTCTCCAAAGATTTCCATTTCAGAGCATAGTCAAAGAGATCACTTCATTCTTATCTCAGTTTAGTTTCTTTAAAGGTGATCACATCAACTGCCTCCAATCACTAGAAGAATCATGAGTTTTACTCCTCGGGTTGAGGTTCTATATCATTGTTTAATTTCACAAAATTCAAACTCAAGTAAAACTTTTAGATATAGAATGTGAAGAACATTATACAAGTTAACACATTATATGAAGAAAAAGAATAATAAATATTGAATGTTGGCTTATGAATTGTACATGAGATATATATGTTGAATTATCATTTGTTTAAAAATAAACTTTCTTTTAAGGCTGAAAAATCTTCAGTACAAAAGTTGAAGGAAGAAAATCATGACCAGTCAGCAGATCAGGACCAGAGTCACAGCCAAGAGCTGGGATTACATGATCAAGAGGAAAGCGAAAGTGCCGTTCATGAGAATTCAGAGTACACACCAACTGAAAGTGCATTGGACCTAAAAGAAGATGTGAATGAACCTCAAAAGAAAAAACTCCCAGAGAACGTTGATTTCCTTGCTCCTAACGTTAGTTCCATTGTAGATTCTGACCAACAAGAAAGCATCACAGAAACAGAAAAAAAACAAGAACAGCTTACAATTGATTCACATCCTCAGTTGAACAGGAGTAGCAAACATGGTGAAGACATAAGTGATCAAGAAAACCACCAGCAAGATCCAAACATTCCCAATGGAGAAGAGGAAGGTGAAAAAGGGCCAGGTGCAGTTGGTACCCACAATGATAACCAAGAAAGGGAGACAGAATTTCCCCCAGAGCATTCTAACAGCAAGCAGGAAGAAGACAGTATCCAATCTGATGATATTTTGGAAGAGTTTAACCAACCAACCCAAGTAAGCAAGATGCAGAAAGATGATCTTGAACAGGTTCACCAAGAACAAGAACAGGGTTACTCCAATGAAGAAATGGAAGAGGAAACTATTTCAAAAATCAATAAGCACAATCAAGATACTGAATGGCAGAGCCAAGAGAGAAAAGTTGGCCTTGAAATTATCAGTAACACAGAGATGGAGAAAAAGACTGTTTCTGAGGCTTTGCTCATAGAGCCCACTGATGATGGTGATGATGGCCCCAGACACAGTGCAAGTGAAGACTACATCATCCCAAGCGAGGTTTTCCAGGAGTCTGAAAGAGCTACTTCCAATTACTATCACATCAAACATGAGGAGCAAAGAGAAAGAGCACGTGAGAATGAGAATGTAGGTACCAATGAACCTGGAGAATCCTAAGGGGTGAGATTATTTATGGTGATGTTTGCTGATAAAGCAGTTAGCTTTATCAAGAAACAGCCATGAACTTTCTCTACACTTTCCCAGTCTCCTGTACTTATCTCTATCAGTACATTACTAAATACACTACAATTATTTCTTTTCCTCTGCATCTCTGTTATTGGGCTGAAAGTGCTGGTTTTATTTCTGTTCCCCTAGAAAGCAGACCCTGAATTTCAGTGGGTTTTTTTTTGAAGTTCAGGGAACAAAGAAGAGTGGAGAAGTTATACAGGGAAGGAAAAGAAGCTAATCAAAGCTCCCTGATGAAAGCCATTTGGACAGTGAGAGAGCTGGGGCATGTACACAGACTGAGAATTGCCAGGAGGGGTGTTAATTGCCTAAAACTTGCAGTCTGACCTTTGAGCAGGTTAAATAGAATCACATGGCTTTGAAGCCACAAAGACACAGATGCCACAGTTGAAAGTACCTGGAGCTAACTAGAATGGTAAACTGACAGATATGAGGGGTGGGAGACACTGATGACTGCTGCTCCAATGCCTTGTCAGTGTTCTGTCCTATCAAGTTGAATTAGCAAGGTCTGCAAAATGCTCTAATAAGAGATCCAGTAATGTTTGTTAATTTAGCTATAAAGATTAAGAAGGACTTCAGCTACAACTTATTAAGAAAATACACAAAAATGATAAGCATACAGATACAGCAGAGAGGGGGGGAGAAGCAGATTGCTATTTGGTTGTTTAGTCATTTGGAGCTTTCATGCAAAACCCTGACAGCCACCCTCCAGGAGGTCTTGACACAGCTTTTGGTGGGCAAGTTCAATAATAACCTCAATTACTGAGAACTCTGTTGTCATTCTAATGTGGAATTTTTCTTACACTTTAGAAACTGGTAAGAAACATTTCCCAGCAGCTTCACAGAGATTTCTAACCACAGAATTGCATGATGATATTGTATTTCTGCTGTTTTCCCAAATCCAAAGGAGAGGCTCCAGCTTTGCTCCTGATGTTAGTACCAACTTTTATTAACTAATCTCCAGAGATACAGGACTGAATCCAGTTTATGAAGATAGAAATAGCTCCTGTATTCAAAGGGTTACTGTCTATTTCCACAGTTGTGACTGGTGTCTCTTTTTGAGATCTGAAAGGATTTGATAGAAAAAGCTCTGTGAATGTATTCACAGTAGAAACATAAATTATGTAACATAAATTACATATAAATTATACTATATATAAAACATAAATTATATATAAATTATTATATATAGCTTTCCAATAGACTCAAATTTCTCCTTTTGTTATTCTAAAGGCCAGAAAAGCAGAGAGCTCACTGAATGAAGATGAAAGCTCAAGTGAAGGCAACATGAGGGTGCACAATGTTGGTGAGTATGGGCTGAGAAAGCTGTTGATGGCTATGTCAAGGAAGAGACAGACAGGCCACGCTGGGCTATCACTATCCCTTCGTTTGTGACTACTGCACAGAGTCCTCCTCTCCCCAGTTCTCCCCAAGCAAATCTCTCATAAATTGTAGACATTCTCTTGCACACATTTGATATACAGTAGTCTACCCCATTTGTGGCTATGCTTTCTACAGTTTCAGTTATCTGCAGTCAACAGCAGTCCAAAAATACTACATTTTCCCAACCATCAACATCATCTGCTCCTGACACCCAACCATCAACATCGTCATGATAATCCAGGATCACCCAAAGCCAATGATCTTCTTAATGTATCATCAGAAGGTCAATAGTAGCTTAACACTACTTCACAATGCCTAATTTCTAAATTATACTTTGTCCTAGGTATGTGTGTATAGGAAAAATAACATACTATGAGGTGGTTACTATCATCCATGGTTTCAGGCATCCACTGAGGACCTTGAAAAGTATTCCCTGCAGATAAGGGGCGGGGCTACTGTACAACTATGGGTAAATGTGTTTACAAACTGGAAGTCTTTTTGCAATATTACTGCAAAAGATAGAATTCTTTTTATCTAAATCCTTTTTGCTTCTGAGAAGAAGTAATTTTATCTTCTTGATTCTTCAATCCATAATTTACTAGTAAATTTAGGCCCCATATTTAATTAAGACACAGTTCCCAATCACAAATATTTCACATTTTAACACAACAAAATTCTCATGGCTTCTCTGAACAGCTTGCACAAAATTGCACTATAGACTTCAGACTATGACCATTACAGGCAGACCAAGAGTTATTTGTTCTTTCTAAATCTTTGATCCAAAGTGCATGGAAAATCTGGGCTATTGTGTAAAATAGTCTGATGCCATAAAGCCCCACCTGAAAAGTACATTAAAATGGTTTCTAACGTTTTCCCAAATTTTCTCTTATTAATGAAGGTGGAGCTAATTATCTGGATGAATTTGAGTTTACATATTCAATTTAGCTTATCCTGTCCAAACTTTTCTCTTAGATTCTTGCATGAATTTCCAGTGTAAAAGAGGACACATGTGTCAGGCTGACCAACAGGGAAAACCCCACTGTGTTTGCCAAGATCCAGCAACTTGTCCTCCTACAAAGCTCCTTGACCAAGTAAGTATTCTACAAACTGGTCTCCAAGGGGCACCAACTAGTGATTTAAATGAAAGGAGCAATTGAAATTTTTTGTTAAAAAAGGTAAAAGCCCAGGATACCATCTAATATTTGAATTAATATCAAATAGGAACAAATGCCAGCAAAATCAAAGAATTTCACCTGTGCCCTAAAGCAGTAATAATGGCACTGATCTATAAGAAATCACTTTAAAATTCCTTCTATCCTTGGATCATCTTCAGTTTTCATTCTACTGGGCTCATCTAAAGTTAAATTGCCATCACCACTGGTATAATTTAGTTGATATTTTTGTGACAAGCGGGATAATTATGATTTTAATACCCTCACCTACCTGACCACATATGTGGCTCAGCAGTTCTACCAAACAGACTATGAGCTTTAAGGAGCAGAGTGTTTTCCCAATGAACATCTGGAAACATGACCTTTTCCTCATGCTTGTCTTTATTAGGTTTGTGGGACTGACAATGAGACCTATGCTAGCTCCTGTCATCTGTTTGCTGCAAAGTGCAGACTGGAGGGGACCAAAAAGGGGCACCAGCTGCAGCTGGATTATTTTGGAGCCTGCAAATGTAAGATTCTGTCACTACTGCCAACCACCATTGCTGAGATGGTTTGGGGTGAATCTGCATATCTGAATAATACACTTATATGTACTCAGACATATGCAAATGGGAGAAAACTAATGTAGTTCTGAACCCAGGCTGCACATTAAAATCAATTGGGAAGACTTTTAAAAAATAAGAAGAATGCCCAAGCTTTAACTATAAAAGATTTCAATTTTATTGTACTGGGTTGGAACCTTGGCATTGTTTTTCATTGGTTTTTGAAGTAACCTAGATAATTCTAATGTGCGGCCAGGGCTCAGAACCACTGCATAATTTTATCCACTTAATAACTGAAATGGAATTTTGCTAAATTATTTGTCCTTTTCTCTCATCAAGTTAAGCCTTTGCCAAGAAGTTTAATGACAACATCTTCTTCCAGAAGTTTATTTTTAAATTGTCTTCCTTTCCCAGGATAGTCTCAGTTGTCTTTGGATCTCCTTGCTGCTAAGTGATTCTCCACATTAGCTGGGCTCTCTAATATTTCCATTTCTCTTCTCCTTATGGACCCATGAGAGTATTAAACTTCTCAGCCCCTCAGCCCCCTTGACTTTAGATGTTGCCATGTGGGTTCTTTGTCCAAGTAAATTTGAGCAAAAATCTTCTGTGTGCATTCTGGACAGCAGCATGTCAGACCTGGTGCACGGTTCTCCACACCCCCTTTTCCTTGTGTTGAGATAGTGTTGAGATGGTGGAGTCTCCATCACTCTGAGCCCCAGAGAGACTGCAATGAGCAGAGAGCGCTCCTGCCAACTGGTGTTGGACTTGTAGCAGGTCCAAGAAGCAAATCTTTGATGTAATGTACCACATGATATCTCTATAGTTAACACTGCTGTCTGGTATATTTGAAACTTGCTAAGAGAGTAAATCCTGAAAGCTCTCAACACAAGTAAAGAAAAAAATTTTGGAACTATATGAGGTGATGGATGTTAACCAAATTTATTGTGGTAATCATTTCACAATATATGTGTTTCAAGTCATTATGCTGCACACCTTAAATTTATCGTGTTGTACTTCAATTATATCTCAATAGAACTGAAAAAACAAACTTTGTTCCTTTAAGTCACTAGGATTTAAAATTATTACATTGTGACCACAGAATAAGCTAACTTCTACCTTTTCCTTTTTCCTCTAATAAATAGCTCTTGTGTCCTCCACCTCTAAATTCCAGTCTCTGGTTCAAGAGAAGTGGTTCTCAGCCATGGCTGCACATTAACATTACTTCTGGAGCCTTTGAAACATCCTGATGCCCAGGCTTCACCCCAGAGCAATTAAATCAGAATTTCTTTGAATGGAAGCTGGCATCTGACATGTTTTTTAAACATGCAGAGCAATTCTGCTGTGTCACTGGGGTTAAGGGTCACTGTTGTGATGACTTGGTAGTGAGAATGCTGTCAGTCACCACGCTTCCTGTTCTGAGGACTCCTATAGGACAAGAGTGAGCCCCAAAGGTTAACACTGATTTACTTTCTGGTTGAAACAGCTATTCCTCCTTGTACGGACTTTGAAGTGACTCAGTTTCCTCTAAGAATGAGAGACTGGCTCAAGAATATCCTCATACAGCTTTATGAGTCTGACCCTAAACACACTGGATATTTGAATGAGAAGCAAAGGAATAAAGTAAGTTATCCACAATCAGCTCCCTAAGTGTATGTCTTCAAGAACTGAGGAAAAAAGATATCAGGGGGTGTGATGGGGGTGGGGTACTATGTTCCTCTGCATATAGCAAAAGCTCACTTTGCCTCCCTAAGCCTGGTTAGCACATATAGATAAACAGAGTAAGAGTGGTCACATTTCTTGCCACAAGGTATGGGATATGACCAAATCATCCCATTCCTATGCAAAGGGCAAGAGCCTGAGCAAGGGCTCTTCACCTCATACCTACAGCAACTTCTGGTTCAGCAAACTGAATCTCAGTTCAGCATTTATATATTCAGGCCTAGACATGTTATTTCAATCAAATTGTCTTTTGCCCTCATAAGCCAAACATAGATTTATGATACAGGAGAATTTGTTACTCACAATATCAGTAATATATTAAGATTAAACTGTACAGAATATTGATTCCAGAAGTTCCCAGGAAAAATGTATTTCATCAGACAGTTATTAAGTGCATCCTAGGTACCTGGAATTGATTAATGTGCTGGAGATCCAGCTATGAACAAAATAAAAATATCTGCCTTTATGAGGTTACATTCTAGACAAAAAGACAGACTCAACAAATAAGTGTATATGTATGCATTTAAATACATGTATATGTATACATTTATACAGGCAAATATCTATAAAAATATGTCAGGTGGAGTAATGTGCTATGAAGGAAAAAATAAAACAAGAAGGAGGGTGTGCATGAACTGTGTCAAATGCTATGTGCAGGTTGTGAGATAAGGACTAAGAGATGGCCACTGATCTGGAATGTGTCAATCAGAGTTTGACCTTGACAAGAGCTATTAATGCAGAGTAGAGAGGAGAAAAGCTTGAGTGGACAGGGTTCAAAATAGAATAAGAGGAAGAATATGGAAACAGCAAGTATAAATAATATTTTCAAGACATTTTGCTGTAAATGGAAAACAGGAAATAGAATGGAAGCTGAAGGGGAATGTGAGTTTAAGAGTTTCCCTCTGCCAGTGGGAGATGGTAGAGGATATTTGTGTGCTTCTGGAAATAACCCAGTAGAGGAAGAAAGATGCCCAACTGCCACAGGGTATTCTTGAGTAAATGATAAGGGGTGGGCTCCTGCGCATCAGTGAAGGATGGGCTTAGGTTAAAAGCACAGGAAGTTTCATGTGTGGTGTTAAGAAGGGAAGTTCATAGATGTGGTCATGGGAATGGGTAGAAGTTCCAATCTGAGAGCTTCTAATTACTCGGTGAAATAATGGGTAACGTCACAAGCTGAGAGTTTTCCACACATTGCCCCCAAATAATTCCCACCCTCTTTTTTCAATACATCATCACAGAGAGCCTTGAGAGCATTAGAAACAAGGCAGAAATTTCAGTGAGGGTGGCCTGACAGTATCACAGCAGGGCTAAACTGAGACTGAGCAGGCAGTGGGTGACAATACACTGAGGGTTCAGAAAGGAATATGCCACCTGGGAAGTGCAGGGCTTTCCACTTACTAATCAACAATTTTGCCTAAATCAGTTTAGCCCTTTTCAACTAAACCTTCTCATAGTTTTAAGGAATGCAATAAATACTACTTAGTTAAAAGAAAAAGTCAAAAAACCCAAATTTGTTCTGAAAATTTTTTTAAATGTTAGCTATTATTCAGTGTAGAAAGAAGAAAAGCTGTAACATTCATTAGAAGGCATTTCTTCTAGTCTCATACAATGGCCTGGGCTTGTTTTCATCTGACATGTTATTATTACTCTTCAAGTAAGGTTTACCAAGAGATCATTTGATTACATTCTCTGATTCTCTGATGTTCTATCTTGTCCCTTCCTAATTACAGGTCAAGAAAATTTACCTGGATGAAAAGAGGCTCTTACCTGGGAACCATTCCATCGACCTTCTCTTAAGGGACTTTAAGAAAAACTATCACATGTATGTGTATCCTGTACACTGGCAATTTAGTGAACTTGACCAAAATCCTATGGACAGGTAAAAACTCTTTAGGTTCCCATTAACTAAGTCATCTCCTTAATATAATGTCTAGTTATCTGTACAAAGAACATTCTAAACAGATTTAGGAAATTTCCCAATTTCAGTCTAGAACGCTGAAATGCCAAAAAAATGTGGTTAGGTGTCTAAACATACAACTGCTTTGAAAATAACAGATTATGGCCACAACCAAGCTCCCAAGTTCACTTGTTAGGGTCCAGCCTCCCATAGAGACTCTTATAACTCTCATTGTTGATCATAAAATCCCAAGATAATTTGATTGGCCCAGTTTGGGTCAAGTGCCTACATCTGGAACAGTCAGGCATGACCAGATTGGACAAACATGATTGCTGGGGTGCACCCCTAAAAATTTAGGGTAGACGGAGGACAGTGAAGAAGGAAACCTTGTGAATTGACTCCCGAAAGCCATCTATCTTACTCATAAATAGTTTATTTCATTTGCAACTCTTCATGAGTGTACTACTTATTCGCCATACTCAGCAACCTTGTGGAAGAAGAATGCCTTTGGTGATTTTAAGTATTAACTTTCATACACAAGCCACTAGTTAATAGGCTGACATTTGTATCATTGCAGAGTTTTGACACGGTCTGAACTCGCTCCTTTGCGAGCCTCTCTGGTGCCCATGGAACACTGCATAACTCGCTTCTTCAATGAATGTGACCCCAATAAAGATAAGCACATCACCCTGAAGGAGTGGGGCCACTGCTTTGGACTTAAAGAAGGTAAATTCATCATCATTATCCAGACAAACCCTGACCCCTGTAGCCTTTCTAGAGCTAGGTCCCACTGTGCGTTCAAATTGAAACCTAGACACAGCAAGGTGGCAGTGTTCCAGACAGGACGCCTTCAGACTAGGCACTATCATGGCAAGGTTAAGTTTTACTTCCTTTATGATATTCTGATTTCGAAGAGTAGCAAATGTAAATATTTAGGGAATAACTACATTGAGGTCTCAGCAGTTGGTAAGCCTGACAAAATGATGTGAATCCAGAGAGTTGTGCCAAATCTCAGAAGACTATCCTTTTCTTTATGCTATTATAGTTGTCCCAATCTTTTTCTCCCCATATCCTTCTCCACCCTCTAGCCCCCCAACCACCAGCATTCCCACCCCCCACTTAGTTCATGCCCATGGGTCATACATGTACACTCTTTGCTTCTCTATTTACTATAGTATTCTTAATCTCCCCCTGTCTATTTTGTACCTACCATCTATTCTTCTTATTTCCTGTACCTTTTCCCCCCATTCTGGCCCCTCCCTGTCCCTGCTGATAACACTCCATGTGATCTTCATTTCTGTGATTCTGTTCCTGTTCTATTTTTTTCTTGCTTTGTTTTGTTACTGATTTTTAGTTTGAGTTGTTGATAGTTGTGAGTTTGTTCTCATTTTACTGTTCATAGTTTTTGATCTTCTTTTTCTTAGATAAGTGCCTTTAACATTTCATATAATAAGGGCTTGGTGATGATGAACTCCTTTAACTCGACCTTATCTTGGAAGCACTTTATATGCCCTTCCATTCTAAATGATAGCTTTGCTGGGTAGAGTAATCTTGGATGTAGGCCCTTGCCTTTCATGAGTTCAAATACTTCATTCCCACCCCTTCTTGCTTGTAGGGTTTGAGAAATCAGCTGATAGCCTTATGGAAACTCCTTTGTAGGTAACTCTCTCCTTTCCTCTTGCTGCTTTGAGATTCTGTCCTTATCTTTAATCTTGGGTAACTTAATTATGATGTGTATTTTCTTGGAACCAATTTCTTTGGAACTCTCTGAGCTTCTTGAACTTCCTGGAATCCTATTTCCTTTGCCAAATTGGAGACGTTTTCCTTCATTATTTGTTCAAATAAGTTTTCAATTTCTTGTTCTTCTTCTTGTCCATCTGGCACCCCTATAATTCAGATGTTGGAGCATTTGAAGTTGTCCCAGAGATTCCTAAGCCTCTCCTCATTTTTTTTGAATTCTTGTTTTTTTATTCTGTTCCAGTTGGATGTTTATTTCTTTCTTTTGTTCCATATAATTGATTTGACTCCTGGTTGCCTTCCCCTCACTGTTGGTTCCCTGTATATTTTCTTTCATTTCACTTTGTGTAGCCTTCATTTCTTCCTTCATTTTGTGACTGAGTTCAATCAATTCAGTGAACATCCTGATTACCTGTGTTTTGAACTCTGCATCAGATAGGTTGGCTATCTCCTCGTCACTTAGTTATTTTTCTGGAGTTTTGATCTGTTCTATCATTTGGGCCACATTTCTTTGTCTCGGCACACCTGTTATGCTGTAAGGGGCAGAGCCTTAGGTATTTGTCATGTCAGGGCAACCCTCTTGCAGAATTGTGGTGCTGTGGGAGAGAGGTCAGAAAGGGAACAATGCTGCTTGCTCGGCTTTCATCCCACTGTCTGTCACTTCCCTCACTTCCCACAAGCAGATTGTGCTCCTTCAGGAGCTGATTCACAGGTGGGTGGGTTTGTGTTCATTTTAGGACCCTATGAGCCTCTTCAATGGACTCTTGTGTGAGACAAGAAGTTTCCCCCACAGCCACAACCCTCACAGATGTTTTACAGCCAGCGGTTTTGAGTTTTTAGCTTCCCACTCTAAAACCTGGGTTTTGAGGTCTATCTCACTCCCCTGTGGTTCTTCCCAGCTTATCTGCATGCGAATGTGGGATCTCCTGGGTGGTCTGCTGCCTTGCCTTGCCGCATTTCCTCTCCACCCAAGCTGCTCATCTCCACCCCTCCATACCAGTCTTGATGAATGTTTCTTTATTCCTTGGTGTGGGACTTCCATGCAGTTTGATTTTCTGGCAGTTTGGTTGTTCTTTGTTTTTACATTGGTTATTATCCTTCTTTTGGTTGTGTGAGAAAGTGAACTGTTTCTGCCTATTCTTCCATCTTGGCTAGAACTCAGAAGACTACCCTTCTGAGGGAAGGATTTTATGTCCTTTCTTAACCTGGGTACTGAGCTGAACTTTTAAAAGTCATATGTAAAGAGTAAAGCAGCTAGCCTCACTCTGCCATTGGGGAATTCATTACCAACACACTGAGAATTGGGTTTTATATCACACGTTGTGTCCCAATATCATTCCTTTAATCAAAAAGTGACCAATTACTTCATCTTCAGTGACAAAAGTAAAATAAAATGTAATATAATGAAACAAAATGAAAAGATGTTTCTTTCTTTACCCCCACAGTAGAATTATTTAAATTTAGACATTTGTTTTACTGGGTTATGTCTTAATCTACTTCCTTTTCTTTTCCCAACTTAGAGTTGTTTTTATGAGCAAGCATGTTTACAATAAGTAAGATTTGAAAGATGTTAAAAAATATGTATGTGACCAAAACTGCTTATAGAATGTAAATGAACACTGAATGTCAAATCTCTAAAGCAGAGGTTTTATACATATATTCACAACATACATGTAGGATGACATGTAATTAAACAGTAAAGAAAAGTAAGTTCCTCAAAGGTCAGAATTTCCCAAAAAGAAGTAACCTGTGTGACCTTCACTTTAAAAATATTCTTTATGCACATGCATAATGCCTTAAAATTAGAGAGACAGAGCTGAGAGTATGGTTTAGTTATTTGTTCATAAACAGACAAGCACAAAAGGTTAGTTCTCTGTCTCTTCAATATTATTCTGTGAAATAAGCACTGTAATGAACAAAGAATGTATATTTTTGTAAGCAACTAGTTCTGGGTATTAGTTGTCTATTGCCGAATAACAAGACTTAGAAACTTAAAATCCCTCTCAGTTTCCAAGGGTCAGGGTTCCAGCCATAGTTTACTCAGATGGTTCTGGCTGAGGGTCTTCCCTAAAGTCCCTCACAGGGCAGTTGTCAAGAGGCTTCAGCTCCCCAGCATGTGGTCCTCCCCATAGACTGCTCACAGCATGACACCTGCTTTCCTCCAGAGTGAAAGATCAGGGAGAGAGATCCAAGCCTGAGGCCCTGATATCTTTTATAACCTAATCTCGGAAGGGACATACTACTTCTGTCGTATTAGGGTCACACAGACCAAACCTGCTGCAGCGTGGGAGGAGAGACAGGAGGTGGGGATCGTTGGGGGCCATCTTGGAGGCCGGCTGCCACATACAGTTTATACCCTGTCAGCATTGATAAAAAAAAATAAAGTTATTAAGACTCAGATGTACAAGGAACATGTATAAAGGACCAAAGGACTGACTGGGGAGGGGCAGGGCAGGGGAGCAAAGGGGGAAAAATTGGGACAACTATAATTGAACAACAATAAAAAAGGTAAATAGAGACAAAAAAGGCTCAGATTCATACAAATAATGCCAATTTCTGTTCTAACACCTATTCTATAAGCATAGTACTTACAAAATCAAATATATCCATAAAAATGGTCCCATGTTTTCCAATCCTCATGTTAAAAGATACCCAAGTACAGCTGCCCTACCTATTCCACTCCATTTGGAAGAGAGAATAACTTAGCTGGAGCAGGACATACTTACATATGCCCTTCTATATGGAACTGGATTGAAAGGTGAATTTGAACCATTTATTTAAAGAAACAAGTCATGCTGTGCTGTTCTTTGGAAACTTCTAGCAGCTCTTCAGCCTGTAGACTCACTCAGGCTCTGTGCTGGTCGGTTGTCTGGGAGGAGCAGGAAGAGCTTAAGGTTCAGTGACTCGCAAAGCTCCTAATGGTCTTGTTTGTTCACTGTGGTTTGGCTGTGATTACATTATTTCGAAGAAGGGAAAAAATTATTACACAGTAAGGCAATAAAGCAGATATGAAACATTTGGTCAGAACAAGTAAACACGTTACTGCTTTGGGATGCAGCTAGGGAAAGCAAAAAAAAAAATTCTATTTGTAAGTATACCCTTTATTCCCTTGGGGCTGAGAATTCAACAGAAAACATGACAATTTTAGCCAGGATTTTCCTGAATTTTAATTGCCTTTGATGTGAACTAAATGTGCTCAAATATTCCAGCTCTGTCATTAACTATCTATGTGAATTAGGGCATGCCACTCATACCCAGCAGGTCTCATTTTCCTGTATAAAAGCAGTTCAATTAAGAGATGGAGGAGTCTTATTCACTACCCAGGACATAACATATGTGTACTTATTGACATACATCACACTAATCATTAGAAAACCTTCCAAATGAGACTAATAGGGTAAAAAAGTAAGATCATGTAGGTCCTACCAAGCCAGTTAAAGACATTATCCTAGGAGTACTAAGAGATCACCAAAGTGTTTTAAACAATGGAGTGGTGTCATTGAATTTGTATTTAAGAGTTTCTTTTGGTTATGTTGTGGAGAAGCCAAAGAACAGTGGAGATGATATTGTGGTAAATTCAGGCAAGAATAGATGAGAACTTGAACTAGGGCAGTTACAGTAGAGAAAAGAATAATAAACATATTCAAGATATGGATTAAAAATATAAATGTATTCAAAATATATTCAAGAATATAAGCCTATTCAAATATATGCTAAATAAGTAAATTTATGAGACTGTTATCCCAATTTTACAAATGAAGCCTATGCTCAAAAGAAATATACCAAAGCTCATATTCTTTCCCACTCTTAGAACAAAAGGAAGATTTATATTGGGCAGGAAAGTTACCTGGTTGCCCCTACAGGGCAGTAGTTCAGTATGGTTTCAATTAATCTGCTTTAAGAATTTGCTCAACAATTACTGAGTGAGGGTGGGCCATACTGGTAAGGAGTGGTCTTATATCCCCCAGAGGAGGCTGATTTCCTCTACACGTGCAGCAACATGTTCTTTTCCAATTATTTGATTGGAGATTTGATGTAACTGGCACTCTACACCTTATTTCCATTATGTTTTAGCAACCCTATAGATTAGTATACTTGCACTCTTGGCCAGGCCTCCCCTCAACATCCTCTATCAGTGGTTCTCAGCCCTATATCAGAACAACCTGCAGAGCTTTCTAAAAATGTACATACCATTGGCCCAGCCCTGTGGCTTCTGATTCAGGAAGCCAAGGGTGAAACCTGAAGTTATATATTTTTTAAAGCTTCATAGGTGATGTTGATGTCCTACCAGGGCTGAGAACCATCATGCTGCCTTATTAATTACTGCTCTGATCCTTCAGCTCTGTCATTTGTTCATATTACTCCTTTGTCTAGTTTCTAAAAATGTGCTTTGTTTTGTTTTCATTTTTTACAGAAGACATAGATGAAAATCTCCTGTTTTGAATTAAGATCTCAAAGAACTCAAACTTTCCCGCATCCTCCTCTGTTCTGGCCACTTCTGAAATACGTGCAGCCATGGCACTTGTAGATTTAATTTAGCAAGTGTTTGCATGTCTGAGAAGACAATGAGTGTAATTGCTTGATAACTGTATGTGCACCAGGCATTTAACATTAACTTTGGAAGTAAAACTTTAAAATTAAGTAAAGTCAATAAATGCAAAATACTGTATGCTGTTTGTAAACAGGAGCTTAACGCATCATTCTGCATCCATTTGTGAGATATGTTCATTTTGTCCATGATATAATATGCACATCAAGAAAATGGAATAATGCTCATTTGTTGTGAATGTATATTATTTTCAATGTCTTAATACCCTAATAAAAACCCATAGAATCCCAAATGCTTATTCAGTGTATTTCTAGTCATTTATTTAAAGACCAACCACGGGCTCACACTTCATATCTAATTACAATTGTGCTTCCTAGACCCTACAACTTAAAAAAAAGTGAGTGTGACTGGGAAAAATGCTTCCTATGGGAAACAAATATTCAGTTGTTAGATGGTAGTTGCTCATGAATGTCTTTTGTTATAATGTAAGAAAAAAAGGGGAGTCTTTACACAATTCAATTATGTGAATGATTACGCACTACTTGATGCAACTAATTTTAGCTTTTACTCAGGCGTCCATATATGTTTAGAGAGAGGGTAGCCCTGAAAAATTTCAACACATTACATGTCCTCAAAATATAGTAAAGATAACATGGACAGTGGAGATTCCTACATAGTCTTGATGGCCAACATAGTCAGAGATAAATATTAGTCCTGTAAATTGAAAGCAAGAAAATCTATCATAAATGTGTTCTCATTTGATCTCTTCTTTGGTAACTATTAATACAGTAAAAGCTAGATTGCAACAGTATAAAAGGCACCATAATAGAGTTTTCCAAGATCAGGAAGACCCTGTCACCCACTTTATTCTACTTAAAATATCTGAAATAAAATAAAATGGTTTTTTAAATATATTTTCCTACAAAAAATAAAAGACATCAATATAATTAGCTTTGATTATTTCTTCAAACAATCAAAAATGTGTTGAGCCTCATCTATGATATCCACTGAGAGAATGTGCCCCTAAGTTTTTATATCAGAATAATCTCCTCTGATTAATGTCAAAATTGTTTTTATCTTTTTTCTTAGCTCAGTGGGTCACTTCTTAACTAGACCACAACACACCATATAATGTCTACATAAAGTTCAGTTTGATGAATCAGAATCTAATTATTATTTATAATTTTTCCCAACTAGGGAAACAACTTTAGAATTTTCTTATGTGTAGCTCCAAAGAAATGTCGTAAGAGGTCTTAAATCATTACAAACCAAGTTTCTAATTATGAACTTTCTGGGAACAGTGAAATTGTATTTGGAGGTATTAATTTGACCTAAATTATGATTTTAAAGTTTTTTTACATGTTTTGGAATAGTGAAAGGTGATTTTAATGCTAAAGACACTACCTAAATATTTACTAAAACTGTTTTAATTGAAAATAATTTTCATTTTGAAATGAAAAATATTATTTAATAATAGGGAATTATAGAAGCTTAAATTTTTCTGTCTGTTAAGGCTCCCATGTGCATTGCTGCCCTAAATGACATATTGTAGAAGCACTTTAATATTCTTGGTGGGCACAGTTTTTAATTGTGTGTTGCAATAAAGACATTAGTCTAATCCCAACCAAGGGGATGAAGTTATTTTCTCAGTAATCAGTCTATAACCCTATCTCTATGTAACTGAGATACTTTGTAAGTTGGAGTTTCTAGTCTGGGAACAGTTATTCAGCTTAGCTTTGAATTTTGTGACTCATATTGCCCATAACCATAAAGGCATTAATTAGTAACACAGCTTAAATACCAGATGGGTGTCAGATTCTAGGAGACCACACTGTTCCTTGAATTCTTGCTCCGAGGGCCATTTGAAGCAAAGGTAATTTTAAAAGGACATATTTGGGCTGATTCTATTTCACTAGGTAAAAGAATGTAAGATGTTCTTATGTTGGATAATTTAATGATTTCTAATAGTTCCAATTAACAAACATAAAAAGAAATTCAAGGGTTTGAATCTAAGGGAGAAAAATACAAAGGGGAAACATGGAAAAGGAGGGAAAGGGGGATAAATTGCCTAAATTCAGGCACAATAAAATAGCACAAAGGTAAATCTGATTTCAGTTTCAAATACAAATAATATATGGATGGGCACCTTATATATGAAGAGATATAACTTGTTTCAGATGGTAGGGATAAGAACATGATGAAGTTGATTTTTTTTCCAAAATTCAGTTCTAGAGTTCAGTGATTTGCTCAGAAACTCACAAGAATTAACTCATTTGAATTAAAACTGGTTGAAGACCATAAAAAAGTTTGCTTTCAGAATCAGCTGGCCAGTATAGATGACATTTATTTGCTTTATGGAATCTACTCATATTTTACTTATTTTCTACCAACTCATATCATTTCCTTCTTGAGAAATTCTAATTGTCAGCAACAGCATCCAGACCTTGAGGCTGTCTGGTGAGTCTCATGGTGGCAGAAGCTCAATGTGGCTTTATTAGTATATTACATAAGAAATCTCATTTGAGCCAGTAGTGGTACATTTCCAGTACTAAGGATAATAGGACAATGGTGTTTGAAGATCTGTGGGTAGAGATCACAAACTCAAATAACTTCAGGGGCCAAACAGGTATAGATTGAACTATGAGATTATGAGGAAGAGTAGGAATTGTATGCAATGTGATAAGACAGAGAATGCTACTTTTATCTAAAGGCATTTGAAGTGTTTTAAAGCAAGCACTGTCTGGACTTACAAAACCTGAATCTCGAGGCAGAATTTAGCCTGACCACTATTTCAAAACCTATAACTAAACAGTGTATTTACAATGGGAGTAGGACTTAGATAGAAAAACCCGAAGTGATGTCCTAAACTTTCCATTCCAGACTCTTCAGAATGAAATTTCTCATCCTGGCTGTCCTTTTGAGCACTGTCCCTGCTCTGCCCATCCCTGTGAGTACTCCCCGCCAGCTGTGCACTCCACTTCCAGTCTACGCGCAGTGTTTCTGGGCTAGAAAGCACTTTCATTTCACAAAAGAGGAAAGTGGAGTCCAGGAAAATTGTAGTCTTGGGAATGCACTGCTTTTACAAATCCCAGCTTCATGCACCATTTGCTAAGTGTGAGACCTTGAGAAAAGAACTAACCCATGGCTTCCCTGTGTGTAAAATGAGTTATAAGAACTACCTCAGAACCTTGTAAGAATGATAAAAATGCATCTAAAGCACTGAAGAGTCCTAACTGGAACACAGGAAACTCTCGGATAAACTTAGCAATATAGAACAAATATTCTGCAGTGACCTAGGTCTTAATGACACAGTTTGAGTTGAATGTTATTTACAATGATCATACCCCAAACCATCTCATCTTGACTATAGCTGTGGTTTCTACATCTGTACAAATGGGATCTGTGAGTCTAATCTGTGTTTATTACAGTCTGAATATGTAAGACGTGGAGTAGGCAAGAATCTCTCTCCCCTGCACATTTTTTTTCTTTCACAACAAAGGAGCTTTGGGAAAAGTTAGGGAGCTTTCAAATCTTGTGTTTGGGGATACAAAATTTAAATTTACACTTCCATACTCCCTTTACTTTGAAATTCTAAGTGCAGAGAACTAAACTGAGAACATTGTTGATTCAAGTATAAAGAGGCATCCAATATGTAATTAATCTGAAGAAATATGAATAAAACATTTTTTGGAAATAAGTTTAAAGGCAAAAAGTACAATGTTCCCATAACTGGACAAAATTAATTCAATTTTCCCGTTAGGTACTCAAACATGTTTTATTTCAGAGGTGAAACTATACCACTGATGTGGTATAATGGTCAGTAGTGGCTTGTTACCTATTCTCGTTAGAATAAAATTTTTGTAATGAGTAATGTGTTGCTACATGTTGCTTCACCATATTGCTGTTATTGTTTTACAAGCTTGAACAATCTGGAGGCAGTTCCAGTGGTCAGGTAAGCTTCTAGTTGTATTTTCAAATGTCATGTTTGTCATTTTAAAAGTTTGCAGTTGCCTGCAATCGCTGACATTATGATTCTTTTTGCAGATATTTTATTTTTACCCACCACAAGGACCACCATTTTACCCTCAATTCCAATTTCTCCCACCCCCACGACTGCCCCCGGTAAGTATGGGTTTGGGAAATCTCCAATTGTGAAAAAAGCATTTACTAGTTGGGTGATGATCATGAACATTTCCAAATTTTAATACAGAACCACGAAGCTCTGTAAGATTGCCAGGCATCAGCTGCGCATGTCCCCTCCCCTCAGAGCTTCTGGTGATGCGTGACAAGGGGGCTGCAAACTTCCCCGCAAATCCTCCGTGATTTCTTCCAGTGTCTTTCTCCACTTGTCATCAAAAAGTGTTTATACTGAATTACTTTAACTATGATGAGGCCACTTTTCATGAAGAGAATACTAACCTCTTGCTGTAATACCCATTCTGTTTCTTTTACTAAATCCCTTTGTTGCTTTCTTCTGGCTGGAGATTTTTTTCAGCTCCCTGTAAGTTTTTCTCACAGGTCAACAATATCATTTCCCTTCTTATTGGACCCTCTCCCATCTTCCTAATGCCTGGATTCTTAGAATACTTTATTTAATAAAGGACAGAACCATGCAAAATATGTAATAGAACTGCCTTTATTCTATATGTCATGCTTTTGTTGGTACAGACAGCATTCGTTCAGTCAGTATTTACTGTGTCTACCATATAATAGGGTCAATAGTGAGGGCTGGAATACAAAAACTATGAGATAAGTCTGATGAGGAAGAGAGATTCACAGAAGGAAAAACTGTGATTTGGTAAGTGCTTCCAGATGTAAATACAAAGGTAGCTTAGACTGTGGATCAAAAATGCCATTCATAGAGATGGTATCTGGCCAGGTCCTGAAGGATGGGCAGTGGGTGGGGCACTCCCAGCCCAGGGAACCACGAATGCCTGGGACAGACCTGGACATGGCAACTTGGGGGAAGAATGACCAGTACAATGAGACTGAAACACAGATTGGAAACATGCTAAATTTGGACAGCATTTAAGGAACTACGATTTGGAAAGTTCACACACATTTTAAAATAGTATCTTGCTTAACTTTTTGTTTATCACCTAAATATTTAAATAGTAATATAAATGATTTTGCATAATTTTGGTTTTCTATCTAAATGTAACAAACTCCTTCCCTTTGCTTGTGTTTAATTTCAAAGTTTATTTCTCAACTTTAAGCAGGCTTTTGTAAATTTGTCAATGAAGTTACAGTCCTTGGGGAAACATTCTTCTTAATATTTTCACCTCCTAACTGAACGTTAGCCACTAAGTTTTTAAGTACTTGTATTTTAATTAATTGCTAATTATTTTGGCTCTAATTAAACCTATGTGCATCATTTCCCTTTTGAGGGCTGACATTCAGCAAGATCTGTTTTTAAATTAATGCAAAATCTTGGAGTCTTTGTTCGTAATTAGAAGAGTTGGATTCCCAGTCAGGGCACAGGCTGAGGTTACAGGTTCAGACCCCGTTCAGGAGCAAGAAGCAACCAAACAATATTTCTCTCTCAGATCGATGTTTCTCCCCCTCCCATATCCTCTCTCTAAAAATCAATAAGCATGTTGAAGATTAAAAAATTTAGGAATCTCTGTTATTTAAAAAATTATGTAAATCTATGTGAAAAATCACTATTTGAAATGGAACTCTTCCTTCCACCAGGTGGCAGAATAGCATTAAGTATCAGGCAAAGAATGACCTGTGGAGGAACTGATAGATTTGCAATTACCAACATGTAGAAAAGATTCCTGGGCTTTAGGTTTGACTAATTAAGCAAACTAAGCATACCTCTTGAAAGACAAAAATTATTTAAAATCCATTAGAATCTAATCTCCACAACTAGAGGGTGGGCTCCCTGAGAGCACATAATTGCTCAATACATACTGGATGGATGGATAGATGGATAAATGAAAAAACGCGCCAAAACAAAATGTTCACATTTCATTTTATTCACAATTCACTTTTTGTTCACAATTTCACTTTTCTTTTTTTTGTAGATTCCAATTCCCCTTCCCTTTCCTTTTCCATATGATCCAAATCAGGTAATTATACTTAAAGTTCCCTTTTTAAAAGTATTTAAATGAATACAAAACTTGAAAATTCTTTTGATTTAATCAGAGAAAATCTGATACCAAGAATTAATGGTTATCATTCTCTTTTGGGGATCATTAGTTATGAACATTTTGTCTGATTTGAGTCATTTGATGTAGAAATCTCATACCCTTGAAAACTGAACTACCTATATAACCTGAGATTTCCTTGATTATGTAGAGGGAATTCAAGGGACCAGTAGAAAAGGCATTTTAAATCAAATAACCTGGGGATGCAAGCTCTGCCTTTTACTACTTTGGATTAATCTCAAACTCCTTTGAGCCTTACTTTCTTCTTGAATATAAAATAGTGAAAATTATTTATTTATATTCCATTTTACCTCTTAAATTTTATGCTTACATTTGCCTTTAATGGACTGGGGGAAAATGCATTCATGTTAAGATGGAATTTGTTCTAGAAGCCTCTGAACTAGATTTAAGGTTATGGTCATTGTATAAAAGGATTATTTATGTTTTACTTTTGATGGAATTTTATTGAATGAGGAATAATTACATATAACAAGATTGACTCAGTCACAAACCAAAAAATAAGTTATGTATATGACAGCAATTTTTCCTAAAATTATAGGAGGTGACATTGAAGTTTTCTTTCATAAACAAGTGACCCCAAAATACAGCCTTTTTCCAACCCAGTACGCATAAGTGTGCTGATCTCTCCAGAGGCCCCTGCTCTCTGGAGCCCATGAGAGAAAACAGGGGATTTGGCTATGGGTGTTTACCTAAAAGATAAGTGAATGTGAATCTTAATGACATAATGTTAGAAATCTAAGAATTCTAAAAAGCATGTTTTTATTAATCAAGGTAATATAAAACATATAACATAAAATAGATAAAATGCTGAATTATACCTCCTTGATTACTTATTTCCTTTATTTTAGGTTCTGACACCTAATGATCTTATACAGGTAAATAAATATATTATAGACTGTCAATCTGTAAAATTTATAAAGACATTATATTCCATACCCTACCTAAGATTAGCCAGTTCACTATGAAAATTACCATCTTTATTATTCCAATTCATTTGGAAACAAAATAAAGCACAGCTATTATTAAATTTAGACAAAAAAATTTCAATGCCTGCAAACAGTTCTATATTTATTTATTCAATCCATCCAAACTATAAATCAACAAAACAATCTCTTCTATCATTGCTGAGTGTGAAAGTGAAGAATCAAAAGACTTAAGAGTACAGAATAAATTGCTTTAGGAAAGATGAAATAGATTGACTATTTCTTCACTAACAAAGTATTAGCATAAACATAATGCATTAAAGATTATCACATCTAAATCCCAACAGATAATTTTTTAACTGAATTGCACACACATCATTCAATGTTTTGAGGAGGCCTTTTACTGATACAGTAAGTTATTCAGAGTCTCAATTTACAAAAACACAAGAGAAATACTTCAATGGAATTATAAAAGGGAACATTAAAAAATTCTATTTCCCAGTCTAAAAAATACTTTTCACACTTAAACATTTTCTGAAATCAAGATACATCTCACAACAGATATATACATTTCATCTAGATCTCTTTTTTCTTTAAATTACTATCATTAACTAAATGGTACACTTTACACAATTATGGTATCTTAGAATCAGGAACATGCGGTATTTCATAAAAATGTCAGAAAGCTAGACCTAAATCATTTGTGTGCCTAAGATAAAATCTTCAAGATTGTTCAATTGACTATTTAAAGTCAACCATCTTGAAGAATACTGAAGCATCCCAGAAACTTCAAGATCAAACAAGTGGCTCCCAAGCCTAGGAACCTAAGTCTTTTGAGTTCAAACAGCTAAGTCCTCTTCCTATGATCTGTTCTATTTAATCAGCAGTATAGTCCAACTCCAAAAGGAAAATGAAAACTTCTCCATATTTCTAACTAAAAAATGTTTTAGGCAACTACTACCTTCAATGATGATTGGTAACTACAAAATTAGCAAGCTCATCCTTACATTAAAATGAGGCTAAAAGAGCACTAGTCTGTGGTTGAAAAGCCCAAATTCTAATCTCATCATTATAATTAAATTATCTGTGTGACCTTGGGTAAAATATGTATTTAGCACCAAGTTCCCTTCCAGTGAAAATCCTGACTCCTCAGACACATGACTTATTCAAATTACCCAGATCTGAACACTTAATACCTATTTATATTTTATTTTTTCTGAACTTTTTAAAAGCGCTGCTGGCCACAGCCCGTCCTGGAAAGAACCCTGACAGAACAATTTATAGAACTGCTGTAACTTCATGATTTTAAGATTTTTTTCTCCCAGTGATCTGAGTTAAGTCAGGGAGCTGGAAAAGGAATCCTAAGAGAACAAACATCATCTCAGATCAAGAAAAGGTCAGAACAGTGTTTAACCTGACAGCTCTACAAATAGAGAGATCTGCTTTCTTGGTATAAAGGTCAATTTCTTGAGTAAACTACCAGTCTTTTAAAGAAGGACCATATGGAAGGTACAAAACAATGCTTTTCCAGTGAAACTGGCTGGAAAATACTTACTTCTGTTTGGTGGTTTTTTCTTTATTATCATTTACTAACACCAACAGTATTAAGTGAAATGTGGAAGTCACTAAATAGCCTTCTGTTAACCAAAATGTTAAACTGTCTCTGGTATTACAGGTGACTTTTTTACCAATTTCCCCATTTTTTAATTATAAATGACAGAATTAAGAGAATTTCAATCTATATATTGTATATTCATTTAAAAATCTTACATCATACACCCTAGCTGGTGTGGCTCGATGGACTAAGCGCCGGGCCTGCGAACCAAAGGGTCACTGGTTCGATTCCCAGTCAGGGCACACACCTGGGTTGTGGGCCAGGTCCCTGGTTGGGGGTGTGTGAGAAGCAACTGATTGATGTTTCTCTCCCTTTCTCCCTCCCCTCCCCTCCATCTAAAAATAAATAAATAAAATCTTAAAAATAAATAAATAAAAATCTTATATCATGCAAATAAAAAACTAAGCAGTAAAGTGTAATTAATCTGTTGTTAAAACAAAGATTTTTATATAGAAAATATTTTAACTTATATAACTAAGTTAAAAGTAAGTTAAAAAATAAATCCATTGACAGCACTGATTGTTGACTTTTCTTCTCTTACAGTTAATCACTTCTATTTTGAACCAACTCCTGGTGAGTCCACATTAATTTTTAAGCTATTATAAACTATAAATCTATTAATAAACTTAAATAATGTTATAATTAATTTTTTATTTTTAGGGCCTCCTTGGGGTAAGATTTCATTTCTATGATTATATTGATAAAAGTGGCATTTAATTCAGAGAAGGTAAGAAGAATAATTCTTGGGAACCATAAAAATATATGGCAGAATTGAATCCAACTGATCTACCCAATTTAGAGGTTATGAATTATAAACTCAATTTCCTCCAAGATCTTTAGATCAGAATTTCTGCAGGTCTAAAGAGGTATTTTCATAAATGGCCATGGTATTTAACAAAATTTCAGTTTACAGAAATATATGCAATATTAGGTTAAGAATTTCAAACAGTAAATACCACCTCAAACTTATTGTTGTCTTATGGACAATTCACAGAGCAGTAACCAAAGCCTGCCATGAAACTACCAAAGCTAGAAATGGCCTGATCTCAAGGCAACATATCTCCTCAACACAAAACATCAGCTCACTTGATGGAAAGCTACAGAATTTGAGACTTCCATATTGATTTCCACCCAAGTTTGCTTTCATTTAAAATATATAAAAGGTATATCCCTTTTTTAAATATCTGAATTAATGTCAATTAAAATTATATATTGCATGTATTTATTTTAATCTACTTAGAGAGAAGCCAACAAATCAAATCCTCTTAATTCCAATATTGAAAAAGGAACTGGATTTCACCCAAGTTTTCCTTCTGACAAGTTTCATTGCCCTCAATTGATTATTTAGTGCTTCCTACCATTTCAAATGTTCTCATCAGACTGTCAATGGTCAAGTGGCAGGAATTAAAGCTCTATGTTGCAGAAAAGACAGTTGAGGATTCAATTTATCAGCATTGAGGTATAACAGAACCACATTATTCTCCACCTCCTAATATACATGATTACACCAATATTAATCCATCAGCAATAAAATATCCCTAATATTGGAGGCATGGGTGGAGGAAGAGAAGAAATTATGGAAAAATACCTTCATATAACTACTATAACCTGTATCATTTATTTCAGCAGAAATAACTCTCTCAGCACTGTATCAGAAGTTATAGAAGGTTAGTAAAATCTGATTTCAAGCATTAGTATACATTGTAAATATTTTTATCTTGTTCAACAGTTTCAGATTGTGTACATGTTGATAAATTAGTAATATGACGGACACAGGTGTGAACAAAACCAAATTAATACAAATGCTTTCTTCAAAGGATATATTTTAAAACCAGTTTTATTAAAACTTCACAAATATTTTAGGAAATACTAATCACATTAAGTCCTTATACTGTAAGACAGAATAACATTTAGCCTCTAAAAGTGGTTAGAATTTTCAAGCGTCCTCTTTAGCTACTGGATATTTAGATTTTTAGATAGTTATGCTCTTATGCAAGTTTAGCATATGGTTCTATTTGAGTTTGAAACTCACATCTCAAGAGTACCTAGTACCAAGACAAACACTGATTATTTATCCTTAGGTTAAGATATTATCAAATCAATTATCTTTGGGCCAAATTATGCAAACCATTTCAACAATACTACCCAAATCAAATATGGCCTTTAATTTCAAGCCGCAAACCACAAATGTATTACTAGGGGTAATATTATTAAGTAATATATAATCTTCCAAACTGCATACTTAAAGTAACAAATCCTGACAGCTTCATAACCTTAGTGGGGAATACAGCAGACAGAGAGTAAGTTTTGGAACGAGGCAGACCAGGACTCAAACCCTAGCTCTGTCCCTACCTGAGTAAACCCTGGGGCACTGTTTCTAAATGCCATTTTCACCCTCGAGGTAGGAACACCACTACCTGACTTCACAGGATTGTGAGGACTAAGTGATATAATGTAGACTCAACAAATGGTATCTATTATTACTATTTATTTTACTAAATATCTCTAAAAAACAAAAAGTCTTTATATCTAATATATAAGAAAAGCAAATACATAAGCAATATTGCCTACTGAAATGTCCTAAACTTAAATTTTAATCTTTTTTTCTCTATTCTAGATGGTGGTGGATACTTACAATTATCAGATTATCTATCTATAAATTTGTAGCAGCAGCTTTATCATTTTGCACACTATTTAAATGTTCCAGTGAAAACTCCAAAGTGCCACAAAGAATTTGTTAGCCACAGACCCTGTGCTTTTCTTTAAATAAAATTTAAATATAACCTAATATCTTTACTAATATCGGTTTAAATGTATAAAAACTATTATAAAAAGTAAATGTCATTCCTAAGGACATTGCTCAAACTTTATCAAGAGCTTTTGTAAGGCGCTTCAATTTTAAAGTATTCTATTCAGTGCCAGAAAGAAGCAATTTCTTCCTGCAAAACAGTAAAAGTATAATTAGACTTTTGTGCAGGGAGAAGGTCATCCTACCCCCATGTAATGCACATATCATCCTTTCCAGGCACAAGTCCTTTATTATATACCGAAGACCAGGAATTTACAGATTTTAGAAAATTAATACCACATATAAACCTTGAAATTCTTCCAGAGGGGTTCAAGGGAAACATCCTACCATTTCTCAGCAAAACTGACAGTCACACTAAGGGCAAAAAAAGCTCCCTGTCAGTTCAGTTCAGTTTTACCACCAAAGGAGTAGTTTTGACACTAAATTGGAAAAAAAGAAAAGAAAAAGAAAAGCCTTTTGATTTACCTCAGCCCTAGTTCTGTCCTCTAGCTACACAGTAAGCTTAATGCCATTTTCAAATGTCTAAAGAAAAAACAACAACCATGTCTATATTCTCTAAACCTCCTTTTCTTAAAATGCCCCATCTGTAGTCTAACTGGAATGAAGATGGAATTAAGACAGACCCCACTTCAGGTTACCACGAGTTGATATCAGGGTGCTTTCCCAATGGTTATCATAGCCAGGATATGAGACGTATGTCCACTGAGACAAGGCAGTTGTATTTCCCTTGCTTCTCCCTGCTACCAAGAGCATTCCATTTCTCTGGGAATTATAATATTAACAGTGAGTACCTCAAAAGCCCATTTCAATTCTTAATATGTCCTAACAAAAGCGCTAACCCCCCAAGACCTCCCTCTGTCTCTGTCTGATTCTAATTCCTTTTAAACATCTATTTTAATTCCTTTAAATATATATACAGTTACAATCAATAGAGTAAAATAAATGTATAAACTTAAATTACTAATTTTCTGGACATATTTTACCTCAGAATTTTTGAAAATGAGAACACAAGCTCTTACTCACTGATCTTTATTGACTAAGAGGGCTAAAATTTCCTCATAACTGAAGCCTCTAAAGACAAGAAAACATAAAGTTCCCATTTTTTAAATCAGTTTCAACAAGATCATATAAAACAAAATGTGAAGCAAATAATTAAATAATAACTCAGATTACACAATGGTGGTGCTTCTCCTAATGGAGCTTGACATGGCAGAAACGTCCTTCAGACCACAGAAAAGCAAGGGGAACAACAACAAAAAAGAACTGACAGACAAGAACCAGATGGAAAGCAGAAGTTATGGCTGATCAGAAACTTATTTTCAAAGGAATATCAAGTCCCACCCTACCTGAGGCAGTGCAGGATAACCGCATTTAAGGTGAAGTGAGAATATGCATATAGACAGAAGGTACACATTATTCAGTGCCAGGGAACCCCTGGGCCTGGGCCACCTAATGTTCTACCTTCACAGCCCCTTGTTCATGTGTGAGGGAAGGCCTGGAGTGCCAATGGCGTAAGGACTGTTTTTCCGTTGTAGTTATTATTTTTTTTATATTTGAGCAATGGCTCAAAAAAATGAGAGTCTGAAAAAAATTTCAAACTTTTGATAGAAGCTAATGGGTTAATTTGGTTTTGAAAAATAAGTCAGTGTACTTAACAAGTCCCTTTGCTATCATGGCATCACAACAAGTTTCATGCTGAGAACTAGCACTGAACAAAGAACACAGAACTACCAGAACTGATACCACCTACATGTAACACAGCATCTCCTGACTATATATATTTCAATGATTTTCAATAAATCAAACTTAAATCCCCCCACCAAAGAAACAAGAACATCAAAGTTGTTTAAATTTGGTTTAAAGGCACACTTAAAATAGAATACATACAAAATATGTTTATATATCTTAACTAGAAAGCCAAAAATACCGTGTTGGATTTCACCATTTCTCCCTAATTTTATTCTGATGTAAAATTAAGAATGAAATGAAAATTTCATTCCTAAATGAAAATCGTTTGAAAAGTGAATAAAATTATTTCCAAGTCATCAACTCTGCCCTCTTGCCAGTATCAGTTCTATTGATAGTGCCTTCTCAGTGTGTGCTCCTTGGCTGAACTTCGGCTTACATGGAGGCTGTGAGCTATAACCCATGGCAGTCAGTTTCAGAGTCCTCACTCCAATGTGCATCTCGCTTCTCTGCAACTAGTTTGATGAACTGAGAGTGACTCGCATAGAGCTTGAGTTTATCACTGATGTCTACCCACTTCACTTTTCCAGCATCATCTCCAGCTTCGAGGGTGAGGTTATCCATGATCTCACCTGGTTAACAAAGAAAAAACATAACCAAGAAAAAGTAATTCATTTATTCATTTCTTTTCCACATAACTGTCTTCAAGTATTCTTACTAAAAATAAGTAAACAATCATTGTCTTAGGTGGCCAAGTGAATTAAAAACTAGGATAGTCCAAATTTTCCAAATCTCCAAATTTTAACTAAGCTTCAAAATTTTAAGTAGAGGCTCCAGTAAGAAAGCATTTCTCTTTGGAAAGAAAGGATATTATTGTAAAAAAAAAAAACTTCATATGTAAATAAGCATAAAACCTTTTATGAAAATAAATCCCAGAGAGATTACAGATTTAAATATTTAAAAAAACAATTATTGATGACTTGTTTTAGAGTTGGATACTTTTCTAATTATGACACCAAATGAAAAATTATAAAGTATTTATAATTATATTAATGAATACATGTACTGTATTTATTTATATATATAATTATAATTATGGAAAAGTAAATGTTCTCAATCTCTGTTAGGAATGTAAATGGCATATTTCTATAGGATAATCTGGCAATGTTTAACGAGTGCTTTTAAAAAGCAAACTCTCTCTAGTGAGCATTCATTCAACAAATAGGAGTGTCTCTTATGTACCAGATAGACGTTGAAGATACAATAAACAATCAAGCATTTCTACCTCAAAGAATTTATCCTAAGAAAATAAAAAGACAAGTCTATTCAAGTATTCAAGACATTATTCATAACCAAAAAGGAGAAAACGGGCATAAACAAACTTTCCATCTATAGGGCATAGATTAAATGATGAGACAGCTACACAATGGACCCCCATACAATCATTAAAAATGAACCCAATCAAATTAAATTGATAAATTGTAAATTGTATAAATTGATAGGGAAAGATTTCTATTTTTTGAAACAGGACCTCAAATCCAGGGAAAGTTACATTTTTATGTTTTTTTTATTTTTTGTAAATATTGTATTAATTATTTTCTTAAATATTTTGTTTATGCTATTAGGGATGTCACAATTTTCCCCACCACACAGCCCACCCCCCACTCCCACAGGCATTCCCCACACCATTGTCCATGTCCACAGTCCTTCACACATGTTCTTTGACTAATCCCTCCACCTTCTTTCAACCAGTCCCCAACTTCCGCCCTCCCATCTTACAGCTGTCAGTCTGTTCCATATTTCTATATCTCTGATTGTAGTTTGCCTGTTACTCTGCTTTATTAGATTCCACTTACAAGTGAGATCACATGGTATTTATTTCCCACTAACTGGTTTATTTCACTTAGCGTAAGTTTCCAATTCCATCCATGTAATTACATTTTATAATGCTACATAGTACTTCATTGTGTAAATGTACCACAGCTTTTTTATCCATTCTTCTTCTGATGGGCACTTAGGCTGTTTCCAAGTATTGGCTGTTGTAAGTAATACTGCTATGAACATAGGAGTGCATATATTCTTTGAAATTGGTGTTTTGGGATTCTTAGGTTATATTCCCAGAAGTGGAATTGTGGAGTCAAAAGGTAGTTGCATTGTTCATTTTTGAGAAAATTCCATACTGTTTTCCACAGTGGCTGCACAAGTATGCATTCCCATCAACAGTAAACTAAGGTTCCCTTTTGTCCACAACCTTGTCAGCACTTATTAATTATTGATTTATTAATGATAGCCATTTAGACAGGTGTGAGGTGATTATCTCATTGTGGTTTTAATCTGTATCTCTCTGTTGGTTAGTGATGTTGAGCATTTTTTCATATGTCTATGAGCCATCTGTATATCATCCTTGGAGAAATTATCTGTTCAGGTACTTTGCTCATTTTTAATTGGATTATTTGTCTTTCTGGTGTTGAGTCATATGAGTTCTTTATGTATTTTAGAGATTAAACCCTTATCCAATATATCGTTGGCAAGTACGTTCTCCCATACATTTGGTTGCCTTTTCATTTTGATGAGGGTTTCTTTAGCTGTGCAGAAGCTTTTTAATTTGATGTAGTCCCATTTATTTTTTCCTTTATTTCCCTTGCCTTAGGAGATGTATCAGCAAAAATATTGCCATGAGAGCTATCTGAAATTTTACTGCTTATGCTTTCCTCTAGGATTTTTATGGTATCACAACTTATATTTGTCTTTCATCCATTTTGAGTTTGTTCTGGTGTATGGTATATGTTGGTCAAGTTCATTTTTTTGCATGTCCTGGTCCAGTTTTCACAACAGTGTTTATTGAAGAGACTATCTTTACTCCATTGTATGCTCTTGCCTCCTCTGTCAAATACTAATTGACCATAAAGGCATGGGTTTATTTCTAGGACCTCTGTCCTGTTCCATTGATCTATGTGTCTGTTTTTATGCCAGTACCAGTCTGTTCTGATTGCAATGGCCTTACAGTTTGATATCAAGTACTAGGATTCCTCCAATTTTGTTCTTCTTTCTCAAGACTGCTGAGGCTATTCAGGGTCTTTTTGGTTCTATGTAAATTTCTGGAATATTTGTTCTAGATCTGTGAAATATGCCATTGGTATTTTAATAGGAATTGCACTGAATCTATAGTTGAGTATGGACATTTTAATGATGTTAGTTCTTCCAATTCATGAACACATATTATATATATTCACTTATTTGTATCTTCCTCAATTTCTTTTTTCAGTGTCTTATAGTTTTCTGAGTATAGGTCTTTTACATTCTTGGTTAAATTTATTCCTAGGTACCTTATCTTTTTGTTGCAATAGTAAAATGGATTGTTTTCTTAGTTTCTCTTTCTGATAGTTCATTCATTGGTGTATAAAAATACCATCGATTTTGGAGTATTTTGTATCCTGCTACCTTGTCAGATTCATTTATTACGTCTAGTAGTCTTTTGATGTAGACTACTGGGTTTTCTATGTACAATATCATGTTGATGGCAAATAATGTTAGTTTTACTTCCTCCTCTCCAATTTGGATGCCTTTATTTCTTCTTCTTGTCTGACTGCTGTGGCTAGGATTTCCAATACTATGTTGCATAAGAGAGGTGCAAGTAGTCATCCCTGTCTTGTTCCTAATCTTAATGGAAACATTTTAGTTTTTGCCCATTGAGTAAGATGTTGGCTGTAAGTTTTATGTATATTTCCTTTATTATGTTGAGGTGTGATCCCACTAATCCCTGCTGAGAGTTTTTATCATATAAGTGGGTGCTGGATTTTATCAAATGCTGTTTCTGTATCTATTAATATGATCATGCATTTTTTATCTTTCACTTTAAGTGATGTATCAAATTTAATGATTTGTGAACATTGTATCAACCTTGCAATTCCTGGGAAAAATTCCACTTGATCACTGTGTATGATCTTTTTCATGTATTGCTGGATCCAGTTTGCTAATATTTTCTTGAGGACTTTAGCATCTATGTTAATCAGGGATACTGACCTGTACTTTTCTTTCTTTGTTGTGTTTTTACCTGGTTTTGGAATTAGGCTAATACTAGCCTTGTACAATAGAAAGTGTTTGAAAGTGTTCTCACCTCCTGAATTTTTTCAAATAGTTTGAGGAGGATAGGTGTTAATTCTTCTTTGAATGGTAAAATTCACCTGAGAAGCCATCTGGTCCGGGACTTTTGTTTGCTGGGAGTTTATTACTGCTTCAATTTCATTAGTTGTTATCAGTCTACTCAGATTTTCTGATTCTTCCTGACTCCATTTTGGAAGACTGTATGTTTCCAGGAATTTTTCCTCTTCATCCAGGTTGTCCAATTTTTTGGCATATAAGTTGTTTATAGTACTTTCTTACATTTCTTTGTATTTCTGTGTTATCAGTTGTGACTTCTCCACTATCATTTCTGATTTTATTTCTTTGAGTCTTCTTTTTCTTGATGAGTCTGGTTAACTGTTCATCAATTTGGTTTATCTTTTCAAAGAACCAGCTCCTGGATATTTTGAATTGTATTTTTTACTGTCAAAGGCACTTATTTCCATACTGATCTTGATTATTTCCTCCCTCTACTTAGTGTGGGGTTTTCTTATTGTTGTTTTTCTAGCTCTTTTAGGTGTAGGGTTAGATTGATATTTTTCTATCTTCTTGAGGTAGGCCAGTATCACTATGAACTTCCCTCTTAGGGCTGCTTTCACTGTGACTCACAGGTTTTGAGTTATGTGTTCATTTTCATTTGTTGCCAGGTACTTCTTGATTTCTTCCTTGATCTCACTGATAACCCATTCATTATTTAGTAGCATGCTATTTAGCCTCCATGTATTTGAATATTTTTGAATATTTATTGAGGTTGATTTCTAGTTTCATGACATTGTGATCCAAAAATGCTTGGTATGATTTCCATTTTCTTGAATTTAAGACTTATTCGTGTCCTAACGCTTGGTTTGTCTTTGAGAATGATCCATGTGCACTTGAGAAGAATGTTTTCTGCTGCTTTGGGAAGAAATGATCTGTAAATATCAATTAAATCTATCTGATCTAGGGTGTAATTTAAGGTCACTGTTTACTTGTTAATTTTTTTGTCTGGAAGATCTATCTATTGGTGTCAGTGGGGTGTTAAAATCCTCTACTTTGAATGTATTGCTATCCACCTTGCTCTTAAAGTCTATCAAGACAGTGTGTGTGTGTGTGTATCTGTGTGTATGTGTGTGTATGGTATTTAGGTGCTCCTATATTGTTCACCAGAGTTGTATCTTCTTGTTTGACCTACAGGGCCAAAATAAGAGACAAAGAAGATCACTAAATCTATAGCTGGGACATCTGTAGTGACCTTCTTTGTCTCTTACTATGGCCTTTGTTTTGAAGTCTATTTTGTAGGACATCAGTTTTGCCACCCAGCCTTTTTTGTTTCCATTTGCATAGAGTATTTCTTCCCATCCCTTCACTTTAGCCTGTATGAATCTTTTGTTCTGAGATGGGTCTCTTGTAGACAGCATATATATGGGCCATGTTTTCTTATCCATTCAGGTATCCTATGTCTTTTGATTGCAACAGTTTATGCATTTATATTTAAGGTTATTACTGATAGACTCTCATTAATTGCCATTTTTTTCCCTTTATACCTACACTCCTCTCTATTTCTTCTTTCTCTTAAAGCAGTCCCTTTAACATATTTTGCAGTGCTGGTCTGGTGGTAATAAACTACATAGCCTTTTTTTTTTTTTGGTCCAGGAAGCTCTTTATTTCACTTTCAATTTTATTTTTTTATCCTCACCTGAGGACATTATTTTCATTGCTTTTAGAGAGACAGGAAGGGACAGAGAGAAACATCAACACATGAAGAGAAGCATCAACTGGTAGCCTCCCATACGTACCTGAACCAGGGATCATACACGTCCAAACCAGAGACCATACGCATCCAGATCGAAGGTTGCATGTGCCCACACCCATACTGCCAATGAACCCGCAACCTTGGTATGTGGCCTGACTGGATATGGAACCTACAACCTTTCAGTTACAGGATGATCTCCAACCAACTTAACTAAACTGGTCAGGGCTCACCTTCAATTTAAATGATAGCCTTGCTGGATAGAACAGTGTTGGTTGCAGGTCCTTTTCATTACTTTGAATACTTCATGCCATTCCCTCCTGGCCTGTAGTGTTTCTAATGATAAATTATCTGACAGTCTTATGGGACCTCCCTTGCAGGTAACTAACTTGCTATCTCTCTTGCTACCTCTAAGATTCTCTTTGTCTTTAACCTTTGGCATTTTAATTATGATGTGTCTTGGTGTGGGTTTCTTTGAGTTCATCTTCATTGGGACATTCTCTGCTTCCTAAATTTGTGTGACTTTTCCTTCCCAGGTTAGCAACATTTTCTGTCTTTATTTCTTCAGACAGGTTTTCTCTCCCTTGTTCATTTTATTTTCCCTCTGGTATCCCTACGATGCAGATATTGTTACATTCCACGTTCTCCCCAAGTTCCTTTACACTATCCTTGTTCTTTTTAAGTTTTTTCCTTTTGTTGCTCTGATTGCATGTGCTTTTTCCTACCTTGTCTTCTGATTCATGCCTCAGATTTATCTAGTCTGATTTAATTCCTTCTAGTGTATTCTTCACTTCAGATACTGCATTCTTCATTTCCAACTGGTTCTTATTCATGGTTTCTATATCCTTTTTTATGCTGATGTAATTATCATTAAGTTCCTTGTAGCTCTCACCATGTTCCTTGAGCACTCTTATAACCATTACTTTGAACTCTAGGCCTGATAAATTGCTTGCCTCAATTTCATTTAGCTCTTTTGTGGGGATTCCTCCTTTCTTTCATTTGGAGGTTGTCTGTCTCCTTTTCAAGATGCCTCTTTTTGTTTGTTTCTTTGTACTGGATAGATCTGCTCTGACTCTCTGTCTTTGTGGTGTTGCCTTATGTGGTAGAGTCCTATAAGACCCAGTATGCAGATTCCTTGATCTCCTCAGCTAAATGCTTTAGGAATGTTTCTTGTGTAGGTTATGTGGGCTCTCTTATATTTTGGTCTTGACTGTTCTTGGCCCATTCATTGGTGGGATCTCCCCTCCAACTGGTGACTGAGAGCCACAACCCCAGCCATGTCTTTTATGCTGTTGTACAGGTGCTGACAGAAGAAAATAAACACAAGCAAAGAAACCCCAACAATAACAGCAAAATCATCAATAAAAGAGCAAAGAATAATAAAAAGGGAGAGAGAAATAGAATATTAAAAGAACAAAAAATACAAGAAGACCAAAGTAAAGAAAAGAAAAGTAAAGTAAAGAAAAATGATAATGAGATGTGGGAAGGAAGAGACACCATAAGAGTGAAGAACAGAAAGAAGAAAACAGTAAAAAAGAACAAAGAAAGACTAAAAATAAGAAAAGGAAGAAGAGGGAAAATGGAGGAAGAAAAGGAAAGAGTAAATAAGAGATATGAAAGAAAAAATAAAGAATAGCAAAAAAGGATAATAATAATAATAAAGCTATGAAAAAGAACAAAGTTGAATTTGTCTCAGCAGAGTTTAGTGCCTGCCTGCTAGCCTCTCCCTTTTAATACAGCTCTTATGTTGTCTGAAGCTGGTGTAAGCCAATGTCTGATGCTTTCTATGTCTAGCCCTCAGCAGCCTGTTTAAAGCTACAAACGATTCCCAGTTTGTGGTTCTCTCCTGGGGCTTGGCTGCACACTGGATGGGCCATGCTGTGCTGCAAGGCGGGCTTTTATCAGCAAAGGGCCCAGGGGTGAATCAGCAAACATCCCAAGGCACCACAGAATCTGCCTCCATCTTCCCCTTACTGTCTGTTGCCTGTCAGTTTTAGTCACTGACTCCTGGATCTTCTATGGGGGCAGGGGTGGATGTGCCATTCAGACTTCAAGGAAGATGGTGGCTGCATTCCCCCACACTCAAGCCATACATCTGTTCCTGTCCCAGATTATTTCCCTAAACAGCAGAGCTGGGCCCCTAGTAGGAAAGTGGGTGGGGCCTCCAGAGTCCAGAGTTTAGGTCTGCTGGAAACCAGGAGGGTATTTCTTTGGCTATCCCATGAGGAGGAAGTACCAGCCTGATTTCCAGGAACATGTATGGAATGGCCATGCCCTAAAGCTAATCTCTAACACCCCCTGAGTCTGCCTATGTTGCTGTCTCCTTATCAGGGGTTAAGATGTAGGGTGGGGGAAAAATGATGCAAGGTGGGGTGAACAGAAATCCAGAGGGTGAGGCAAGCAAGATTCCAGAGGACAGGGTGAGCAGGATTCTAGAAGATGGGGCAAGTGGTGTCCCACAGGGTGGGGTAATTTTTTTCCACTGGGAGGAGCTTGCTCTTCTATAAAAAAATGACTGCTGTGATATCGGGAGATGCCCCAGCAGAGGGATCCCAGCAGACACTACCCACATCTCTCTCCAAGGCTTTCCACTCCAGACTCCGGTGATACCAATTCACACCACTCTCCAATTACCAGAGCACAAGGTGAGTGGCTATGAATGAAAATCCTGTTCTTTGGCCCCTTAAAAAAAAAAAATATATATATATATATTTGTGTGTACATATGTATACATGTAGACATGTATATAAGAGACTCCAGTGGGCTCCATCTCTCCCTGGCAGACAGAAACCCCATGGCCTTTCACTGCTGGATGCTACATGGGCAGCTGACCCAAGCTCTTGCAATCTGTGCTTGCAAGGCCAGTCTGGTGGCCAGCCTTCACTCCTCTCAAGGGGCGTCCATGTATTTTTAAGTGGAAATCCAAGAGGACCCAAGACAGTGGTGGATAAGTGGAAGCTACACTAACCTTCTCCTGGGACCAGTGTGGAATCACAACTACATTGTCAAGAAATAATCCTGAAAAACCCACTGAACAGGAGCTGGAGAGAAGCCTTAAAACCAAGGACAAACAGAAGAAACCACTTCACCACAACATGACTGGTAGGGAGTGCGGAAGAGGTGTGAGAGGACTGGCTGGGCTCCCCTGGGCAGCAGCTGAAGTTCCTGAGGAATATTTCAGCATATGGGGTGTTTCCCCAGAGAAGTGTGCAGTCTTAACCCCAAGATGGGCTTCCCAGCCTATAGCACCAGAGCCAGGAAAGGAACCCAGATAACATCCAGCTAACATCCAGCTGTGAAAAGCAGCAAGATACCTGTCTACCAGGGAGAGATGTCTGGAGATGCAGAGAGCCTGAGAGCCTCTTAAAGGGCCAATACACAAAATTCTGTTTGCAGCCACTTAACCCTGGCCCCAGCAGAGGGAGGGTAGAGTGGACCAGAGATGCATGAGGGGAATCTGAGGATGGTGGCTCTGAGAAGAGAACTGAAGCAACAGCCACCAGGATCCCTGTGCAGTGTCACTGCCCATACTGTACATGCCACCTTTCTCAGGGGGAGCACTTCCCTCCAAGTGGCATCAGCCTGAGGAGAAGTAGTAGCCCCACTGGCAGGAATTACTCTGCCACATCCTGTGGAGCTTAAGCTGGGCCACTGAGTACAGCTTGAGGCTATATCTCTGACTAAATTAAACAACTAAGGCAGATCTCTTGGAGCTCTGAGACTTTAGATGACCCTCCACTGGGCCCATTGCTAGTAAAAGCTGGCCTTGGTGTGCAACCTGCTTCTTTCTGCACACAAACAGGTCTAGGAGAAGGAGCCACATGCCACAGATCACTGATAGCTCCAAACAGGTTGCCCAGGGCCAGTCACAAGCAGCGTTTGACAAAGGTCTGCACCAGAGTTTTGCAGATGTACCTAATACATAGAAACAAATACAAAGAAGCAGCCAAAATGGTAAGACAAAGAAACAGACCTTAAAAGAACAAGAACAAGAGACTTAAAGAACAAGAAAATCTTCCAGAAGAACTAGATAAAATGGAGACAAGCAATTTATCAGATATAAAGTTTAGAGTAATGATTATAAGGATACTTAAAAGCATGAAGACACAGAAACTATAAAAAAGGACCAATCAGAAATAAAGAATGCAATATCTGAAATAACTGGAAGGAAGAGACAGTAGGTTAGATGAAACAGAGGATCGATCAAACCAGCGATTTGGAAGACAAGGTGAAAAAAACACCAAAGCAACAAAAAGAAAAAAGAATTAAAAAAAACAAAGAGAGCTTAAGAAACATTTTGGACAACATGAAGGGTGACAACATCTGCATCATGGGAACACCAGGAGAAGAGAGTGAGCAAGTGATCGAGAACCCATTTGAAGAAATAATGACCAAAATTTAAGTAACAGAATAGAATACATAGTATGAGCTCATTTTTATTTTAAAAACAGCAATAAGAAGTCTGGAAGAAAAAGCAAAATCACAACATTGTTTATCTTTAGGAAATGAAATAACTAGTTTTTTTAAAAAGTTTTTTCTCTTTAGATCATCCATTTTTAAATAACTTACTATAAACTCATATTACCTTTATCTTTATAATAATAAAATAATAAAGATACTTCTTTAAAAAAATCAAATATTTTAGCTCACGTTTTTAAATTCCAAAGCTAAAATGACAGCTCTTTGTGTAGCCTCATTGCAACCACAATATCCAACCATCAGTGGAGACCAGAATTAAAAAGTAAACCTGAAGTAGATTGAAATATACAAAGTATCACAACCTACCAGGAATGGAAGCCCACCATTGGAGCCACAAAGTAGTAAAAACATTTAAAAAGTAATTGATTAATTTCTGGAAACTGATCTTTAGACTAAATTGAGAGAGAAAATCTCTTGGAGATCCAGTCATGAAATTGAGTAGGGGTCACATTTTCTTGAGTTTTAACTCCCAAAATGCCACCAGGTCCTTGGGCTAAATACTGGTGAAAAATCCCCACTTGCTTCCAGCAGAGAGAAGAGCAAAGTAATCATTTTGAATACCCCCAAAGTATTCTACCCTCAAGAAAAACTATTTACCATGGCCTAACCAATCTAAGGGTAGAGAAAAACCCAACACCAGATTTTGTCTTTCTTAAGGAGCGTGAGGGTAGAGAGGGAGAGCTGAGGAGTAGTTGTGAAGGTCATAGCCCAGGGGCACAGGCTGATTCTTCTCCCCCACACCTTGCATCACATCAACAGAGCTTCTGTATAATAACAGGGGAATACAACGGAAAGAAAAACATGGCTCAGACCTTATTTAACAAGCCTTTAGGGAAATCCAAACACAACAGAGGAGACAAAAAGGACACTGGAGGAAATTTTAGTTTCTGATACCTACAACACAGCAAATAATAAGCACAGCCTGACTCAAACAAAACTTCACAGAAAGGGCCTATCTGCTTCATCCCTAACCCCTTTACTGAATATATCCTGTCAAGTTTTCAAAACCACTACAAAGGCATAATAAAAGGCAAAACAAAAGCACAGTCTGAAGAGACAAAGCAAGTATCCAAATCAAACTCAGACTAGAGATTTGGGAATTTTCAGACCAGAAATATTTGAAGTTTAAAGACAGAATAGAAGGGTGAAGACAGTAATTTGAACAACTAAAACTATATAATCAACCTCTAAAGGATCATTGTTTTTAACTCCAAAAATAAATAGTTAACAAATTTATCAGTACTTAAGTCATATAGGCCTGCCTCTAAGTTACATTTGCATACTGCTCCCTCTGAAATATTTCTTCTAAGTTCTCAATACCAGAATGAACTCTTCTAATACTTTGGTTAGGGGTACTTGTATAGCAATAATGGAAATGGTGCTGGGAGTAATCCCAAATTCAAAAAGCAAAATTAAAGAATGTAAAAGTACAAGATCTCTAGTTACAGCCAATTTTATAAGGAAAAAAGAGTGTGTTCAAAAGAACAAGTGATTTGCACAGTTACACAGCTCAGAAAAGAGCCATGAGGAGGACATTCAGTTCTCTGAATGGTACCCTCATTTCATTATGCTGCAAATAATAAAATATTTAAAATGCCATCCAATTTAGTAATAAAATATTCCTAAAGAGATCATTCAATGTATAAAAATCACAATAATTTTTAAGATAGATTTCCCCTCTCTTTTTATAGTAACAGATTTTATTTTGCTAATCCCTCCAAATTTTTAAATCTATAGATGAGAAAAAGCGTTCATTTAAAAATTTTTCATTATCTGGATTATTTGTTATTGTTTTGTGTTTTAATAGTGATACTTGTTCTAAAATCATTTCAAACAGTAAGACAGGTATAAATCTCATTTCTTTTATTCTAGCCACACTTCTACCCAAATCTTCAAGAGCTTGTTTTTATCTTATACAAATGGACTCATACTATACAATTTGACAACCTGAAGACAAAATTTTAGTACACAAATTCAATCTTAATTTTATATGCTATCAATGGATTAAAAAAAGTAGTTACTGTAACTTACACTTTTAAGGCTCTTTTCTATATATTCTTTTAATATCAATAATTTTGGTTTCATATGAATATAGTCCTATAACCAGTGGTTGATTGGCTTAAGATGCTAAAATAATCCAGATTTAATTTGTCCCAGTAGGCTGCTTGACTTAAATTGATCCTCTAATCCAGTCAGTTAAATAAACATAATTACCTGTTTCATCATGGTAGTTCACGGCTTCTGTCTCCATCCATGCATTATCAGTGTTTCGAGGATCGTCAACATATCCCTTATATATCTATTTTTAAAGGAGGCAGGCAAAAAAAAAATGTATATAGTAAAACAGGAATGGATAGAGCAGAAGCAAGTTACCTTCATTAGAACCAGCAATGTAAATATCTTGTTCCAAAGAAATGTGCATGTAATTAACTGTACATTTAAAATGGTTCAGATGGTAAATTATATGTTATGTGGTTTTTACCATCATAAAAAAAGAAATATAAATACTATAAAATCTTTAACATAGCATTTCTTATGCTTATTTTAAATTTCCCAGGGAACAATATTCTCAAGAACCTTTGAGGCAACATTAAAATTCACAAAACCCTCAACACCTCAGACTCTAATTTCAGAATTTAATAATAATAGTACTTGCAAGTCACAAATATTCATTACATAGTGAGAAGAGGTTGCATTTAATGATTATGTCCTCTGCTGAAAAGCTTACAAAAGTCCTGCTTAGTGGGAATCAAGATGAAGAGTGTTCAAACGCTGCACTATAGGTTTTACACAATGAAAAGGAGACTGAAGACTACAAGTAGACTGTTCTAGACACATTTTCCTCATAGGTTTTAGAAGCTTGTAGATTACATGTCATGTAATAGACTGTACATGCATTTCTTAGTTTGAATATTTCTCTATTTGAAAAAATACATTAATGGAGTAGAAATAATACTTGGGCCATGTGGTTTTTTGAAGTCTTTACAATTTAAGCATTCTTCTGTTTTAACAATTTCTGTGAATATCATTTCAGACATACAAAAATAGATTCTTGTAAACAAAAGAGATCTATGAACAAAGTTAGTAAAAACTAATATTTAAGCTACTAATTCATGAAAAGATTTGGATCGAGTCATCTAATACAAATGTGAACCAAAAACCTGGACAACACAAATAAATAATTAAGAACTCCTAACTCCAGAAAGAAAACAAAGCAATGAAAACAGTGTGATGACTGGGCGGTGGGTAGAGGTGGAAGAGAACATAAGGAGGATAAATGGTAATGGAAAAATAGACCAAAACAATTTTTTAATGAAATATATAAACATAAAAAAAAAGAAAGCAATCCAAACAAAAGCCAACAAAAAAAGAAATGAAAATCTGTTTTTTTCCTTATTATTTGTGTATCAATACATATACCTTAGAAGGAGATTTTTAAATCTTAACAAAGGTATGTGACAACACAGAAATGAGATTTAAATGGTTACAAACCAGAGAAACTCAGACTAACTTAATTTCAAATGTAAACGTTCTTCCCAAAGAGCTGAATTCATGCAAAAAAAACTTTTTAAAGGTTTTCTTTAGGATGGGTGAACTGAATATCACAGAACTCACACCTTGTGTAAAAACAAAAAACTAAGAGGAAAAAACTGTATTATAATACACTACATAATTGACCTAAAGTTAGGTTATAAAACTTGAAGTAGAAATATATGTACAGTGAAAATTTACAATTTAAGTTGTTTTCATGAATATATATCACAAAGATAAAAGATACCACTTTATTGAAAGAATAATGTACCAGATTTCCAGGTGAACTTTAAGTAAATCTTACTAATGTACAGAACTAAATCCTTCCTAGGAACCATCATTTCTTACCACTAGATGTTCCTGGCTGAAGAGTTTGTGTAACTGTTCCTCTAATTTTCTCTTTTCAGCACTGGATTTCTGTAAGGAGTTGAGAGCTTCCTCACCAAATTCTCTTTTCAGTGTAGCACTGATCTTCTCCCCTGGATCCACCATCCCCTGAGAGTCACATTTTTGTTTTAAAAAAAAAAAGTAACAAGCTTTAAGTCATCCAACTAATATTTATCAGGCGATGCAGTAGACAGTTACTGTTCTCTCTTTTCATAATCATGATCCCTGTTCTTCTGTCATATATTCTCTAAACCATTTATTTTTATGAGAAGCAGCCTCTCGGGTAGCTCACAGATATCTGACCACAGTAACTGGTCCAGTTAGCCTACGGTAAACTGAGCCAATGAGACTCCTTTCCAGTTAGGAAGGAACTCGTGAAGGCAAGAAAGAATACAGAAAGTTGACACTTTCCCCATTGTTCGTTCTATTCCAGCCACACTGACCTCCTTGATGTTCCTAAAATGGCCAGACATACTCCCAGCTTAGGGCCTTTAAACCTGCTATTACTTCTGTCCAAGATGCTTTTCCCCAGATAGCTACATAATCTACTTTTTCACCTCCTTCACATCTTTACTCAAATGGTACCTTCTCAGGGAGACCTTCTCTAACCACCCCTGTCTAAAATGACAAACTCTCAAACACTTCCTAGTCTTCTTCCTTAATACTTTTCACGTTTAAACATCTAATTATTTATTTATATTATCTGTCTCCCCCACTGTAATGTGAGCACCAGGAAACAGGGATGTCTGTTCATGTTGCCCTGTTGTATCCTCAATGTCTACATTATTAGTTGACGAAATATAATGATTAGGTGAATGACTCTCAAAATATCAAGTGATAAGAGTTCCCTGAATTTCAAATGACAATAAAAATATAAAATCCTATGACAAAGTTATTATTGCATTTTACATTCAGCATGAGAAATTTGACTGCTTGGCTCATAATAATTAGCCTAGGCTTTATCACAGTCAGCTGAGATATTCATTTCATTCCACTGTTATCTACCAAAGAAAAAACCATTCTTGCAGATAGTAGTATATAAAAACTCATCCTCTCATCAAACTACCTCCATTTCACAATATGGCATTAAATATGAAACCGTCTGCCACACACATACATATTTTTAAAAGTGACTTAAAACACATGTATACCACTGACATGATTCAACAAAAGTACACTCTTCCTGATAATATTATGCAATCTTAAAAACTATAAGAAATATTAATAAAAGTTATTCATCTATTTTATCATGTCTGAAGTTATCAGAATTCAACAAAAAAATGCTAAAAATATTACCTTGGGCTTAGGGTAGGGGCTGATTTCTGAGATGGGACCCAACATAATGAGTACCTACATTACACCAGATGCTTTGTGTGCTATCTCTAGTAATCCTAAGAAACAGATATGATTATCTTTATTATAAAGATTAGGTTCAGAACTCCCTATCACTCACTTCAAATGGAAAGACCCGGAGAGGGGCCTAATTCTAACTCCAAAATCCATGTTCTTTCCCAAGGGTTTTAGAATCAGACTCAGATTCTAACACCTCGTATTATCCTACAGTCATCAATAGTGGCATGTCATTGCAGTGATGAAAGACAAAAGAATTACAAATTGAAGTGGTGAGGAAAGGGGGATAAATGGAGTAGAGAAGACCCACACACAATAATCTTGTGATAAATAAAGCAACTAAAAAGAATCTAAAATATTAATTTGATTTAATTTTAATGCTCACCCCTGGGATTGCCCATTCTCCACAGTCTTTCCTTTTGATTGCAACAAACTGTAAGATGTTTTTCCCAGAAATGGGGTGGGTGATTTTATTTCCACTTTTATCCCTTTTCCACCTGTAAATAGTAATGTAAGATCATAACCAACTTAGAAAAAAGACCAAGGTTCTATCTCAAACTTGAGTCAAAGTTATAAAGATGTATCTTTTTTTATCACAGGGTACAGGGTACATATAAATTTACCTAAAATAAACTTCTTTTACAAAAAAAATGTTTTGTCTCACAAATATGTCTACTTTTCATAAAAGATATTGTACTCTCTATAATGAAAATTCAAAATATAAACAGTTTTTACAGTTTTAAAATAAAACCAAGTAAGTTTAAAAGCAGGACAGAATTTAAAAGAAGGGTCACAAAAGGTTTGTTTTGTTTTGTTTTTTAAGTCTACTGATCCTTTTTAAGAATTAAGGCTATGTAATAGATCTGGTAATATTTGCTTTGAGCAGTTCACTCTGTGTTATCAAAAAGCAGGTTATATGATACAGGTACAGCAGTTCTCAAAAGTAGTGCTTCTGCCCTGGCTGGTGTAGCTTAGTGGATTAAGCGCGGGCCTGTGAACCAAGAGATCATGGTTCGATCCCAGTCAGGGCACATGCCTGGGTTGCAGGCCAGTTCCCAGCAGGGAATGCACAGGAAGCAACCATACATTGATATTTCTCTCCCTCTCTCCTTCCCTTCCCCTCTGAAGATAAATAAATAAAATCTTTAACAAAAAAAAAAAAAAGTAGTGCTTCTCAATTTTTATGCCTCCTTTCAATTAAAAATATCTCATTATATCCTTAGTTTAATTTTAAATTTTGAATTAAATTGCATATGGTTTTTTAAAAAGGATCACGGTGATGCTAATTTCAGAATGTATTTTCTTCTAACTACATATTCTTTTCCAGAGATGTGGAAAAATCTCCCCTTTCCCTTCCCTACTCCCACCACATTTACCTCCCTCCATCAAATTTCAACTATTGTTCTAATAACTCTCTTAGGCAAAGGTAAAGATTTTCAAACTTCAATACTAATCTAAAAAAGAAAGCCTATGATCTAATCACTGATCTGCAGTAGAATCAAAATAAATTAGTTTTGACATGAGTTTCCAAATTTCTTTATGTAGAGGCTGACTACCATATCTAACCTATAATTCCTCCCCTGGGAGAGCTTATGATCTAGCAATGGAGCTAGACATGTAAGTGAGTAATTACAAGCTGCAGTGACAGATTTTTAGTACAGTAATTAGAAATGAAAGAATAATTCGTACAAGAAGACAACATCTGAACTTAGGTCAAGCTGGAATCATAGGCAAACACAGCTCATCTCCTCATACTACCACATCAAAATTACAACTAAACTATAGAACAGCCATCATTCAGAACCATCAGAAATCTAGTTGAATGGAAGTTCAACGACTATGGAATTAAAGAAACCACATCCATTCAGACTGGTAGGAGGGACAGAGATGCAGTGACAATGAATGGGCTGGTCCCACACCTAAAAATTAGGGAGGAATATCTTGGGAGCGAGGTGCCCCAGCCCCACACCAGGCCCCCCAGCCCAGGGTTCCAGTGCCAGTAAGATAAGTCCCCATAACTTCTGCCTGCAAAAACCAGCAGGAATGAGTCAGTAGAAGAAACTTCTGAAGTTCCAAGCAGTTTCACTCAAAGACCCCACACATGGACTTACTCAGACTCACTACCTCTGAGCTCCAGCACCAGGATAGCAGCTTGAAAGGTACCAGGGGCAAACAGGGAGGAACTTAAGTGCCTGGAATCAAATCAAGAGCTGGAGTACAGCTTTCTCCCAGACAGAAAGGCAGACGGAGGCCACTGTTCCTTTTCTGAACCCTCCCACAAACAGCCAGCAGGTGGGTGCCATAATGGAGACACCATCAAACCTTCTTTCTTCCTGCTACATAATATGGGCAATATTACATCATGTATATGTATCGTAGTTTTTTGATTCCCTCATTTACTGATGGGCACTTAGGTTGCTGCTAGCTCTTGGCTATTGTAAATTATGCTGCTATGAACATTGGGGTGCATAGGTTCTTATGAATTGGTGTTTCAAGGTTCTTAGGATATAATCCCAGCAGTGGAATTGCCAGGTCAAAAGGCAGTTCCATTTTTAGTTTTCTAAGGAAATTCCATACTGTTTTCCACAGTGGCTGCACCAGTCTGCATTCCCACCAACAGTACACTAGGGTTCCCTTTTCTCCACATCCTCTCCAACACTTGTTTGTTGATTTGCTTATGATGGCCATTCTGACCAGTGTGAAGTGGTATTTCATTGTGGTTTTAATTTGCATCTCTCTGATAGCTAGTGATGCTGAGCAACTTTTCATATGTCTCTGTGCCCTCTGTATGTCCTCCTTGGAGAAGTGTCTGTTCAAGTCTTTTGTCCATTTTTTAATTGGGTTTTTTGTCTTCTTGGAGTGGAGTCATGTGAGTTCTTTATACATTTTGGAGATCAAACCCTTGTCTGAGGTATCATTGGCAAATATGTTTTCCCATATAGTTGGTTCTCTTTTCATTTTAATGCTGTTTTCTTTAGCCATGAAGAAACTTTTTAATCTGACAGTAACCACAGGGGAGGTGGGAAGAGATAATGGAGGGAAGGGGTTTTTAGGAACAACTATAAAGGACACATAGATAAAACCAAGGGGGGTGGAAGCAAGGGAGAGAGGTGGGTTTGGCTGGGGTGGGGGTTAGTGGTGGGGGGTAAATGCAGACAACTATAATTGAACAACAATAAAATAATTTTAAAAAAGAAGCTAAAATAAAGAACAATTAATCAAATCCAAATAAATATGAGAAAATAAAGGAACGTGAATCAATGAAAAAAGCTGTATAATACCTAAAAGGTTGTTTTTTGAAAAGATTGCCTATTCAAGAAAACAAAGACAGTACACCAATTATCAATAGTAAGACTGAAAAGTGAACATCACATTAGAACCAACAGACATTAAAAATTTAATGAGCAGATATTAGAAATTAGTTAAGCCTATAATTAGATATTTCAATGAAATGATATGGGCAAGTTTTCTAAAAACTTACCAAAACTGACATGAGATGGGAAATCTCAATAGTCCTATATGTCTACCAAAGTAATTGAGTCTATAATTTAAAACTTTCCTACAAAAAAAGGGGAAGGGTCATCAAAGAACATGTATAAAGGACCCATGGACAAAGATAACAGCATGGGGGGAGAACTGAATGTGGGAGGTAGGGGTGGGTAGAGTGGGGGACAGTAATGGGGGGAAAATGGGGACAACTGTAATTGAACAATAAAAAAATACTTTCCTACAGAAAAATAAAATAAAATAAAATAAAATGTCAAAGGTTAAAGATAAGGAGAGAATCTTAAAAGGAGCAAGAGAAAAGAAGTTAGTTACCTACAGGGGAGTTCCCATAAGACTGTCAGCTGATTTCCCAAAAGAAACTTTGCAGGTTAGAAGGAGGTGGCAAGAAATATTCAAAGTCATAAAAAGTGGATTGCCCTACCCAGCAAATCTATCATTTAGAATCAAAGGGCAGATAAAGTGCTTCCCAGACAAGAAGAAGCTAAAGGAGTTCATCATCACCAAACCATTATTATATGAAATGTTAAATGGACTTATTTAAAAAAAAGATCAAAAGTATGAACAATAAAATGGCAAAAAATACATATCTATCAAAAACTGAATCTAATAAAGAAATTCAGCAACAAGAAGAACAAAGACAGAATCATGGATACGGAGCGCATTTTGATGGTTGCCAGATATGAGGGGGATGGTTGTCAGGTGTGGGGGAACGGGTGAAGAGTTGAGGGCACTAAGAAGTACAAATTGGTAGTTACAGAATAGCCATGGGGATGTACAGTACAGTAAAGGAAATGGAGTAGCCATAGAACCTATACGCATGACCCATTGACATAAACAAAAGTGTGGGGATTACCTGTGGAAATAGGGGGTGCTGGGTGGAGGAGGGCAAAGGAGAAAATATTGGGAAAAGTTTAATAGCATAATCAACAAAATCATAATTAAAAAAGAAAAGATAACATGTTTTTAAGGATTCCAGATGGAAAAAATCATAAGTGAGGGTCAAAGTTGTAACATAAAATGATGTGTTCAACACACAGAGATCTTAGTTTGTTGCTCTTTTAAAAAATTACTTGTTTACAGTGTCTTTCACTGAATGAAAACAGAAAATAAAATATGGCTAAAAACAAATGTGTATGTGAAGTCTGGCAATATGAGCATCAGTAAGGGAAAGAGGAGGGAAGAGGCTGAAGAAGTTAGGAAAAGAATTTATCACATTCATCGGCTTAGAGAGCCAGAAAATATCTTTAAGCTGGGTAAAGCCACAAGCAATTTGCATTTTAGAAAGCTCATTCCCTTTGACAAAAGTATGTAGGTTGTTTTGGAGGGAAGGAAGACTGGAGGCAAGAAGACCAACTGGAAAACTGGTCCAGATACAAGATGATGAAGGACAGAGCTAAAGGCAGACATAGTGAGAACAGAAAGAGGGCAGGTTTTACTTTCATTTTTTAAAAAATTTTAAAAAAGATTTTATTTATTTATTTTTAAACAGAAGGGAAGGGAAGGAAAGAGGAAGAGAAACATCAGTGTGTGGTTGCCTCTTGCACATCCCCTACTGGAGACCTGGCCTGTAACCCAGGCATGTGCCCTGACTAGGAATCGAACCAGCAACCCTTTGGTTCACAGGCCAGCGTTCAATCCACTAAGCCACACCAGCCGGGGCAACTTTCATTTTTTAAAGACAATTTATATAGCATTTATTATGTACCTGATACTGTAGTAAATGCTTTAAAGTACTTGCCCATTTAAGCCTCAAAATAACCCTGTTTAGTAACTGTATTACTGTTTTTATTTTACAGATGTGGAAAATGAGGCACAGAAAAGTGAAACTTGCCCAAGATTGCAGAGTGAATAAATTGTGTAAACCAAGATTTGAACCCAGGCAATCTGGTTCCAGAATCTGTACTCTTAATCACTACACTATTTTACTTAAATCAAAGAAACAGAATATTTACACTAACTGGAGGAGAGAAGGGATAAGAAGGTGAATGATGGCTCTGTCCACTCACAAACATTTACTGGCAACTGCTACATACAACACAAAGTGGAGCTTCACATGTACCCCATCACTATAATTTCACATAAAGTCCTTTCAACATATAGATTCTGTGTGTATACATAGGTATATATAGATGTCTGTGTATATATAAATACATGTATATATACAAACACATAAACATGTATGTATGTATAAACACACAATACATAGGTACATATACTTATATCTGTATGTATGTATGTAAACACATGGCTATAGTCTGTACTTGTCCAATCACTTAGCTCTCTGCTACTGAAATGGCTTCTTAGTTCTTACCTAGTTATGATGGGATCTGCAGCATGATTTGGGCCCCATCGCCCCAAAAGCCCTCGGCCAACTAATCCTGTCCGTCCTGCAGGATTTCTGGAAAAAAAAAAAAGAAAAACAAAATCAACTGAATGGGTTCATCTTTTCTAATACAACTTGATATGGCCGAATAAAAGGTGGTAATATCAATAAAAAGGTAGTAATATCAATAAAAGAAACGAGTATCTCCACCTAAACCCAGTAGCACTATCATATATCTAGCACTGAAAGCATGTCTTTCCTTCTATTGTTATTAACTTTTCTTTTGTGTGTGTCTTAAGCTCTGGGCTTGATCCAGGAGCAGGATCTCATTTCCAAAGCTGTTCTACAATATAAGAATCTGTTTGTTTTTGCACGTACTCCTAAATACAAACTAAAGCCTTACTGGACTCCTAAATTTTGAAGGATAAGATGCTCTACACCTAATCATCCATCTCTATAACAGCAATGATTTATTGCACTCACACTTCACTTCCTCATCACCCTCTCTTTCTACTCCATTCTCCTACAACTCTTCCCATCAAAATATTTTTTGTTACATTTTGCAGTCCGTTTTTCATCAGTGGGTTCTGAATTTTTATTATTAGTAATATATATTTTGTAGCATATAATGAGGCAGTAGTAAAATTTCAGTTATTTCAAGTATTCACTTTTTAAAGAAAACAATTTTATATAAAAATGGCAACTTGCTATGTAATCTAACGCCATAATCCACTATTAAAATGTCTGGCAGGTAAACATAAGAGTCATGCCTGAATGTTTTTCTTGTCATCAGTATTTTGTTAAATGTTCAACTTTCATCATTATGTGTCAGTAAAATGCCCCAATCTGCAACCTTACCTATTTAACATTATATCTTTTGTCCTCCCAGTAGGTAAAAGTAATAACTTGCCAAAATTTTTCTTTCAGACATTGTTTTTTATTCTGGTCTTCCACATGACTGTTATTAAAGTTAAATGAATTTTTATATTGTTTTGTACTAGACTTAGAAATATTTCAGCACTGTGGAATTGTATACCTGAAACCTATATAATTTTATTAACCAATGTCCCCCCAGTAAATTCAATTTTAAAGAAAAGAGAGAAATAGTTCAGCAAGACTTCAGATAAAGACAGAACGACAAGACAAGACACCTGGCCAGGTGACAATAATTCTACTTTTGAAATTCACAGGAGGGGCAGGGTGGCCAGTAACTGTTTTATTCCATGTAACAATTTACCCCTGAATACAAATAATCAAAGCCAATATTAAGAGACAGAATGTCACCCCTGGCTGGGTGGCTCAGTTGGTTGGAGCATCATCCCATACACCAAAAGGCTGAGGGTTCAATTCCCAGTCAGGGCACATGCCTAGGCTGCAGACTCAATCCCCAGTCAGAGCACACACAGCAGGCAACTGATCGATGTTTCTCTTTCACATCTCTCTCCCTCCCTCCCTCCCTCCCTCCCTCCCTCTCCCTCTCTCTCTCTCTCCCTCTCTCTCTCTCTCCCTCTCTCTCTCTCTCTCTCTCTCTCTCTCTCTCTCTCTCTCTCTGCCCAATCCCCAACCCACTCCATCCTTTCTTTCTAAAAATCAATCCACATATCCTCAGGTGAGGGGTAGAAAATAATAATACTAAAAATTTTAAAAAACAGAATGTTCGTTTTTGAGATGTCTACACCTGTAACTTGTAAACTAGAGGTTTTGAAAAAGATATATAGACTATCCTGTAGCCTCAGAAGCAGAGACAGTTGTTTGTAGAGGACAAATGAAGGCAACATATAAAGAAAAGCAGAGATGAGGGAGAGAGAGTCCTGATGATTTTCCAATTTCACCCATTCCTAAAGTTAGCTAAATTTCTGCTTTGGGTTCCTTGAGATGACCTCAGAGCCCGAGAGTACAGATAAACTTCACTTTTTGCTTTAAGCAACTAGAGTTGGTTTCTATTAGTTCAAGAGTCTGTATTAAAGCAATATGCTATCTTGCCTTTGCTGCCTATTCTTTTATATATGTACATATCTTTTAATATATTTTACCAATAAAAGAACCTAAGAAGTAAGTCAAATACAAGGACAGTCTGACTTAAAAAGATCTAATAACAGAAAGGTGAATAAGTTATCAACAAAGAAAGAATTTAGCAAAACTAAATGACCAGATCACAGTGAGATGAGTTCTATCAATTTCCTTGTCCCAGAGGAACTAAGAAAATAAATTGCAACATTTTCACAAGAACCATGGTTACAAATCTGTGAGCCTTCCTTTGTTTTATTTGGGGCATGCTAATTTTTACGTTTCTTCCAAACTTTTATAATGTCTTCTTAAGGAAAATGGAAATTTTTGGAGTTATGTAGAAAAATCTTTTTTAAACTATAGAAAATTCTTGGTATTATATCATTGAGTTATTTTTAGTTTTGCTTTTATGTTTGGATAATTCTTATTAAAGGAATTATCACTTTTAATAAATAAATACTTAACATACAATTTTCATTCTTTTCTCTGTTAACTTAATCAATTGATTGTTTCTACATTCAAGGGGGGGTTACCAAAAGATGCATTCAAATCCTGCCTCTGCCACTTACAAAATATATGCAAATTGCTCACATCCTCTCTCTTTATCTGTAAATGGAACTAGAAATACCTACCCACAGTTATTGTGATGAATTAATTACATTATATATATAAATACTTTTATACAATGTCTGGCACATACAAATACTCAGGAAGTGTTAATTATATTTGCTGCCTTTTGGAGATCCATTATGGTAGGATGTTCCACTCCCAGTACCTACCTCGGTCTTCCATTTTCAATCTCATACAGGCCATTCTGGCTCTTTCTTTCAACATGCCCATCTTTTTCATTAAACTTGGGAGAAAAGGTGCTTTCACTGCAACAAGAATACCAATAAAAAATAAGAAATAATGGTCCAATACTACCAACTAATAATGTTAGTCAATCTGTTGTACCCCTGAAACTAAACATTTTAAGGCTTAGTTTTAATTTACATATCCATTTCACTCCTTCAAAACACTTTCTGAGAAAAAAAGTCTGTTAACCAAAACACGCTAAGAATAGGTACGTAACCCCTCTGGAAAGAAATAAAGGCAGAAAAACTAGACTTCCTTCCACATACTACAAAAAGTTGATATTATTATTAGCAAGAGGAATTGTCTACAGACAAATTATGTCAATTATCAGTTCTTATTTTTGGATACCAAAAATAAGATTACTTCTGAGATCTTGATGATTCTACTATCTCAAAGTAATTTTAATTTCTTCATATGTACACTGATTATAATTTTCATCAAAGTAAACCCACAAAATAGTGAATTCAAACCACAAACTTCATAATAAACATAAGGTAAATTAAAATAGCTATAATTTGCTGAAAATGTTCTAGATCTTAATTTGGGTATTAGTTACAGAGCTATATTAAAATAAAATTTTACTCAACTATAGCTGCACACTAAAGAAATATACACTTTTCTGCATTTATGTCAGACCTCAATAAAAATATTTTTAAAACAGATATAAACTACTTTCCTCACCATTATGAAATCACTGATATAACTGCACTGTCAGTGAATAAAAAGCTGTATAGCACTAGATAAGTCATAGATAATTGTGACATAAGTTTCACTTTTTTCTTGCCTTAACTCCAGAAATTGAGCATAGAAATATTTGTGCTCTGTTTTGGGAATAATTTCCAATTTGAACAATCTACACATTCTCTTAAGACTTCTAACCAATCTTCCATCTAACACACAAATAAAAAGAATTAAATGATTAAAGTTATGAAATTATAAAACCAGAATTATAATGCTCTTGGGAATCCAGAAATTCACCACTAAAATAAAAAAGCACAAACATAATTACAATTAAAGCATTAATGTTGTAATAAAGCTTGATTTAGATGGTGATACATATTTAAATGTTAAAAAATTGAATGAAAAATAAGAAAATATATTCAATCTTCCTCTATTTACTCTATATAGCACCCCTACCAATATCATTAATTTTAGTTGTGCATAATGTGTATTTATAATTATATAAATATGTACATCCTCTAAAATGGGGGAAATGGAACATTTAAAGTTAATCATTTCTCCACAGTTTAACTTCATGATTAATAATCCAAGTACTATCACTAAGTTATAAACACATCCTAAAAGAAAATAAGGACACTGTGGGTTGAAATCAAGTGACAGGAATAAGTCCACGATAAAGTTTAATAACCTAATGAACTAATACTGGAATTATCCAACTAGTGAAATTTTTTACTTAACTGACTAAATAATGCCTTAAAAGGACTATAATTTACAACAAATTTACCCAGTTAAATGAAACTTACACAATGGTTCTAAAACTAGGCAGTTTAAAAGCAGAGTATTTAAGATCATAAATTCTGGAGTAAGAATGAGCTCAAGTCCAAGTTATACCATCTACTAGCTCTGTGACCATATGCAAAGGACAAACTTACAGTGCTTCCATTTTTTGTGTTTTGTTTTTCTATAAAGTAGAAATAACAACCCTGTTTGCCTTTCAGAATACTTATAATAAAATAATGTTTATAAAACATTTAGTACAGTGCCTAGCTCATAGGTAGTACACTGTATTTATTAAAAGGAGTATAAATATAAAATGCAAATCAATGCAACACTTTAATGACTTTAGTCAAAGCATTTTTTGCTTGATATTTTTGTTTTCCTCTTTCTCTCTTTTATCAATCTCTTTTCTATTTTTTCACACTGGTTTAATTTTTTCAACAACCTGTTCTTAGTAATTTGAAAAATATTTCTGAAAAATATTTTCATTCCTTCAAATATAAGTCCAGCTATGTTGGAAAACAACCACAAAAGATGTTCTATTGATAACCCAGACAAATACCACTTGTCATTTTAAAAAACAAGAAACTCCATAGCAAAATAAATATACCCATTTGGAACAATCATCCTAAAATCCCAAAAAGAATTAACAAACATGGACTGTCTAGCTTTGGCAAGAGTTTAAGCAAATATGGAAACTAAATTATAACAAAATCAAGCACTAGATAAAAATATTTCAGCTGTCAAAATAATAATTTACAAATAATTTACCTTTATTTTCTGTAAAAGTCTTACACCCAGCTAATGCCAGCTAATTTGCTCACCTGATCTGAGGATCTGCCCACCTAGGACCAGCCAAGACAGAGAGTGCAGTGTATTCCACCGGATTATAGTCTTGCCACTCAACAAGCCAGCCTACTTTCTCATTAGGAACCTGGCTGCGTTGAACTTTTGAACCTGGGTAAGGAGATGTCCTAGCCTTGTTGTGGGAATTCTCTTTGGCACCATTAGAAGCAGACATGATGTTGGAGTTAAGATGAAATCCACAGGATGAAAGTGAGTTTCTGGGAGGTGAATAAAAAAGGATATTTAAATAAACACCAAAAAAGAAAATAGTAAAAAACCTAATTCAAAAACCAAAAACATACTTTTCCATTTCAAAGACTTAAAATTCAGAAAATTCAAATTTGATGCATATTAACATATAGGCCCAACATCTGTGAAAGATTATTTTCAAATATGAAAATTTGGAAAATATTACTAAACCTTATTAATTAGAACCTACAATGAATTTATTTTATTGGAGAAAAAAGAACAGAAGTTTAACTTTGATTAGCACAAAAGTTGGGGAAGGAAAGTTTTTTATAAAAATTCAACCACAAAAACAAATGTAGAAGACTGTTTAAGTCTGCATGAAGGAATACATTTCTACAGTCTAACATACATGTGTAAAATGTATGGCAAAAATAGCACAAAGGAAGAATAACTGGAAGATAGAAATATACTATTATAAGGGTCTTATACTGTATATGAAGTAATATAAAGTCCGGCTGTGATAAATATACAAACTTTAGAGTAAACTTTAGAGTAAAATTAAGAGGCATAAATCCAAAATAATTAGATAAAAGACAAAAAAAAAGCAGCCCTGAGCCTTAACCCTTATCTCACAGTATTAACGAAAATTTTTCATGTCTCTTCCTTCCCATTGTTCTTAAAATAAAGATTAAAATTCCCAATGACCCTAAATTAGGACATCTAAAGTAGAAGAGGGAATTCCGAGAACATTGTAAAATGATGACCATTCCCTGCCCCTGCTGTCTCAATACCAACTTGCTCTTCTTGAGACAAACAGTCAATGGGACAAATACCAATTTGATGGGATAATGAAGTAAGTCAACATCACGTGCCTCCTGATACCACACATTAAGAAGTACACGGTGCTCACTTCTGACATATTCCTTACAAGAGTATTTGACTGGAGTCCAGACAAAGAAACTACAGAACATACCCAGGTAAAGGACATCTCATAGAATAAAAATCTTTACTCTAAATTGGTAAGGTCATGAAAGATGAAGTTAGATGAGCTCTTACATATAGATGGAGACTAAAGAGATACGAAAATATCACTAAGTGCAATCAGTGATCCTGGATTGGTTCCTGAACCATAAAGGAAAATAAAATTTCAGGACAAGTGGTGAAATTTGATTAGGATTGTATAAATAATTTTAAAAAGTGATACAAAAACCTTATTTATTTCCTTCCAACAAAGAAAAGCTTAGGACCACATAGTTTCACTGGTAAATTCTATTAAATGTTTAAAGGAGAATCAACATTCCTCAAACTCTTCTGAATAATGAAGAGGAGGAAATACTTCCCAGTTCTGTGTAGCCAGCATTATTAACTTGATATCAAAACTAGACAGAAACACAACCAGAATATTACAGACCAATATCCCCAGATGCGTATCAATTGCAAAAATCCTCAACAAAGTAGTACCAAAGAGAATTCAACATTATATTAAAAGTATTATATACCATGACTAAATGGGATTTATTCCTGGAGTGCAAAGTAGTTTAACATACAAAAATCAATCAATTTAACACACCACTTAAACAGAATGAAGAAAAAATGATCATCTCAATTGATGCAGAAAGTCTTGATCAAATTTCAACACCTTTTCATGATAAGCACATTCAACAAACTAAGAATAAAAGGTAACTATCTCAATGTAATAAAGGCTCATATACAAAAAGTCCACAGCTTTTTGGTTTGGAAAGACTGAATGCTTTTCCTCTAAGATCAGGAACAAGGGACCCTAAATAGCCAAAACAATCTGAAAACAAATGAAAAAGAAAAACAAAGTTGGAGGTCTCTCAATTCTTGATTTAAAACTTACTACAAAGCTATAGTAATGAGAACAGTGTAGTACCAGAATACAGACAGATATACGGACCAATGGAATAGAACAGAAAGCCCAGGCACAAACCCTAATATATATGGTCATATGCTTTTAGACAGTGATGCCAATATCATTCAATGGGGAAAGACAGTCTTCTCACAAAGGGTGCTGAAAAAGTTAGATATCCACAAGCAAATGGTTGAAGACAGACCCTTACTTGACAGTATATACAAACATTAACTCAAAATAGATCAAAAATCCAAACATGAGACCTGAAAAATATAACTCTTAAAAGAAAACATATAAGGAAAATTTCATGACATTTTTCCAAAGAAGACCTACAGATGGACAACACATACATGAAAGATACTCAACATCACCAATCAGAGAAATGCAAATCAAAAAGGTTATCACCTCACAACCTGTCAGAATGGCTATTATCAAAACACAAGAAATAACAAGTGTTGGCAAGGATATAGAGAAAAGGGAACCCTTGTATATTGTTAGTAGAAATGTAAATTGGTGCAGAAGCTATGGAAAACACTATGGAGGTTCCTAAAAAAATTGAAAATAGAACTACCATATGATCCAGCAATTTCACATCTAGGTATTTACAATGATTTGAAAAGATATACCCAACCCCATGTTCACTGCAGCATTATTTACAATAGCCAAGATATAGAAACAACCTAAGTATCTATCAATGGATAAATGCACAAGGAAAATATTCCATACACAATGGAATATGATTTGGCCATCAAAAATGAAATCTTGCCATTTGCCATAACATGGATAGACTTTAAGGGCATTATGCTAAAATAAGTCAGACAGAGAAGGATAAATACTATATGATCTCACTTATATGTGAAATCTAAAAAACAAACAAACAAACAAACAAACAAAACAAAAAACCCCAAGCTCATATAGAGAACAGACTGGTAGTTGCCAGAGGTGAGATTAAAGGGAAGGGGCTGCAAAATAAGTAAAAGGAGTCATAAGGTATAAACTCTCAGCTATAAAATAAGTCCTGGGGATGTAATGTACAGCTTGGCCACCATAGTGAATAATACTGTATTGCTTATTTGAAAGTTGCTAATGAGTAACTCTCAAAAGTTCCTATCACAAGAAAAAAAATCCGTAACTCTTTGGTGACAGATGTTAACTAGAATTGTGATGATCATTTTGCAATATATATAAATGTTGAATGTTGTACACCTAAAAGTGATATATATGTCCATTATACCTCAGTAAAAATGCAATACAAATTTACCATAATTCTGTAGGCTAGGAGTCAGATACAGGTCCCACTGAGTGAAAATTAACATGCCATATTGACAGGGCTCATTCTTTCCAAGGTTCTATAGAATTCATTTCTGCGCCTTTCCCAGCTTTTGGAGGCTATCCCCATTCTGTGGTTCATGTTCCCCTGCCTTCATCCTCAAAGCCAGCAACAACCTAATCTTTCTGACCCTCTTTCAGTAGCTACAGCCCTCTCTGACCATAGCTGGGAACATTTCTCCATTTTTAAAGACTTGTGATTAAATTGAGCCAACCTAAAAAATCCAGGATACCTTCCTCTTCTCAAAAGTCCTTAATCCTAATCACATCTGTCAAGTGTCATTTGCCATGTACAGCAATATATGCACAGGTTTCAGGGATTAAAATGCGGGCATCTAAGAAGTGGGCCATTATTCAGCCTACTACAATGTCTATACTATTTATTATATGAGCATGAGAAAATTTAGAAGGATCTATATCATGAGGTTCTAAACATGGATTAGAGAATATAGTGCAGATACGGGAAGAAGAAAAAGGGAAGAGGTGAGGAAAAAGGGAGGGAGAAGGAAAAGGAGAAGGGGGAGGGAAAAGAAAGGGGGAGGAGAAAGGGAAGGAGACGGAAAAAGGAAGTTGAAAGAAAAGAAGATGGGAAGAAGGAAGCCAAAAGTGAGGGGGGGAAAGCAGGTGGCAGAAAAGGGGAGAAGCAGAGAGAAAAGAGAAGAGAGTTGGAAGAAGGGATAAGAAACAGGATAAAAAAAGAGAAAGAAGCAGGCAAAAAAAGAAAGAAAAAAGCTTACACACACCAAATAAAAGGAGGTATGAATGATCATATTTATGCATTTGGTCAATTTATATAACTGTATTTGCATGAAGAAATTTCCTTTAAAAAATATCAAAATTCTTAACCTGACCTATAAGAACTCCCTACCACACTTCTCCTTACCCCTTTGTAATTTTGTCATGCTGACCTGTCTGTGCATAAAAACTCCCGTGTTCCCTCCCAACATGGGAAGCTACATGCTTTTCTTTTTACCTACATCCTATTTACTTCGTCCTCCACCTAGCTCACCTACACTCATCCTTCCTATCAGTTCAAAGTTCACTTCCTCAGGATAGTCTTCCTCCCTAACTCCCTAGGAGAAATAAGTGCACTGTCCTATATGCTATCAGAGCTCCATTATACTTTTCATGGAATTACCACAATTGTGATTTTACATTTATTAGGTTACCATGATTTTAAGCAAACAGAACAGGGAGCATATCTATTGTAGTTCAATATAACATAATATGCTGTGTCTGGCATAATAATGCCTGGCAAATCATAGATATAGGAGGTCATTCCCTGAAAGTAACAGAAAAAGGCCATGTAAAGTAAAGACCAAAATTCCATTTTAATTAGTGGAAAGGAGTTTGTAATTTTAAAGAATTAATTTTTTAAAAATGACATTTAAAATTACAAAAATAAATTTTACATTAGTTAAATAAGCTAGGTTATAACCAAGTACATACGCACACACACACATACTGTCTTAGAACAAAGAATTACTCAAATATTATTTTGTTTTCAACGAACTTGTACACGTGCATAATACAGCTACCTTCACTTTTCTTTTTACCTTCACAGATCATAGGGGATTATTTTGGCAAAAATATTAGAAGCCTTCATCAAAACCTTTCCAAGACCTCCCTTAATCCTTTGACACTCAAATCATTCATTCTTGAAACACTACCCTTTCTTGGCCTTGTCAACTTTTTTTTTAACAAGAGCAATAGTTTTTTATTTTCCATGTGCCTGTCTCTGTGAATTGAAGAAATCAGCCAAGGTTCACCTGCACTTTTTTTTTAATAGATTTTATTTTTTAGAGCAGATGTAAGACTATTTTTTTAGAACAGATATAAGTTCACAGCCAAACTGAATGGAAAGTACAGAGTTCCTATATACCCCTAACCCCTACCCCAATACACACAGCACCTCCTCCGCTATCAACATGCCCTACCAGAGGAGTATGTTTGTTTCAATAGATGCACCTACATTAACACATCATTATCACGCAAAGTCCATAGTTAACATTAAGATTTACTCTGGATGTTATACATCGGATATGTATCAGCCATTAGAGTATCATACAGAGTAGTTTCATTGCCCTAAAAAATCCTTAGCTCCACCAGTTCATTCTTACCTGCCCCCAAACCCTTAGAAGCCAGGAATATTTTTATTGTCCTTATTTTGCCTTTTCCAGAATGTCATATGGTTGATATCATAAGTACATAGCCTTTTCAGATTGGTTACTTTTATTTAGTAACATGCACCTAAGCTTCCTCCATGTCTTTTCATGGCTTAATAGCTTTTTTTTTTTTTTAGAGCTGAACAATATTCCATTGTCCAGGTATACCAGTTTATTTATCCATACATCTACTGAAGAACATCTTGGTTGCTTCCAAGTTCCAGCAATTATGAATAAAGCAGGTATAAACATCAGTGTGCAAATTTCTGTGTGGACATTAAGTTTTCAATTCTTTGGGTAAATACCAAAGAGGGAGACTGCTGGATCATTATGGTAAGTCTTATGAGGAACTGCCAAACTGTTTCTAATTCTTAACTGGCTTAATTCTTTCCTATTCTTGTTTGTCAATACCTTTATGTGGAATTCAAACTGTTCCCTCTCATCCTACTTAAAGACTTTGAAACAACTGCTATTTCATTTGGCACTCAGTTTACATCTGTAAGGTATTACCAAATACCCACTAATCAGGAAAAACCTGACAGATTAAAAAAAAAGTTAATAACCACAGAGGGGCTCTTCAAAGTATAAGGTAGGAGAATGGGATATGACATGTGACTAATTTTATTAAAAGTAGTAGAGTCACTATTTTCATATTATGAGGATTTTTGCTTGCCTAAGTTGCCCTAGCTTTGGAAATCCAAATAATGAACACTCAAAATAAGTTCTTCATCACACATTCTAAACCCATACTCAATAAAAATGAACATGAATGCAATGTATGTGTGCAAATAGATTTCAGGTATGTACATTCAGAAAAGCAAAATTTTAAATATGGATACTTAGTCTCTCACTGAATTCTATTATAAAATTAGAGTTCTTTTTCATGGTTTAGGAATGGGTAAGAAAAAAGTCAAGGGTATTATGAATATACCCAACAGGAAACACTGATCTTGTGCCACTCTATCCTAACCAAGTACCAAAAATGTTTTTTTAAGAATGAGCCTGTTCCGTGTAGTTTAGCAATAAGCATTTGCAATTCCACAAGTCTGCTACCCACTCTGACAAAATAAACTTACACACCTGATTGTTTACTTTTCAAAAAAAATTAATTTTACAAAAAAAGAGCAAAATTCAAAAACGATGTGTCTTACCACATTAAGAAGTACTTATATCTGCTGTTTTTATCTGCTGCTTAAATGTGATACGCTGAAAGGGATCAGAAAAAGAAATATGTAATACACATATAGAGCCTAGGTTCTTTTATTGGATTACTGAATAGGTACAAAAAAATATATTTGACCATGCCAATGGGAATTCAGTAGCTGGTAAAGTTCATATTACAAAGCAAAAACCAGTTCCTAAAACAGTCAAACTTGAGGAAATGCAATACTGACGTGGTACTTTGAGATAAAACAAATCTGCAATGATACTGATAACTAAACGTGTGTAGTACATGCTATGTGCAAGACACTGTTCTTATGATACATTAGCTCCTTTGATCCTCACAACTCTAACATTAGGTACTACTGTCCTTATTGTAGAAATAAGATCACTAAGGCCCAGAGAGGTTAATTAAATTTATCAAGTCACAAAACTGATAGCAGAATCAGGATCCAATCCCAGGCAAGCTGGGTCCAAATTTCAGTATTTTAAGATTACACTATACTATCTCAATTTCATTTTTGGCTCACAGATGTATTCATGTGTTCACAGGAAAAAAATGAAAACCATTCTCCACATACTGCTGATAGATCCTGATGGAAAATTTGGAAGCATTCACTATATCTTTACGTACTATCATTTTTTTCTAGAAATAGGCATTTGCAACTTTCTAGTCAAATTACAAAAACCAACCGCAAAACCAAGACTTTCTGGATTTACCCAAATTATTAAAGGCCAGCAAAATTCTTGATAATAAATATATTGCCTCTTCCAGGACAACTTGCAATATAATGTACCAGTTACTCAATATATACTTATCTGCTTAGCTTTGGCTTTTTCCTCTAAGCCAGTAAGCAGTCACTGGTTTTAGATATAACCTGCTTCACCTAGAGTTCCCAGCATTATAAAAATGAAGAATAACTGCCAAGCAATTTTACATTGTTCTACTACTGGCATCTATCAAAAACAGCATTAGTGACTTCCAGAGAGCACAAACATTTATTCCTGCCCTCCCTAAATCCCACTGAAGAGACTGACAGATGTATAAAAGGTAACAACATCCACAGCAAGTGAGAGAATAAAACACCACCAGTGAATGAGAGATTTAAACCAATTTCAGAAAAGTATAAAGTAGGTGGAAACATACTGACCTACAAACCAAAGTAGAGTAAGTTATATTTGAGAATATGCACAAAAAGGTAAGGAAGAGATGCCATTCCTACAAGACCCTGAGAGGTTTCAAGCTTGAAATAAGTGGGCCCAAATGTCCTAAGTGGACAGTAGGACAGTAACCATGGAAATTAGTCCTCCTCCCTCTCTACCCTTCAAACAAAAAGTTAGGAACGGTTTTGTCTGCCCTCAGGATAAAGCCAAAAGTTTAAAAAAATGAACTACATTTTCTATTGTGAATACTGCTGTTAGAGAACAGAGTAGAAACTAAGGCTTAATATCTCTACAATTCACACTGAGGAAATAAAATTAAGGTAACTATGCTCAGCAAAGAAGTTGCTCCACTAGTGTAAAGTCTGGGGAAAAGGGGTCCCAGCCTGTCCACCTGCTCACACACAGTCAACTGAAAACTTTCAGTCTAGGTGCTCTGGTATATGGTGGCAATATTCAATCAGTCCTCCCATTTAGAGAAAACAATGCTTATTATCTACATTAATCAAAATATACACGATAATCGGTGTCCACCAGATGTTTGAGGGGAAAAAAAAAAAAACAAGGAAAAAGTCCAAAAAATAACAAAACCACTGACCCAAGAGACAGATAATTCGGGAAATAGAAGGTAAGTTTTTATTACATGATGTTTACAGATTCAAAAGACCTGCTATGTCCATGAAACAAGGAAAGGCTGCTATTAAAGACAGCAATTAGATAAAGAAAAGGTTCTTGTCAAAATTTACAATTCCACAGAAAAGATGACTAACAATGCACAGGCCTTAAATTTGAATGAGTAATTCAGTCACCATCGTGTTTCCTGAACAGTGGACTCAGAGAATAAAAACTGCAAAGGGGGAAATAAAAGTAGGAAATCGTGTGAGATAAAATTACCGTAATCCCTAAACGTATCCAGAATTGACAAATCAAGAAAAAGAGGTTGATAATACGTACATTATCTACAATGAGGTTCAGAGCAAGAATGACAACTTACACTTTTCATTTTACACCATTTACACTGTGCACATCTTAAAATTATGTACATGCATTAATTTTAATAATGTTTTAAGTGTTTACCAGAAGAAATGGCATTGGGACAACATCATACCCAATTAAGTGCTATTTAAACTCTCTGGAGATAATGTTCGTGACTTATGGAGGATGGCAAATGTCAATACGAAGATAAAAAAGGTCACTATCACTGGTTTTCTTCAAAGGGGAGATAAAACATTCTGAGCCTTTTTAAAAGCGAGTACGTTTATGGATTTAAACATCGGAGACGCAAGCAAAGCCTACAGAATCCACCGGACCGGAAGCTGGTTCCCACCCGTAACATAAGGAATAAGCAGGAGCCAGCACTAGGAGAGGAAGTACCTGCACTCCGGGATGCTGCGAAAGCCCGAGGACTTGACAGTCACATAGGCCAAGGCCACAGAGAGAGACACGGTGGCTAAAGTCTTTCCCAGGACGCGCCCGGCCATCAGTGCCCAGCGGACGGCTTCACACAGCGAAGTCGCTCTTAGCTTGAGCCGCCGCCTCCGCCCACCCCACAGCCCCGGCCCCGGGGATCTAGCAAGCACTAGGACCCAGCCGCCCTCCCATTCCCAAGAGGGCGTAGCCAGGTCTAATCTCAAAAACACACCGACCGGGACGCTCCCAAAATAACAGTCCAGAGCCTTCCCCAGTGCGGTGAATATAGCCGGACCGGCCACGGCCCTCGAAGTTCCCGGGCCCAGCTTCCCTGGGAACAGCGACACTGGCCGGAGACGTCGGTGGTAGTGACGGTGCTTTACGGCTACGCCGCAAAGCAAAGGCCGTAAGGACTTCGTAGCGCGTGCGTTTTTCCGACCTCCCAGTCCGCGCAGGCGTTTTGGGGGCGAATTGGAGGGCAATAGCGAGAGAGCAAATAGGCAAGGAACGGGAAGGAGGAAGGAAGAGAAAGAAAGGGAGGAGTGTAGGAGGAGATTGTTACCCTGTTTTATTAAGCAGGAAGGGTTACAAACAGCTGATGTGCTCAATCCCGCGTGGCCTGGTCATATCTGAGTGAAGAGTTACAGGAAAAGGAGGTAGGCAAGAGACACAATCAACAGAGCTTAGGTTTTCTCTTCCATTTTTACCAGGTTATTTGCTGCAGCTGCAACATTTCGCAAGGCTTTGCCTGGTCTACCAGCTGTGACTTAGACACGCAGCCTGGAGCAGGAACAAAGGGGCAACACCCAGAGAACTTAAGGCAAAAATTTGCCAAACTGGAATTTGGAAATCCAAACTGCCCAAAATACAATATTTATATTATTACCCTGGCAAGTATTTAACTTTTAAGTACATAATGCGATGTAACGGTGGTGTGGTATAGACACAGACGTTATGAAACTTTCACCATTTTAAAAGCCAGGTTAAAAAAATGTTAAGGAGTACAGTTCTGAAGACTGCAGAACCGTGGTCATATAAAGACTCCATCTGAACCACTGCACCAGGAGACTTGACCAACTACCAATGCTTCTAGCTGCTTAAGGCCTTGTCCCTAGGATGAGCCCAAAGGCCCCACCTCTCCCACCCCCCCTTATAGTGCTAGCATGGAAAAGCTCAACACTGCCAGGACAATTCATTGAATATTGCAAGCAAAATCTGGTGATAGGCAGATAAGCTTTAGAAAGCTTCCAATTATAAGTCCTTTCTCTGCCCTTGGTGACGTACATGTACCAACCAGAACTGTTTTCTCAAAGACTTGAGAGTCCTTATCAACTATTCTTTGAAATGCAGACATTCGGGGGTATATCCTGTGTGCTAGCTCCCAGTCCCTGTGGAAGCATAAGGGCCTAACTTCAGTGGGTGCCTTTCTTCAACTTGCACTACTGCCTCCTGCCATAAACATGGAAATTTGTCCCTTGGCCAGGTAGCTCAGTTGGTTAGAGCATTATCCAGATACACCAAGGTTGCAGGTTCTGTCCCCATTGGGGCATATATAAGGATTGGTGTCTTTGTTTCTCCCTCTCAAGATTGATTTTTTAAAAAGATAGAAATTTCTTTCTCCTCCATGTAAACGAAAAGGGGCCATGTACTAAACCTGACAAGCTCAAGGGGAGGCCTGGGTGGCAGCCTGATAAATTCAGAGACCAAAATAAACACATAGGATGGTCTAAAATTAAAACTTTCTAACTAAACTTTTATGGCAGGTAGTCATGTCCTAGAATAGACTCTTCGCTGACAAAGGTCTGTCTTCACCATAATTGAGCCTGAATAACATACCTTTGGAATATCAGAGTACTGCCTTTATTCTGACCCCTCAAAGCATAACCACCACACCAAAGACGGCAAATTTTCTCATTGTTATTGTTATCATGTTAATTGTTGGCTGTTAACTATCCTATACCCATAACTGTGAAAGAAGTGTGTGTCTATCATTTTACTTTTTATCCAATCCCAGAGATTTCCCTACTTTGCTTTCTCCAGCCTCCCTACTCTATCACCAATGGATTTCATGTAACTCACACCTCCTTCTCTGATGCTAATTAATAAAATAAATTATAAAACCGCCATTTTCTGGAACATTTTCTCAATCTGTTGAGATTTTGTTTCCTGGAAATTATCATCAGTTTGATTCAAACAAACTCATAAAAATTCTTACAGGTTTGGACTTTTCTTACATTGACATCTAATGAGGTCTGATTAAAAACCCAGATTGCCTAGTCACATGAATCACACACTCACCCTCTTAACACCCCTCAGTGCCTTTTCTTTAGCACATTCCTCTCTTTTAAAATAGTCTCCAGCCTTCTGTTCCAGGGAATTGAATTCAGTTCATGCAGTAGTGTTACTGAATAAAATGTGTCTACTGCTTCACCTAACATCCACCTTTAACAATTCTTTTGGGTGGTGAAGTACCATTATTAAAATGTGCATACTTAAAAAAAAAATCTGGATTTGGCTTCCCCAGTCAGATAAATTTTGTTCTCAAAGGCAGGTTCTGTTAAAAAAAATTGGCCCGTTCTAAAGTCTGCTCATAAATTAATCATTAGAGAGGAGAGGAATAAGGCAGTGAGTCACAAAACTTCTGATCAAAGAATGGGAGAAACAGGAAGGAGTTTTCATGGGAAGTTCTTTGAGCCCACGTGTTCTAACTCTGCATTCTTTAAGGAAGGTTGGATTGCACTTAGTTTAAGGACCCACAACTATGTGAAGAAAACCAGTTCCATGGTTTTGGGATTGCACCAGTGCAGACAACTGGGTCTCCCGGATTCCTCCCCTGAGGAACTGAACTCCCAGGTTGGCTAGAATTGAAGAGCGTGTGCTGCAGCCCATTTGTGGGCAGAACCGAAATGCCATCTCAGATATTTTGTTTCATATAGCTGTCCATTTACATCCCAAATTAAGTGGGTGTCATCAGAACTTAAGTGAAAGCTTTTTCTTTATTATTATTTTTATTTAGAAGCCACATGTAATTTTAAGGGCATCTTAAAATAGTTGGTGAGATGAGCAAAAGGTGCTGAGAAATATTTTTAAGTAGGAAAGCAGTGTATGGGATTACTGGAATTAATAGCTTTGGTAAAAGTAAGAGTATCTAAGAATTCCAACCATTTCCCCCCTTTCACACTTATTTCCTTATACAACAAATATTCACTGATTACTTATTATTTACCAAGCACCACCCTAAGTATCAGGAACACAGCTGTGAACAAGATGGACAAGGTCCTGCTCTCACGAAGCTTACTTTCTACGGGAGGGACATCAACTATAAATAAGTATACTAGGAATTGCAGATTAGGAGAAGTGCTATGAAGGAAATAGATAACTTCTGGTGGAAAAGAACTTAAGGAGGAGTGACTACTTTGGATTATAGGGGAAGAGTGTCAGAGAAGGGTTTTCTGGGGAGGTCACATTTGAGAGATACCTAAAGACATGAAGCTGCCAGCCATTGGAAAGCTGGGGAAAGAGCATTCCAGGCTGAGAGGACTGTAAATGCAAAATCTCTGGGACAAGAAAGAACTTGACCACAATCCAGGAAGAGAAAGGTCAATGTGCTTAAAGCACAGTATTGTAGAAAACTGGGGGAACCCTGATCTGCAATCAAGCACGGTGGACACAACTCACTGATTCCCAATACCAATTTACCCATTCTCCCTTCTTCTGTGTCATATGTAGAAATGTGTCCAGTTAAAAAATTATCTCCCTGTGCTCCCTAAAGCTAAAGGGGCCATTTGACCCTCCCTGGTCATCTTAAGATGAAAGTAAAAGCATACTTGTGTGGGTCTCCAGGAAGGCCATTATTTTTCTGGTGAAAAGAGACTGGCTTATTTTCTGGTGAAAAGAGAAGAGTTCTGGTGAAAAAAAGGAACTATTAATCCTTTGCCATTTCCCCTCCCTCCTTTATTTCTGCCTCCCTCCTTTATTGTCTTTGTGGTCTTAAAGACCACAATTGTGCCCTCATTTAAATGAGGGCACAATTTCTAGAGAAGGACCAGCCATATTAAGACCACAAAGACAAAAGCCACACATATGGGTGGCAGAATAGAGTGCAGGAGGAAGCCTGAGTCTTTTATGAGGTGCTCAAGTACTGGTACCAGTTCTGATAGCCTGCTTCTGGACTGAGAAAACAAGCCCCTGTCTGGCTAAGGGACTATGGTTGGGTTTATTTTACACAAAAATCTCTGCACAAGAACTAAATCATTAAAGGTTTTCTAGGCCATGGTAAGGAATTAGGAGTTTATCACAAGTGCAATGAAAGCCATTAATAGCCCACCAAACTTCATTCCTCACAATGTAGAGAGGTAGATAATCTAAAAGTTAGAACTGGATAAACAACAATGGGGCAGGGGTTAGAATGGAAAGTCTGGTTAACTATTGTAGATTCTGAACACTCTCCTCCACTATTGTCATCTCTGTTCTTTCCCATAATCCTCTGGATCAGAAGTAACCAGCTTCCTTCTTTCTGTTCCTTTATGGCAAAGATTTTGTTTACATCTTTTTTGTTCTTTCAGTCTGTGGTGATGCAGACACCGGCCTGCAGTGTCCATGGCGTCATGGATGAGACATGAGACATTCACACAGACTACCGAGTCATGTGGAGGAAAAGGGACAGCACAGCTACTCTCTCAAGGGGAGGGTGCCTCAGAGTGGCCTGGCCACTCTCAAGAGGAGAGCACCCCGATCCTTCCCTTCACAGAGTTTTTATTCGCTTTTAATTTGTCTAGGAATACAGGCAAAGTTCATTAATCATTGTCAGGCAGTAAGGATCAAACAATAGATAACATACAAAGAACTTTGAGGGCTGATTCTGAGTCAGGGTCTGTTAGCTAATGGGCTACAAAATTCTGGGGAGCAAACTCATTTCCTGCCCGGACCTTTATCATTTAATTAAGAGCATTCTTAGCAAAGCAGGTTTCACAGGAGTTTATGTATTCTTTCTCAGGCCTGATCACCCCAGGAACCCACCATTTCCAGCACAAGGCTGCACCACCCTGTCCTAGGTTCAGGATTAAGTCAGGCAGAGGAGGCAAAACAGCCAAGAGATTACAAGACTTCTCCCAGACCGAATGAGGACTCAGGCTTTGTCAAACCCGAGGGGTGAGGGTCCATCACCCCCTTTTGCTGTAGCCCCCCAAGTTCTTTCTTGGGGGCCTGCCACATGATCATGCCTATCTTAAGTCGTTCCTCCCTTGGGGAATCTTACCATCATTAGCTAACTGGTCAAGCATTGGGGGCCAGTTATGGAAAAAGGAGCAGAAGCGGCTCCTGCCAGGGAGATAAGCTTTGTCTCCTTAGAGGCTTATGGTCCGAAGGTCGCTCAGTCAGCCTTTGCCATGGGGGAGCTACAGCTCCTGAAACCAGGCAGGGTGGCTCCCAACAATGGGGGACTATGTACCTACCAGCTGTGTTTCTTAATAAGGTAATGCATGTTGACGGACATTTGTTATAATTAATATATTTTATTGATTATGCTATTACAATTGTCCCATTACCCCCCTTCATTCACCTCCACCCTGAACACCCTCTCCCACCCACATTCCCCCCCTTTAGTTCATGTCCATGTGTCATAAGTTCTTTTGTAGTAAGAAACAAACGCTAGCCTCTCACAGGGTTTCGGGTAACTTCCACATTCTGCTTCTGTACTCTCAGCTTCCGAGTTCTGCTTCTGCACTCCCCACCATAGCCTCTCCCCTCCCCACCCCGCTAGAAGAGTATTTAACCACCCACCAAAACCCTCCTCGACGCCCAGAATTTGGAGTTTACCTCTTCTGGGTCCACACATGTGAATAAAGGCTCATTCTGCCACCCCAAATCGTGTAAGAGTCAGTTTTCCCCAACATTTGGTTCCCTGACCAGGAAGCGAGTCACACAAGCAGGCCATTTGCCTCCGGTGAAGGTGGCTGGTTTCAACAAGGGGGGGCCCAGTGACTGAAGGGAAGCATGTGCCCTGGTGATTTTGGGTCCCGAGAAGCTGGGCTCCCCTTAGCCCGGACCTCAGGCTGCTTCTCAACCCGGGCACTCAGGGAAAGCGGACTAAGGCCATCTGGGAAGGCACCAGATCGGTAAGTGCCCTGAGGACCAGGCCCGAGAACAGACCCACCCTAAGGGTGGAAGGAGAGACTGATCACCTCTCAGGCTGCTGGCCTCAGGTTCAGGTAGTGTTTCCCCGTCGGGACGGAAAAGTATTAATCTCGGTGTGACTGTGTGTGTGCGTGTTGGAGTGAATGTGCCTGTGGCTCCACCGGCATTGTGCCTGTGGGGCCTGTGTGGGCCCCAACCCGTGAGTCCTCGGTCTGTCATACAGCATAATGGCTGGGAGTTAAACCTGAATTCTACATGGGCAGCCTTAGCTAAGACGGACCCAAGTCCCTCGAGAGAGGAGAGGCCAGGAGGGCGAAAGTGAAAACCCCTATTCCTTTGTCTGCGCCGACATCGGGCGGGAAACATGGGTGGAGGGAAGCCTACCATCCTAGACTGCATGTTCCGGAACTTTAACCGGTTCAGGGGACAGGACCCTGGTATGACACCCGATCAGTTGGAAACTTTTTGTTCTTCAGAATGGCGCACATTTGGAGTAGGCTGGCCCCCAAGGGGACCCTTAATTTGACCACTATTAGGGCAGTCCACTTGATAGTGACAGGGAAGCCTGGACACCCGGACCAGTATGTATATATAGATAGGTGGCAGGAGCTAGCGCAGGATATGCCGAAGTGGCTCCAGTGGTGTGCTGGGCAGGTGCCCCAGTTACAAGGTGCATCAGGGGCCTGCCAGAAGGCTGCTGCCTGAGCCTGTTGTCCACGACCAAGAAATCAGCGCTGAATCCTGATTGCCAAGGCCCAGCGACCCCCAATCTTCAGGGGAGAAGCAGAGGAAGACGAACCACCCGCCTTCCTGCCTCCATACCCAATGACTAACCCAAGGCCCCAGCTGTCCGCCCTGGACACCCCGCCAAGCTCAGTCTCGCCCCCTCCCCCAGAAGCCTCAGCCCCACTGGAATCACCCATAGCATCCCGCCTCAGGGAACGGCTGCCCCTCCAGATGCTCCTTAGGGAGGCCCGGGGACTGCCCCAGCTCGGCCTGGATGGAACACCTCAGCCTGGAGCGGTGGTCTTCTACTATCAGCCGTTCACCACCACCGGCTTCCTGAATTGGAAGCACCATACACCCTCATACTCAGAGAAACCCCAGGCCCTCACTGACATGATGGAATCGATTACGCAGACTCACCAACCCACTTGGTATGACTGCCACCAGCTCCTCCTTACCCTGTTCAATACTGAGGAAAGGTGAAGAATCATGCAGGAAACCCACTGGTACCTAGAAGCCACAGCACCGGTCAGAACTCTAGACCCAGCCCAGTACGCCCAAACTATGGTACCAGAGACGCAGCCAGACTGGGACCATAACAGTAAACAAGGGAGAGCAGCCCTTGACAGATACCACGAAGCTCTGCTCCGGGGAGTCAGGGCAGGGGCACAAAAGCCCACCAATATGTCGAAAGTAGCCAATGTGGTGCAGCGGCCTGATGAATGTCCAGGCAATTTCCTGGAAAGGTTGTGCGAGGCCTATTGCATATACACTCCATTTGACCCTGAAAGTCCGGACAATCTGCAGATGGTCAACATCGCCTTTGTTTCCCAGTCTGCCCCGGACATCCGTAAGAAGCTCCAAAAATTAGAAGGGTTTGCTGGAATGAACATCAGTCAGCTAATTGAAGTTGCTAATAAAGTCTTCAACAGTCGGGAGGAAGTGGCAGAAAGAGAGGCCCAGAAGAAGTTAGAAAAAAGGCAGCCCTGCTGCAGCAGCCCTGGGCCACCCTCCCAAGGAGATGAACAAAGGAAAGAAGCAAGGGAAAGGGCACCATAAGGTAGAGCGAGACCAGTGCGCGTACTGCAAAGAAAGAGGACACTGGAAGAGGGAATGTTCAAACCACAAGAAGAAAGCCAACCAGCCCACCATTGAGCCAGCCCCCACCATCCTCAGCCTGGCTGCCTTAGACTCAGACTGAGGGGGACCGGGCTCTTTGAATCTCGGCCCCCACGAACCCATGGTCCATGCCACTGTTGGGGGCCAGACTTTTTCCTTCATGGTAGACACCGGGGCGGAACACTTGGTCATTACCACCCCAGTTGTGCCCAGCCTTGGGATGGGAGGTCCCTATCATAGGGGCACCACCCGGCATCCAGCATAAGGGGAACCAGCCTTTTGAAGACCTCCAGGTCAACTTCACAGAAATCAAGCCCAGTCGAGGGTTCAAATACCTACTGGTCCTAGTCTGCACCTTCTCCGGGTGGGTAGAGGCCTACCCCACAAGGACAGAGAAAGCACGAGAGGTGACCTGGGCCCTCCTGAGGGAAGTCATCCCCAGATATGGACTCCCACTCACAATCGGCAGTGACAATGGACCAGCATTTGTTTTTCAGGTAGTACAAGACATTGCCCGGCTCCTGCACATGAAGTGGAAGCTCCACACTGCCTACTGACCCCAGAGTTCAGGCAAGGTAGAGAAGATGAATCAGACTCTTAAAGAAACTCTGGCCAAATTCCATCAAGAAATGGGACTGCCTTGGACTGATTTGCTGCCACTAGCCTTGCTGAGGATTAGAAACACCCCAAACTCCTCGGGGTATACTCCCTACGAATTAGTATTTGGAAGGCCTACTCCTATAGTAAAGTTAGGAAAAGTGCAGGATCTGAGGCTAAGGGGGGAGCTAGACCAGACTCAGTATCTAGAGTGATTGGGGCAGACCTTAGATGTCATAAGTAAGGCTGGACTAGGCCAGGAGCCCCAGCCCCGAGGGAGGCCAGCACACTCCTTTCAGCCAGGACAATATGTATGGGTAAAAGATTGGAAAGAGGAGCCACTCCAGCCAACCTAGACAGGTCCCCACCTAGTATTATTAACCACTCCAACCGCCCTCAAAGTTGCAGGTGTCACCCCTTGGATTCACTACAGCCAGGCAAAAGTGGCAGCCGATCCAGGGGCAGTCACCCGAAAGGTTCCAGCCCTAAGACTGTGACGCCAATCAAAGCCAGCTGGAGAACCGGACCAGTGGAAGATTGAAGTCCCAGCTTCCCTGACGTCCCAAGTCCCCTCCCTCCAGCCTAAGCCCCCTCTCTCCAGCGGTACCACTATCAGAGACTACAGCCAGAGCTCCAGGGCACTGACCAATATAGTGATGCTAGAACTTTTGAAGACTCCGTTTAGCATCAAAGGGGGGAATGTAGTAAGAAACAAAGGCTAGCCTCTCGCAGGGTTTCGGGTAACTTCCACATTCTGCTTCTGTACTCCCAGCTTCTGCATTCTGCTTCTGCACTCCCTGCCATAGCCTCTCCCCTCCCTGCCCCACTACGAGGGTATTTAACCACCCACCAAACCCCTCCTCGAGGCCCAGAATTTGGAGTTCACCTCCTCTGGGTCCACGCGCGTAAATAAAGGCTCACTCCGCCACCCCGAATTGTGTAAGAGTCAGTTTTCCACAACACTTTAGCTTCTACATTTCCTATACTATTCTTGCCCTCCTCCTGTCTATTTTCCATCTACCATCTATGCTACTTATTTGTACCCTTTCCCCCTATCTCCTCCTCCCACTCCCCTGTTGCTAACCCTCCATGTGATCTCCATTTCTGTGGTTCTGTTCCTGTTCTAGTTGTTTGCTTAGTTTGTTTTTGTTTTTGTTTTGGGTGTGGTTGTTAATAATTGTGAGTTTGCTGTCATTTTACTATACATGTTTTTTATCTTCTTTTTCTTAGATAAGTCCCTTTAACATTTCATAAAATAAGGGCTTGGTGATGATGAACTCCCTTAACTTGACCTTATGTGAGAAGCACTTTATCTGCCCTTCCATTCTAAATGAAAGCTTTACTGGATAGAGCAATCTGGGGTGTAGGTCCTTGTCTTTCATGACTTGGAATACTTCTTTCCAGCCCCTCTTGCCTGTAAGGTCTCTTTTGAGAAATCAGCTGAC
>CM052538.1:90588220-90625571 GCA_028533065.1 Trachops cirrhosus
TCCTCGGCTTTCTGGAGAACCATCTACTTGCTGGAAAGTAATGGTAGCTTGGAGCTTCTGCAATAGATCTCTCCCAAGCAATGGGTAGGGGCAGTCTGGAATGACTAGGAACGAATGGGTGATTGTTCCTCTTCCTAGGTTGGTTCACATAAACCTTCTGAGCTATCTCCAGCAACTTACTTCTATTCTCTCCTTCGAATCTAATGTCTGAGGCTGCCTGTGTTACAAAAGCTGTGTTCACTAGCCTTCGGTTCTCCTCTGCCTCGGGGTCCAGGGGAGTATACACTCTATATGCCTCTATGAGTCTCTCTAAGAATGCAGCAGGGGACTCCTCCCTGCCTTGAATAACCTCACTAACCTTACTAAAATTTGTAGGTTTCCTAGCTGCTGCCTTAAGCCCCCTGAGTAGAGCCCGGCTGTACTGGAGGAGCGCGTCCCTTCCCCCAGTAGTGTTGGGGTCCCAAGCAGGGGGTTGAGAGGGGAGGATGTCCTCGATCTCCCTTCTACCAGCTATTGTCTCTCCCTCCTCCCCAAGTATAGTTTTTGCAGCCTCTCTTACAATACGATCTCTTTTCTCTGATGTAAAGAGAGTCTGCAAAATCTGCTGACAATCATCCCAGGTTGGCTGGTGAGTCCTGAAAATAGTCTCTAGGAGGGAAATCAATCCCTGGGGTTTTTCAGAAAATGGGGGATTCTGATGCTTTCAATTATATAAGTTACTAGTAGAAAAGGGGACATAGATTAACCGTGGGGGTGCTCGAGGCGGAGCGTCCGGCACTGGGGGCACCTCCCAGAGAGGCAACATGGCGGCGCTTCCCACACCCGCCACTGGAAATCGGAGAAATTCTTAAGGAGACAAGCAAGTAGGGATCCTGGCACCGACTCCTGTTGGCCCATTTTGAATAAATTTCATAAAAGGGATTTAAGTGGTAGACAAAACCAACAAATAACACAGACCAATGAGATGACAGATAACACAAACCAGTCTCTCTCACACACGAGTTAGGCATACAATCCGAAATTCAAACGCAGCTCGCTGCTGCACAAGAACAAAGGAAATCTAACGTGACCGGTCACTCTAAGACTACAGAAACCAGATTTCAAAGAGCAGCATCCCGCCTTTGAAAGTTCCTGGGTGGACTACCGGCAGCGTCCCGCCTACCACCCCAGGACAGAAACCAGAAGAGGATCCTCACAGATACTCAGCTCCAGCTGCCCGTCCGGTCTCTGAGCCGGAACTCCACCGAGGGAGAATCTCGCTGGGGCCTCCAAATGTTGCATTCAGCAACCGCGAGAACAGATGCCAGAGACCTTTCAGGGTTTCAGGGATGTTACTTTATTGGCCAAGTTTTACCTGCGCAGGGGCAGACTCTGAAAGTGTCCGGAGACACGGTACCCGCAAGGGCTGCTGATGAGAGTCGCGCCGAACGCTTACAGCTAAGTCCTTATTTAGGGGCGGGCAAGCAAGCGTTATACAGAAGCAGATGTGGCAGTTTGCTATTCGCTTACAAAGTCCGTGGGCGGGAACAGGGTTGGTCATTGGCTCAACAGTGGTAGCTTTACAAACCAAACATATTAGGTTGCATCTGTTTTACAATCCTTTGTTCTTGCTAAGTTTTCCTTGCTCCTTACATTCTGTTAGAGTTGTTATGTGAAAGAAAGTTAGCTTGTTTAACAACTAAAGAACAAAACACATTTTGTTTCCATATTTTAAGTGTAATTTTTCCCCTTTTTGTGAATTCCTAAGGTTGCATGCATAACCTATCATCAATATTTATTGCTAGAGGAAGAACTTAGAAACGTGGGTTTACATCAAATCAAAACTACTGCGGAGAGTAGCAACGACACAAGGAGTGCAAGCGCTATCTGGAGATACCCACGTCACTCTCCTGTCTTCCCACCTTCCGTTGACTCTGTCTGTTGGCGTGTCAGTGCATTTCATTTGTTACTAGTTCAGGTAGGGCATCTATTCAATACATTCTCTTTTTGTTTATTTGTTTGTTTTCAAGAGTTAGCTTGAATTTATCAAAAGGAACAGGTAGGTCATTTTTACCTAAAGTTAACAGGGGTAGGGGGAAAAATATCAACACAAACTACTGTGAGAATGTAAAATGGCACTACTTTTTAGAGTGGGCCCTTAGGTGATCACAGTGTGCACACGAGAAAGCTGCACTCCTATATAAAGCAGTGTTCTGAAAGGATGTTCCTTCTGGTTCGGAAAATTGATTTGAATGTAGTTGACAAATCCGTGTTTATGTACAGCTTGCTAATGGGATTTGGCAGACTGCTAGCTCACTGATTCAACCACTTGACCTACGCCACTGGGCAAACACAAATTAAATGGCAAATTATAAATTAAAAGAAGTTTATTCTTTCTGTGAAGAGATCCGTCCTCCCATTTCAGAATCTGTGTGCCCTTTTCAAATGTAAATATCTTTAATGGTCAAGTCTCTACCCAATCTCAACACAGGTTTTGCTAGTGAAGTGTTTATTGAGATTATGTGTTCAAAACCTTATCAGAAAGCTGGAATTCCCTTTGCAGATTTGAGCTACGATTTTTAGAAAACAATGTCCAAAGTGGGATATTAGTGTTCAATGAGGGATAAGTTAAAAGTGCCATACTAGCACACAGAAAAATAAAACGTCAGATCATGAGTTTAAAGAGCTAGGAAAATGTGGCAGTGTCCCTGTGACAGAGTGGGGGGACTCCAGGCCATATTCGTTCCCTGAGCCCACATCAGCCTCATATAGACATTGTCCACCAATTCTGGAGAATAACCCCAATTTTCTTCCCTCTGAAGGAAACATCAGACAGGATTCCCCATTCATGCCATCAAGCTTTTCCCATCCTGGTTAAGGGTAGGCTGAAGCAGAGACTAGGGTTCATTCATGAGACCCAACATGCTGGCCATTTGTCCTCCTCCCTTCTCAGTCCAGAAGATTTTGTGTGGGCACATCACATTCACAAGCACCCTCAATTTACACGTGCTGGTCTATTTGGGAAAATAGACAAAGTACTGGTAGTCAGTTTGAGGAATCCACATTCAAGTAGTGTGTGGGTATACAGTTTTTATGTTTTATTGTACCTATAACACATTTAAACTTTACCATTAAATCCTGAGCATAAGTGTGTGCTGGTGTTATGTCTGCAGAGTTTTAAAAGGTAACAATAAATGGATGAATGACTTGAAAATGTGACATAGTAAACATTAATTGTAGAATCTAGGTGGTGTTGAAGTTCTAGGTAAAAGTTGTACTTTATAGCCTCCACCACTAAGAAAGAGGAACAATGTGTCTTTGGAGTTTGCAGGTGGTATATTCACAACAGCTGTGGGGTTGTTAGAGGGTGCAGCCAGGGGGCCCCAAAAGAAGGATTTGTGATAGGGTCCAGAACTCAGGGCGCCCAGGAAATATTAAAAATATGGGATGTCCTTGCCCCCACAAATCTGAACTGGGGGATGGGACACATGGAACAGGGCCATTGAGAGGTGTTTTGCATAGCAACAGTTTTGCAGATAACCTCTGGTGTGGTCATTTAATGTATCTGTAACCTTTAACTGGTTTCATAGATAGCTGTGGCCATGCTTTGAGCCAGAGGGATGGGAGTGACTTCCACCCAGGATGTAACTGGAAGGCAACCCCACTGGTTACAGAGCCTGCGTGAGAGCTTGGAGATGATTGGCTCCACACCAAGGAGCCATGCCTGCCTGGACTTACTATGGCAGCCCAGTAAAGCTGGAAAAATACAGGAATGCTGCCAGGTGTAGCCGATTGTGTGAGGAGTCAGAAATGGGGCTGCAGAGGAAGATTGGTACTGGGATTTAAACCCAGGCACAGCAGCCATGACAAGAAGAACCACACAGGAAGCCAGAAAGCAAGATGTAGCAGTGATGCAGAGCTCTCTCTTAGCAGTTTGGAAGAATGCAGGAGACTTGCTGAGGGAAGGAAAGGGGTGAAAAGACTCAAGTTGCTGATGGGCCATGAGAAGGTGCCATGAGGTTTTAGATTAAGAACCGGAGATCCTGGTGACACAGTTGATGGTGCTCGGAACCAAGGGAAGCCCACCAGCTGAGCACGGATTATGGGAAAGAACCAGGGGCTACCTGAGCCATGGACCTTTATTTCTTTTCCTGAGATACAGTACCCCAGACCAGGCAAAGAGAGGGGAAGGAAGGACTGTGTCTGTTTGTGAGTGTTGTAAGGGACTTTGGGATTTTAATGAAGACATTAAGTCATTACTCTTAAGTTTGTATGACTTTTGAATAAATAATTCCTTTCCTTTTCACCAGTCTCTGATAAGGAGAGCTATAATTCCCTGGTGGAGGGCAAGGCGAACCTAGTACAGGGGGACCCCCAGAGAAGGGGAGGTCCATTTGGTAACATTGTACAACCCCTTCACTGGTGGCCAATTAAGGAAAATCAAGGGAGACCCTATGCATAATAGCTTTAAAGTAATACAGCTACTTGTACATGTGTAATAAAAGCCTGTCAAAACTAGCCAGAAAGCACCTGCCCTGTAAGAACAGAATCCCTCCAGCCCATGAGGTCAATCTCTGCTTGGAGTTGGCCTGCTCCCATGTTCTCTACTATAAACTGTATGTTCGGTTCAATTCTTTGTCCCGATCACCAAGAACCTGGTTACCTGTGCCCGCCTGTGACAGGAGTACTCCTTCGACACCGTACTTGATTAACTCAGAATTCTGCCAGTTTTGAGTGTTTGTGGAGTTGCTAGAGTAACAGAGTGCTCTGCATCAGGCCCAGGACATGCTGCAAGCTTGCCTGCTTCCTGGCCCTTATCACCCTGCAGATCTTTAGGGCTAGAGTTATCCATGGTAGATAAGGAAGCTGTGTGGAGTTTGCAGAGCAAAACCCCTAGGGCTGTGGAGCAGGACTGCCTTGTGCCCTGCAAGGCAGAGAACTCCTTGCTGTTTGAATAGCAGCTCCAAGTGTATTACTTGGTCCTTGTAAATACCAAGTGGCTGACCATTGGAAATCAAGTGACTAGGTGACTCAGGAGGCTGTATTAACAATATCATGTCATTAAGATAGCCTTTAATACTCTCAAGGAACAAATTTCAGAAGACCTTCCCAATTCTATTGGATTAGTAAATCTTTGGTCTGTTGACTCTTCTTATACATTTGTCCCAAAGAAATACTGTTTACGTGCACTGTTCATAAGCCTCAAAGAAATTGGATTCTGGATTTGTTTCTGTGGAAGACACAGGTGTGCTGATGACTAAGGGATTAAATGTGAACAGGGAGACACACAGAGACCCCATCACATGGAACTTTGTAGAAGAGGACAGGGCATTTAGATTTTATTCTAAGTGCAATGAGAAGCTTGAGTGAATTAATCAAGAGACTGACAATCTAATTTTCACATTTAAAGTACGGCGATCCCTCTGGCTCCTTTGAAGGGGAACTGAGTAGTGAGAGGGCTATGATTAAGGTAGAGTTTGTTGTAGTGTTCGAATGCCAGTAAGAATACTTCAGCACAGTGCTATGAATGGGTCCAGAATATGCCATTGTAACACCAAAATTATATCAAGCTGAAGGCACTTGAAAATATAAGGCTTTTTAAATGAACTCCCTTATCTACTTATAAGCAAAGCCTCCCCCAAAAACCAGTTGTCATAAATCCTCTCACCAGGAGTTTTGGGACTTTCACAACTAGGGAAGATTGTCACAAAACCATCACATCCCCCATGTATTTCCATAAGGTCCTGTTTATATTCCCTAAACATCAATTGTTTACCTATGAGTGCCCTTCTCCCCCATCCCTTTTCCTATTAAAATGGTACACAAGCCCCTATTTCTAATCTCCTTGATTTACATTTTTGTGTGATTTCCTGTCTTTTCTCTTGCTAATCTGCATGGGGATTTTTTCCCCCTTTCTTTCTTTCTTTTTTTTTTTTTAATTTTGTTTGGTTTAATTCACAGAACCTCAATTAGTTAACAGAAGAAAAAGGTTTATTCTTTGATGGCTAGAAAAATGATATAAAAAGAATATCACAGAGCTGACCCCTAGGCCTCTGGAGAAGTATTTGCTTTCCAGGCAGAGAACTACTTGCAATTTAAAAATCAGCTCCAACTGGAGGAAGAGGAAGTAATTGTAAAAGTGAATTTCTTCAAAGCACTGGAAGGGCAGGAGCAGCAGAAAGGGATGGGATCCAGTGCCCAGCAGGGGAGTCTCCCTGATGATATAGGGGCAGGGAGCTTCACCCATAGGAACAGGAGAAGAGTCAGGAAGTCTGGGTTCACCTGCAGAGTCTGGTTTGGTAGTTGGGCAGTGAGGACAGTCCTTGGGATTGCTTCTGTTTTTGTCAGTTGAGATAGGTTCATCAGCTGAGAGTAAAGGAGGAAAGGGAGCATAGACAGTTTGAAGAACCAGGACAACATGACACACTTTATGAATTTGTGTGTCATCCCTGTGTAGGGACAATGCTAATCTTCTCTGTATCATTCCAATTTTAGTACATGTGCTGCCAAAGCAGGCAAGAGAGAGGACGACGTGGCCCCTTTCAGACAGTGGGAAAAGAAGCATCATAGGAAATTTCTGACGGGGGATTCTGAAGTTGGAAAATTTCAGTTTAACTAATAGCTAATAAGCTTAGTAATCAATGCATGTAAAAGCTATTGTTCCAGGAACTGAAGGTATGACCCACCCCGACTCCAGGAGACCACAAGCAGTTCCACCTTTGTGCTTCAGGAGGACTGCAAGCAATCAAGGTCATATCTGAGCCATTGTACTCCACAGTGAGATGACCACCGCCCAGGACATAGCTAAAGACCACTGCCCAGGTTGAGAATGCTGTGTTGTTGTTGGTTTTTTATCTTATTAACTTTTCCCTGAATTCCAAACCTCTTACCTATATATATTTTCTTCTTATAAAAAGGGCCATTTTAAAATGGAATTTAAGATGGTCTGTTAGGGTGCAAACCTGCTGTCCTCTAGATCGCTGGCCGTGTGAATAAATTGCCCATAATATTCAATCCCTGTCTCTGCTTATTGGATCTGGTAGGTGACAGGCAGCATGAACACTGGCTTTTCCGGTTTCATTTCCTCCCAAGGAGTACTCCACAACCAGCTGAAATTTGTGTTCACAAATTCTCTCTGCATGGTTGAGGTTGTTTGTTCTTTTTTTAATTAATCTTTATTATATTTTTCCCATTACTATTTAGTCCCCTTATAACTCTTTCCCCCCAGCAATCACCCTTGGATTGAGTGTCCATGTCCATGGGTCCTTTGTCCTTTTTGCTTAATCCCTTATTTTTTTTTAAAACAGAAAGACACTCTCAAAAAGAACATACAGATGACTGATAAACATGTTGTGAATTGTCAGAGAGATGCAAATTAAAACCACAAAGATATATTCCCTCACACCTGCTAGAGTGGCTATCATCAATAGATTGACAAACAACGTGTGCTGATGAGGATGTGGAGAAAGGGAACCCTAGTGCACTAGTGGCAGGAATGCAGACTGGTGCAGCCACTGTGGAAAACAGTATGGAACTCTTCAAAAAACTGAAAATAGAATTTCCATTTGACCCAGTGATCCCACTTTTGAGAATATATCCTGAGAATCCCAAAACACCAATCAGAAAGAATATACGCACACTTATGTTCACAGCAACATTATTTACAATAGCCAAGATCTAGAAACAGCCCAAGTGACTATCAGTAAATGAGTGGGTAAAAAAATTCTGGTACATTTACAAAATGGAATACTACACAGCTATACAAAAGAAGGAACTCTTACCTTTTGGGAGATTCCGGGAAAGATGGAGGCATAGGCAGAAATACTTCACTTCCTCACACAACCAAAAGAAGGATAACAACAAATTTAAAAACAAAGAATAACCAAACTGCCAGAAAATCAAACTACATGGAAGTCCAACAACCAGGGAATAAAGAAACATTCATCCAGACTGGTAGGAGGGGTGGAGACAGGCTGCCGGAGTAGAGAAGACACACGGTAAGGCAAGGCAATGGACCACCTGGGAAATTCCACATTCACATGCAGATAAGCTGGGAGGAGCAACGAGGGAGTGAGACAGACTGCAAAACCCACGTTTTCAGAGTGGGAAACTAAAGACTCAAAACCCCTGGCTGGCTCTGGCTGGTGTGGCTCAGTGGATGCAGCACCAGCCTGTGAACTGAAAGGCTGATGGTTCAATCCCCAGTCAGGGCACGTTCCTGAGTTGCAGGCCAGGTCCCTGGCTGGGGGCCTTGTGAGAGGCAACCATACATTGATGTTTCTCTCCCTCTCTTTCTCCCTCCCTTCCCCTCTCTCTAAAAGTAAGTAAATAAAATCTTAAAAAAAAAAAAAAAAACCTGGCTCTAAAAAATCTGTGGGGGTTGTGGCAGCGGAGGAAATTCCCTGTCTCACATGAGAATCCCTTGGAGAGGCCCACAGGGTCCTAAAATGTACACAAACCCACCCACCCACCAATCAGCACCTGAAATGGCACAATCCACTTGTGGGAAGTGAGGGAAGTGACAGAAAGTGTGGTGAGAGCCAAGCAAATATTGTTCCCTTTCTGACTCCACCCCCACAGCACAACAATGCTGCAAGGGGGATGCCCAGCCATGGCAAATACCTCAGGCTCCACCCCAGAAACATAACAGGTATTCCAAGACAAAGAAATATGGCCCAAATGAAAGAACAGATTAAAAACTCAAAAAAAGAAATAAATGACAAGGAGATAGCCAACCTATCAGATGAGAGTTCAAACACCAAGGCACATCATAATTAAGTTACCCAAGATTCAAGATAAGGAGAGAGTCTTAAAAGCAGCAAGAGAAAAGGAGACAGTTATCTACAAAGGAGTTCCCATAAGACTATCAGCTGATTTTTCAAAAGAAACCCTGCAGGCAAGAAGGGGCTGGAAAGAGGTATTTAAAGTTATAAAAGGCAAGGACCTACATCCAAGATTACAGTATCCAGCAAAGCTATCATGGAAGGGCAGATAAAGTGCTTCTTAAGAGTTCATCATCACCAAGCCATTATTATATGAAATGGTAAAGGGACTTATCTAAGAAAAAGAAGAAAATCGAAATGTATGAACAGTAAAATGACAACAAACTCACAACTATCAACAACTGAACCTAAAAAACAAAACTAAAACTAAGCAAGCAACTAGAACAGGAACAGAATCACAGAAATGGAGATCACACGGAAGGTTATCAGTGGGGTGGGGGAGAATGGGGGGAAAGGTACAGGAAATAGAAGTATGATAGGTAGGCACAAAATAAACAGGGGGAAATTAAGAATAGTATAGGAAATGGAGAAGCCAAAGAACTTAATATGTACAACTTATGGATAGGAACTAAGGAAGGGGGAGATGCTGGTGAGTGAGGGGGTACAGGGAGGAGGAGAATAAAAGGGAGAAAAAAATTGGACAACTTAATAGCATAATCAATAAAATATACTTTTAAAAGAAGAAGAAACTCTTGCTTTGTGCAACAACATGGATGGACCCGGAAACTATTATGTTAAGTGAAATAAGCCAGTCAGTGAAACAAATACTATATGACCTCACTTATATATGGGATGTAATGAACAAAATAAACTGATGAACAAAATAGAAACAGAGGCATTGATACATGAAAAAGACTGACAGCTGTTGGGTGGGGGGACTGGATGAAAGAAGGTAAAAGGATTAGCAAAAAAACTTGTACACATAACCCATAGACGCAGACAGCAGTATGGTAATGGCCAGAGGGAAGAGGTGGCAAGGGCAAGGGAGAGGTGGACAAAGGGGGGAAAATGGGGACATCTGTAGTAGTGTAAACAATGAAAATAAAGTAGAAAAACTCAACTGAGTACATTTTAAAGATCTTATTGGCTTTATTTAATGATTCATGGATTGAGCAACATCCCATTTAGCAGATAAAAGGAACTCTGAGGAGCTGTATGAAATGAAATACTTACAAGCAGGAGACAGTGGAACAAAGAAGTTACTCTACTGGCAAAATGTGGACTGCTTGTGGCAAAGTCATCTGCTTTTAGGGGATAGCAGGATTCTATCAGGAAGATTACCTCACTAGTACTGACCAGATAATTCCAGATTGACTAGTTTAAGATTTCATTCCTGGGAGAGGGTGTGTAGGGAAAATACAGTCAGTCAGGCTCCCTCACCCGGATGTCAGGGGTAAGCATAACTTGGCAGTGTTCATATAACCTTGAGTAAGGGCCCGCATGCATAGGATGAAGCTCTGTTAGATAACGGAAGGTCAGTATTGGCACCTCGCTGGCTTTGTGTGCGCTTAGTATATAAGGAGTTGGGACTTCCCATGTGTGACTCACAGCTTGCGGTGCATGTGGATCACCCCACCCCAGAATAAAGGCATGTCAGACATCCCGACAGCTCCACATATTTTCTTCAGTCTGCCTGAATCCTGTGTGAACCTGCCCAGCCTTGAACGGCTGTAAGACAGAGTGAAACTGTAATTAAGTTAGGTAGTAAGTCTGGGTGTGATGACATGGGGCATAGCATAAATGACTGCATATGGGACCTGCTGCCTTGTTTTTAACAGATTTCCCCCCCAGAAATACTCCACTTCTTGGTGCAAGCAGAGAGTTGAAAACAGCAGGTTTTAATGAGGACTGGATCTTCATTAGGATCTTCAAATCGACTGCTATTGTGCAATGGTAAAAAAGTTACATGTGGGGAACCACGTAACTTTTTTACCATTGCACAATAGCAGTTGATTTGGCAGTTCTCGGAGGACATAGTCAAGGTTTATGAAAGATCAGTGAACTCTCAAAGATTTGCATTGGCAGGTAGCTAGTTAAGGCACATTAAATAAATTCTTAAAATTCACACAGGAGCAATCATAAGACAAAGGGTTCTGGCAGCTCCATAGAAAATAAAAGGTAAAACTTGTTCGTGGCTTAGAAGACTGCAGAAAATAAAGGTAACAAAAACAGGATAGTGCTGAGTGCTATTGCTTACAACAAAGTAAGCTGCTCAACAGTGGGAAAGAGGAACTGAATTAAAGAAATTCATTCTAGCCCTGGCTGGTATAGTTCAGTGGATTGAGCACGGGCCCACAAAGCAAAGGGTCAAAGGTTCGATCCCCAGTCAAGGCACATACCTGGCTTGTGGGCCAGGTCCCCAGTAGGAGGTGTGGAAGAGGCAACCACACACTGATGTTTCTCGCCCTTTCTTTCTCCTTCCCTTCCCCCTCTTTAAAAATAAAATAAATAAAATCTTTAAAAAAAAGAAATTCACTCTAATTCTCAGGGTTACAAATCCAGGACAAATAGCTCTGTATCCTCTTTTACTTTCTTCCTCATCTCTCTATCAGGGATATTTTACTGTTAAATGAATCCATTATAATGAATATCCACAGTAGCCTAAAGAGGAAAACAGGTTAGGACAAAACAAAGGAGGAGATTATAGGAAAGATTCTGAGCCTGTTTCTCAGTACGAAGGTTGCTCTGAGTTACAGAAAATGGTAAGCAAATTAGATTAAAAATAGTATTAAATTCTGGGGCAGAGTATAAATGCCAATCTTTTTCAAATCCTGTATTAAAATTATACAGTTTACACAATATATATGAGAAGTTCTCAAATAAGAAGTCCAGGTTAAAATTCAGGTCTCATTTATGAGGCAGAAAAAGAGTTTATAGATCCAGACCAACTGCTTTAATATATGCTTGGTTTGACAACTTTATAATCCCATTGATTGAATTAACAATATCCTTTCCTTAGAGCATGAATTTAGATAATTTCCTTGTAGGATGTTTTCTTACTGGTCATCAAATTTATACATCACTGTTTTCTGAAACTTTCCACTACTGTGGAAATTATTCTTAGAAACTATTAACTTTTGTTCCTATTTGATCCTCTTTTCTTTGATTCAGTCAATATACTCTCATAACCTTTATAATACAGAGCATTGAATTAAGTTTACCTTTCAGATCAGTAAAAATGTACTATTTGTAAAAAAGAATCTAAGGAATAAAATCTTTATAATAATATTTGCCACCCAGACCATAGTATTCTGTTACAGCAACCTGAACAAACCAAGACACAATCACGCAGAGGTGGACGTTGAGGTTATGGGCTTAGGCTAAATGTCTAGAGAAGAGAGTGTTTGACAGATGCTTCAGACTTCAGATTCAGTATCACCTCATCTGACCACCATAAACAGAGAAGGCATCTCTCCTACCTCCCTGTTTTTCTCTGTCAAATCACCCCTTTGACTCTTTCACAGAATTTTTATAATAGCAATTTTGTAATTATATATATTCATATGGGTTTTGACTTCATTTTCTACCTTCCCCACTAGGATATGATTCACAAGGTCAGTGACTGATTTTATTCAAAATTGTAACAATAATAATGATAGCTAACTTGTCCAAGTGTTTTGTCTCTATTGATAGATTTATTCTCACAGCAATCCTAAAAGTTAGATTCTAAAGTTAGATTCTAGTCTTAGCTATATTTTATAGGTGAGGAAAATGAGATATAGAGGGATTGACTAACTTGTCCAAGGTCATGAAACTAAAAACAATAGAGCCAGAATTCAAATCTTAGAAATTTGGCCCCAAAATCATTATCTTAACTTCTGCTCCCATGTCGCACTGCCCCTCTAAACCCAGAGCTTATCACAATCATTGGCACAAAGGTGGTGTGTACTAATTTGTTACATGAATGAAGGATTCGATCATGTTATCCTACTGTTTAAAGTGCATCAATACTGCTGATCTCTAACTGGATAATTTCATATTCTAGTCTTTAACAAAGGAAGCCCTACCGGTCTTGGCCTCAACCTACCTCCTCTCCTAATCCCCCACCTCTCACCCTGGGAATCTTACCAGGTTCCCAGAACGTGCTGTGTCATACTCATCTTGTTCTTGCACACCCAATATCATCTGCTAGGAGTCCTCTCCCTTTTCTTCCTGTACAGTAATGTTGTCAACTCCTATTTCAGTTTTTCAGTGAAGCATCCCCTAACCTGCACAAAGAGAAGTGACTGCTCCTTTCTTTGAGCCTCCACTGACCCTAATCTTATTCTCTATAGTACTTTCCACATTGTTCAGCATAAATCATTCACATATGTGTTTCATCCACTGGACTGGTTGCTTCTTCCAAGTATTATTATTTCCACACCTACTGCTTTGTGCACCTAGTGGCACATACAGAAACTCAATAAATGCTTGCTGAATTGAGTTGAGGCAAAAAAGAACTTGGTGAAGGAGTTAGAAGTAGAGAGGGAGTCTTTTGAAAGAGAAGTATGTGCCTGGCACAGAGAGGATGCTTAAAAATAGCAGTTGCCCTGATCTGAAACAGCCTAGTACAGTATCCAAGAGGAAATAATTAAAACATCTGGATAAATAAAGTTTGGCTAATAGACTCAATAGATTCATGGACAGTACAATAAATGAGACTTAGCTTCCTTTAAATGCTTCAGAAACAAAAAAGTGTTGGGGTTAAAGTTAACTAAAATAGTGGCTTTCAAAATTTCTAGCCTAAGACTCTTGGTCACACATGCACAGTTTACCATGTACCAAGCCCTATTAAGAGCCTTTTATAAATGTATTTCAATCTTCACAATAATCACGATAAGATTGACACTAAAATTATCTTCCCTCTTACAGACAAGGAAACTAAAACCAAACAGTTATATGACTTTCTCAAGGTCCCAGACAGTACTTAGTTGAGCAAAGGTTCAACTTCAGGCAATTGGGCTCCAGTCCATTCTCTCAGCACTCAGCTCTGTTGCCTATCGAGGAACTAGTACAAACAGGTGTGCACACAGACACACACAGACACACACTCCTCTAGCCCATCTACCTATGGGAAACTGGTATAAAACTTTCACCAAAATACTCACCCAGACCCATACTCTGTGATATTTTCTTTACATTATATATATTTTTAAAATTCTGGTATGACCTTCTAAATTGATTTCACAACAAAACCAATTCCTTGACCCACTAACAGATAATGAAGCACAAATTTTTAAAACTCCAGATTAGAATATCAATACACTTTCTTTCCCAATGGGGCAGGAGTTCCTTCAGTCAGCATAGTTGTTTACGGAGCAAGAAATCTTGATGATATTGAATGGATTTAAAAGAGTTTAATGATCTTAAACAAAAATAGAATGCACTATTTGGAAATGAAGACTCTTCTTACATGGACCAACATGATTTTTTCCCAGCTGGATTTGGAGAGGATTGAAATACCCCTCCCCAAAGCCCCACACTGCCTGTTAGAATCCTACCCACTCTTAAGACATAACTCAAATCCAGTCCACCAGTAAGCCATTCCTAATCACCAAAATAAATCCCCTGTCCTCCCATAACACTTTTTTCTTTCAGTTTCTGTTCAAATATTTATTTGTTTCCCCAAGGTAATGTACTGGTCTGTGTTCTATCTTAGACTGTAGGGTCCTAAGGAGAGAGATGTTTTTTTCCCTACAGTCATGGGCTGCATAAAGTTTTGGTCAATGATGCACTGAATGCAAGACAGTGGTCTCAAAGATTATAACAGAGCTGAAATTTCTATCCCCTAGCGACATCCCAGCTGTCTTTTTTAAAAAAAAAAATTATTGTGGTACAATGCATACATTTATGGTGATGCAGGTGTGAAGAAAACTACTGCGCTGCTAGTCATATAAAAGTATAGCTCGTACAATTATGTACAGGGCATAATGCTTGATAATAAGTGACTATGTTACTGGTTTATATATTTATTACTCTATACTTTTTACTCCTATTTTGGTGTATGTTCTTTCTACTTATTAAAAAAAGTTTGCTGCAACAGTATGCTGTGTTGTTCTGGCAACAGTCTCATACATTTCATGGGGGTTTTTTTAGTGTTGTTCATGTGCAGTTGTCTCCATTTTCCTGCCACATTTCATGTTTACAAAGTTTCTTGATTGCATCCCTTTCTCTCATGCTTGATTTAATCTCATGTTGTTTTGTACAGTCACATGTTTTATACACTTGCTGCCTAGGAGCTAGGGGTTCCAACACCACACAGGCTGGGTCTGCAGAAGACTCTACCATCTAGGTTTCTGTGAGTGTGCTTTTATGATGTTTGCACAATGGCAAAATTGCTTAACAACGTTGTTAAGTGGCAGAAAATTGTGCTTCATACCTCTTATGGTACATTGCACACAGAATGTGTAATGACATTTGTTGAATTGTATTAAATAGAATTGATAGTAATCCCGGAATAGTATTTTGTTGGGAAGAATAAGCAATAGAAGAGTTTCTCAAGGGAATAAAGAAAAGGAAGAATTCTTTTCAGCCTTTCCACAGTATAATAATGGCATTTTCTTTGATTCTTTTGTTTTGGGAAAGGACCATTTTTTCTTTTTTTATGGATAAGTTTTAATTCTTTTTATCTTTTAATCATTTTTATTGTTATTCTCTTACAGTTGTTCCAATTTTTACCCTTTACCTTCCTCCTCCCAACCCCCACAGTTAATGCCCCCACTGTTGTCCATGTCCATGGGTCACTCATAGATGTACTTTGTCTAGTCCCTTCCCCTTCTTTCCACCATTATCCCCCTCCCTACTCCCCTCTAATCACATTCAGTCTGTTCCATGTTTCCATGCCTGTGTTTCTATTTTGTTCATTAGTTTATTTTGTTGGTTAGATTTCTCTTATAGGTGAGATCATATGGTATTTGTCTTTCACCGCCTGGCTTATTTCACTTAGCATAATATTCTCCAGTTCCATCTCTATTGTCACAAAAGGTAGGAGCTCCTTTCTTTCTTCTGCATAGAATTCCATTGTGTAAATGTACCATAGTTTTTGATCCACTCATTTACTGATGGGCACTTAGGCTGTTTCCAGCACTTGGCTATTGTAAATAGGGCTGCTATGAACATGGGGGTGCATAGTTTTAAATGTTTAAATCAGAAAATAATTTTAAAATTCAACAAAGAAATTACATAAAATTCTTTTTTTAGTATATCAATTACTATATTAAAAATTAACTTATTACCTGAGATTTCTAAGTGGATCTTCACCTACTTTCAAGAATGACAGTTTGTGCATTTTATGTTGCAGTGCAGTTTGTAATTAAGGGCCTCTGCTTCACTTACTATAGTATATAGTATACAGTATATAGTATACTATATACTATAGTATATATAATGTATATATACTATATACTATACTATATATACAAATATTCTATACTATATACCATATACTATAGTATATAGCCTACAAAATGAGAAAATGTGGTGTAAAGCAGATTATACTAGAGAAAATAACAGTGGAGAGCTTAATGAAATCTTTATTCAATACTAAATAGAGAAAATGGGAATATTTGAATTTAGGTCCCTTAAATTACAAACTTATAACAGCTGCAAAATGTTTCAAGAAAAGCAGGGATCATGGAACAGAATAACTTTGTCAAGAACAACGTTTTGCAGCACTGGTTACCTCCAGATTTTCTGCTTAGATGAGAGTGTCTGAAGCCATTCTTTGATATGGATTTTCAAAATTCATATAGTACTTACAAATTTACCAGACATTGTTCTGACTACTTTATAAAAGCTAACTCTTATAATACTCTTGACAATCCTACAAGGTAGTTACTAATATTTTATGGATAAGGAAACAGGTACAAAGAGTTAAATGACTTGTGACTTGTCCAAATTCACACATACAGAGTAACAGAGCTAGAATTCCAACTTCAGAGTTTTTGCTCTAACGCTATGCTGCCTCAGGCTCCATAAAGGCCAATAATGAGTAGGTTTTTTTAAGTGTATTTTATTGATTATGAGATTATAGTTTTCCCAATTTTTCCCTTTTATCACCCCTCCACCCTGCACCCCCCAACCCTCCACCATTCCCACCCCCTTAGTTCATGTCCATAGGTTGTACACATAAGTTCTTTGAATTCTCTGTTTCCTATACCATTTTTGACCTCTCCCCATCTAGGGGATGTATTTTAGGCCTACCCGTTATGGTTCTTCTTCCTTGAACCTTTTCCCTCCATTCTTCCCCCCACCAACTGAAAACCTCCATGTGATGTCCATTCCTCTGATTCTGTTCCTATTCTAGTTGTTTGCTTAGTTTTTGTTTTCAATGTTTTAATTTTTTTAAGTTCATTTGTTGATAGCTGTGAGTTTGTAATCATTTTACTGTTCATAGTTTTTTATCTTCTTCAGTTTTTTAGATAAGCACCTTTAACATTTAATATAATAAGGGTTTGGTGATAATGAGTAGTTTTGAGATAACAGTGACTTCCTCTGGTACATTCTTACCCAGACAGCCTAATAAGCAGCACCATGCTGAGGAAGGCCACTATAGTCACAAGAATGTAAATGCTATTTGTTGACTCTCAGCTTTCAAAAGCAACTGAGAGACAAAGGAAAGGAAATCTTACAGTTATAAGACAGGAAGTAAATATCACCAGTCCTAACACTGTGAAAGCAAATGTGCAGATAGTAGAAGCTGGGAGGTAGAAATGGACAGCTGAGGAAAAGAATAGGTTATACTTTCCTCTTACAAAATCAGAAGGCAAAAGTATTAACAGGTAGTTGCTGAAATAATAAATAAAAAGTGTAAAAGTTTTAAACATAACTATACAAAGTAATAAAGCTAATGACATAATTATATTGAGAATACATATATAGGGAGAGGGAGTTAAAGAAGTGAGCTACATCCTCAGCTGTTAGAGGAGAAAACTGACTGATAATATCTACTATTGATTAATCAGGAAATGGCACTGTGAGTCTTTATTAGAGACTTTTAGGTTGCCTCTGCAATAGACAGCTAAATGGATTAAAAGTAGTTGATCTGAGGAGTAAAAGGCTGCACTAAAGACTGCATGTTTAGTATCTGCCCAGCTGAATCATCTTGAAAAACAAAAACAGGATATTGCAAGATGGCTGCAGAGTAGCTGGAAGCTGCATCTGCTTGCTCCCAGCCCCAGACTGAACTTGCAGTTAAACTGCAGAGTAATCAACTTGAAAATCAGTTGAAGTGTAGCTGACCTAAAATTTTATAAACAGGCGCACAGAGGAAGACACGGAGAGGGTGAGCCCTCGTGCAGGCGTGGCAACTGGGAAGTCAGAGGGACATTGGGGCAGCAGAGCTCCCTCCCCCTGGAAGCATGAGGTCTCAGTCCCATGCAGGGTTCCCCAATCCAGAGCAACAAGAGATGGGACGGGAAGCTTGCATAGCATCAGGTAGTGGAAATCAGTGGGGATTTGGTCCACTTAGGAGACTTGGAGTACACCATCCCAGGGAAAAAGCTAGGGCATTGTTAAACCTCCAGCTTGGCAAGTTCCCTCTGATCTGTGACTGCTGGAGGGGCTACCCACTGGCAGTATCCAGCTAGAGGAGGGGTCTGCTCTGTACACGCAGCAGTGACTTTGAGTGTCCTTCTCTGGAAGGACATTGGACAGAGAGCCGGTCAGAGTCTAGACTGGGTGGCTTGAGGAAGAGGACCAGTATTGCTGATTTCTAGCACAGTGGCAGTGCCCCTCCCACCACCTGCCCTGTCCTGCAGTCTTCGGAGGCAAAGAGGTACAGCACTGAGCTGGGAATTTGGCCCTACCCTGCTTGGTTAGACAGCACTGGGGAGCTAGACATTTGGCCCATTCAGATCCCCAGTGGATCTGGGCATTTCAGTGCTGCCCTCCTGTTGCTGGCCCCACATGAAAAGATTGGAGTGCCAAGAAGGCCTGATTTTTTTTAATCCCCTTCTGCTTGATGGTGGTACAGGGGTGGCAGCAAGCCACTCAAAGCTGGGTTTTTGTGACTGTGTCTCCCAGGTGGGTGTCTGTCTGGGAGTCTGATGGGCATGTGCTAGACTCTGCAGCTGCATTATGGGGAAGAAGAGCCAAGTTCTGCATGGACTTCAGCTGGTACAGCCAACAAGGGAAGAGGAAGTGCACACACACCCCTCCTACAGAAAATGAGCATACCCCCAGGACTGAATCACCCCGGCTAGATTCCCAGATATCCATACTGAATGCGGTTCTATGGCAAAGGGAGAGCAGCTCAGTAGGGGTCCTTCAAAGGGCAAGACAGGAGGCAGACACAACCTCTGAGATCCGGAATCCCCACCTGCTGGTCTACTAGAAGCTATACCCTGACAAGCTTGCCAAGGGCCAGCAGGGACAGTGTCTGACATTGGCTTGCAACACAACCGTCTCAGGAGGCCTGGACCCACGCAACAAGTGGCCAGCTTTGGACAACACTGGAGCAGGATCCAATGGACTTCACAAACAGCTATCCACAGGGTCACCACATCAGGTTCAGCAATCTACTGAAGAGAACCACACTTTTTTAAAAAATCTTTTTATTTTTTTTCTATTTCATTTTTTCTTTTCTTCTCTTTTTCCTTTCATGTCTCTTATTCTTTCTTTCCTTTTCTTACTCAATTTTCTCTGTTTTTTATTTTTCCCCCACTTTTAATTTCCTATTCTTTATTTTATTTTTATTTTTCTGAACATATATTTTTATTATTTTAATTTTTATTATTTTTTTCTTTTTTTCTCTTCCTTCTTTCCTCCTTTCTGTTTTTCCTCTCTCTGATTCTTTTTGAGTCTTATCTTTGATTATTCATTTTTCTTTCTTTCTTTGTTGCTTTTTTGTCTCTTTTTTCTTCTCGTCTTTTGATATCTTCACCAGAGACATTTTTTTCATTGTTTCAGAGAAAGAGGAAGGGAGAGATGAAGAGAGAGAAATACTGATGAGAAAAATAAGCATTGGTCAGTTGTCCCCCTCATGTGCCCAGGCAGGGGATTATACACACCAGGACCAAGGGATGAACATGTAAACCAGAAATGTGCCCTGACTGGGAATTGAACCCACAACCTTTCAGCTATGGGATGATGCTCCAAACCAACTGAGCTGCAATGACCAGGACTCTTTTTTCTTTTCTTCTTAATTTTTTGGTTGTTTTGTTGGTAGTGGTGGTTTGTATCTTTTATTGAGTTGTTTTTGGTTTGATTTTGTATTGGCTTCTTTGGTTCTGTCAGCACCTGTACAACAGTTTGCACAATGTGGTCAGGGTTGAGCCTCACAGTCAAGCAGCCTGAGAACAAGCCCACCCATGAATGGGTCAACAACCATCAAGGTGGGTAGAGGTGGAAGAGGGCATAAGGGGGAAATAGTAATGGAAAAACTGCAATTAAGAAAGTATTTTAATTTTTAAAAAAGAACAAATTACAACAGGAGAGCCCACATAACCCACACAAAGGAAATTCCTAGAGCACCCAGCTCAGAAGATCAAAGAGATTGTATCCTGGGGGAAAGGGATCCCCCAGGATACCTATGACTGAAGGCCACGCTCCCAAGTCTGGGAGTACTAGCAGTTCTATTTAATACATAGAAACAAACACAAAGATACAGCTAAAATGGGGAGACAAAGAAACAGGGTCCAAATAAAAGGACAGGAGGAATCTCCAGAAAAAGAGCTAAATGAAATGGAGCTAAGCAATTTATCAGAATCAGAGTTCAAAGTAATGGTTATAAGGATGCTCATCAGCATGAAAAGGGACATAGATACCATGAAAAAATAACCAATTGGAACTGAAGAAAAACATATCTGAAATAGAATACACTGGAAGGAATAATCAGTAGGTTGGATGAAGCAGAGGATCAAATCAACAAATTAGAAGACAAGGTACAAAAAAAACAGATCAGCAAAAGAAAAAGAGAATTAAAAACCAGGAAGATAGTTTAAGGGATGCTTGGGACAACATGAAACACAACAACATCTGCAACATAGGGGTACTAGAAAGAGAAGAAAGAGAGCTAGGGATAGAGAATCTGTTAGAAGGAAAAAAATGACAGAAAACTTGCCTAATCTGGTGAAGGAAAAAGTCATATGAGATCAAGAAGCACAGAGTGTCCAATGAAGATAAACCCAAAGAGACCCACACAAACACACATCATAATTAAAATGACAAATGTTAAAGACATGGAGAGAATTTTGCAGGCAGTAAGACAGAGTCAGTTTCCTACAAGAGAGTTCCCATAGGGCTGTCTGCTGATTTATCAACAGAAACACTACAGGCCAGGAGGGAATGGCATGAAGTATTCAAAGTAATGAAAAGCAAGGATATGAAACCAAGAATGCTCTATCCAGCAAGGCTATCATTTAAAACTAAAGGTGAAATAGACAGGTTCTCAGACAAAAAACAACAACAACAAAAAAAAAAAACAGTTAAAGGAGTTCATTACTACTGAACCAGCATTGCAAGAAATGTTAAAGGGACTGCTATAAGAAGAAGAATAGAGAGAGGGGGCAACATAGGCATAAAGAATAAAAATGGCAATAAATAAGTACTTATCAGTAATAACCTTAAGTGTAAATGGATCAAATGCTCCAATCAAAAGACATAGAATAGCTAAATAGATAAGAAAACATGACCCATGTATATGCTGTCTACAAGAGACTCCCCTCAAAACAAAAGACTCACATAGGCTGAAAATGAAGAAACAAAAAAAAATATTCCATGCAAATGGAAATGAAAAAAGCTTGGTAATAATACTTACAGCTAACAAAACAGACTTCAAACCAAAGGCCATAACAAAAGACAGAAAAGGTCACTACATAATACTAAAGGGATTGATCCAGCAAGAGGATATAACCCTGGTAAACATATATGCACCCAATATAGGAGCACCTAAACATATTTTTTAAAAAACCTCTCAGTGGACATGAAGGGAGAGATCGACAATACTACAGAGAGATCGACAGTAGGGAACTTTAACAACCCACTGACATCAGTGGATAGATCTTCCAGATGAAAACATGTCAGCAAGGAAATGGCAACCATACACAACACTGTAGATCAATTGAATTTAATTGATATTTATAGAACATTTTATCCCAAAGCAGCAGAATATAAATTCTTCTCAAGTGCACTTGGAACATTTTCAAATATGGACCACATGTCAGGACACAACATAAGCCTTAACAAATTCAAGAAAATTGAAATCATATCAAGCATCTTCTCAGGTCACAATGCCATGAAATTAGAAATCAACTTGAAGGGTAAATGGAGTCAGTCAGGCTCCCTCACCCAGATGTCTGGGCAACTAAGAGAAGCAGTATTCCCACATGCACAGAATCACACCTTGTTATACAATATCTTGGCAGTCTGCCAGCTTGGTGAGCATGTAGTACATAAGGGAGTTGGGACTACCTGCCAGTGCAACACCCAGCTTGTGATTTGCATGGATTACCCCACCCTAGCATAAAGGCATGCCAGACATTTCTATGGCCCTATGAATTTTCTTCTATCTGACCAAATCCCATGAACCTGCCTGACCTTGAAAGGCTGAAGCACAATTCGTGCCATCAGCAGGATTCGTCACAGTATGGTATGACTATAGAGGAGCTGTTGGCCCCCTTGGTCTGGGCTGTGGAAAGGTGGATGGTCATCGGTATGTGGTATCTGGTGGTGAGTCTCCCAGCAGCATGGGTTCCCCTCCAGAATTGGCCCAATGTTAGTGGTGCACCCAACATGGTAGAGAAGGCCCTGCAGGTGGCAGGGGAGACCCTGGAGAAGCCAAGTGCCCGGTGGCTGCAGGGGCCATGCTCTGGGTGCTCATGACCCAGTTTCTTTCAGCTTTGTGAGCTGAGACAGAGACTGCACTTTGCAACACAGCAATTTACATGAACACTGAGGCAGAAAGAAAGCCTCAAAGGCTTGACTCAAATCTGTGCCCTGGAGGAAGACCTCTGAACAGCAAAGCCTCAGTGATCCCCCTCCCCAATAGTAGTGAACAATTCATTAGAAGAGGAGGGGAATTGCCACTTCTGTACCCCCTTCCCTTCCCCGGCCCCACACAAACATGGAACACAGTTGCCGAGAGCAACTGGGCCTGAAGACTGCAACCAGGGTTGGGTGCTCTGGTGGTGGCCCTGGCACCCGGAAAGCTCTGTTCTGAGCCCGCCGATCAGAACAGATGGCAGCAGCAGAGCAGAGAGAGGTGGCCAGAGCCACAGAAGCTGCGGTGGCAGTGGGGCAGCCCAAGGAAAAGAAGCAGCAGTCAGGAAGGACGGTGTCTTGAATTCCCTCTGTCTCGCAGTTAAAGAGTGACTACACGTGACTGAAAGCTGAACAATGTTTCTTGTGGCCCCAGAAGAAGAAGGTGGCCAGAGGTGAAGGAAAAAACTTGGCAGTGTGCCCTGAGAGGACCATCCTGTGTGTCTGGAGGATCATTTGGCTGTATCAACATCCTGAGAAGAGGGAGGAAATATCTTTCAACCATTTGAAGGGAGGAAGGGCCAGAACCCATCTATAGGGGTTGGGCAGGGACTGGAAAAGATGAAGGCTGAGCAGTTCTCCCTGGGTAGTGGGTGACTGACCCCCATGAGTATACTGTGTATGTGTCCCCCATTCCTGAGTATATCCTGGGCATTAATGTGCTCCAAGAATTGTGGCTATAAACCACTATGAAAGAGCTCCAAATGTTTTTGGGGCTGCTGGGGATCCAGAGTGCTCTGGATCCTGCTAGACCCTCTGAGCTAGATGTACATGTGACACAAGAAGGCTTTGGGTGCTATTGGAACAGCTACATCAACTCTTGGGTTTCTGGTCCCAACTACAGAAAGGAGCAGAGGTGTGGTACTACCTGAAAAGCAACTGGCGGCAGTGTATGCAGCCCTGTTGGCTATGGAAGCTATGAAAGGAACTGCCCCTGTGACCATTGCAGGTTGGGCCCAAGACTGAATGGCCAAGCCTCCCAATGGGATGGCCAAGATGTCCATGTTGGTTAAGTGGGGGGGCTTATCTGCAACAAAGGACTATTGTGTCAACTAGCTCCCTACAGGCCCAGTTGCAGAAAGTATTGGGCCCTGTCTCCTATGTAGAAGAAAAATCTACTGCTCCTGCACCTACAGAAGAAATAGAGACAAGCCTCTTCCATGAAGGGCAGGCACCTATTCCCTCAGATGCATGGGGTACTGATGGGTCAGTAGGGGCCAGCCTGCCATATGGACTGCTGTGGCAATTCATCCAGAAACAAACACAATCTGGTTTGACACTGGAGCAGGTCAGAGTAGCCAGTGGGCAGAACTGAGAGCCATGTGGCTCATGACTGCTAATGAAGCACCGCCCCTATTTGCACAGAGATTTGGGCAGTGTACCAGGGGGCTAACATTGTGGATCTCTATATGGCATGCAAATAAATGGGTGGTACATCCATAGGCCATTGTGGGGGCAGGCCTAATGGCAACATATCTGGGAATTATACCACTGGAAGCAAATTACTATATATTGCATGACGGGCATGCATCTTTTGCTTCTCCTGGGAATGATGAGGCTGATACATTAACCAAGATTTGATGGTTGGAAATGGTACCTAATGGTCCATCAGGAAGAGAAGTAGCCCAGTGGCTACACTATTGCCTCCTGCATGGTTGACAGAAGTCCATGTGGTCTACTATAAAAGCTTGGGGGTTAGCAGTCACCTTAGCAGAGGTATAGGAAGCTTGTGAGACCTGTGTTGTCTGCTCACAAGAGCATCCCTGGAGACCTGTGGGAACTACTGGGCAGGTGGTGTGCAGACAAGTACTGCTGACCCAGTGGCAGGTTGTTGTGGTTGGGCCCCTGCCTAGTTCAGAGGAGTATGTTATCACATGTGTGGACATGGCTACTAGACTTATAGTGGCATACCCTGCACAGCACCAAGATCAGAATGCAGTAGTCGCTGCACTAGACCATTTATGCACTGCCTATGGCTGACCCTTGATCACTGAAAGTGATCAAGGGATGCATTTTACTGGGGCCTTGGTGTAACAATGGGCCTGAGACCTGCAGATTGACTGGATGTTTCATGTGGCCTATCACCCCCAAGCTGCTGGGATGACTGAACGGTACAATGGTCTCTTAAAGCAAGACCTGAAAGCCATGGCTGCCACTCCTACGCTAGGGGGGTGGACAAAATGCTTACGAACTGTCCTCTGGACTCTGAATGAGAGGAGTCAGGTGGGGCCCAGCTCCAGTGGAAGCACTGCTCCACTGGACTGCAGCTCTAATTCAGCTGCAGGTGCAGACTAAGAGTGCTTTGCTGAAACCAGGCATGGGAAAACAAGGAAATATTCTCTTGCCTGCACCTGAGGGCCTAGAGCAACGACAGGCAGCCACTTGGACGTGGCTATGGGCAATAAAAGCCCCTCACATGTGTTGGGTGGCTCTTGTTGCCCCTCGGGGACAAGGGGTTGGGAGAAGTTTGCAAACAGTGCCCTGGGTGATTGGGTATTCATGCCTAGGGAGGCCCCTTCTGCCAGCCACTGTCTTACTGGCTGAGCAGAAATTTGCTTGTATATTGCCTGAGGGTCATGATTTGCCATTGTTAGTTCCAATAACTGCTTTGTCTTTTCACCCCTAGAGCACAAAGTAACACCTTAGTGGACTGGGTATATATACCTATGCCTCAGTGGCTACCAATCAGCATGCTGGGTCTGCACTGAACTCTCCCTGAGCATAGCTGCTGGCCTCCCATGGTGCATCTCTCCAGCTTCTGCCTCCAATTGGACTTGGTTGCAGCACCAGTGGAATAGTGCACATCCCTTCTGGAATGCAACCTGGATGGTAATCTGCATTGGGGTGGAGCAGCAGTGTGACTGGCTCTGGCCATTAGTTGGCTGCTCCATGTGGGACGGCTCAGGATTGGATCACAGTTGGGACAGTAGAGTTGGCTGGGCCAGCCCCTCTCTGTGTTAAGAGGTTCAAGGAATGGGTCCAGGTAGACTAAACTCCTGAGGATCTGTGTCAAAGACTCATCCTCCTGGTCATTCCTGGGAGGCATGAAATAGTGCATGTGCTGAGGTTCCCACAGGGGCCCTCTGGCTGTGCAGCTCACATGGGTGCCCTCACTTTCATGGGGCTCAGACTGGCTGTTGTACCTAGGGGTGGCCTTATTTGTTGCTTGCTGCTGTAGCTTGTACTGCTGCTGTGGCATGTGGGTGCAGGGCGCTGTCCTCCTCACCAAGGGACTCTCACAGAAGACACCCTTGCATACATTGTATGGTGAGGAACCCAGAAGGGGTTGATTGTAGGGTAAATGGAGTCTCTCAGGCTCCCTCACCCAGATGTCTGGGCAACTAAAAGAAGCAGTTTTCCCCTAACATTGAGAATGGGCCCAATAAGCAGTATTCCTATAACCTTGACTGGGCCTGCATGCACAGCATCACACTGTGTTATACAATATCTTGGCATCCTGCCAGCTTGGTGTGCATGTAGTATATAAGGGAGTTGGGACTTCCTGCTGGCGTGACGTGCGGCTTGCTTGGTGTGTGTGGATTGTGCCATCCTAGAATAAAGGCATGCCAGACATTCCTATGGCTCTATGAATTTTCTTCTATCTGACTGAATCCTGTGTGAACCTGCCCAGCCTTGAAAGGCTGCAACACACAACTACAATAAAGAAATTCAAAAACATTCCAACATATGGAGTACTAATAGCATGTTATGAAACAATGAGTGGGAAGTAGTGAGATCAAGAAGGAAATCAAAAACTACCTGGAAACAAGTGAAAATGAACACACAACAACCCAAACTCTAGTGGGGCGCAGAGAAAGCAGTCCTGAGAGTTCGGAGCATTACAGGCCTACTTCAAGAAGCAAGAAAAATCTCAAATAAAAAATCTAAACCTACATCCTAGAGAATTAGAAAAAGAACAACAAGAAAAGCCCAGAGTAAGTAGAAGGAGGGAAATAATAAAGATCAGAGTGGAAATAAATGACATAAAGAGTATAGAAAGCAATTCAAAAGATCAATGAACCCAAGAGCTGGTTCTTTGAAAAGATAAATGAGATTAATGAAACTTTAGCCAGACTCATCAAGAAAAAAAAGAGAGGCCCCAAATAAATAAAATCAGGAATGAGAGATGAAAAATAACAACTGACAACAAAGAAATGCAAAGGATTGTAAGAAAATACTATGAAAAACTACATGCCAAAAAAATTGAGCAACCTGGGTAAAATGGACAAACTCCTAGAAACATGCAATGTTCCAAAATTCAATCAGGAAGAATCAGAAAATCTGACTAGACTGATAACAACTAATGAAATTGAAGCAGTAATCAAAAAACTCCCAGCAAAATAAAAGGCCTGGACAAGACAGCTTCACAGGTGAATTTTACCTATGAATTCAAAGAACACCTGACTTCTGGTCAAGATGGAGGCATAGATAAATGTGGCTCATCTCCTCACACAACCACAGCAAACTTACAACTAAAATACAGAACAACAGTCACTCAAAATCAACAGAAAATCGATCTTTGTGGAGGTCCAACAACCAAAGAATTAAAGACACCACATCCATCCAGATGGGTAGGAAGGATGAAAGGGAGAAGTGGAGACAACCATCTGGTTCCAAACACACATGTGGTGGACATAAAATAGGGATATCTTGGGAGTGAGGGGACCCACCCTCACACCAGACCACCCAGCCCAGGGTTCCGGTGCCAGGAAGATAAGTCCCCATAATTTCTGGCTGTAAAAACTGTGGGGGCTGGATCAGTGGAAGAAACTTCAGGATTCTTAGTCATCTCCTCTGAAAGGGCCTCGAACTGCACACAGACTTACGTAAACTCACTTCCTCTGGCTAACCAATCACGTGCGGGGTCTGCACTGAACACCAGAACCAGGACAGCAGCTTGAAGGGCACCAGTGGCATATGGGGAGGAAGTGAAGTGTCTGGCATCAGGGCAAGAGCTGGGGGTCAGCTTTCTTCTACAGAGAACTGCAGACAGTGGCCATTGTACCTTGTCTGAGCCCTCCCACACAGAGCCACAGTGCTGTGGCACCATATCTGAACTCCATCATCCTGGCTCACACACCCTGATGATTACCTAAGGTCGGCCCCCTCTAACATACAGGCCCACCCAAGTAATCCTCCCACCCCGGAAAAAGTGGCTTTTCCTTATGGAGGGATGGGCTAAGCACCAGGCTTCAGACCTCTCTAAATCTGCTCAATACGCAACAGCTGAACCCAGCCCCTGTGCCTCTTGCTGAATGGCCCCAGGCCTGGCACTAGCAGCAGCCATCTGAAGATCCCTTTACAGGTTAAGCTAAGGAGCCCCAGGCAGAACACAGGAAGAGAATGACCTTGTACTGTACCACTCTGGAAATCTCAGAGTCTGTGCACCCAGTAGACAGTTACAGACCACATTGGAGCACCACCCAACTACCTCCATGAGCCAAGGGTAGAGGTGGTGGCTGGCCAAGGGTCTCAGCCAGTTCTACCAGCTATCTGGACTGGGTAAATTTCTACCATTGACTTGCTGACAGTAATCAAGACTCATTTGCACGAAGGATGGACCTCAAGTACCCAGCTTGGGAAATAGGGCAGGACGTGCCATTACTGTACCTACTACAATAGGCTATACTACCAAGACACGGACTCAAAGCAGCTCTACCTAATACACAGACACAAACACAGGGGGACTGCCAAAATGAGGAGACAAAGAAATATGGAAAAAATGAAAGAAGAGAACAAAACTCCAGAATAAGAACTAAACAAAATGAAGATAAGCAATCTATCAGATGCAGAGTTCAAAACACTGGTTATAAGGACACTCAAGGAACTCTCAGTAGGTACTTCAAGAGCATAACAAAAACACAGGAAGAAATGAAGCATATACTAACGGAAATAAAGAAAAGTTTACAAGGAATCAACAGAAAAATGCATGAAGCCAATAATCAAATCAATCATTTGGAGCATAAGGAAGAAAAAACATCTAGTCAGTTCAGCAAGAAGAAAAAAGAATCCAAAAAATTGAAGATAGTGCAAGGAGCCTCTTGGACAATTTCAAACATTCCAACATTTGCATCACAGCGGTGCCAGAAGGAGAAGAGAAAGAGCAAGAAATTGGAAATCTATTTGAAAAAAAATGAAAGAACTCCCTAATTTGGTGAAGGAAATAGAGATGCAAGTCCAGGAAGCACAGAGAGTCCCAAACAAGATGGACACAAAGAGGACCACACCAAGACACATCATAATTAAAATGCCAAAGGCTAAAAATAAAGAGAGAGTCTTAAAAGCAGCAAGAGAAAAGCAGATAAATACCTATAAAAGATTTACTATAAGACTGTCAGGTGATTTCTTCAAAGAAAATTTACAGGCCAGAAGGGACTGGCAAGAAATATTCAGTGATGAAAAGCAAGGACCTACAACCTAGATTACTCTATATAGCAAAGCTTTCATTTAGAATTGTGGGGCAGATAAAGTGCTTCCCAGACAAGATAAAGCTAAAGGAGTTCATCATCACCAAACCATTATTATATGAAATGTTAAAGGAACTTATTTAAGAAAAAGAAGAAGATCAAAACTATGAACATTAAAAGGTCAATAAATATGTAACTATCAACAACTGAATCTGTGAAGCAAAGTAGCAAAAAGCAGAACATAAACAGAATCATAGATATGGAGAATGTTGGGATGGTGACCAGGGGGGCAGGGGTCTGGCAGAATGGGGGAAAAGGTGCAGGGATTAAGAAGTACAAACTAACTAGTATTTACAAAATAGTCAGGAGTTGTTAAGAACACGTATAGGAAATGGAATTGCCAAGGAATTTATATGCATGACCCATCGACACGAACAAAGAAGGTGGGATCTCCAGAGGGAGTGGAGGTTGCTGGGTGGAGGAGGGCAAAGGGGAAAAAATTGGGACAACTGTAATAGCATAATCAATAAAAAAGTCAAAAATGAAAATAAACAACTTTTATTTTTGACAACTTTTTATATGCTAAAAAGAAAGAGCTAACACCTATCCTCCTCAAATGATTTAAAAAACTCAAAAGGAGGGAAGACTTCCAAGCTCTTTGTACAAGACCAGCATCATCCTAATTCCAAAACCAGCTAAAGACACCACAAAGAAAGAAAAATATAGCCCCATATCCTTGATGAACTAGATGCTAAAATCCTCAAGAAAATATTAGCAAAGTGAATCCAGCAATACATTAAAAAGATCATACACCATGACCAAGTGAGATATATTCAAGGGATGTAAGGTTGCATAATTTCTGTAAATTGAAAAATGCGATACATCACATAAAAAAGATACATCACATAAAAATCACATGATCATATCAATAGATCCCAAAAAGCACTCAATTATACCCAGCACCCATATATGATTAAAACACTCAGCAAAGTAGATAGAGGGATTATACTTCAATATAATAAAGGCCATATATGAAAAACCTACAGCCAACATTATACTCATAGGCAAAAACTAAAAGCGTTTCCCTTAAGATCAGGAATAAGACAGGAATGACTACTTTTGCCACTCCTATTTAACATAGTCCTGGCCCAGATGTGGAAATCCAGCCCTGTGCTCATCCGTGGGGCTACTGTTTGCCTCCACCTCTGGGACCTGCAGGGACTGCCTGTGTGAGAATGTTGTGTTTTATTAAAGTGTGCTGTGGCTTAAAATGTTCAAAATCCAGTGAAGATGGCAGCGAGGTAGGTGGGAGCGGAGTCCACTTCCCCCTGAGCACAGGCGAAACACCTAGCAGATCTTTTGGGGAACCAGAGGGAACAGCCAACAGTATCCCAGCATATATGAAGGTTGGAGGGCAAAATTGTAGAAGACACTGAAAAACAAATAGTAAGGAGATTACTTTGGGACGGTAAGGTCACTGGAGCAGCACAGGGACCAGAGCTGCTGCAGTCCCCAGCCTGGTGCCTGCCAGGCCTGACTAACTCGGGATTCTTGGAGGACAGCCAGGTCAACAGCTCTATCTGCCAAACAGGGAGGATAGAGTGACACCAGAATGGACCTGGATGCTTGAAGTTGCTGGGGGGAATAAAAACATAGTGGCAGACACACAGGGGCGGTGTTCACCCGCTGAGATTATGGACACCAGCTGAGTCATTACCGGAAAAATTGGGGCAGCTGGGTGATGCCTGGACAAGGGAGAAGAGTTGGGCCTTCATGGACCCTGACCCTGAGAGTCTCTGGTCTTGCTGGAAAGTTGGGCTGTGTGAGAGGCTGTGCACTTGCTGGGAGCGGCAGGCTTGAACAGGAGGATTTTGTTTGAAAAAGAGGCTCTAGGTGGCTGCTTAGGAAACTCTCCTGGGGTGGCTGCCCCCATGCAGCAGCCTCTGCCATCCCCACTCCCCCCCCACCACATGGGCAGACACCGCACCCCACCAGCTGCAGCCTTAGCCCTGCACCCTCCACCTGCCACTGAAGCATCTGCACCCCCACCTGCACCCCACCTCCATTGACTCAGCCTAAGCCTTGCTCCCTCTGTAACAGTGGCCACGCCCCTGCCCCTGCAGCCACAATGGTGCCCCTGCCCTGTGCAGTCAGTCTGTCTTGCTAAGAGGAAGGAGGAGGCGCCCTCCAAAGAGGAGAACAGCAAGGGTCAGGGAGTTAGAAGTCCCCAGAAAGACTTAACTCAGTGGGGGAGCTGATCTTCTCAGAAGAGACTTCGAGAGTGCCTAGCACCTAGGACAGCAAAGAGCGAGAAGGTGGTGTGTGAGTTGCCACTAACTGGTGCGCCTCAAGGACAGCACAACTGGTGGATTGAAGGCTCTGGTCTGGCACAGAAGAGTACTGGGGGCCCAGCAGCAAACTGAGGAACTGGGCTGGAGGCTGGGTAATTGTGAGGAGTGTGGCCCAGACCTGGCCCCCATCCTCACAAAACCATAGGAAGGGAGAAAAAGCAAAACCTAACCCCCTCAGCCTGCTGCAGCCAGGAAGACCAGCAGAACTCACTTGGCCAGTTTAAAGTCAGCAGGAGGTTTTTCTTTCTATATATATTTTTTCTTTTTATTTATTTTATTTTTTTTTTATTTTTCCCCAAGTGAGACAATGAGACCTTGGGCTGTGGAAGGACCAGAGTCAGATCCAAAGAGAGATTACAAAACTAATCCTAACAATTGAGAAACTGACACAAATTTCACTTTGCTGTCCCAGAGAACTTGCATGTTATTGTTTATTTGTATTATTATTTTTATTTTTACTTCTTTTATTAGTATTTTTTATTTCTCTTCTTTCTGTTTAGTCTTCTTCATTTAACTTGTTTGTTTAATTGCATTGTTTGACTGGTTTTCCTTGTTTTCTCTTTCATAGTGTATTTTTAATTTTCCTTCTTTCACTTCACTTATGTTCCAATAGCACACTACTCTATGTCCTGTACTTCTTATTCTCGTTATTCAGATCATATAGATTCTGTCATATGATTTTTGTTCCAGTATTATTATAAGTAATTGTTGTTCCATACAACTATAATTACTACAAAGCATCCTCCCACCCCCAGACCTTAGCCCACGTCACTGTCTCCTGGAACTTTATTACTGTTGTGGTTAACTCTTTTTTCTCACACACGATGCCTATTTTCTATCCTTTACTCTCACTATATCTCATAATCTGACCTCCCACAAGCTCACTGTTTTCTGGATTCAAATCACAATCCTTTCCCCCTCTAACAAGAGTCTTATCTTTTTTCCACCCTTTCTAAAAAGTGGCTTGTTGGGTGAAATATCAAGGTTGACACTATACTTACCCAAAGGATCTCCTATCTCTTCTCTATGGATTGGTACTTTAAATTCCATAGAATATACTCCCAAGCTGTCTTCCCCCCGTTTTGCCTTCCCCCTCCAACTGATCACAAAAAAGGTGGGAGCTGTGAACACCAGTATACCTGCTGCAAGAGAGAGACCACCAACAAAGGAACCACCAAAACATAATAAAGGAAGGTGAAGGACTGAGTGAAAGCCACACTAACCTCCACCCAGGACCAATCTGGAATTACAACTAAATGGTGGAGACATTACCCAGAACAAACAACTGAACAATAGCAAGAGAGAAGCCTCAAAACCTCAGACAGATGGAAGAACCAGTTTCAACACAACCTGTCCACACCTGCACAATAGCATACAAGACGTGGTGGGCGGAGTGACCCTCAGTTAACCATCTGAAGGAAAGGATCCACCAAAGAAAGACCCAACAACAATCAAAACCCAAATACATCCAGAGAGGCAACATAAATGACAGCCCAAGAGCAGCAAGTTCAGAGGATCAAGGATACTGCACCACTGAATCTCACAGGTCTCCTACCAGAGAAGTTAACACCATAAACCCAGGAAGTCAGGATAGAACAGTTAGCCAGTGAGGTTAACAAGAAGAGTCTCACAAACAATGGGAAGACAAAGAAATAAACCCCAAACAAAAGGAAAGAAGGAAAACTCACAAAGAATGCTAAATTAAATAGAGGCAAGTCAACTACCAGATATTGAGTTCAAAGCAATGGTTAAAGGAAGCTCAGTGACCTCACTGAGAATTACCAAAAACTACATGGAAACTACGATGAACTCACTGCAAACTATATCAACATGAAAAAGGACATAGAAACTATCAACAAGGGCCAAGAGGAAATGAAGAATACAATTTTGGAATTGAAGAACACAGTAGAAGGAATCAAAAGCAGGCTAGACAAAGCAGAGGATAGATCAGTGAGCTGAAGAACAATAGAACAAAACACCCAGAAAGAGAAGGAAAAGGAAAAAAGACTCAGAAAAAATGAAGAGGTGTTAAGGGAACTGCAGGACAACATGAAACGTAATAATATCCGTATAATAGGGATACCAGAAGTAGAAGAAGAAGAGCAAGGGATAGAAAACCTATTTGAAAAAGTAACGATGGAAAACTTCCCTAATATGATAAGAGAAAAGGTCACACAAATCCAGGAAACACAGAGAGTCCCAATCAAGAGGAACCCAAAGAGGCCCACTTCAAGACACATCATAATTAAAATGGCAAAATTTCAAGACAAAGAGAGAATCTTAAAGGCAGCAAGGGAGAAACAGGAAGTAAGATACAAGGGAGCCCCAATAAGACTAGCAACTGACTTCTCAATGGAATTGCTCAAGGACAGAAGGGAATGGCAAAGAATATTCCAAGTAATGAAAACCAAGGGCCTGCAACCAAAACTACTCTATCCAGCAAGGCTCTTAATTAAAATGGAAGGCCACAGAAGGAGTTTCCCAGACAAAAGAAACCTCAAAGAATACACCTCCTCCAAACCAGACTTGCAAGAGATGCTAAAGGATCTGCTTTAAGAAAAGGAAAAAAAAAGAGTGAGAGAGAGTGAAACACAGCTATGAAGGAAGTAAAATGGCAATGAATAAGTATCTATCAATGATAACCTTAAATGTAAATGGATTAAATGCTCTAATCAAAAGACATAGAATAGCTGAATGGATAAGAAAGTGTGACCCACACATATGCTGCCTACGAGAGACCCACCACAGAACAAAAGACCTACACAGACTGAACATGAAGGGGTAGAAACAAATATTCCAAGCAAATGGACAAGAAAAAAAAGCCAGGGTAGCAATACTCGTATCAGACAAAATAGACTTCAAAAGGAGGGCCATAAAAAGAGACTCAGAAGGTTACTTCATAATACTCAAGGGAAGAATCCATCACGATGATATAAACATTGTAAATATATATGCACCCAACTACATAAAGAAAATCTTGGAAGACTTCAAGAAAGTAATTGACAGAAACACAATTATAGTAGTAGATTTTCAGACCCCACTGTCAAAAATGGATAGATCTTCCAAACAAAAATTCAACAAAGATATTGTGGCATTGAACAAGGCCCTAGATCAAATGGACTTAACTGATTATATATAGAGAGCCTTTCATCCCAAGGAAGCAAAATACACATTCTTTCCAAATGTACATGGAACATTTTCAAAGATAGACCACATGATAGACACAAAACAAGCCTCAACAAATTCAAGAAAATTGAAATCATACCAAGCATATTCTCAGATCACAAGGGATTGAAACTAGAAACCAACCTCAAGGAAAATACTCAAAAACAATCAAACTCATGGAGATTAAATAGCATGCTATTAAACAATGAATGGGTCAAGAATGAGATCAAGGAAGAAATCAAAAAGATTCTGGATACAAATGAAAATGAACTCACAACAATCTCAAACTTATGGGACACAGTGAAAGCAGTCCTGAAAGGGAAATTCATACTGATAGAGGCCTACCTAAAAAATATAGAAACATTTCAAATAAACAGCCTAACACTACACCTACAAGAAATGGAGGAAAAACAACAAAGACAGCCCAGAGCAAGGAAATAACCAAGATCAGAGCAGAATTAAACAACATAGAGACTAAAAGCACAATTCTAAAGATCAACGAATCCAGGAGGTGGTTCTTGGAAATGATAAACAAAATTGACACGCCTTTAAGCAGACTCATCAAGAAAAAAAGACAGAGACCCAAATAAACACAATCAGAAATGAAAGAGGAGAGATTACAAGTGATACCAGAGAAATACAAAGGATTGTAAGAAACTACTACAAAGAACTATATGCCAAGAAATTTGAAAACCTAGGTAAAATGGACAAATTTCTAGAAAAATACAATCTTCCAAAACTGAATGAAGAAGAAGCAGAAAGCCTGAACAGACCAGTAACAGCTGCCGAAATTGAAGCAGTAATAAAAAAACTCGCGACACACAAAATCCCTGGACCAGACAGTTTCTCAGAGAATTTTACAAAGCACTTAAGGAAGAGATAACCCCTATCCTTCACAGATTATTCCAAAAAAATCCAAGAAGACAGAAGACTTCCAAACTCTTTTTATGAAGCCAGCTTCATTCTAATCCCAAAACCAGATAAATACACAATAAAGAAAGAAAACTTCAGGCCAATATTGCTGAAGAACCTACCTGCCAAAATCCTCAACAAAATATTGGCAAACTGCAGCTAGCAATATGTTAAAAAGATCATACACCATGATCAAGTGGGATTCACCCCAGGGATGTGAGAATGGTACAATATTTGCAAATCAATAAACATAATACATCACATAAACAAAAAGAAAGACAAAAAAATCACATGATCATATCAATAGATGTGGAAAAAGCATTTGATAAGGTACAGCACCCATTTATGATAAAAACACTTAGCAAAGTGGGAATAGAGGGAGCATTCCTCAACATAATAAAGGCCATATATGACAGACCTACAGCCAACATCATATTCAAAGGACAAAAACTAAAAGCTTTCCCACTAAGATCAGGAACAAGACAAGTATGTCTGCTTTCACCACTCCCATTCAACATAGTATTGGAAGTCCTAGCCACATCAATCAGACAAAAAAAAAGAAATAAAAGGCATCCAAATTAGAAAGGAGGAAGATAAACTGTCATTGTTTGCAGATGACACGATAGTGTACGTAGAAAATCCTATAGACTCCACCAAAAAACTGCTTGACCGAATAATTGAATTTGCCAAAACAGTGAGATACAAAGTCAATATTTAGACATCAAAGGCATTTTTGCACACCAACAATGAAATATCAGAAACAGAAATCAGGGGAAAAAATCCCATTTGCTATAGCAACAAGAAAAGTAAAGTACCGACTTCCGGCCAAGATGGAGGCATAAGTAGACGCACTGTGCCTCCTCGCACAACCAAGATAGGGACAACAACAATATAGAAACAAAATAACAACCAGAACTGAGAGAAAATTGAAGTGTATGGAAGTCAGACACCCGAGGATTTAAAAATACACACCTTCATCCAGACCAGTAGGAGGGGAGGAGTCGGGTGGGGCGAGGGACGTGGAGCAGAAAATTGAGCAACTGGGCAGCGTGCAAGTCTGCAGCAGGCAGACCCTGGGCACACAAGCGGTGGAGTCTGGTGGGCCCCAGCTAGGGGGTGGTGACTGGCAGACCCAGCGAGGCGGCCATTGTGAAGCAAGGCACTGTGCGCATCTCAGGGTCCCAGCACCAGGAAATAGAGCTTTCGGGCACTGACTGAGGAGGAAGGTCCCCTGGGGTGCACAGGCCCACCCACACCAGAATTAGTGCCAGAGGGGCCCAGTTGGCTTGCGGAAAGCGACGGAAGGGTCTGGGGTCCTACAGAGAGCAGAGCAAGCGCCATTGTTCCTTCTCTGAGCCTGCCGCCACATACAGCATCACAACCCAGCAACTCGGGTGCCCTGCCCTGGTGAACTCCTAAGGCCCCGCCCCTCACTATAGGAGCTTGACAAGACCAAAAAAAAAAAACCAAACAGCCGAAGGATGACTCAAACAGAAGAATTGAAAGCCCCAGAACCCATCCTTTTAAGCGACCAAGAGATAGCCAACCTAACAGATGCACAGTTCAAAGCACTGGTGATCAGGATACTCACAGAATTTATTGGTTTTGGTCGCAAATTAGATGAAAAAATGCAGGCTTATAAGTTTAAAAAATAAGTTTAATGAAGAAAAATGCACAGGGAACCAATAGTGATGGAATGAAAGATGGGTCTCACATCATTGGAGTGGACCAGAAGGAAGAAAAAAATATACAACCAGAAAAGAATGAAGAATTAACAATTCAAAAAAATGAGGAGAAG
>CM052538.1:90635145-90648262 GCA_028533065.1 Trachops cirrhosus
TGGGTAAGAACCATCTGCATTTCACAATAACGCTTTTACTTAAATTACCAATGACTCTCTTTTATAGAGATGAGTGCCCTTCCGGTTAATACTAGCTATAACATCTTGGGCAAGTTACCTAACCTCTCTGTGCCTAACTTTTGGGTAAGAACCATCTGCATTTCACAATAACGCTTCTACTTAAATTACCAATGACTCTCTTTTATAGAGATGAGTGCCCTTCCAGTGAATACTAGCTATAACACCTTGGGCAAGTTACCTAACCTCTCTGTGCCTAACTTTTGGGTAAGAACCATCTGCATTTCACAATAACGCTTCTGCTTAAATTACCAATGACTCTCTTTTATAGAGATGAGTGCCCTTCCAGTTAATACTAGCTATAACACCTTGGGCAAGTGACCTAACCTCTCTGTGCCTAACTTTCCTCAATTATAAAATGGGGGTCACAGCAGTACCTACCTCATAGAGTTGTCATGAGGAGTAAGTGAAGTAATGATGTAAAGTTCTTAGAACAGTTCCTGGTGCTTAGTAGTCACTCTGTAAGAATTAGTTCTTAGCATTATGGTAGAATCACTGATATTATCTATATAATTTTAGTAGCCATTATTAAGAGGATTTAGTAGTGTCAGTTACCTAAATGGAAAATATTCATTTCCAGACTCATTTAGGAATAGGCTCTTTTCTGGAAAAGATAACTTTATTATTTGAAACAATTCCATGTATTTTAAACATAGGTTTTTTTTTTTACTGAAATTTTTCTAAGATGAACTATATGCTTAAACACAGTTTATATAATTACATATGATATCAGATATTTTGAAGTAGCTATTTTGATGTGGCTATCTTGGTATCAGGACAATTTTATGCCACCTAAACAATAAAACTCTCAGTTTGCTTTCATTATTAAGAAATGTGCAATTTGACACTCTCACCCCAGGGAGGGGGGAGGGACAAAATAGGTGACAATGGGGAGGTCAATGATGAAGGAAGGGCCAAGAGGGTCTGGGCTAATACTTTGGCAATGCAAAACAGTAATTTATATTTTGAGTCATGTTAATTTGGGGGCATTACAGCAGCTTCATCAATTTAACCACATAAAATGTCATTTTTCTCAGAATTTAGGGGCATTATTCTGAACAACAGTTTTCCTATTGTGTTAGAGATGTAGATATAGGTACAAATTGTATGTTAATCAAGGGCCAGATAACTTAGCTTGTCTCTGTAATAATTTAAATACAGCCCAATGAAATTCAGTTCTGGCTGGGGAGCCTTCACAGTGGCACATTGAGGTCCTCCTGGGGTGCTGACGGGCCTCCCCCTCCTGACTTCCTCTCTGAGCAAGGTTTAAGGCTTGTTTTGATCTCTGAGGTCAGAAAATCTGGGAGAGTCCCAACTCCATGTGACCTTTGGCAAGAAAGTTAGCCATTCAATGTTTCATATTTCTTGTTAAAATGAGTACACTAAGAGTTGTTAGCTCATAGAATTGTTATGAGAGTTAAGTGAGATAATGAAATTCTGTAAAATACATAGCACTTACATATGTGAAATCTTTTAATAAGCTAATTGCCAGCTCCGTGTTAGTCCCCAAGCACAATGCAGCACTATCTAAAGAAGGGAACTCTGTGAATAGAGACCAGCTTTTATTTGGAGCAAATGTATAACAAAATGCACTGTAACTTTAGGGTCCATCCACCAAAAAGCTTAGTTAGTCAAAGAACAATGAAGATATGGGAGCAATAGAATGGACTGAACATAAAAATAAATAGATGATGTGGCTGGTGTAATGGTGTAATCGGTTTTACATAGTTCCTCACAACCGTCCCTGCATTTGCCAATTAATTAATCTTGTTTTGGGGGGGTTTTTTGCTTACCTTTTAAAGTAGTATTTAAAAAATAGCCCTGGCTGGTTTGTCACTGGTTGTGTTTTTGTTAGCCAAATGCCTCTTGAGCTATATTCAATAGAGCAAAGTCAAGAGACTAAATTGCAAAATAATACTTTTACCTAGCAAACTTTCAAGCAGAACTATTTTGAAGTAAAGTACCTAAAATTAAAAGGTTCTTTTTTTCAACTTTGTACACAGATTCAACACTACTTTTTTCCCCACAGCAAATAAAAAATACATACTTCTTTAACAGTCATTGCATGCAAGCCTGCCCTCATACTTCTTAATGATGTAGACATTTTTCTTATTTTATTTTTAAAGGTGAAGGCAGAAATTGGGGATGTTAGTATTCTAGTAAATAATGCTGGTGTGGTCTATGCATCAGATTTGTTTGCTACACAAGACCCTCAAATTGAAAAGACTTTTGAAGTTAATGTACTTGCACACTTCTGGGTAAGTATAATTTCCTTTACAAAAGCATTCCCTTTTGTAAGACTCAAAGATTAAGTTTAAAGTGAAGCTTTCAGGAGACATAAGGACATATCAACTCCATACTAAAGTTTTCTCCAGGTACCAGGGATAACATACAAAAAGATCATTTTTCATGCTACAATCAGATCTCATCAGTTATTCTTCCTCCCCCCAATAAAAATATACATAATCATAATAAATAATAAACTTAAGGCGCTATATATAATGTTTTAATTCTAAGCTAGATTCTCATATCTCTGTTTAGAGATGGAGGAGGGATTAGGGACCGTCTGCGTCATCTGTGATTCTGTAAAAGGGGAACCCAGGTTGCTTTCAGACTCTCATGAGACCCAGGCCTCCTGTTACATCCTGGCCTCTAATGCAAACTTTATTATGAAACTCACCAATGAAGGTCTTCAATACATATACACACAGAGTTTCTGAAGAGTCTAAATACTGCCCACCTAGCCAGTTTCTAAAAGGGTCCCTGAAGGTTTTCTTGGGTGTGAGTTTGGGATGAGTAATCTCAAGAGAATATTGGAGTTAGTCAGTGAAAATGCAGCATTATGTTTACATTCCTAAGTTATTCACATCTGTCTTTGTATTTTTATGACTTATGAGTTTTCCCATCTTTCTGCCTCTGTTGAAATGCAGGGTATTGTCTTATTTGTTTCTGAATCCCTATCACATAGTAGGTGCTCAATAAATATTTGTGTGAATCATTCAGTAACTACTGGAAGATTGCTATTCACTTTAATATTTTGATGACATAACTAAACTATTTTCCAACAATTTCACAGTAAGATAGAAGACATCATTGATAAAAGGTGGAGAGTCAGTGGACATAAGTTATTCACAATTTAAATGAGATGGATTCTTAAAGTTTTCAGTACTTGTTGTTTAGCTTAATTTTTCTAATCTGGGCACCCTACCCAGTTGCCTTATGTTGCCAAGTTGGGCAGTTAATCTAGGTTTTTTATTTATGCCAGGAACAATGTTACAACATATAATTTTATTTCAAAATATTCCCAATGGGTTTGTGAATCAGAAATAAAAATATTTTTTTCTGTCTTATAAAAACTATTTCTAGACTACAAAGGCATTTCTTCCAGCAATGATGAAGAATAATCATGGCCATATTGTCACTGTGGCTTCAGCAGCTGGGCATACTTCAGTCCCATTTTTAATAACTTACTGGTAAGTGAACATGTGCATTTTTTTCATTGGTTTCTGTGCTTAGCTTTGTTGTACAAAGTCTTCTGTGCAACAATATTATCAACTGTTAATACCCTCCTCTGTTGACTGTTTTAGAGGTGGGTGCAGGGAAATTATCCGATTAGAAGCCCACTGCATCAAGCATTTCTTATCTCTTTTTAGCAACAAGGAATTACAAAACAAGAGCAATACCATGAACACAAGTTAATATTAATAATTTTAAATAAAGTAATGTGGAAATAAAACTCTAAAGACAGAGAGAGAGTGAAATCTGGGAATGCGTTTGAATGCAAACAGTGGAATTGGTCTAAAAATAATTGTAATGGTTAATAATTAAAGAACTTAACTGTAGCAAATAGGGTACAGTCATGGTGTGCCCCACTCTATGCTGTAAAGAACTGATCAGTGAGGCCAGTGTGGCCACAGTGAGCCTGCTGTTTGCATACGCCCTAACAGTTCTTTGGCCATTGCTGTATGTTAGCAAATAATAACCCCTAAAATTTTGAGTTATGATTGTGTGAATAAATATGCATAAAAATAGTGATAAAGTTTTTTTAACATTGTGTTCTTATGAACTTAATGATCTAAATTCTAGAAACAATGTAGATATAGTTGTATATGTAGATATAGATAATGTGTATAAATACTGGGTTGGCCAAAATGTCCATAATATAAAAGACACATTTTTCATTTTTATCAATAACTTTATTGATTTGGACATTTTGAGTATGTTGGCTATCTCCTGTGTGGTAGAGTGTTGATTGTATTCAGTTGATTTGATTGCTATCAAGTTCAACTGGTCTACCTGACCATGAATGAGCATTGTCCAGTGAGAAATCTCCAGCAGGGAACTTTGCAAGCCACAGCACCTTCTCCATACACCTCACAACCCTTTGTGTGTGTGTGTGTGTGTGTGTGTGTGTGTGTGTGTGTGTGTTTTGACCTTTCCTGAAATAATAAGCATAATATGCCAAAAATGTTGCATATTTTCTTCCATGTTCAGTATTAAAATGGCTACACAAAAATTCACCAAGTTTAATAAGTTTTTTTAAAAGCATGCTAATATGACAGTTGCTACAATACAATGTAACAAAAATTTTTCTAATGAAGTTCAAGACAACTAAGTGCTACTATAGCCATCGTACAGAAAAAAACAAACTTTATGGCCAACCTGATATATAGATATAGGCATGGACAGGTAACTTGTTTATATACATATATGTCTTGCATTTTAAAAGTTTGCAATGATATAAACTAAAACATACCTAGAGAGTTATTTTTAGGTAATAGCAATAAAAATGATTTTTATTTTGTTCTTTTTGTTCATCTATGTGTTCTTTCTTTCTGAACATATATTTGCTTTATAATAGTTTTAAAAATAAATATAGACATGGATTGAGTTTTGACAAAAGAAGAAATGACTGTGGAAGCAGTCACAGAGCAGCCCTATAGTGTCCGGATTGTATCTTGACTCCTTCATAGCCACTTTAAGTTAGGCGATGAGCCCCTAGCCATCAGAGGCTAATACAGTTTTATATTTACTTACTTAAAGATGAAAGATAGCTGCAGGTGCTGCTGCTAGGCTGCTGTATGACATTCTACTGCCCTCACAAGTTCTGTCATAGTCCCCAGGTAAGCAAAGAGGATCAGAGAATTAAACAGGCCTGTCAACCCTGCTGTGCTTCCTCCTTCCCTTGCCATAGTAAATATTGTACTTCTTTTGATTTTGATTTGACTCTGCCCCACTGAGGTTTACAGTGAAAATCAAGAAAGAGCATGCTTTGTGTGAGAAACAAATTTATTTTGGTGACTAGTGATGGTGCTTTCAACAGAAGTACAGGTTCTCACCAAGTGTTGTCAAAGCAGGAGCAACACACACAGTTGTGCAGATTGTGCGCTACACAATTCTAGGGGGCACTGTTAACAACATTCAGGTCCTTTTAGGCTTGAATGATTTCCCAGCAGATGGCAGTGAATTAACTTGAGAAGAGGGGTGGCCTTTTCTAATTCACAAAGAATCACTACTTGGGCCAAGAGGCAGGGCTGCAACTATACAAGTGGTTTGTACATTTCCATCTAGGGGACAGATCTGACGTTTGTGGACCCTCACAGAACTCCTGTTCGGCCCCTCAGTTCTCATTAGCCTGAGCTGTTGTGTCTGTGATCCTTACTGGCCACAATTATCTTAAGTTCAGTTGACTCTGGTTATCACTACGTATCTGATCAATGGCAGGACTTCCACAGAGTCACACCGAAGACTTCGCCCAGCAGGAAGCAATGCTTATCAGTTGTTATTAATAATTGGGCAATTAAACTGAGATGCTGCTTTTTAAAACAAACTTTTTATTGAAGTATAGCATACATTTGTAAAAATGCAGAAATCATGAGTATACAGCTCAATGAATTACTGTAAAGTGGACACCTGTATGTAAACACCATTCAGGTCAAAAAAATAGAACATCACAAGACCCCAGAAGCTCCTTTTGGAATTCTTCCCAATCACCAATCCCTCTTTCCTTCCCAAAGGTAACTCCTATATTGGCTTGTTACACCATTGACTAATTTTGCCTATTTTTGATCTTTTATACGTGGAATCATACTATGTTTGTAAGATTTACCCATGTTGGTAGCTGTAGTTTAATCATTGTCATGCCTAGACAATAATTTACTATCCACACTACCCTTCATGAACCTTTGAGTTGTTTACAGGATATGATTACTATGAGTAATGATATTCTGAATCTTGATTTAATCCATTACAATCTTATGTGACCTTTGGCAAGTAACAACGTGCAGAAAAAAATCAACTCTATGCTAACTCTTAGCAAATCAAAATATGCTAAAATCAATTTTAGCATATATATTATGCTAAATCAATATTAGTGTATACATTATCTTGTCCAGAAAAAGTTTAGCTATTGTTTGTATAATGAGAATGCTTTGCACAACATCGATATAATCTGGCAGCTAAGGAGAGTGGACTGGAATGCGCATGCGTGAACAATGATGACTTCATTGTACTAGTCAGTGGGGGCTGTAGATGCCATTGAGTGAGCATGTGTACCATGTGGCTGTCACATTCAAAATGATTGAGCAAGTAGAGCCATGAATCTGCATCAAATTTTGGACATTTATTATCTATCTGTCTATCTATCTATCTACGTATCTGTCATCTATATCAAAACAAATTCACCCTAAAATTCAAAATTGTAAAATCCTTTTAACACACTCAAGATCATTAACTCTGAGTTTAAATATACTGCTGCATATTTCGTCCACTTAAAAAATCAGAAAATACACTTTACTAAAAGAGAAAAAAATTTACTGATAATCTCACCATGCAGAAATAACTTTGGTAAACATTTCTTATAATTTTTAGGACATTTTAAATGCAGATATATAGTCATGCATTGAAAAAATCTACATACATAATCTTGCTTTTTTTTAATTTAAAATGAATGTTTTGCCAGTTTTTAAATACACAAAGTCTTCCCAGAAGGTATCCAGCCTTGTAATATGAAAAATAAAGACATTTACTGAAGAAGATACAAGGTACAAGAAACATTGTACACAGGACAATGATGCCTCAGTCCCCTTCAAAGTAGGCACCTTGGGACCTCACACAGTTCTCCCAATCACCATCACCTGCTCTGTTGTATTTTCCTGAATCTCATCAATGATCTGAAATCTCTTCCTTTTCACAGGTGATTTTAGTTTTGGGAAAAGCCAGAAGTCACAGAGCACCAAATCTGGGCTTCAGGGATTGCTGAGTCACCTGGGTGATTTGATGTTTTGCCAAAAAACTTCTGTATGAGATGGGATGCATGAGCAGGTGCTTTGCCATAATGAAGCCACCAGTCACCAGTTGCCCATAGCTGTGGCCTTCTGAATCATTCAGATAGTTTCTGCAGAGAAATGTTGAAGCTTAACACAAAATTTGATATAGATTCATTGCTTTACTCGCTCAGCCATTTTGAATGCGATGAACACACACCATACATGCTCACTCAACAGCGTCTACTGCCTCCACTGACTAGTACAGTGAGGTCATCATTGTTCACGCATGCACATTCCAGTCCATTCTCCTTGGCTGCCTGGTTACATCGATATGTAACCAGCACAAACTGTTCTTGCTATTAATAATACTTGGACTTTTTCTGGACAGACCTCAGTATATATGCAACATCATTTTCAATTCCTGCATGGTATGCCACTGTACATATATGCCACTGTTTATTTAGTTTACCCATTATTGTTGGGTAATGTGTTTGTCTGGACTCTTTTAGTTGCAAGGAACACAAAACTTAAACTGACCCAGGCCAAAAGATGAATTATTTTGCCTCTGTGATTAAAGTCACAGGTAGGCTCTCTTTCTTGGAAAAGAGAGCTGCCAGCAGTTTCAGGTAACATTCATTCAACTCCAAGTCCAGCAGATTGGGTAAAGTCATGACTTCCCAGTAATGCCTTCAAATGTTCTACTTCTAGAGTTCATTCTAACTAGACCAACTTGGATCCAGCCCCTGAATGGGTAGGGGGAGAAGGGGCATTAGCTGGCAAAATCAGAGTGATGTTGCCAGAATAAGGGAATATATGAATGCCAATGAGCAAAAACAAGAGCTTCACACTATAGACATTTAAAATTGTCTCCACACACAACATATGAAACAAATTCTTCGAGGCAGACAACAGACGGGTGGTTAGCAGAGGAGGAGTGGGTGCAGGGCGGGTTTATGGTTACAGATGGAAACTAGATTTTTGATGGTGAGCACGATGCAGTCTATACAGATAATGAATATAATGTTGCATATCTAAACCTATATAATACATTATAAACCAATGTTACCTCAATTAATTAATTTAATTAATTGAATATTGTTTCTGTTTGCCTTCATGTACTATGTACCTCAGGGACTATCCTTGAATAAATCTGTAGAAACATGAGTGATGATTTCCTTAGGAAAAATACTTAAAAGGGAAATTACTGGATCTAAGAGCATGGCATATTTTAATGAATTTGATACCTTTTACTAAATTGCCTTCCAAAAAAGCTGCCAATTAACCTGTACTTTGGAAAATAGAAAGCTGTGGAAAGCTGTCTCTCAGTTTATCTTTTTAAGCTTAGACATACATTGAAGCCTTACAAAGAAAAGATTGCTCATTCAATTATATAAAATTAAAAATATTATGTACTTTAAAAAACAACTTAAGCAAATAAAAATGTCCTTGTATCCTTACCACTTACTGCTAGGCAAAAATTATTTTATTTTGTAATTTATAGCAATTACTCTTAAAGCAAAATATTTTAATATGCATAAACCTATTGGTATTATTTTGTACATTTTCTGCTAATGTCCTTTAGCCATTTATCCATTACAGTATTGTCTTACTCATTTATAAAAGTTGCCATATAGTAACCCTTATCCTGGTCTTACATGTTGCAAATGCTTTACCAGTTTTTTTGGCTCTTAACTTGGTTGGGAGCTGATGAAGTTTAGAGTATATCATATAGAGGCCTGGTTATTGCCTAGATTTAAAGTCTGATTCTACCACTCTCTTTGTGTCTTTGGGCAACTTCTGTAACCACCCCTGGGGTCTCAGTTTCCTTTTTAATAAGTGGGGATAATTGTGGCATCTATTTCATGGAGTTGCTGTGTGGGTTAAATGACATAATGCGTCTGAGTAACTGAGGACCGTGTCTGGAATGTAGTCATTCATCTTAGGTATGATTATTTTTGTTTGTTTTACCTTTTCAAGGCACAAAAGATTTACATTTTATGTAATTGAATCTCACAATCTTTCCTTTTAAGTCTTCATTATATGCCAACGCTGTAAAAAAAAAGTGTGGAGGGGGTGAAAGAGAACTTTCCTTTTCATGGCTTTATATTTTCCAAAGCACAGGTTGGTTGGTAAGAATGTACAGGTGCTCTGTACTTAACTGCTAATCCGCACAGATTTATAGAAGAACAATCTATCTGATAATGCCACTGAATTGTACACTTTGAAATTTCAAATTTTCTCATATATACTTTCACATAATTTTTAAAATTAATAATGTAATATTATAACTCTATAAAGTTGCTTTTCAAAACACCTAACTGGAAGTGTGATGTTCACTTAAAATATGATTGATTTCCCTTCGCTTTCCAAATGAGGGAACTAGGACAATAAGAATGGCTTTGTACTTTGATTCATTCATTTGACAAGTACTTACTGAGCCCCTGTTTTGGCCCAGGCATTGTGCCAGACCCTGGAGATTTACTACAGACCACAACAGTCATGCAGCTTGTAGCAAAGGTATGAGGGACAGACATTCAAAAAGTTCACCCTGATGAACATTAAAGTACAAATCTAAAATGTGCTGTCACAGAAAACTGAAGATTACTATATAATGGGGAAATAATTTAGGCTAGGGGTCAGCAAAGCCCTCTTTGAGGAAGTCACACTGAGACTAAAGGAAGAATTGGTTTTATGCACGAGCATTTTCCAATGAATTCATCGAACATATTTTTTTAAAGATTTTTTTTATTTATTTATCTTCAGAGGGGAAGGGAAGGAGAGAGGGAGAGAAATATCAATGTATGGTTGCTTCCTGTGCATTCCCTGCTGGGAACTGGCCTGCAACCCAGGCATGTGCCCTGACTGGGAATCGAACCGTGATCTCTTGGTTCACAGGCCTGCGCTTAATCCACTAAGCTACACCAGCCAGGGCTCATCGAACATGTTAAAGTAAATAGTTAGCAGCCTACAATGTGATTAAATTTTATGGAAAGAGAAACAACAAAATAAACATCCTACCAATTTTTTCTAACAATACATTTAAGCTTATTCATTTATCACTCTAATAAATGATGTTGTGATGCAGTAAGTGTTCTATGTCAGTGCTTCTTAAGCTTCAACATGCCTATAAACTTACCATTCTTACATTCTTCTAGAATGCAGATTCCAATTCAGTGGGTTTGGGTAGGGCATTGAGATTCAGCTGCTGCCTGTGTTTCTCAGCTGAAGACCACACTTAACTAAGGAAAACAGCCATCCAAATTAAATACACGTAGTAACTTTCTTGAATTATTTTGTGACCTCTCTCTGTTTATTTTCAGTTCAAGCAAGTTTGCTGCTGTGGGATTTCATAAAGCTTTGACTGATGAACTGGCTGCCCTAAAAAGTACCGGAGTCAAAACATCGTGTCTCTGCCCTAATTTCATAAACACTGGCTTCATCAAAAACGCAAGCACTGCGTAAGTTGAGACAGAAATGGAGATAAAAGGGTTGGTGATTGCATGAATACAAGCCATTCTGTGGTTTTTCTGAAGTATTTTAGTCTTAAAACACCTGAGATGCAATGCCCTGAGCTCAGCTCAGTTGCGGCTTCTGTAGGTTGTGGGAAAACAGGTGGAGAGACACAAGGAGAGCATGTATGCAAGTGTAAATATGAATGAGACAGGTGAACTTGCTAATCCTCCCTTTTCCTCCTCCCCTAAGCAGTGGTTTTTAGACTTAAGTACACATACATTTCACCAGGAGTGCTTAGGAACCATGTAGGGGACCCACCCCCAGAGATGTTGGTGTTTATTGGGTTTGGTTGGGAGAGGGTAGTTAGTAGTTGAGATGGGGACTTGGAAGTATGTACGCATGTGTCTAACAAGCATCATAGGTAATTCTGATAGACATAAATCAGAACCACAATGTGAAAAACACTTTCCATTGGTAATCTAGAGATTATCTTCCAAATTGAGTAGGAGACCATGGTCTTTCTTTGGTTAGCACATAAAATTGTAAGGATCTGCTCTGAGGTTAATTTTAATGTTTCCTCTCTTTGAGAATAGCTTTAATATCTTTGTAAACATATTGTATACTTTAAAAAAATTCCAACACATACAAATAAGAAACTTTCTTCTTAAAATTTCTTAAAATCCTCTATCCAGTAGAAACTGCTCTTGATATTTTGATGAACATCTTTCTAGACATCTCCCTATGTACAGATTAAATGTCTAAATTTTATGTAACTGACATACATTACACATGGAGTTCTGGAAACAATAAGTAAACTGCTCACTTTCTTCAGCATTATGTTTACAGACAATATGGTATTAAAAACTTTGAAGTTGCGCCCTGGCTGGTGTGGCTCGGTGGATTGAGTGCTGACCTTTGAACTAGAGGGTTGCCTGTTCAATTCCCAGTCAGGGCACATGGCTGGGTTGCAGGCCAGGTCCCCAGTAGGAGGTGTGAAAGAGGCAACCACACATTGATGTTTCTCGCCCTCCCTCCCTTCCTTTCTCTCTAAAAATAAATAAATAAAATCTTTAGAAAAAAATGATGCTTTAAAAAAAAAACATTGAAGTTGCCAAGAAGCTACATTTTAACTGTTCCCACCTCAAAAAAGAAATAATTGTGTGGAGTGATAGAGGTGTTAGCTCATGCTACAGCAGTAATGATATTGCAATATATAAGTGTATCATATCAACACACTGTACACCTTAAATTTACTCAATGTGATATGTCAATTATGTCTCAATAAAAATTAATTAGGAGACTTCCAGTCAAGATGGAGGCATAGGTAGAAATGCCTTGCTTCCTTGTACAACCAAAGGACAACAAATTTAAAAACAAAAAAACAACCAGAAATGTCAGAAAATCAAACTGTATGGAATTCTGACAACCAAGGAGTTAAAGAAACTCATTCAGACTGGTAGGAGGGGTGGAAAAGAGCAGCTGGGGCGGAGAAGATGCGCAGCAAGTTGGTGGACCAGGCAGGCAGGGCAGCTGCTGGTGGACTGAGCAGTCCCACATTCGTGTGTGGATAAACCAGGAGGAACAACTGGGGAGTGAGACACATTGTGCAACCCAGGGCTCCAACGTGGGGAACTAAAGCCTTGAACCCTCTGGGTGTAAAAACTTCTAGGTTGTGGCAGTAGGAGAAACTTCCAGCCTCACAGGAGAGTTTATTGGAGAGACCCAAAGGGTCCTAGGATGTACACAAACCCACCCAACTGCGAATCAGCACCAGAAGGGCCCAATTTACTTGTGGGTAGCGGGGGAAGTGACTGAAATCCAACTGAGAGCAGAGCAAGCAGCATTGTTCCCTCTCAGACCCCTCCCCGACATGCAGTGACACAATGCAGAGAGCTGGGTTGCCCCATCCTGGTGAATACCTAAGGCTCTGCACCTTACAACGTAACAGGTTTGCCGAGACAAAGAAATGTGGCCCAAATGAAAGAACAGATCAAAACTCCAGAAAAAGAACTAAGCGACGAGGAGATAGCCAACCTATTAGATGCAGAGTTCAAAACACTGGTAATCAGGATGTTCACAGAAATGATTGAGTTCTCTTGCAAAATGAAGGAAGAAATGAAGGCTACCCAAAGTGAAATAAAGCAAAATATATAGGGAACCAACAGTGAAGGGAGGGAAACTGGGACTCAAATAAACAATTTGAAACAAAAGGAAGAAATTAACATCCAACCTGAACAGAATGAAGAAATAAGAATTCAAAAAAATGAGGAGAGGCTTAGGAACCTCTGGGACAATTTTAAACATTCTAACATCTGAAT
>CM052538.1:90648362-90658639 GCA_028533065.1 Trachops cirrhosus
AAGCAGCAAGAGAAAAGGAGAAAGTTACCTACAAAGAAGTTCCCATGAGACTGGTCAGCTGACTTTTCAAAAGAAATCTTACAGGCAAGAAGGGGCTGGAAAGAAGTATTCAAAGTCATGAAAGGCAAGGACCTATATCCAAGATTACTCTGTCCAGCAAAGGTATCATTTAGAATGGAAGGGCAGATAAAGTGCTTCCCAGATAAGGTCAAGTTAAAGGAGTTCATCATCACCAAGCCCTTATTATGTGAAATGTTAAAGGGACTTATCTAAGAAAAAGAAGATCAAAAATATGAACAGTAAAATGACAACAAACTTACAACTCTCAACAACTGAACCTAAAAACAAAAACAAACTAAGCAAACAAACAGGAAGAGAATCACAGAAATGGAGATCACATGGAGGGTTATCAACGGGGGAGTGGGAGGCAGAGAGGGGAAAGGTACAGAGAATAAGTAGCATGAATGGTAGGTATAAAATAGACAGGGAGAGGTTAAGAATGCTATAGGAAATGGAGAAGCCAAAGAACTTGTATGCACGACTCTTGGACATGAACTAAGCGTGGGGGGTGGGGGTTGGGGAGGAATGCGGGTGGGAGGAGGGGTGTAGGGCAGAGGGGGATAAAGGGGAGAAAAAATGGGACAATTGTAACAGCATAATCAATGAAATATACTTAAAAGAAATTAATTAGTCAATTAAAAGAGTTCACTAAAACTGAAAGAGGTGTCAAAGAAAGAGGTACCATACCCAGGAATAGAATTTGTCAATTTTTTCCATATTTTCAGAATTTAGATACTAAAGTAATATATTTGATTCAAGTTCTTTCACTTAGACTGTCTTTCAGCAATTAAAAACAGCATTTTTAAAATTATAATTGAATGTTTTACCCTTGCCCACAGGATGATGCACAAAGCTAACCTTCATGTGGGCAGGGGTGCCCTCTCCTGGCAAAGCTTTACTACTACAATTGAAAAATAACAAGCTTGCTGTAGGGTGGAGAGCAGGGGCGGTCCTGTAAATAGAAGCTAACGGGATTCTAGCCTAGTTCACAGGAACATGATCAGGTTAAGGAAGGGTCTGGGGCTTGGTGCTGCCACATGAATCCCTTTCATCCCATCCAAGCTGATACTAGAGTGGATGCCAAAAGTGAAGTTGGTTTTAATCTAGAAACTTAGGTCTTCTAATTAGAGGGCAGAATCTATATTCTGGACACTAAATAAAATCTGTATGTTTTTAAACTTCATGACAGTACCTTGCTTAGAGAGATCAAGTCACTTGCCTGTAAGTAGTAGAACTGAGATTCAGACCAAGTTTTTTCCTTTTTACACAGACAACAACCTTTCTGAAAGAAGGAAACTGAGCCAACCTCTAAGTGACTGATCCAAAATAATTTGTTTCTTACTCATATTGGAATTTATATTCTGTTTTAAGGCACAACAAGGATGTAATTTATTGGTTCTTATATTTACACATCTATCAGTGCAAAGAAACTAGTTTACTATAAAGGTTATAACACAGCATAATCTGATTTTATTGGAATTAAGGGTGATCAAGTGTTCTAATAATTTTTTGGCTGTTAAGAAATATTTTTGTTACATAAACTTGCCTCTCAAGAAATCACTTTTTCAAGCATTTATTAAAAGTCTACCAAATACCAGGTACTTTACTGGTCTGGGTGCCTTATTATATATTATATATAATCTAGGAGAGTTAGATCAGGCCACAGTTTGCCTACCCCTGCCCTAAGCCTTCTAAAAATTCTGCAAGATAAGTATTACTATGCCAATTTATTGACAAACAGAAAGTTGAAGGAGTTAAGAAAATTACCCACAGTCATACAGCCCCAAAGGGGCAGACTTGAAATTCCTGCGTAGGTCCTGGATTCCAAATGCCTTACTATTCCTAGCTTTATTTTTTTTGCATTTTAAATTAATATATTTTATTGATTATGCTATTACAGTTGTCCCATTACCCCCCCTTCATTCCCCTCTACCCTGAACACCCTCTCCCACCCACATTCCCCCTCTTTAGTTCATGTCCATGTGTCATAAGTTCCTTAGCTTCTACATTTCCCCTACTATTCTTGCCCTCCCCCTGTATATTTTCTATCTACCATCTATGCTACTTATTCTTCATACCTTTCCCCCCTCTCTCCTCCTCCCACTCCCCTGTTGCTAACCCTCCATGTGATCTCCATTTCTGTGGTTCTGTTCCTGTTCTAGTTAATTGCTTAGTTTGTTTTTGTTTAAGGTGTGGTTGTTAATAATTGTGAGTTTGCTGTTATTTTACTGTTCATACTTTTTATCTTTTTTTCTTAGATAAGTCCCTTTAACATTTCATAAAATAAGGGCTTGGTGATGATGAACTCCTTTAACTTGACCTTATCTGAGAAGCACTTTATCTGCCCTTGCATTCTAAATGATAGCTTTGCTGGACAGAGTAATCTTGGATATAGGTCCTTGCCTTTCATGACTTGGAATACTTCTTTCCAGCCCCTTCTTGCCTATAAGTTTTCTTTTGAAAAGTCAGCTGACCAGTCTCATGGGAACTCCTTTGTAAGTGACTGTCTCCTTATCTCTTGCTGCTTCTAGCATTCTCTCCTTCATTTTTACCTTGGCTAGTGCCTTGGTGTGTCCCTCCTTGGGTTCAACTTCTTTGGGACTCTCTGAGCTTCCTGGACTTCCTGGAAGTCTACTTCCTTTACCAAATTGGGGAAGTTCTCCCTTATTATTTGTTCAAATAACTTTTCCACTTGTTGCTCTTCCTCTTCCCCTTCTGGTACCCCTATAATTTGGATGTTGGAATGTTTAAAGATGTCCTGGAGATTCCTAAGCCTCTCCTCATTTTTCTGAATTCTTATTTCTTCATTCTTTTCTGGTTGTATGTTTTTTTCTTCCTTCTGGCCCACTCCATTGATGTGAGACCCATTCATTCCATCACTATTGGTTCCCTGTGCATTTTTCTTCATTTCACTTATTGTAGCCTTCATTTTTTCATCTAGTTTGTGACCAAAATCAACCAGTTCTGTGAGCATCCTGATCACCAGTGCTTTGAACTGTGCATCTGATAGGTTTGCTATCTCTCAATTGCTTAAAAGGATGAGTTCTGCAGCTTTCATTTGTTCTTCTGTTTGAGCCATCTCTTTGTTTTGTTTTGTTTTGTTTTGTTTTGTTTTTGGTCTGGTTGCACCTGTTATGTATGAGGGCCGGAGCCTTAGGTGTTCACCAGGGCGGGGCACCCCAGTTGCTGGGTTGTGGTACTGTATGTGGGGATGGGGTCCGAGAAGGAACAGTGGCACTTGCTCCGCTCTCCATTGGACCTCAGTCCCTTCCGCCGCTTCCCCAGGGCAAACTGGGCCCCTCTGGTGCCAATTCCCATGTGGATGGGCCTGTGCACCCTTAGGGACCTTCCTTTTCAATTAGTGCCCCAAGGCTCTATTTCCCGGCGTGGGGACCCTGGGTTGCGCACAGTGCCTTGCTTCACAATCACCATCTCACTGGGTCTGCTGGTTGCCACCCCTCGGCCGGGTTCTGCCAGCCGCGCTTGCATGCCCAGAGTCTGCCCCCTGCTGTCTAGCGCTCCTCAGTTGCCTTACACATCTGGTCCCAATGCTTTCTGCTCTCTGCTCCGTGACCTGCGCCCGGCTGCCCAACTCTGCCCCTCCTACCGGTCTGGATGAACATGTCTAATTTAACTCTTGCTAAGTTGTCTGACTTCCATACAGTTCAATTTTGTGTCAGTTCTGGTTGTTATTCTGTTTCTAAATTGTTGTTGTCTCTGTCTTGGCTGTGTGAGGAGGCACAGTGTGTCTACCTATTCCTCCATCTTGGCCAGAAGTCCTAGCTTTATTTTTTAACAAAATTTTAATTGAAGTTTTTTCTGAAAATAATCATTTAAAAATATATATTAAATATTTCATTGGAAATACCTTTATTGGTTTTCTAATAATGTGTTATGATTGTAAGCAAATTTTAAGTAATGTAGATAAAAGCCCCTTCAAAGGTGTTGCTCTTCCATAGGTAACCACTTCATTGAAAATTATATTTCCAGTTATAGCTTCCCAATTTAGGAGGCCATACTTCTGACTTTAATGCATTTCTTTTTCTGGTACATGGAAACATACATACTATTAAGTTGCCCTTTTATCTTAATAATATGCTGTTGTTGCGTTATTTACAATAGCCAAGATATGGAAGCAGCCCAAGTGTCCATTAGTAGAGGAGTGGATAAAACAACTACGGTATATTTACACAATAGAATACTACTCAGCTGTAAAAAAGAAGAAAGTTTTACCATTTGTGATGGTATAGATGGAGAACATAATGCTGAGTGAAATAAACCAGAGAAAGACAAATACCACATGAGTTCACTCATATGTGGAATCTAATGAACAAAATGAACTAATAAGGAAAATAGAGACAGACTCAGAGAGCAGACTGACAACTGTTAGATGGAGGCAGAGTTGGAGGCTGGGAGAGAGTGAGGAAAGGAGAAAAAAATCATGGACATGGACAATAGTGTGCAGATTGCCAGGGGGAGGAGGGGTGGGGGAAAGTGGAGGAGAGTATAGGGGGATAAATGGTGATGGAAGGAGACTTGACTTGGGGTGGTGAACACACAATACAATATACAGGTGATACAGAATTGCATATCTGAAACCTATATAATTTTATTAACCAATGTCACCCATTACATTCAATAAAAAGGAAAAAAATAGTTTATGTGGTTCAGATTGACAGTAAACTGTCCCTTGACATATTTTCTTGACCAAAATATCCAATTTGTCATAAAAAAGGAAAGATCATATACAGGGTCCAGCATAATAATGGCCTGTTTTTATTACAAAATCTTTTATTACAAAAATCATAAGCATGTAATTCTGTAACATAACAATATCATACTCAAGCATACCATATGACATTTTAGGTGAAATGTTCAAATTAAAACTATAAATTAGTACACCCATATTATTACCCTACCAGCCACACTCAAGCAGGCCTTACTTCTGCCCAACCCTGTCTACGAGGTCTGTCGAGAAAGTATTCAGCCACATAAATGTATCTGAAAAATTGACATTTATTGAAGACACAAGATATAAGAAACCTTGTACATAGGACAATGACGCCTCAGTCCCCTTCAAAGTAGGCACCTTGGGACCTCACACAGTTCTCCCAGCATCTCCTCCACTGTTTAAAACACTCTGCAAAACCTTTTGTTGGAATCACTATCAGCTGCCCCATTGTATTTTCCTGAATCTCATCAATGGTCTGAAATCTCTTCCCTTTCAAAGGCAATTGTAGTTTTGGGAAAAGCTAGGAGTTACAGGGCACCAAATCTGGGCTGTAAGGATGCTGAGTCACCTGCATGATTTGATGTTTCACCAAAAAATGCTGCAGGAGATGTGATGCATGGGTGGGGCCATTGTCATGGTGAAGCTATCAATCACCAGTTGCCCATAGCTGTGGCTGTTTTCATCATATTGCATCTCTCAACCCATGAAGAATATTGGTGGTACTCCTTATTAATTGTTTGGCTTTGAGGGATGTTATGGAAAACACCTTCCCAATCAAAAAAGAGTTAACATGGTCTTGATCTTGCTGTGACTTTTATGTGCCTTCTTTGCGTGTGGTGAACCAGGAGACATCCATTGGGACAACTGGGTCTTTGCTTTCAGATCATAGTCATAGACCCACGATTCATCTCCGGTTATGATCTTCTTGAGGAAATCTGGCTCATGAGTAGTTGTTTGAATCAACTCGTTAGCAACTGCAGCACGATGTTCCTTCTGCTCTGGTAGCAGAAGCCATGGAATGAATTTTGACATGACATATTTCATGCCAAGATCCTGTGTCAAAATCTTGGACACCATAGATTTGGGATTCCCCAGATCAGCTTCTAGTTCTCTCACTGTCAGTCACTGATCTTTGCTGACTGCAGCCCACACACGTGTAGTATTCGCAGGTGTTCTGCTTCTTGAAGACCTTTCAGAACATGGATCACTTTCAACAGATTCTTGACCATCTTTGAAGTGTTTGTTACACTTTTATTTCCTCCACACTTATTGCATTGTCTCCAAAAGCCTTCTGAATCATCCAAGTAATTTCCAGAGAGGAACATTCAAGCTTAACACAAAATTTGATGCATATTCATTGCTCTACTCGCTCAGTCATTTTGAATGTGACAGTCACGCAGTACACATGCTCACTCACTGGAATCTACTGCCCCCACTGACTAGTACCGTGAAGTTTTATTATTCACGCATGTGCATTCCAGTCCACTCTCCTTTGCTGCCAGGTTCCACTGATGTTGTGCAAACCATTCTCTCTAGTAAAAATGGCCAGACTTTTTCTAGGTAGTCTTCCTATTTAAGCTCTGATCTCCTTCAGGTATCTAATTAGCATGCTCACTTTAAAGTACAATATCACTTTTCTCATTTGTCTCATTTACTTTTACTGCATATTTTCTCTTTCTTAATGAACTATTCTATATTTGTTCCTAAGAAATCTCACCTAATTCTTATTGTCTCACTTTTCTCAACTAGTCACAACATTTAAAATCTGCCTCTCCAAAATGTTAGTCACCCAAACAGTTTGGTGACATTGGTGAATTCAGAAGTGTAAATTATTGTATCTTTTTTTCCAAAACATTAGTAAAATAGTAAAAACTCAGAACTAGCTCTTGTGCAACTCCACACTAAATGCATTTATTCTAACACCCATATAACAAAGGTCACATTTTAGGGACTACCTTCTACTCAGTAGTGCATATACCAGGGAGGTTACACAGTGCAGATGTAACATGAAACTACTGTATTTTTCAGACTATACGACACACTTCCCTCACCACCCGCCCCCCAAATTTGAGAGGAATAATGGTTGTTAATACTGCTGGTGAATTCTGTTTACATTTACATTGGTGAAATAATGTGTTATTTATATTATTAAATATTTTACCACATTTTTTGCTTCAAAAATTTTTTCCTATTTTCCTCTAAAACCTAGGTGCATCTTATGGTCCAAAAATATGGTAAATAACAAATGTGAAAATTAAATGAAGACCTAATAAAGTGGTAAAGGTAGATAACCAAAGACAATATTAGGGTTCCATGTAGATATCAAGGACCTAGAGCCAGACACATCCCTGTATTTTAATTCCTCTGACACTTTAGAAATTGTTTACTTAAAACATCTTAGTATATAATAACACTTGTAAATGGTATCTGACCTCTTTTTCAAAGCTTCTAAAGATTTAAAAGTGAATTTATGTGTTAATCTAGCTAAATTATTTTTGAGTCTTAGTTATTTTCATACTTCTCATTTGCTAATAGGGTTGTTGTAAAGCTTCAAGGAGATAACCTGTGTAAAATGTTTAGCACAGTGGGCAGCCCATGATAAGCACTAAGTAAATAGTTGTTATAGTTAATATTATTAATGCTAAAGCAGCTGTCATTTTCGAGCATCTGTGATGGACTAGATGCTACAGGTCACTTATGTTGTGATTCCTATGGTAATTTAACTTATTTGTTTAGCACTAAACTAAAGCTGAAGCCTCAGTGAAATGATTTGTTTCTGAAGACTGCTTCTGATTTCAGTTTGGGACCCATCCTGGAACCTGAGGAAGTGGTAAACAAGCTGATGAAGGGAATCCTGACCGAGCAAAAAATGATTTTTATCCCAACTTCTATAAGGTTTTTAACAATATTGGAAAGGTAAGCAACAGTTAAGTTTGCCAGCATTATAAATATTTATCTATTACATGTTTTTACTCATATTTAAGACCAAATTTTTGTTAAGTACTGTTAAATGGAATCAAGTTAATAAAAATAATAAGCTTAAAGAATCCATCAATTTTTAAACTACCTTTGTTAGTGATTGAAGCAAGATTGGTGCTGTAATTGGGCAAATGAAGTGAATCATTTCCGTAAGTTTTTTTTTTTAAAGAAAGAAATTGGCATATTTTGGAAGTCTTGTCTTATAAATGAATGAATATGAAGAAGGACAGTTTTTAAACATTAGTACATAGTGGAATCATAGGATAATAATATTGGAAGAGACCATAGTTAACTTTTGTATATTCATTTAAATATACAACAGGTAATCACTGAGCTCTTATTTTGTGCAAAATCATACAGAAGCATAGAGATATCTTTAGAGATCCTCGAGCCTTACTACTTCAGATGTGGTTCACAGCCAGCAGCATCAACACCACCTGGGAGTTCTTTGGAAATACAGAATCTCCTGTCCTCCTGAATCAGAATTTGCATTTTGATAAGATCCACAGGTGATCTGTGTGCATATTTAGATTTACAGTAATTTCTTTAGAGCAGTAGTCAACTTGGGTGCACTTTGGAATTCACCTGGGAGTTTTAACAATGCTAATATCCCAGACCCACTCCCCAGGATTCTGATTTGATTGGTCTGGAGTGTGGCCTGATCACACAGTGACTCTCCCTGTGACTCTAATGTACAGCCAAGATGGGAAACCCCTACTTTAGAGAATGTCTCATCATAACACTCTGTCTCATCACTCACCTAGGAAGCTGCGTGGCACTGAGGCTGGCCAGTGAGTGAGGGGAAACTGAAGAGGCTCCTCAGGTTAAAGAGAAAAAGAAGCCTTTTTCTGTCCCTAGAGTCAAGCTTCTCCGACATGGGTATCAGGATCACTGGGGAAGCTGATTTAAAAAGTAGATTCCTGGATCTCACCTCTTGACATTTGAATATAGGATGTTTGAAACCCAGAAATCTGAATTTTAACAGACAATTGCAAGCAGTTGGTTCAAATATTATACTTGGAGAACTATGGACCTAGGGACTGAAAAAAAATTAGAAAACCAAAAACATGAGGGCCTGTGTCAGGTTTTTTTTAGCCCCTTCTGCTAGGAACTATGGTTGAGCATACTTTGAGTTCAGGCAGCAAAGCCCAAAGATCTCCTTGGTGAGTAAATGAGTTAAAACCTCGGAGGTGTGTAGCATTTTACTTGTCACATCACCTAAGTAAGCACTCACTGATTACAGTCTCTTAGAATGTAACTCAATGAAAGAAGGAATTTTGCCTGTTTTCCTCACTATATGCCCTGCACGTTGAAGAATTGATAGACACATTTGAGGCATCAAAATGTTTGCTGATTGAATAAATTAATTCTGTTTCCTAGACCTTTAACATAGAGATCAAATGTTTGTGCTCTGGAGTTAGGTGAAGCTGTGTTTGTGTGACTTGCTTGCAACATGAACATGGATGAGTAATTTAACTTCTTTGAAGCTTAATTTCTTCATCTGTCACATGGAGACAACAATAAGACTTTAAAGGGCTATGAGGAATAAATAAAATAATGCATTCAAAATATTTAATACACTATAAATACTCAATAGATGTTATATACTACCATTATTTTTATAATTACCACTCTTATTAACATTGTCCTGATTTTCCTCTGACTATGAATGTTCGGTGCTCAATTTCCAAAATTTATTTTAATGCCATCTAGGCAGATGTCTGTATATAGTTACACTGATTTACATAGTCTGTTTCGTTTCTCTCAGACTCATTGGAATGTGACAAGTTCCTCAATATTCTTAAGTATAGAGTGAGGAGAAAAAAATTAGACCTACCAGATGCCTATCATTATTTAAGGCATTTTATATTAACACTGATTCTTCAAATAGCACTGTGGGGTAGGTGTTAATTTTTCGTGTACATGGGAGGAATTTAAACTCAAAAGTTAAATTACTTGTTCAGCATTATGCTCAAAACCAAGCGTATTGTCTGCATTTCCATTGAGCAGTTCTGCTTCCCCAGTCTCGAAGTGGAACACTTTAATAATATATTGGATTATAAAGTATAAAATTAGTTCCTATTCTCACTTTCTTTGCAATGTCAGCTTTTGTTTTTATTTTATTTTTTTAAACCTTTAGCATCTCAACTGCTCAGTTCTGTACACATCCTCTCATAGATCTTTTAAAAAATATAGAGTATATTTATTTAAAAACTAAATATTTCAAGTCACTTCCACTCTAAAGAATTAAACCTTCCTTTTCCTTTTGAAAAGGAAATGGATTTAATTGGAAAGAGCATATAGTAGTGAGGACTTCCGGCCAAGATGGAGGCATAGGTAGACGCACTGTGCCTCCTCGCACAACCAAGATAGGGACAACAAAGATATAGAAACAAAATAACAACCAGAACTGACAGAAAATTGAAGTTTATGGAAGTCGGACAACCAAGGATTTAAAAATAGACACTTTCATCCAGACCGGTAGGAGGGGCGGAGTTCGGCCGGG
>CM052538.1:90659139-90675283 GCA_028533065.1 Trachops cirrhosus
CAAGTCATGAAAGACAAGGACCTACACCCCAGATTGCTCTATCCAGCAAAGCTTTCATTTAGCATGGAAGGGCAGATCAAGTGCTTCTCAGATAAGGTCAAGTTAAAGGAGTTCATCATCACCAAGCCCTTATTGTATGAGATGTTAAAGAGACTTATCTACAAAAAAGAAGATAAAAAACATGTACAATAAAATGACAGCAAGTTCACAATTATTAACAACCACATCTGAAACAAAAACAAGAAGAAACTAAGCAAACAACTAGAACAGGAACGGAACCACAGAAATGGAGATCACATGGAGTGGGAGGAGGAGAGAGTGGGGAAAGGTATGAAGAATAAGTAGCATGGATAGTAGGTAGAAAATAGACAGGGGGAGGGCAACAATAGTAGGGGAAATGTAGAAGCTAAAGAACTTATGACACATGGACATGAACTAAAGGGGGGAATGTGGGTGGGAGAGGGTGTTCAGGGTGGAGGGGAAAGAAGGGGGGATGATAGGACAACTGTAATAGCATAATCAATAAAATATATTTAAAAAAAGATTCTCTCTTTATCTTTAATCTTGGGTTATGTAATTATGATGTGCCTTGGTGTGTCCTTCCTTGGGTCCAATTTCTTTCGGACTTCCTAGAAGTCTATTTCCTTCACCCAGTTGGAGAAGTTTTCCTTCATTATTTGTTCAAATAAGTTTTCAACTTCTTGCTCTTGTTCTTCTCCTTCTAAGACCCCTATGATTCAGATGTTAGAATGTTTAAAATTGTCCCAGAGGTTCCTAAGCCTCTCATTTTTTTTAATTCTTATTTCTTCATTCTGTTCAGGTTGGATGTTAATTTCTTCCTTTTGTTCCAAATTGTTTATTTGAGTCCCAGTTTCCCTCCCTTCACTGTTGGTTCCCTGTATATTTTGCTTTATTCCACCTTGGGTAGCCTTCATTTCTTCCTTCATTTTGCAAGAGAACTCAATCATTTCTGTGAGCATCCTGATTACCAGTGTTTTGAACTCTGCATCAGATAGGTTGTCTATCTCTTCATTACTTAGCTCTTTTTCTGGCATTTTGATCTGTTCTTTCATTTGGGCCATATTTCTTTTTCTTAGCACATCTGTTGTGTTGTAAGGAAGCGGGGCCTTAGGTATTCACCCAGGCAAGGCAACCTTCTGTGCTGCATTGCGGTACTGTCTTTGAGGGAGGGATCAGAGAGGGAACAATGCGGCTGACTTGCTCAGCTCTAACCTCACTTTCCAATGAGCTCTGTTGTGTGAGACTGGGAGTTTCTCCCTTCATGGCAACCTCCGCAGTAGTTTATAGCTTGTTTAATTTGCCATTCAGCCAGCCTCACCTCACCAGCCTAGTCTGCCACCTTGCCCTGGGTTCTCAGCCAGCCCCACCTCACCTGTGCAGTCATGTGGTTCCTCTCCGTCCATTCTGGCTGGCTGCCTGTCTCAGTCCGTTCTACCAGTGCAGGTGAATGTTTATTTAACTCCTTGGTTGTCAGAGTTGCATGCAATTTGATTTTCTGGCACTTCTGGTTGCTTATTTTTAGACTGGTTGTTATCCTCCTTTGGTTGTGTGAGGAAGTGAAGGGTTTCTGCCTATGCCTCCATCATGGCTGGAACTCTATACAGTCAGTTTCTAACTCATTTTGAAATAGATGTTATTGATTATCCTTTTAATTAAGTTATACCTGCTACAGCTTGCCAAGTGGAACAGTGAGGAGAAAAGCTAAGGGAAAGCTGATAATGAAAGTTCAGTAAGATAACTGAGGTACAACACTTGGTTCAGCACTTGTATGAACTTTGGCCTTAACCATTATGATTAAGTACGAGTTGGATATTATGCTGACAGAATGGTAATCAGTTCCTTTTATTCAGTGTTAACCATATGCTAGGCACAGTTTGCCTTTTAATCCCCCAGCAGTCCTGTGTAATAGGCATTGTTGAAGAACCTGAAACAGCTGTGAACACAACTGTAGTAAGCAGAAACCCAGAGTAACCTTAGAGGCTGAACAGCCCTACTCTTCTGGAAGGTGGATGATGGAATGAATGCTGATGTTCTGAATTTAGTTGTTCGCTTTAAAAAAATTTTTATTGTTGTTCAATTAGTTGTCCCCATTTTTACCCCATTACTTTCCCTTGCCCTACCCACCCCCCACCTCCCACATTCACTTCTCCTCACCCCCAGTTGTCTTTGTTCATGGGTCCTTTATACATGTTCCTTGAATTGACCCCTCCCCTTCTTTCCCCCATTAGCTCCCTTCCCTACCCCTCTGGTTACTGTCAGTTTGTTCTTTATTTCTATGTCTCTGGTTATATTTTTATTGCTTGTTTGTTTTGTTGATTAGGTTGCACTTATAGGTGAGATCATATAATATTTGTCTTTCACCACCTGGCTTATTTCACTTAGCATAATGCTTTCCAGATCCATCTATGGAGTTCAAAAGGGTAGGCCTTCTTTCTTTCTGCTTCGTAGTATTCCATTGTATAAATGTACCAGAGTTTTTTGATCCACTCATTTACTTATGGGCACTTAGGCTGTTTCAAGCACTTGGCTATTGTAAATTGTGCTGCTATGAACATTGGGGTGAATAGGTTCTTTTAAATTGGTGTTTCAGTATTCTTTGGGTATAATCCTAGCAGTAGAATTGTTGGGTCAAAAGGCAGTTCCAGTTTTAGTTTTCTGAGGAAATTCCAAACTATTTTCCATAGTGGCTGCACCAGTCTGCATCTCGGGTTCCCTTTCCTCTACATCCTCACCCACACTTGTTTGTTGCTTTGTTTATGATGGCCATTCTGACTGGTGTGAGGTGGTACCTAAGTGTGGCTTTAATTTGCATCTGTGATGGCTAGTAATACTGAGCATCCTTTCATATGTCTCTGGGCCCTCTGTATGTCCTCCTTGGAGAAGTGTCTGTTCAGGTCTTTTGCTCATGTTTCAATTGGATTTTTTGTCTTCCTGGAGTAGAGCTGTGTGAGTTCTTTATATATTTTGGAGAGCAAACCCTTGTCCGAGGTATCATTGGCAAATATATTTTCCCATTTGGTTGGTTACTTTTTCATTTTGTTGGTGTTTTCTTTAGCTGTGCAGAAGCTTTTTAATTTTAAGAAGTCCTATTTGTTTATTCTTTCCTTTATGTCCCTTGCTCTAGGGGACATATCAGTGAAAATATTGCTGCATGGAATATCTGAAATTTGCCTGCCTATGTTCTCCACTAGGACTTTCATGGTGTCATGACTTATATTTTTATTTGCTTTTTTAAAAAAATCTTGCTTCAATTCACCAACATCAGCAATTACAGCTGTGACTCTACGTTTGAAGACTTTTAATTGTCATTTGAATGAAGTTAATCTTAACTCTGAACCTGCCTCTCAACAAGTTTGTAAAGAAATCCATCTCAGCAATCAATAGGGCTACTTCGGAAGGTTGAAACAAAATCAGGGGCTTATGCTGTCTTGGTATAAATGGGGAAGAGTGCTTATGTCAGCTATCATGGTACTCTGTGGCCCTAAACTAGGACCTTAATGACAGATGGCTCTCTCTATTGTGGGGTACAGAAATCCTGACTATGGCAAGAAACAAGCCTCCAGTGACACACTATATAGCATTCCTCTGAGCCCTTGCTGTCGCCCTGGAGCTCTGATATAGGACTGCTAGGACTCACTGACATCTCTTCTATTCTTGTTGAGAATGCTTCCTTGCTTGCTTCCAGAAACACTCTTCCCTGCCCCTACCCATGCCACCATTCTCACTTGCCAAAAATCTACCCTTTTTAATGGAAACAAGAATTAGAAAGAATGGGGAAACAAGCTGAGGAAAAGGGCTAAAACTGACCTTTAATGCATCTTCAACACCAACTGGGCTAGTGAGTAAATGGCTAATAAGGATTTTACTGTGGGGAAGGGAAGCAAGTATCAACATCTTCCTCTCCCAGGCTAGCTAATAGATTTACTCCTTTGGACAATTCTGAAAGAGTTTCAACACACCTAAAATCGCACAGCTACTTGGAGGTCAAACTGAGGATTTAAACCCAAATTTGCTGACTAATTGCTCACTATTATATATATACAGCCTCAGTGGAATTTTGGGGAGATGAGCACTTTCCACTTCCTTTCACCCCAGCTTTCCTTGATACTCAAACAAATACCTAAATCATCCAAAAATGGCAACTAAAGCTATTTCACATAGGAATTATTTTAAGGTGAAATAAAGTCCTACAGTGGAGATGCCCAACTATTTCACTTGAAAAATGTCCAGCCTGGCCCGGCCCAGTATCATCACGGTATAATTTCCCGATACTAAAATTATGAGCCTGAAATTATTGAGATAGTCTTAATCTACTGGACATCACATCCTTCCCTCAAATAGAAAAGAATTCCCACTTGACCTTATTGTCTGTCTGATTACTCAAGTCCCTCTCTCTCTCTCTCCTTCTCTCTCTCTCCTTCTCTCTCTCTCTCTCTCTCTCTCTCTCTCTCTCTCTCTCTCTGGTCTAGAGATGGCTGGTCAATCTCAGAATTAGGGAGATGTACCTTTTATTTTTTATAGTCTTTTCCATAGCTGCCAGTACCCAGTACTGCAAAAAGAATACTGGGCAATCTAATCAATCTAATTCAAGCTAGCTCTTCTAGAACCTCAGTTTCCTCATCTATAAAAAGGTCAAATTAGATTATGTAACCTCCAGTTCCAGTTAAATAACTGTCTGTAATCAGCACATGCAAAACCAAACATCTCTCTACCTCATCTGTGTTCCCTAACAGAGAATGACATTTCTAACAAGTGTCCAAGCCAAAAATCTGGAATTATACCTGCTCCCTGACCCTCATCCCTCACCTCACCAAAACTGTCTAATCCCCACCACACACACATGCAGTATCAGTCACTATTCCTGCATTTATATTTCCAGCTGAATCTCTCCTCTGAACATTAGACACATCCAAATGCCCCCTTGATATCTCTGCCTCTATAGCCAACAGGCATTTCCAGGTAGTATTGCCAAAATTACACTATTGATGTTATCCCAAACCTGCTCCAAACCCCATTACACCAGTTGCTCAGGCCAAAAAAATTAGTGTCATCCTTGATTCCTCTATCTCACTCCACACATCCATGATAAAAGCAATTCTGTTTGTCCTGCCTAAAAAATACATCCAGAATTCTATCACCTCTTACCACCCACACTGTGATCTAAGCCACTGTCACCTCTTGCTCCCCTTTGTGCTGTTCCCAACACAGCAGCCAGGATGATTCTTTAAAATATGAGATCATGTCATGCTTCAGCTCAAAATCTTCCATTGGCTTCTCATCTAAAGCTTTTTATTTTAATGTGGAACACTTCATGAATTTGCATTTCATTCTTGCTCAGGGGTCATGCTGATCTTCTCTGTATTGTTCCAATTTTAGCATATGTGCTACTAAAGTGAGCACTCTCTTCCAGAATTTCAAGCTGAAGTCCTTACCATGACCTACAAGGCCATGTGAAATCCAATTTTCTTACCGACTACATTACTACCTGTATTTTTCAGTGTTCTCCAAAGAAACAGAACCAGTAGAAGATTTTTATATGCATGCATACATACATACATGAGAGAAATGTCAAGGAATTAAGGAATTGGCTCACATGATTGTGGGAGGCTGGCAAGTCTGAAATGTGGGGGAGGATGACAAGCTAGAAATTCTTGCCAGAAGTTGATGCTGCAGTCTTGAGGCAGAATTTCTTCTGACTCAGAGTATCTTAGCCAGTTCAGGCTGCTATAACAGAATACCAAAAACCAGGTGCCTTATACACCACAGAAATTTATTCCTCACAGTTCTGGAAGCTAGAAGTGCAAGATCAAGCCACCAACAGATATGGTATCTGGTGGATGAAAAACTGTTCTATTCACTGGTTCACAGCCCAGCCAGCTTGTCTTCTTGCTGTCCTCACATGGCAGAAGGGGTAGGGGATCTCTCTGATGTCTCTTTTATAAGAACATTTAATTCCATCATGAGGGCTCCACCTTCATGACCTAATCACCTCTCAATGACCCCCTCTCTAAATATCACCACACTGAGGGTTGAGTTTCAGCCTATGAAGCTCGGAGGAGACAGAAACATTCAGGCTACAGCACAGTGAAAGCTCAGCTTTGCTTTCAAGGCCTTCATATTGGATGAGGCCTGTCCATATAATCAAGAATTATTTTATTTTATTCTATTTTATTTTATTGTATTGTATTGTATTGTATTTAATGAGTACTGATTACAGCAATGTTAACCACATCTGCAGTAACACCTAAACTAGTATTTGATTGAAACTGGGAACTATAACCTAGCCATTGTGACCACTAAATGTAACCATCACACTATCCTCACCCTCTTTCAGTTCACTCCAGCAATACTGGTCCCCTTGATGTTCCTCAAGCCACCACATGTGTTCCCAACTCAAGAACTGTTTCTTCTCCAGAATGCTCATCCTCCAGATGGTCACAAGGCTAGCCCACTCTTTCCTTTTAGTACTTTTCCTTAGATCTTTTCAGAATTTCTCACTTTATACATAAAATCGTATCCATGCTTACACAGCCATCTCCTACAAGATTCCATGTCTTCCTCTGTTCTCCACTATTCTCCTTGACAATTATCATTAGGGAGCATACTATATATTTTGGTTATTTATCTTCTTTATTGTCTTTATTCCTCCTAGAACATAAGCTTCCCAAGGGAAAATATTTGTGTTTTTTAATTATATTTAATTGATTATGCTATTACAGTTGTCCTAACTTTTCTCCCCTTGCCCCTCTCCACCCAGCAACCCACCTCCCTCAGGCAATCCCTACACCATTGTTCATGTCCATGGGTTATGCATGTAAGTCCTTTGGCTACTCACTTTCTTGTACTGTACTTTACATCCTCATGGCCATTCTATAACTACTATTTGTACTTAATCCCTCTGCCTCTTCCCCGCTACACCCAGCTACCTCACCCCTCTGGCAACCATCAAAATGTTTTCCATACCTGTGCTTTGGTTTCTGTTCTGGTTGTTTTCTTAGTTTATTTTTTAGAGTCAATTATTGATAGATTTGTATTTATTGCCATTTTGTTGTTCATAGTTTTGATCTTCTTCTTTTTCTTAAATAAGTACTTTAACATTTCATATACTAATGGTTTGGTGATGATAGGCTCCTTTAGCTTTTTTCTCATCTGGGAGGTTCTTTATCTGCCCTTTGATTCTAAATGATAGCTTTGCTGGGTAGAGTAATCTTGGTCATATGTCCTTGCTTTTATCACTTTGAATATTTCTTGCTAATCCCTTCTAGCCTACAAGGTTCCTTTTGAGAAATCTGCTGATAGTCTCATGGGAATGCCCCTGTAGGTAACTATATGCTTTTCTCTGATAGCTTTTAAGATTCTCTCTTTATCTTTAACCTTTGGCATTTTAGTTATGATGTGTCTTTGAGTGGGCTTCTTTGCATCATCTTGTTTGGGACTCTCTGTGCTTCCTGGACTTGCATGTCATTTCTTTCACCAAAGTAGGGAAGTTTACTCTCATTATTTTTTAAAATAGATATCCAATTTCTTGCTCTTTCTCTTTTTCTTCTGGCACCTGTATGATGTGAATGTTGGATTGCTTAAAGTTGTCCCATAGGTTGCTTACACTATCTTCATTTTTTTGGATTCTCTTTTCTTCTTATTGTTCTAATTGGTTGGGGTTTTTTGTTTGTTTGTTTGTTTGTCTATTTGCTTCCTTATGTTCCAAATAATTGATTTGGTTCTGGGCTTCATCCACTTTACTGTTGATTCCCTGTAAGTTGTCCTTTATTTCAATTAATATACCCTTCATTTCTGCCTGGGTCTTTTTTATGCTGTTGAAGTATGCACTGAGTTCCTTGAGAATCTTTATAACCATTGTTTTGAACTCTGCATCTGATAGATTGCTTATCTACATTTTGTTTAGTTCTTTCTCTGGAGTTTTGTTCCGTTCTTTCATTTGAGCCATATTGCTTTCTCTCCTCATTTTGGCACCCTCCCTGTGCTTGCTTTTATGAATTTGGTAGAGCTGCTTGACTCCTTGTCTTGGTAGCATGGCCCAATGTAGTAGGTGTTCTGTATGGTCAAGTGGCACAACCTCTTCTATCACCCAAGCTGGGTACTTGAGGTGCACTCTGTATGGGGGCTGAGTACAGCCTCCTCTTATAGCTGACTCTTGATAGCTGTGGGAAGGTCAATGGGAGGGATTTGCCTAGGCCAGTAACTGCAAGGACTGGCTGTGACCACTGACCACCAACCTCTGCCCTCTATGGAGAATCAGCTGTGCAGGGACCCACTCCACAAAGCAGGACTTACTTCAACAGGGCTCTGGTGCCCAGTGAGTCTGTCCTTTGAATGTGTTGCTTGTGGAGGTGGTTGGGTGGTAGTCTCCAACATGGGCTATAACTGTCCACTGTGTGTACAGACTCTACATTTTCCCAGGAGCCCAGGCCAAGGTCAGCCATTGCCTGTGTTCTATCTGGGGCCACTTGGCATAAGCTACAAAGCAATCTTCAAATACCTGCTGTTTTGTGCTGGGCTGGAGGTGCCCAGGCAAGGCCAAGCTGTGAACCAAGATCAGGTGATACTAGTGCTGGACCTGGAGCCACTTAGCAAGAGGTATGGGGGCTTGATGAGACCAGAGGCTGCTTGTTTGAGAGGACTTAGGAAGGTCTGAGGCTAGAACCAAAACAAGCCATTCTATGGAAAAGCCATTGTTAGTAGCTTTGGTGGGCCTGTGAGTTTTGTGGGGCAGAACCTCAGGGAATTACCAGTGTGGGGCAAACAGTGTGAGCCAGGTTGATGGAGTCTCAGATATGGTGCCTGCTTCTCTGTGGTTCTGTGTGGGGGAGGGCTCAGAAAAGGAACAATGGCCTCTGCCAGCAGTTTTGTCTGGGAGAAAGCCGTCTCCTCAGGGCTCTTGCCCTGATGCCAGACACCTCAATTCCTCCCTGTATGTCACTGGTGCCTTTCAAGTTGTTGCTCTGGTTCTGGAGTTCAGAGGGAGTGAGTCTGAGCAAGTCTGTGCATGGGCTCTTTAAGAGCAACTGTTTGGGAATCTGACTCAACGTCCAGTGGTTTTTGCAGCCAGAAGTTACAGAGACTTATATCCCTGGCACTGGAACCCTGGGCTGAGGGGACTGCTGTGGGGCTGGAACCTCTCGCTCCCAAGATATTCCTCCTGATTTGTATCCACCAGCCCATTCCACATCTCCACATCTCTACCCTTCCTACCAGTCTAAATGGATGTGGTTTCTTCTTTAATTCCTTAGTTGTGAACTTCCATTCAGCTCAATTTCTGATGGTTCTCGTGATTTGTTTTTTATGGATTTTGTTCACTGCTATATCCCCAATGCCTGCAACAGTCCCTAAAGCATACCAACTGCAACACACACACACACACACATATACATACACACACATATAAAACAAATGCTCATTTCCTCTATTATTCTATCTCCCAAATATCTCTTTGCCACAACCCTCATTCAGGCCACCATCACCTCTGGCCTGGTTTCCTGAAAAGCATAGCTAGCCTCCCTTTATCAGCTCCCAGCTCCCATCCTCTTCCCAATGCATTTTCCATCCTACAGCATTTCTCAATCTGGTAATAGTATTCCTTACGCAAAACTTTTACTAGCTCTCATTGATGCTAAGATTCTGAGTGACTGAGCCTCTTCCTTGTCCTCTCTCTTTTCTCTCTGCCCCACACTCTGTTGTCTAAGACAGAACTTCCCATTCCTTGAATGTACCACAATCTCTCACTTCCCAGTGCCTGCTCACACAGTTTCCTATATCTGGAGTACTCTTATTCCCTTCGTCATCTGGCAAAACCCTGCTCATGCTTTAGGTCCCATTTATGGCTCACCTCCCACCCCCATCTTCAGGACTGAGTGATTTGCCCTTCTTGTGAGTTCATGTAGCTCTTTATATTTAGCAATGTCATAGCACTTCACACCAGGTAGAGAGTAAGAGGGAAACAGATTTCTATCCTCCCAAGGAAATGGGTAGCCAGAAAGCAGAGGTAATCACAGTAGCTTAATTTGACAGGAAATGATGAAAGACAGGATGGCAAATGGGGATGAGGTGAGTAAAGATGTCACAATATTTTCACAGTGGAAGAGATCAGAAAATAATTAAAAGCAAAAGAGACAGGTCCTATAGGCAGGATGAGATTGGAATTAACAGAAAGGAAGAACAATTTGGGAGACAAGGAAAGAAAGGTCCAGAAGCAGACTATAGAAATCAGGACTCTTTCTTTGTTATTATGGGGAAAGAAGTAAGATTGATAAATACGCTGAAGCTGTCTGTGAGGTGTGACCTTGGGATTTGTTTGAACAGATTCTAGGTTTTGGAACCTCCAGGAGAACTTTATATGACCTTTGAGGCTACCTAATACTCCTTTGTCAATTTGGCAGTACACAGATCCCCTGGTGAGGAACTAAAGAACCTCTTCGAGAAAGAAAAAAAAGTATTTATTTGAAGAGATTATATTCCTAAACTTCTACTATAGTTAGACTAACCAAACAGTAGATTAACGTCATGTGCATAAATTCCATAACTTCCTCATTTTATGGTCTCCAAAGAAATATTGTTGACTTTCCTTCTCACCATAATATACATCATACCTTCCAACAATGATAATATAGTATCAACTCTTCTGAGATCTCCGGTGTGCAAGTGGTGTTCACAGAATGGCTCCACTCAGAAGGTAAAATCTAACTTGGATGACACCTCTGTCACTGTTCCCTCATATATTCTTTTGTTTCTTCACTTTCTTTTGCTATATAAATGCTATGATTAATATTCATATCATTATTATCTATGCTCCAAGTTATAAATATTATAGTTATGCTATTCTATTTTTCTCCTTTCTGGTTATTAGTACCTGTGTAACAATAATTACATTTCTAAAATTGGTAGTCAAAGGGATGGCTCTCAAGTGGGACATTAATTGAAAATAGAAAAGAAAATAGTAGAACATTAACAAACTATTTCAGTTCAGTAAGAATCTAAATGCTATGAATGATACTACTTTAGTAAAGAAAACTTCCCCCAAAGCAACTCATAGTAAAATGTAATGTATAGACAAATTAATGATATAGTCAAAGTGCCTTTATTCACATCAGGAGGAAACAATTGACCTAAAATGAAATTAGAGTAAACTAAACTTTTTTGGTTAAGAAAAGCTGCAGAAATGAAGACAATGATTTCATAAAGGCACAAAAACAAAAATCTCCAAAACCTAGAAAAAATTAAGGAGCAGATTCTGTGCTTCTAGCATTGTAGAGGCAAGTAGAAACCCATATTAAAGGAACATGAACATTCTGATCCCAAGATAAGAAGAAATAGATAAAAGATAGTTCACCAGGTTATCTCATGCTGAATGAGATTTGTCAGCACCCAAACTAAGAATAATGTTAACTAAGTAATGTTCACTAAATGATTTTCACTTCTTCAAAATTTCTTAATTTTTGGTTAATTCAAATACCCCAGAAGGTAAAAGAATCTATATCCTGCTATAAAATTTTAAATTGCCTTTCAGAAGCCTACCCATAGTAGTACATGAATTTGGATGGTGTGAGTCCTCTGGTCTGGCCCACTCTGAGCAAACTGATTATTGGGTTATAGACATTCAGACAGAAAAGAGATTCCTCACATTGCAGCCCAACATCAGGTCTGATCTAAACCACATACGTTAATATTTCACTGGCTCCAAATAATCATCACTGCAAACCTGAATGCACAATGATATAATCAAGTATTCTATTTTATAAATACACTTGGGGTTCAAACTTAAAGAAACAAATATTCTCTCTTCAATGCAATATGGTATAACCTAGGACAGAGTGTCTCATTCTTTGTACTAACGACATTTGGGGCTGGATAATTCTTTCAGCAACATCCCTGGCCTTTACCCACTAGATGCCAGTAGCATGTGTGACAACCAAAAATGTTTCCAGACAATAGTAAAATGTCCTGTGAGAGGCAAGTGGTTGAGAACCACCCAGTTGGTTTTAAAGTAGTTGGTCTGATATAATTTAATCCTCTTATGGTATGTAAAGTTGATACATGAAGCCTTTAAATCAGTCTATAGCATATAGTAAGTGCTCATAAATTTAAACTATTACAATTATCATTTGATTTATATAGCCATTTACTACTTTCAAAGTCAGTTCATATACATGCTGTCTCACTGGATCCTAATAACTACCTTGTGTGTGAGGGAAGGTTGCCCTTGTGATATGTGGTAAGGCCTGTGTTGGGTGAAAGCATGCTTTATTTTTATGTCTGTTTTACAGATAAAGAAACCGAGACATAGAAAAAAGAAATAGGATTGGCCAAAATCAATACACTTTTTTATTGTGGCAAAATATACATAATGTAAAGGTTAGTATTTTAACCATTTTAAAAGATACATTTCAGTGGCATTAAGTACATTCAAATTATTGTACAACTATCACCACCATCTATCCCCAGAACTTTTTCATCACCCCAAATTGAAACTCTATACTACCTTCCTTCTCACCATAATATTGTACCTTCCAACAATTACAATATAGTTCTCAAACAATAATTCCTCATTCTCCCTGCCCCGAAAACTCATTCCTAGTAACCACCATTCTGTTTCTGGCCTCTGTGTATCTGACTTTTCTAGATACCTCATCTAAGTGTAATCATACAGCACTTGTCTTTCTCTGTCTGGCTCATTTCACTTAGCATAATGTTTTCAAAGTTCATCCATGTTGTGGCACGCACCAGAATTGCGTTCCTTTTTAGGGATGAATAATATTTCATTGTACGTATGTAATACATTTTATCTATCCATTCATTTGTTGATGGGCACTTTGGGAAACCCAAAGGTTGGGTTTCCACCTTTGAGCATTGGAAGTAACACCACTTTGGAGCGTTCTATCTCCTGGTGGAATGCTTTTTCCTGAGTAATCACAAAGAGGACTAATTGTTTAATAACCTACAATCTTCCCCCAAATCAAGAGTTTTTCAGGGAAATCAGCAGCTTGTAAAATGATAAGCTAACTGAAATATCAAAGCTTTCATGAATAAATGAATCAAACTAAGCTTGGTTAGGCTATACTTTAAGTTTCTTTAAGATAGTATCTCTACTTTTTCCTTTTCCTTCATTAAAAAAAAGTTTACAGAGATATCCAAGAAGCCATTAACTGATGCAGTGTCTTGAAAGTTATTTCCAGATGTGAAACTTTATGGTGAAACATGGTCCAGAACTGCTTCTCTTTTAGGCAAGTCCAGAGAGTCCCTGCTTCTCTTGGGTTCCCTTGTCCCTGCACCAAGCTTTTACTGGCAACTGGCATCTTTCAAAGCTAGGGGTATATCTGACCTATTAGAACACATAGACAAAGCCTGCCTGCAAACCTGGCTCACCCCAGTCCCATCAACACTTGGAGCACAGCTCTTCTCTGGAGCTCTGTGCAGAAGGCGGGCAGGGTGGGGGTGGGGTTCTTTGCTGGGACTAGACAAGTACTGAGCCAGAGAAGGGTACAGAGCAGAGCCATGAACATTGCCATGGATCTCCTCCTGCTTCTGACCACCATCATCTGCTTCTACTTGGAGTCGTTGGTGAAGATTTTCATTCCGTGGAAGAGAAATCCTGTGGCTGTAGAAGTGGTTGTCATTATAGGAATGGGGCATGGGCGAGGGAGGCTGACTGCCTGTGAATTTGCAAAACAGGGGAGCAAACCGGTTCTGTGGGGGATAAGTAAGGTAATGGATTCATCTGCTCATCTTTTAAAGTCACAAAGACATGTGTTGAAAAATTGTTTGACTTAGCATCGGCTTACCTTTGTATTTTTCTTTATCAAAGTTTGATAACTGAACTCCCTGGGCCCTTATGCTGCATATGCATCAGAATGATTTAGTGAAGGAAACATATGGTGCCTCAGGCATGACTGTTATGGCATGGCATGTGGGTCAGTAACACAGACTCAGGAGCCAGGCTGCCTCCAAGCTATTTAAATTGGGCAGTCACCAAATTTCTCTCCCTCAGTTTTCTCTCTCTCAAATGGGGATAATATCTCACAAAATGGGCAAGAATGGCCTGGCCTGTGGTCAGCCTGTTGAGCAAGGAATGATATTTTTTAAGGGTTGTCAAAGCAGAAACCAAACAAAGAAAAAAGAACACCAGACAAAATCTCTTAGTGCCTCCCGTCACATGCACACAATTCTAAAGTATTTACTACCTTGCTCTTTAATGAAAAAAGTTTGCCGCCCCTGGGCAAGAGCATTAAATGGGATATTAAATGGGATATTAAATGTGAATATTTTAAGTGCTTAGAACAATGCCTGGCTGTAGTAAACATCAGTTAAATAAATAAAACCTACAGACATTGAGTCAGGCTTTCTTGTGGGCAATTGTATTTTTCTTGTACATATTTGTAAGCACTACATTAACTACTCAAAGTAAAACTGAAGTAACTGAAATTTTTTATCATTTCCCCTGAACTTGTGAATTCTGATAAAGCCGTGAAAATGTACACAGAAAAGTGTTTACAGGGCTTAAGTTTTAAAAAGTTGTACAATTTTTTTGGAATCAGATTTTTCACAAATCATAATGATTTCAATTGCCATTATATTATTACTTTCTCATGTCTATTACTATATCATATCTAGCTGGAACATATTTTCTTAAGACCTTGAAAAATGTCTCTTTAACTTAAAAAACTGTTTCTCTGGTTATTCTAGACAGTGAAGAATGCTATACAAGAAAAATTTACATTTTTGTGTAACAGATATAGACATTTATATAATAGATGAGTTGATATACATGAAAGTGATTTGGCATTTGGTTTAGTCCTCGAAGAAATTCCAGTGAATTTCTATGAGAGGATGTGATTTACAAATTGAAAAAATTGTTGTCTGGTGTCCTCAGGCATTTATCGAAAAATATAAATAAGTATAAATCCATGAAAAAGCCTTGATGAAATCTAACCCTTAGATATCTTTCCAGATGTGTATTTTTAGGGAAAGGACTGATATTACATTTTTTAATTTAAAATGTCCAATAACAAGAGAAAAGCAAAGTTAGAAAGAAGTAATAATAAAAATGTGTAAACACAATTCTGCTTGAAGGATGCCCTTTGAATCCTTGACTTTTATGGTTAAATGTTTGAGATAAGGAAGGGTGCACCACAGGCTATAAATGTAACTCAGATCTCTCCTTTACCTGTGGAAAGTGCCAACTGTTTTGGTGTCACAGAGGGTTTCTTTCGCCTTACAGATGAGTCACATTAGCAGTTTGCCCTCATTTCATTTAAGCCATTACTTTAAACCAATGCACACTGGAGTTCAAGCTAAAGCAAGCATTTTGCTTATGAAAAGACAAGGCATTACATTTTGCAATGCTCTAGCTCAGTTAAATCATCTCATAAAAGTTCTGGTTACTAATGCTATCTACCAGCCTTGAATCTAGAGACAAAACAGTGTATACTGGTTCTTTTTTTTTTTTTAAATAAAAAACATAAATATATTATAAATAGACCTATATTATAAAACATAGCATAAAGTCTTTCCACCAAAGGGTACATTTTCTTGTTCACTAAAAGATATCAGATAGTGATACATGTATTTAATTTAATTTATTTTTTTTTAGTTTATTCAGTACAGTTTCTATCCTTTATTCCCATTCCAGCCCACCCACCCATTCCTCCCCTCCTCCCTCCCCTTTCCAACCCCCCTAGTTTTGTCCATGTGTCCTCTATATTTGTTCCTGTAAACACTTCTCTTCTCCCCTGAAATTCCCTCCCCTCTCCCCTCTGGTCACTCACTATGTGTCCTCTATTTCAGTGTCTTTTGTTATATTTTACTTGTTTCTTTGTTTTGTGGTTTAGGTTCCTGTTAAAGGCGAGATCATATGGTATTTGTCTTTCACTGTCTGGCTTATTTTGCTTAGCATAATGATTTCCAGCTCTATCCAAGCTGTTGCAAAGGGTATGAGCTCCTTCTTTCTTTCTGCTGCATAGAATTCCACTGTGTCAATGTACCATAGTCTTTTGATCCATTCATTTACTGATGGGCATCTAGGTTGTTTCCAGCACTTAGCTATTGTAAATTGTGCTGCTATGAACATTGGGGTGCATAAATTCTTTTGGAATGGAGTTACAGGGTTCTTAGG
>CM052538.1:90675783-90698617 GCA_028533065.1 Trachops cirrhosus
TCTACTGTGTTCTTCAGTTCAGTAATTGCATTCTTCATTTCCTCTTGGCCCTTGTTGATAGTTTCTATTTCCTTTTTCATGTTGATATAGTTTGCAGTGAGTTCATTGTAGCTTCCCTGTAGTTTCTCATAACTCATTGAGAGTTCGTGGAACTTCCTGAGAATCATTGCTTTGAACTCAGAATCTGATAGTTGAGTTGCCTCTATTTCATTTAGCATTCTATCTGAGGCTTCCTCCTTTCCCTTCATTTGGGGATTGTTTCTTTGTCTTCTCATTGTTTGTGAGACTCTTCTTGCTAGCCTCAGCTTCTTAAATTGATCTGTTCTGGCTTCCTGGGTTTATGGTGTGAACTTCTGTGGTAGTGTACCTGTGAGATTCAGTGGTGCAGTCTCCTTCTGGTATCCAGGTGTGCACAGCTTCCATCTACTCTTTTTTATAATCAGTTGGAGGGGTAAGGCAAAATGGCTTAAGACAACAAGAGAGTATGCTATGACATTTACAGTAGCAGCAAGTAGGAAAGAGATAGGAGATCCTTTGGCTGTGTATAATGTTAACTGTGATTTTCCACCCCACTAGCCACTTATTAGAAAGGATGGAAAGAAGATAAGACTCTTGTTGGGAAGGAAAGGATTGTGAGTTGGATCTAGAAAACAGTGAGGTTATGGGAGGTCAGATTCTGAGGTAGGGTGAGAGTGAAGAGTAGTAAATAGGTGTAGTGTGTGAGAGAATAAAGGTAACCACTATAGTAGTAGAATTCAGGAAACTGAGAAGTGGGCTAAGGTCTGGGAAGCATGTTGTGTAGTATTTACAATTGTATGGAATAGCTATTATTTACAGTAATCTTAGAGCAACAATCATATAACAGAATCTATGAGATCTAGATAACAAGAATAGGAAGTATGGAGCCTTGAGAAGTGTACTAATGGAACACAAATGAAGGACAGTTAATTAGCAATACACTATGAATGAGATAATAGGGGAAACCTATTAAATGATACATTATAACTAGCCAAGCAAAGAAGACTATACAGAAAGAGAATACTAAAATACTATTGCAATGAAAAGTGTAAGAATAATGAAATAATAATACAGATATGCTATTACTTGTAGGTTCAAAAAAAGGAAAAAAGCAGAAGCTGGAAGGAAGAGGTAAATTTGGAAAGAAAGGGAGAAGGATCAACACTAGAAAGAAATAGAAGCATAAGGAATTGAATGATATAACAATGATAATAATTAAAAAATAAAAAGTTACTTCATAAAAAAAAATCAAGCAAAAAGAAACCTTTTGTTGGTTTCAGACTGGCCAAACCAGTTTTCCTGGTTTTGCTGGCTTCAGCAAACTTAGAAGCGAATGTCGTGGCTTTTTTCCCTTCCTGTTCAGAGCTCTGTCAGCCCACTGTCCCCAGGTCCAGCCGCGTGGGCCCAACACCCCTGGATGGGCCCTGGGCAACTGATCTGCGCACTCCCAAGCACTCCCTCTGGAGCCCACTGCAGAGCGCATGTGCACCCCTTCCAGGTTCATGGGTGTGTACTCTGTGGATTCCAAGGGGCTCGCACTTCTCCGGAATTCACAGCCTGGGCACCGGGGATCCTGCAGAATGCCTGTGCTTTTTCCGTGCTCACAGTTGTAGGCAGTAGGCCTTTACCAAAAATCCCTCTCTCTGGGTTGGGGCCCTGGCGCAAGACCCGGCGGTCCCCAGACCCCTTGTGTGGGCCACGATCTCTCCAAAGCCAGTCTGGCGCCTCTCACCAGGGTGCGGGATCCGGGCGCTCTTCAGCACTCCCTCTGAAAGCTCACTGGGGAGTGCTCGCACCTTATTCCGGGTTCACTAGTGTGCACTCTATGGATTCTGAGGGGCCTGCAATTTCCCGGAATTCACGGCCTGGGCACTGGGGATCCTGCAGAACGCCTGTGCCTCTTCCGTGCCCACAGCTGTGGACCCTGGGCCTTCCACCAAAAACACTCTCTCCCAGTTGGGGCGCCCACGCAAGGCCCAGCCGTCTTTGGCTCCACCGGCTGAGCCATGATCTCCCCAAAGCCCGCTCCACAGTCCCCCGGATCAGCGCTGCTCAGTCCTTGTTTGGTCGGGGAGGGAGCAGTTGACCCAGCTCCCCCACTCCGAAAGCCCTGAGGCAGACCCCGGAGGAGCTCTGGGACTGGGGCTGCAACCTCCCTGCTCCCCGAGCTGATCCCTGGGCCATTATTATCCTGAAGTAGTCTCCTTACCGTCTGGTCTTTCAATGTCCACTACAATTTTTGATCTCCTATTTTCATGTATGCTGCGATTATCCTCCGTAGGATTTGCTCTAGTCCTCCGTAGAATGGCTAGGTTTTCCTCCCATATGAAGAGGGAGGTGGAGTGTACTCCCTCCTGCCACGCCGCCATCTTCCCTCCTCTGTATACTGGTTCTTTGTAAACTGGGAATGAGCGAGCTACCAGCTGAAGCCTAAATCGGCGAACCGTGCTCTTGTCCTCCCTCTGCTCCTTTTCTGCAAGCCCCCAAAGTGGAATGAGGGGATGCCGGCTTAGTGACTAAGTGTCCTAACCTCTGAGTCTGTTCTTTGGGATTTCAGGCTGCTGCTCCAGGGTTTAGCCTGCCCTAGTAAAAAAATGAAGGACTAGGGAGATGGTGCAGGCTAAGAAAAACCATCTGCTACTAACTTAGGGGCCACACCAAATAACAGCTACACCACTAACATCCCAACATGCAGGAAAAGCATTTCAGGTGTCCTCGCCCCTTCATCACCAAGAAAAGTTGGCAAATTGTAAGAGGGAAAAAGTAGAATTTTTAAAGCCTTACAATCTTTTCTACAAAAGTCAACAGATGTCAAATTTTCAAAAGAATTCTACTTTTCCAGAAATGCAGGTCAAGAAACATCTGAGCAATTTTATCTTAGGAAAGAAGCCTTTGAATTTAGGGTGAAAAGAAGTTGCTCAGCTTCCATGTCCTAGAGTTAGGTGCATTTGTCACACAGGTGAGAATCCATCCAGTAGCCTTTGCTCATTTTCACTCCAGGACACTTGAAGAAAATAATATATCCCCAAGAGTAGTAGCACTATCTCCCTATGAAAGTCTTCCTTTAAAATTTTTTTATTGTTATTCAACTACAGTTGTCCCAGTTTTTCCCCCTTTGCCCTCCTCTGCCCAGCCTACCCCCTCATCCTACAGTCAGTCCCCACAGTCAATGTTCCATGTCTGTGAGCCATTCACACATGTTCTTTGACTAGTCCCTTCCCCTTCTTTCCACCATTGTCTGCCTCCTACTCTGGCTGCTGTCAGTTTATTCCATGTTTTCAGGCCTGAAAGTCTTCCTCAAATAAGTGTTCTTTCTCTTTTCCCCCTATATTCTAGAGGATTTAATCTGAACCATCAAGAAAAGTATGATGGGCAAAGGTATATAGTTTAAAATTACCACTAGTTTAAAATTGCTACTTGATGCTTTACTGATTATATAGTCAATGCTCAATAAATACACTTTAAATAAATTGTTGAGTTTTCTTTTTTTCTCCTTACTCAAACATCTCCTTTCATGACACCACAAAGAGCAATATCTTTCAAGCATGTTCTTTAAGCTATGAGAGGAGCCAAGTTTCAAGAAACTGCCTCCTGGAAAACCTCCAAACCAACATGAAAAGCTGGAAAAACATGAAGGATTTTTTTTTTCCTTTTGGTGCAGAATAGCTGTTAATGTAGAGAAACAAGATGGAAACACATGACTGCTATGAGTGTTCCCTGGCAGAAAAGTCAGGTGTAATTGCTTTGAGAATTAGGCCAGCAGAGTCTCTCATAAATTTTCTAAAGCAGGGTGGTGGAGGGGGCACTTTAAACATGAACTTCAATTTTTAAAAAACTTTCTTCTCCAATGCTTTCTTCCACACTCTTGCTCTCTAACTGACCTACAACTTTGTGAATTTGTTTTTTCCAATAACAACACAATGCTGAGGAAATCTCAGCAGAATGCAGAAACTAGGGGCCACTGTGCATGCTTTTGTGTTGGACTGCAATGACTGAGAAGAGATTTGTAACTCCAGAAACCAGGTGAGACTTCAGGACACAAGTTTCTTCAAGAGACTTTGTATCCACTGCCACAGACATAGAAAATGAAAAGGTTCTTTACATCTGCCTGATTTCAATTACATTAGTCTCTGCTAACTGAGGTGGTTGTGTGAACAAGGATGTACTTTTTCCTTGCATCTAATCCATGCAACTCTGCCAATTTGTTGTTTCATATTATTAATCAACTGCATTCTGATCAGAAGCATGAGCACTAGTGCAGAAGAACAGAGAAAAGATATATCACCAGAAAAAAGGATAACTTTCTTGTTACATTTTAGTCTGTTACTATTCCACTAATCTTTTAAAAACTATTTCTTTTGTTGGATTTCATTTATGTGGGTACTAATCAAGCTTTCTATAGAAAATGTAATATCAATAATTTTATAATAATTTTTAAGAGTAAATATCAAGTACAATGAATGAAGCATTCTGATAAACCATTACATTCTTTAATTGGATCCCTCTGATAACCCTATTAGCTCATTTGACAGGTGAGCAAATTGAGGTTCAGAGAGATTAAGTCAGATCAAGGTCCAGTAGCTAATAAGTGGTGGAACCAGGATTACTCAATCAGCACTTTAAAAGTGTTCTGTCAAGCCCTGGCTGGTGTGGCTCGGTTGGAGTGATGGCCCATAACTGAAAGGTTGTGGGTTCTATTCCCAGTGAGGGTACATACCTACATTGTGGTTTGATCCTTGGTCTGGGTGCCTACAATCCCTGGGTGCATATGAAAGCAACTAATAGATGCTTTTCTCTTGCATAGGTATTTCCCTCTCTTTCTTTCTCTCTCTAAAAGCAATGAAAAAAAATGAGGTGAGGATTTGAAAAAATGCTTGATCAGAACTTACATATCAATTAACTTGCCTCTCTCCCAGTCAGACTCTCCCTGCTACTTTGCTGATTTGTCAATCTTCCACCCTACCTACCTCCCACCCCAAGACAGGAAAATATAACTTGCGTTAGTCAATAATACCAAAGTGATTTTCAGTATGACTATCATTACAGAATATGTCTGCCTTTTAAAAACATTTTTAATTATATTTTTTGCTTATGCCATTACAGTTGTCCTAGTTTTTCCCCTTTGCCCCCCTCCACCTGGTACCACCTTCCCTCCAACAACACCCTCCCTTAGTTCATGTCTATGTAACATGCATGTAAGTTCTTTGGCTTCTCCATTTCCTATACTATTCTTGACATCCCCCTGTCTATTTTGTACCTACCAATTGTGCTTCTTAACTCCTGCACCTTTTCCCCCTTTCTCTCCATGCCCCCTCCCAGCTGATAACCCTCCAAATGATCTCTATAACTATGAGTCTGTTCCTGTTCTGGTTGTTTGCTTAGTTTGTTTTTCTTAGATTTAGTTGTTAATAGGTGTGAGTTTGTCGTCATTTTACTGTTCATATTTTTTATCTTCTTTTTCTTATATAAGTCCCTTTAACATTTCACATAATAAGGGCTTGGTGATCATGAACTTCTTTAACTTGACCTTATCTGGAAAGCACTTTATCTTCCCTTCCATTCTAAATGATAGCATTACTGAATAGAGTAATCTGGGTTGTAGGTCCTTGCTTTTTATCACTTGGAATACTTCTTTCCAGCCCCTTCTTGCCTGCAAGTCTTCTTTTGAGAAATCTGCTGATAGTCTTATGGGTGCTCCTTTATAGGTAACTCTCTCCTTTTCTCTTGCTGCTTTTTAGATTCTCTATTTATCTTTAACCTTTGTCATTTTAATTATGATGTGTCTTGGTGTGTTCCTCTTTGGATCCAACTTGTTTGGGACTCTCTGTGCTTTCTGGACTTGCATTTCTATTTCCTTCACCAAATTAGGGAAGTTTTCTTTCATTATTTTTTAAATAAGTTTTTAATTTCTTGCTCTTCCTCTTCTTCTCTGGCACCCTTATGATTCAGATGTTGGTAAGTTTAAAGTTGTCCCAGAGGTTCCTAAGCCTATCCTCATTTTTTGGAATTCTTTTTTCTTCCTGATGTTCTGATTTAATGCTTTTCCTTCCTGTGTTCCAAATCGTTGATTTGATTCTAGGCTTCATCCTCTCCACTGTGGGTTCCCTGTAGATTTTTATTTGTTTCACTTACTGTAACCACCATTTCTTCCCTTATGTTTTTGCCATACTCAGTGAGTTCTTTGAGCATCCTGATCACCAGTGTTTTGAACTCTGCATCTGATAGGTTGCTTATCTCCATTTTAACTAGTTCTTTTTCTGGGATTTTGTTCTGTTCTTTAATTTGGACTATATTTCTTTGTCTCCTCAATTTGGTAGCCTCCCTGTGTTAGTTTAGTGTATTAGGTAGAGCTACTTTGACTCCTTGTCTTAGAAAAGGTACCTGTAAATTGTGTGAGAATGAGCCTTAGGTAATCGCTAGGGTGGGGCAACCCACTTAATTGCTTTATGGTTCTGTGTTGGGGGAAGGGTTTGTTTGGAGAGGAGACAATGCTGCTGCCTGGCTTCTGGAGGCTTACCTGGCCCTTGACCCATTTGTAGTCACTTTACCCACTTCCTATATATGACTGGTGTGCTTCCAGCTGTTGCTCTGGTGGTGAATCCCAGAGTGGGTGGGTTTGTGTATGTTTTAAGTCTGCGTGGGCCTTTAAATGGACTCTCCTGAAAATCTGGCAGTTTCTTTTGCCACCCCAACCCCCATCAGTTTTTACAGCCAGAAGTTATGGGGATTTATCTTCCTGGTGCTGGAACCCTGGGCTCTGTGGTCAGGCCTGGCACTGGGATTGCTCACTACCAAAGTATCCCTCCTGATTTTTATCTACCAGACATGAGTACAGGACCACCCATTCTGCCACTGCTGTCACCTCCTCTCTACACCATGCGGCCATGTCTCCATGCCTCTCTACCCATTTCTGCAACTCCACCCCTCCAACCCATCTGGATAAATGTGGCTTCTTTAAATCCTTGGTTGTTAGACTTTCATACAGCTCAATTTTCTGACAGTCCTGGTTATCATTTGTTTTGAGATATAGTTGTAATTTCTCTGTGGTTGCACAAGGAAGTGAAGCATGTCTACTTATGCCTTCATCTTGACAAGATGTTCTATGTCTGCCCTTTTATATTCACTCATAAACTCTTCCTTTCATCTGCCTATGCAAATCTTACCCATCCTTGAACACCCAGTTGTCCTTTGGAAGCTTTCCTTCACTATTCCAGCCCATATTAACCCTCCCTATAGTTATAGCTCTTTATTAGAGATGCCTAATATTTTTCAACAACTGTTTCATGATGACCATCTTGGCCTTCCAGTTAAACAGGAAGCCCTTCAAATGTAGTAGCTACTTTAAAGGTACTTTAGTCTACCTTATCATAGAATGCATAATAGATATTCAGGAAATACTTAAGGAAAGGTAGAGGGATGGATGGAATGGACTCTAGTGGTGTATCTTTGTGAACTCTTAGCATCATGATTCACCAACAGTTTCAGCAACAAGCCCAGGCCTTCAGTTTTAGGTATTTACTCATATAAGATCTCATATAAGATTTTATCAATATAAAATGAGAAGGTGAGAAGACTAGTATATAGCAGTGCTTTCTTTATATTTGTATAATAGTTAAAGTATGAATATTAAAAGACACACACACAAAAAGAGAGAGGTATATGTGAAGGAAGACAGAAAGAACAGAGAAAATTTAAATGCAAACCAGACAATTCTCAGGATATTTTAACCAACAACTAAGAAAAACTCTGGTGTCAAACACTTTTAATTTAAATGTTTAAAAAAATTTTCCCCATACAGATGTCCCTGTGAAGGTGCCATGGCAGCTATAAATCATATATAAAATATTCAATCTGAAGCAGTGGTTGTTCACAAAACCAAAAAGAAAGAAATAAATGAGCTCCAGCAGAAAATGTATGCACCTTAATGATGGAAATCCTAATTTAGAGTCAATGCTTTAAAGATTTATTTCACATTTTTTTCAACACTCTTAATACTAAAAACATTGGTTTGGCATTAGCAGCACTTGAATGAAAACTCTAATTACCTATCTTTTTATTTCTCAAGAATATTAATGTAGTTTTAATTCTCAGAACTATTTTTCATTTCATGCCTCTTAGAAACTTCTATGTTTACATAAATATACTTAAAGGATCATTTTTCTTTAAGATATTTCATTTCTTTTTTTTTCTGTTTAAAGGTGAACAAACCTACCTCCCTGAGAGTAAATACAAAGAGCACTTATGTACACAGAGAAGATTTAAAACTGTTCTCAAAGTGGCCTTCTAATCAGTAGTAAGGCCACAAAATGTCAACAAGTACACAGTGTGAGTTAGTGATTAAAGATCAGTTTAAGCTGGCAGCTGTGTTCTAAAGGACAGATTTACCTACTTCTGTGGTTATTCGACCTTTGGAAGCTTTCTCTAGCCACTCCCATTTTTATTAGCCCAAAACAGCCCAACAGTATTCTGGACTTTCTCTCTGGATGTTGTCCTTTGTATAGCTCTTCTATTGACCAAGAGTGGATCCTCCATACTTTCTGCCCTTTTCATAATCTCTTAAAATATTGTAACATTACAAAAGGTGATTCTTGTTTGACCTCAGAGTGTCGGGAATTTTATAACCCCATGGTAACCTCTTTCTTTGTAGTTTATACTTTTACATACCATTGGTACCAGAGATGTTTAGACATTTTTGAACTTCAAAACTGAAAGCTAATATAGGAAAAGGAACTAGGCTGGCTATCTAATACTTGACAATGGGTCAGAGAGACAGAAGGGAGAAAGGAATTTTTTTCTACTAGAAAGAAAATCTGACCTTCACCACATCAAGAGTAATTTTGTTTTCTGTGTTTTTCACATGTATTTTAGACTGCTATGACATTGACTATCCTCTTGTTTTTATTTAAAACAAATGATTAAAAACTAATCACTATTAAAAACAATTTCTTGAAAACAAATATGTTGTGCTTTTTAAAAATAGCTTCTTGTAGTGATACAATAAAGAATTTTGATTTCTTATGTCTGAGACTCCGTAAGTCTCCTTCAAGAAGAAGGAGCTGGATGGTATCAGCTAGACCTTGCAGATATTAAAGGAACCAAACCTGGATTTCTCTCAGCTCTGGCTTCTTTGACAGTAGGAGTATTGGTTTATCAACAGAAACTTCTCCTTTCTATATGTGGCACTGTGCAGAGTGCGATTGTTTTGAGGTTTTCGCCCCTAGATACTTTGACAATAATCTTTGTTCATTGTATGCTTTTAATTCCTTGCCTTGAAACTAAGACCCTCCTGAGTAAATCTTTAAAATGTATTATTTTAAAAGTATGATTATAAAACTTTAAAAGGGAAATATGTAAAGTGAAAAATTACCACCTTACCACCACAAGCCCATTCGCTTGAGATCAGGCTGCTGATGCACAATCTTCCAACTATTTTCTAATGAGAACACAAGCACATACAGCGTGGGGCAAAAACACATACAGCGTGTACAGTTGTGAGTACATCCAACAGAGTTTATTCTTGTGTTGTTAGTTATTAATCATTTATTATTTCCCATATGAACAACTGTAAATCGATTGTTGCTCCACCCTATATGACAAATACATTACATTTTTATTGCATGTGTTACATAAATAGATTTAAAGAGATATATTATTTCATAACTTGCCAACCTATCACAAACAGCATTTTCTTCCAGTATATAGAGTTTAACATTATTCTTTTTCATGGGTACACAGTAGTAAATGGTACTCTATTTAACCACTCCCTTGGAATAAACTGTTAGGATGTTTCTAGTTTTTCACAGTTTGTTATTTACTTGACAAATACTTACTGAGTATCAGCCAGGGTTCTAGGTCCCAGGGAAATACCAGTGAATAAGGCAAAGTCCTTGCCTTATTGGAGTTCACATTCTAGTAGGTGAGACAAACAATAAATAGACTGTAAATATTATGAGAGACTAAAATAGCATGGTCTGGGAAGAACTCTCTGAGAAAGCAACATTTGGGGGTAGAAATATGTGTGAAATGAAGGCACAGCCCATGCAGGTATCCAGGGAAATGAAAGTACAAGTTCTCTATGGAAGGATAAACTTCTCCCAAGAACTGTATGAGGTCCACGGAGGCCAGAGTGGAGGAGCTAGTGGGCAGAAGTGTAGGTGATATGCTAAGAGAGAGGTAGGCAGGACCCAATTACAATTCCTAGGGACCACATAGGCCGCAGTAAGAACTTTTTGTGTTTCTCTGAGTGTGAACCACCTGAGGAATTTGAGTTGAGAACCGATCCAATCTGATTTATGTTTTATAAAGACCCTGCTCTGCCTTGTAGAGAATTACAGCAGAGTGGCAAATGAGAAAACAGATCAGTTCTGGGCTAGTTTAATAGTGTGGAGGAAAGGTGACAGTGACCCAGTAGAATGGCTACAGAAGTAGTGGTAAATATTGGGATAAAATATGTCTTTTTTAAAGCAGAACAAACAGGGCTCGCTGTGAATTGATAATGAGGTCATGAAGAGAAACCAAGGATCAGTCCCAGGCTTTTGTCCTAAGCAACTAGAATAATGAGGTTGCCATGTCATGAATTGGGGAAAGACAAAGAGTAAGTAGGTTTTGAAATGGCAGTGCTTAGGAGTCATGGGAGGAAATCAAGAGTGAGATTTTTGACATATTAATTTAAGGTGTCTAGTAGACAACCAAATGGAAATGCAATAAATGTGCTTTTACATACATATTCATGAATTTATGCAAATATTTTATAAAATAAATTACTAAATATACAAATGGTAAGTCAAAGGGTAAGATTTTTTAAATTTTGGAGAAACATTTCCAATGTGTCATCAAAAAATATTTGTAATGACTTATACTCTAATGGAGGATTTCCTTATTGCTCTGAGTTTATTCTTTGGGCAGAATGAAAATTTTTGTCTTGGCATTTGAAAAAAAAAGAGTAATTTTTTCTCAGAATTCTCCATCAATGCTCAGTGTTTCCCATTGCATAGGTATAATTAATGAGGCCATTTTGTTACCATTGGCATTTAACTAATTAGAAAAGGGGAGTAAAAGTTAACTAGACATTGAGCTTAATAAAATGGGGAGTATGAGCCTCCTTGCTTAGCCAGGAAGCTACAGCTTTTCATACTCCAGGGGACCACAGGGCTGTGCTCCACCAAGAGGATTAACACTCTTCCTTCCCCTTTCTGGTACTGGATTGCTAGGGGGTTGGCAGGGCGGGGGGTGCTGGACCATAGAAGTCTGTCAGTCTAACTAGAGGGTGTGGACCCACCCAAAGCCTGTGAAAGCCTGGAAAGTTGATTGGCCATTTTGAAAAAGCACTTGGTCTGTCCCAGACCCAAGCTAATATACTCCCAGAGGAACAAAGAATCTCTCTCCTTCTATCTCCCCCCTCTCTCTCTGTTGCTCATGACCTTCACTTGCCCTGTGCACTCACCCATCCTCTATCCATAACCATGTGACTTTAGCAGCCACGTGGTCCATGGCTGTAGGGATTCCACACATGGGGTCCAGGATGGAGCCTGAATACCACAGTACAGCACTACACTGAAATGAACTGCAGCTAGAAACATACCCTAAGCTAGCTGAATGCTGGACTGGACTGGACTGGACTTTAATACGAAGCAGAAACTCTAGACACTGGCTTTTTGTCTTGGCCTTGCTGAAGATAAGACTGGAACTTTTCCATGGTGAGACAGACAGAAATGGGACTTTGGGAAGTCATGAGGGGAACCCCCTTAATTGTACATTATCAATAAAGTCTACCACGGAAACCCATTCTCCCTGTATGTATCTCAGGAAAATATTTTCCTTGTGACACTACAAGAACTTGTTTTCCTTTGATAAAAATTTTATTTGTCTAACTTCATGAACCAAATATTTATACAGATTTGCAATCATGAAATCGCAACACTATGTTTTACAGCTTAAAATGTCCTTGATTGCCAGATAAGAAAAAACTAAAAGAGTTCATTACCAGCAAAGCAGTATCATAAGAACTGTTAAAGGGTCTTCTTTAAGAAGAAAAAGATAAAAAATACACATAATAAAATGTCAATAACTAGCCTTGGCTGGTGTAGCTCAGTGGACTTAGCGCCAGCCTGTGAACCAAAAAGTCGCTGGTTCAATTTCCAGTCAGGGCACATGCTTGGGTTGCCAGCTAGGTGCTCGGTTGGGGGTGTGGGAAAGGCAACCATACACTGATGTTTCTCTGCCTCTCTCCAGATGGTGGCTAAGTGGCAGTTCTCTGGGTGGGAAAGGCACTCAGAGTAGTCAAGTTTCCTGACCTTGACAGCAATGTGCCTTGAAAGGCGTTTCCACCACTTCTGCTATATTTTGGGAGCCAAGTCACGGGACTGCTCAGCACAAAGTAACTGAACTTGCCAATATTTACAGTTCTGAGAAGGTTCTTGATCTTGTTTACAATGTTTGCTGAAGAAGTTTTACTCAACAAGACTTTTTCTTGGAGTATTAAGATGACTATATTTGCAATGATTATTGGGGCCTTTGCAGCTGCCCACTCTGACATGGCATTTGATCTGGAAAGATTGGTTTTTATTTTGATAAGTGATGTCCTAAAAGCAGTAAATGGCTCATACATAAAACAAAAATTAGATTCAAAGGAGCTGGGAAAATACGGTCTTCTCTATTACAGTTCATGATTCTGCCCACCCTGGCCATTGCGTATTTTACAAGAGATGCACAAAAGCAGAGGATTGAAATCTGAGTAATTTTCTCCCCAATGAAATGCCAGGCAAAGGTCAATAAAGATGTATTTTGGAAGAATAATGGTTCACCTTAACTTTCAAGTTGGGATGATAGACTAATTACAGAAGCTGAACTCATTGCATTATAATCAAACCCTTTAAGTATTTTTGGTCTCACATGTTTGTTCATTCTCACTCTTATTTTTAAGGTAATGTGGTTCTTAATAACACATCATTGGGCTATAGATGGACACACTGGGTGGCAACCTTATACTCCTGTGATCTTTTTCTTATGCTTTCTCCATAACCTACTCTTTTAATATTCTCAGATAGTTAAGTGCTATTGTGTGTCTCAGAGTGTTAGGCTCAGGTGATAAGAAGAAAAAAGATGAGTTAGGTGCTATTCTTACCTTTGAGGACCATATAGTCACCTTTTTGAGCAGACCTGTCATCAGAGCAATAAACTATTCTAGGTTCTGTGGGAGAAATGATTTGGGTGCATAGTGGGGTTTAAAGTGGAAGAGGGTCAAGTCTCTCTCCTTGTTGAGGACAGAATGTCTCAGGGAGGTTTGCCTATGCACAAAATTTAAAATGTAAAGATATGAATAATCAGTATTGTTTTGGTAGGTTATGAATTATATTTGAAACTTAAAAAAAAATTTATCTCCCACACATCAATGTTTCTCTCCTTCTGTTTCTCCCTCCATTCCCCTCTTTCTAAAAATAAGTAAAATCTTTTAAAAAACAAAAACAAAAAAAAATGGCAGTAACTACAATCTATGGACAATTACTTTAAGTGTAAATGGATTAAATGTTTCAGCCAAAAGACAGAGGGTCACCAAATGAATAAGAAAACAAGACCTTTACTTACATATGCTATCTACAAGAAACTCAATTCAAATCAAAAGATACACACACACTGAAAATAAGGGATGGAAAAGATATTTCATGAAAATAGAAACTAAACTTTTTAAAAAGCTGGGTTAGTGATACTTACACCAGACAAAAATAGACTTTAAAACAAAGGCTGTAACAAGAGACAAAGAAGGACCTAGTAATTCCACTTCTGGGTATTTATCCAAAGAAACCCAAAATGCTACTTTGAAAAGACAGATGCATCCATATGTTCATTGCAGCATTATTTACAATAGCCAAGACATGAAAGCAACCTAGGTGTTTATCAGTAGATGAATAGATAAAGAAGATGTGCATATATAAGAAAGGAACATAACTCAGCCATAAAAAAAAAGAATGAAGCCTTGCCATTTGCAACAATGTAGATGGACCTAGAGGGTACTGTGTTGAGTGAAATAAGTCAGACAGAGAAAGACAAATGTCATATGATTTCACTTATATGTGGAATCTGAAAAACAAAATAAACAAAAGAGAAACAAATTTGTAGATACAGAAAACATTTTGATGGTTGTTGCCTAATGGGAGGGGGATGGGAAGGAATGTGTCAAAAAGGGAGGGATTAAAAAGTACAAATTGGTAGTTACAAAATAGTCATGGGCATGCAAAGTACAGCATAAGGAATATAGTCAATAATATTGTAATAATTATGAATGGTGTCAGATAGGGACTAGATGTATTGGGGTGATCACTTTGTAAGATATACAATGTCTAATCACTATGTTGTACACCTGAAACTAATATTAAATATTGTATGCCAACTGTAACTGAAAAATAAAACATTATTTTGAAAAATAATAACAATAAAATGTACTTGAATATATTCGTTTTAGTTTTACACTGTTAGGCAACTACCATGCACAGGCAACTGCAAAATATTCTATTTTTATATACATTCTAAGAACAACAAAAGCCTCTCAAACTGAATCCCAGCATTAAATGTGAAGTATAAAAACTTCCTTTTTAATTCAATTTTTTTATTTTAATCCTTTGCGAGAGATACTCAGAGAAATTATTGGAATCACATCTATTGAGCTCCCTTTGCCCACTTTTTCTGCATATTTTAAGTGTAAACCTCTTCCTTATAAATTGCAGCTGAGTGTCTAAATGTTTTACTATGATAATCTCCACCTCATAATTCTCCCTAAGAGTCCCACCAAAATTCCAGTTCAAGGGATACCTTTAGGGTATGCTGGGCCCTGTGCAAATATTTCTTGTGGGGCTCCTGTCTATATAAATAAGTTGATCAAAAATGTATTTTGTAATAGAACCATGTGAGATACACAGATTTATTAATGAAGATTTATAATAATGGGAAGATTTATTTGCTATTGTCCAATCAGATCATGTGAAGATTCTTTTCAATATCCAGGCACCACATTGTCTTGGTTTTTCCAGAATCATTTCTTTTTTTTCCTTTTTATCAAATGAGCCATTTCTTAATAATTCCATATCTTTCACCACAAGAAAAGGTAGAAACACTGTTATTACTCATCATACCATGGCACTTGTGACATATTTGCATTAAAATAATATAAATCTTCTAGCCTGTACAATACCTTACTACCATTTACTTAGTTACATCATTACTCTTGCCTTTGCATCATCTATTGTGCTACCTGTAAATACTGGCTTCTGACCAAAGACTGTGTGGCTTATCTTTGATAATGACCACAAATTTAAGTCTGACCTAGAGTGTGCAGAAAAACATAAATAATTCATTTTCTGATCATATAAAATTTGTCATTTAGAATGTTTTATGCCCTGGCTGGTGTGGCTCAGTGGACTGAGCACTGACCTGTGAACTGAAGGGTTTCTGGTTCAATTCCTAGTCAGGGCACATGCTTGGGGTTGCCTCCTGCATACTCCCAATGTCAGTTGGGGGTATGCAAGAGGCAACCAATTGATGTTTCTCTCACATATCAATGTTTCTCTCCCTCTCTTTCTCCCTCCTTTTTCCTCCCTCTGAAAATAAATAAATAAAATATTTTTTAATGTTATAAAATTAACAACTGTCTTTCATCTTGAACTCTTTAGGCCATAATGATTGTATTCCTATAATGTATCTTTTTCAACACTGACTGTACCTTGTCTCTCATACACCACCACAGCAGGGAGAGAATTGTGAGCATAACACAATAAACAGTTTCATTCACCCATGGAAGTTCTCTTTCTCATCTGAGAGATCTTAACACCAACCAGGGGTAACATAGCATCACATGAATCAGAAGGGCCTATTTGTGTGGTGAATCAATAGTCTTGAGAGCCCTCAGAAGTTATAGGTACAGCCACTTCCAAAGGACTGTTTGACCCATGGTTTAGAACCTACAAAGGGGTTGAAGTGACTGTTCTAAGAGCCGATGGAAAGGGGTATGAACACACGTGTTGCCACCCCAGTGCACTAGAGTGTTACATCCCAGAGGTGGCCCCATGGTTAGAACATAGGTAGTGAGAGTGGATGCATGGGCCCACACACGTGGCCTAGGCAGCTAACGTTGGATAGCACAGAGCCTTGAATTTCACCTATGCCCAGCGTGAGTGAGAATAACTCCAAATTAGTATGTCAGTATCATTCTGACAGCTCGATTTCACATGATCCTGCAAAAAAAAATACCTTGGCAACCAGTGCAGCAATCTGCTTACCAGGCATCTTTCCTAGAACTGGGGCCAGAAACAGAGGCTCAGGATGACCTCTATGTACAAGAAATCTTCAGAGCTCAGAGAGAGCAGACAAACAGCACTCCAAAGTGCAGAAACAGGACTAGAGGCAAAGTGAGACTTAGGAAATTTCAAAGAAGGCACTCCAAAGAGCAAAGCTCTCTGAGGCACAGGGCTGGGGCTAAGTCTATGCATAGATTAAGGGGGCACCAAAGTAAATGTAAAGCTAAAGAGAAAATTTTGAGTTAGTCTCAGATATAAATCTTATGCCATGCATTGAATAATATTTCCAAAGATGAGACTAACATCCAACATTGAAATTCTCTATTTATACAGGGTGTAATACCCAAAGACCCACCCCAGGATTGTTCTATGGCTGTCACAGAAAGCAGATCAGAAATGCAAACTCTTGGGCCCCACCCCAGCTTTACATAATCAGTATTGGTATTTTTAAAAAGATCTCTGGGCGATAGATATGAACATTAAAGTTTGAGAGGCATTGCCTTTTATGACGTTAGCTTTGAATTTAGTGCAGCATCATGTCAGAAGTGGGCTGTCTGAATGTATAATAATTATAACAAATTCAACACTTTCCTCTGTGTTTATTTCATCACCAATTACATGGGAAACCACAGGGAAGAAATTCCAACCCCCGTGCTAAGGGTCCTCTCACACCACTTTTTGCTTCCTCTGATATGTAAAGGTTATTAGGTAGCATATACTTCTTTTTCAATTCACATCTTCAAATATGTCAAATGTTTTGTTGACTTTCCCTTCTTTGTTTGATTTATATCTGATGAAATTGCCTTATCAGCTGCTTTCAGCAAGGATGGGATTGTTGGAACGTGAAGTGACATGTATTTGATGGGAATCGTCTAGGTTGGTCCAGGTTGCTCTAACAAAGTACCATAAACAGGGTGGGCGGCTTATAAACAACAGACATTCACTTCTCATAGTTTTGGAGGCTGGGAAGTCCAACATCAAGATGCTGGCAGATTCAATGTCTGATAAAGGCCACCTACCTGTAGGCTCCTGTGACTCAAGAGTCGAGGAATTCCTCTGAGGTCTTTTTAATGAGCCACTTATCTCATTGATGACATTTCTGCCCTCAGACCTAATCATTTCCCAAAGGCCCTGTCTTCAGGTATTATCACATTGGGGGTTAGCTTTTAACCCATGCATTTTGGAGGAACGCAAACATTCAGTCTACAGCAAGAATCTTTTATAGTAACAGTAATCACAGTCAAATTACAAGGAAGCACGTTCTCACTTGCCCAGGATGCAGTCACTTCCCATTTGAAGTATTCAATTGCTCCACAAACCCAGTGTGCGTTTAGAGAATATTCATAAATTCACATCAAAACACTTACAAAAAACAAAATCATTTGTCTATCTAATTCAACACAGACTGGTCTTCTTTTATTTCCACAGAAGAATAGAGGATAGCTCCAATGGTAATTCATTATCTCAATAGAGAGATTGTTACTTTTAAATGTGGGACTAACTTGTACAGTTAAGACTTAAATATTCCCAGACAATACCTCAAAATCTTAATTGCTTATTGCAATATTTAATTCTAATAACTGAGAACTCTTTTCTTTTGGTTTCTCAATACCTCTTCCCTTCTAATGGCTCAATAGTTCATACTTTGTCCAATTATATTGGTGCATTTAGTCCTCTGCTTCTCCTCTATGATACTCATTCTCACTTCAACCTCCCCGTTCCAAGCTCCTGCTCACACTCCAGTGTGGTCTGGAAACATGCCATATTTTTCAATCACTGAAACTATCCTCTATTCCTATGTGGAAATAAAAGAAGACCAGTCTGTGTTGAATTCAATTGCAATGTGACTTAAGTATTTCCAACAATATTGTCATACTAATTGACCTTGTTATCTAATAACATTGCAAATTTGAGTGCTCCTTTTGCCTTAGTGAATTCAATATAGACAATATCCAAGATGAACAGACTATACCAACATTTATACTTGTCAAACCAAACAAGGCTTTTTCATACAAAAAAACTATTGACTCAGCATGAATTTCATTAAGTAACTTTCATAGGAAATTTATAATACCAAGCTAGAAAAAAATCAGAGATTAAGATGTGATCCTTACTTTAAAGAAAATTACAATAGAGCCGGAGACCAAGTGCATTGTAAATAATTGCTCACCTAAAGTAAAATAGTCAGTTCCCTTAAAGTTACTAACAAAGTGCTTTGTGAACAGTGATGCACCTTGGATGAGAAGGTTTTACTGAGGCAATGTCATTTAAGTTCTTAAAAAAGGAGGAGGTACATTCTGAAGAGAGAAGTGCATGGGGGAGTGAAAGTGTATGTTGACACAAAACATAGGCTTTAGGAAGTGTGTGCTTGTAGCAAGTCTCCCAGGGTTAACAGTGGTTACGTTGGAATTTGGGGGGAAGTAAGCTGGGAAAATATGTTTTGGATCCAATAGTGCAGACCATTGGAAAAATGTGTTGAGGTATGTGGACTTTATTTAGGAAAGCATGAAAAGGTAGTGTATATAAAACCAATGAGGTCAAATCAGTAGAGAAAGACAAAACTGGTATTGACATGGAGAACAAAACACAGAAGAAAAATAGTAAATTATGAAATAACTAGTTTGTAAATAAAAATAAATGTATGTGAGAAACAAGTATAAAGGACACATGGACAATAACAAGGGGGGTGGAAATGGGAGGGAGGTGGTGAGGGCGGGGGGGTGGGCCGGGATTGGGGTAAAAGGCAGAAAACTGTACTTGAACAACAATTAAAATAAAAATAAGTAAATAAATAAATGTGTGCTGTTCAATTCACAATATACAGTCACAAGATAAAACTGTGCAAAATTTCAATTGCTGTAAATGTATTTATTTGAGCCATCTACTAACTTATACATAATTTATTATTGACCATTGAAAGAGTGAAGTTGATACATTTTAGCTACTTTTTACTGATTACTTACTATCCTGCTTTATTCCAAAAAGGATTTCTAGTGTTTTAGGAGTATCTAAAATTATTTTGCTTGCTTTTTCCTTTTATTGATTAGGTTCTTTGAACAACAATAAAATAATTTAAAAGAAAAATAAATAAATAAATATTTTTTTAAAAAGAGTATCTAAAATTATCAAGGGCACAGGTCTAGCAGTACTGAGAGAGTGTAGCAGATTGATAACTTTTCAGATTCAGAACTAATTATAATGGGGGCAATAAACAGTATTCAAATAAGCATAGCATCTAAACATAGAATTATTATACGATCCAACAATTCCACTTCTGGATATATATGCAAAAGAATTTAAAGCAGGGACTCAAACAGATATTGCACACACATGTTCTTAGCAACATCATTTGCAATAACCTAAAGGTGAAAACCATCTGCTGTTCGTTGTCAGATTAATGGGTACGTGCTACAACATGAATAACCTTAAAGACATTATGCTAAGTGAAATAAGCCAGCCTCAAAAAGACAAGTATGATGTGATTCCGTTTATATGAAGTATCCAGAATAGCCAAATCATAAAGACAGTGGAACAGTGGTTACTAAAGGGAGTAGAGGAGAGGAAAGAGGAGGTTACTGTTTAATGAGTACGAAGTGTCAGTTTGGGATGATGACAATTTTCCGGAGATGATGAATGGCGATGGTGCACAAGAATGTGAATGTATTTAATACCACTAAATCGTATGCTTAAAATGGTTAACAAGGGGTGTAATGTACAGCAGAAGGAATGTAGTCAGTGACGTTGTAATAACTTTGCAGTGATAGATGGTTACTAGACTTACTGTAGTGACCACAACATAAGCTATATAATGTTGAACCACTATGTTATACACTGAAACTAATATAATAGCATGTGTCCAACTATAATTTAAAAAATGGTTAAAATAATAAACTGTACAGTATGCATATTTTATTACAATGTAAAATATATATATATAAATAATTAAGAATGAAAAAGAATTGAAAAGGAACTTTAGTATATAAAATATTTCCAATCTTAATGGCCACACATGATAAATATATTTATTGTACTGTTTATGATTACATAATTAGTTTAGGTCTATAAATCTTACTTAGGTTTATTAGCACTTACTGTGTCTCTGGGGCTGTGATAGGTGGGAACTGGTGATATAAAAAGAATTTTTCATTTTCCAGTGAGAATGAAAATCATATTTTTGATTGACAAGTATGATACGAAAGAAATTTAATCCTATCAAATATTGGCAAACTCCTATATTGTGCTCATTTTTCTCTGAGACATTTACCTACCAGTTTTTCATACATTTACTCATTTAATTTTTACAACAATGCTGTGGGATAGATATTACTATTGGCAACAACTTCAGGTAAGTAACTAAAGTTTCAATGCCTTCTCCAAGGCCACCCAGCTGGTGAGTGGACAGATGGGGGAGCCATACCCCAGCTCCAGGGCCCATGCTCTGAATCATCACCCTGCCCTTCCTCTCATGTGAGGAAATTATATTCATCAGTCCTTCCCAGTTCTTCTCTGACTTCGCTGTCTGAGCTTCTCTATCTCCTCCTCAGAGTCCTCTCTTCCTCCTGTTCCTTAAATACAGCTGTTCCTCTAGGGATGGGTGAAGTGAAAGCACACACCGAGACCTCCAGCCCCTGGAATACATGCCCTGCGTCATCCCTGGGACTGTGACTCCGACGGGTTTTCCTGTATCATGAAGTTATGTTGTATGACACAGTTGATTTTAAGAAAGGGAGGTTTTCCTCGTAAGCCTAACCAAATCTCATGAGCTTTGTAAAAGCAGAGGATTTTTCTGAGGAGAGAAATTCAGAGAAATGTGTTCTGACCTGGAAGAAAGCAAAACGTTTATTCATTTTGTGAACTGTGTAGGCAGAAGGGTGGCTAAACGCAGTCCCCGCCCATTTCCCAACAGGAAAATGGGAATCTCAGTCCTACAACTGCAAGGAAACCAATCCTGCCAAAAACCAGTGCATTTGGAAGAGGACGTTCATCCCAGATAAGATCACAGCCTTTGCTGACATGTCGATGTCATTGGGGTGAGATCGTGAGCAGAGAATTCAACCACCCTGTGCCTGTACTTCTGACCTACAGAACTGTGACTTAATATGATGTTTTCTCAGCCATGGAGTTTTCAATTTGTGGCATTTTGTTACACAAAAATAGAAAACTGATATAGGATATCATAGTGATAAGAGTCTATTTTCTGATTACAGAAATATCGTGTAACTTACTTCTTTCCATTTAAGATATGAAATTCAATTTTTCTTTTCATAAACATCTTATAAAACATTTGTCTCCTTTTCCTGTTTTCCTAGGTGAAATATTTTTTAAAGTGTTTGAAGTTGTTTGGGGGAATATTCATACCTCCAGACATGTTTTTCCTCAGTAAGAAAATATTATGACCTATTGATTGCTCCTGAAGTGGCTGAAATCTAAAAGCGAAGATTTTAGGTGCCCTTTGGTATGTTTTTGTTTTGTTTTTCACTTGACTCAGCCAAATCTATAAAATTGTCTAAAATCACCACCTTTTTTTTTTTTTTGCAGGCAGGAAAAAACAGGTAGAACTTGGACAGGTAAATCATGCAGCATATCCACTGGTCTTTTCTGTTTCTCTGCTTGCACCTCAGAGATGCTGATCTGATAAAGGCAGCAGCCAAGTCATCTCCACTTTGCTGAAAGAGATGTCCCACCACTGCTGTGTTACTGGTCTTGACGTCTCCTCCCTTGAGGCCTTTGTGGGCATACTTTTGCTGGGAGTAAAATAAAAAGCAGAAGTGCATTTACTTATTTGAAATGTTCCTACATCAGTGACATTAGAGATTAATCCAAAGGAATTTGTTTTCTCACCACATTCATTGAACTCTGCCTCCAAAATGAAGTCTTCTTTTTTTATATTGTTGTTCGAGGACAGTTTTCTGCCTTTCCTCTCTACCCCAGCCCAATGCCCCAGTCCTCCCCACCTTCCCTCCCCTGTTTCCAACCCCTGCCCCCCCGTTATTGTCCATGTGTCCTTTATAATTGTTCCTGCAAACACTTCACAACTTTCCCCTGAAATTCCCTCCCTTCTCCCCTCTGGTCACTATCAGTCTGTTCTCAATTTCAGTGTCTGGTTATATTTTGCTTATTTGTTTGTTTGTTTTATTGATTAGGTTCCACTTAAAGGTGAGATAATATGGTATTTATCTTTCATCACCTGGCTTATTTCACTTAGCATAATGCTTTCCAGTTCCATCCATGCTGTCACAAAGAGTATGAGCTCCTTCTTTCTTTCAGCTGCATAGTATTCCATTGTATAAATGTACCATAGTTTTTTGATCCACTCATTTACTGGTAGGCACTTAGGTTGCTTCCAGCACTTGGCTATTGTAAATTGTGCTGCTATGAACATTGGGGTGCACAGGTTCTTTTGGATTGGTGTCTCAGGATTCTTAGGATGTAATCCTAGCAGTGGAATTGCTAGGTCAATAGGCAGTTCTATTTTTAGTTTTCTGAGGAAGTTTCATACTGTTTTCCACAGTGGCCGTACCAGTCTGCAA
>CM052538.1:90699117-90710478 GCA_028533065.1 Trachops cirrhosus
AATGTGGGTGGGGGAGGGTTTGCAGGGTGGAGGGGGATGGAGGGGGTAATGGGACAATTGTAATAGCATAATCAATAAAATATTTTTTAAAAAGAAAGTAATTAGGAATATGGAAAAGTGTAGAAAAATAGTAGTATAAGCATGTTATTTACAAATTTGGAAATAAATACTTGAGAAACTTGTTGAAACGAGTAAATGTTTCTCCTGGTGAGAGGATTCCTGTTTTACATGACAAGGCTGTTAAAGTCTAAGTACAGGTATTTCTCTGATAAAAAAATTAAATCATAAAAAAGCAGATGGTCAAAAATTGATACTACTGAGAGCAGTTTTCAAACAGTATATAATAGAATACAAACATAATTGCTCAATAAATCTATTTATTTAACAAATAAAAAGAAGTGGACTATTCTGGCTAGTTCACATACTCCCTGAATCTGACAGAAGAGTAAGGGAGTAAGTCAGCTATGCTGGTTCATGATCTAGAACAAAAAGAAATCAGGAAAAGCCCAAAGCAATTTGAGCAGTGGTTACTACAATAAATCATTAAAGGCAGAAGGTTCTGATCTGCCTTCTCTTCACCGTTTTTAATTTTTATAGAAGTAGTGTCTGTAACAAAACTCTGAATCACTTTGTAGCAGTATTAGCACTTATATTCTCCTTTCTTTCTAAAAGAGAATTAGTATAGCAGGCCCCAGTAGCCAAATGGATAAGGCACTGGCCTCTTAAAAGGAAGTAGTATAAAATTGTCAGTGTCAAAAGAAGTGAGGTTGAACAATGTCAAATGTTTGTAAAATATTTAAAAAGGAGAATAAAACTGAAAAATAAAACCAGAGAGAGATAGTGATAAATATAGAGAGAAGGAGAGAGTGCATTAAACAGAAATTTATAACATGACAATTTTTGTTATATTATTACATAAACTATGGCAAATGACTCTTTGAAGTCCCATCTGGGATGGATATAATAACAGGCTAGAAAAATGACTTTGTAAATTCCCTAAGCATTTAAAGTAAAAAGTATTCTTCAAATTTCTTCACTTAAATTTTGACAAAATAAGTAAAACACAAAGATTCTCCAAGAAAGAGAAATAATGGAATAAACAAAAGGATGAAAACTTCTTTCCTCCCCTTAATGACTTTAATACAATAAAGATTAAAAAATGCATTTCCTTATAATCTATTCTTGGCCATGTCCCCTGTTAATAGTTTCTCCTCTTTCACTTACTAAAATCATGCATAACAATGTACATCAAATGAAAATTTTCTTTCAGAGAATATGTGGTGTCTTCTACTGGAAAGGAAGACTTCCAGGGCTTCAGACTGCCTTTCTAGAAAATAAGGAGAAATAGCAGCAATGATTAAGCAGCACTTCTTCTTCTTCCTCCCCTCTCCTCCTATACATCTCCGCCCCCTCCCAAACTTCCCTCTTTTCAAACAATCTGCTTAAACAGGAATGAACTGATAAGTAGGAATAAGAGGAATGGTAAGGAAGGAGGGCATGGAGCATTTCACTGAAATAAAGAGTAATCAGTTAATTACACTAGCTGAGATTCTGCATCAAATCAGAGTTTCAAGGAAAGGATGTTACCAAACAACCAGTGGGGTCCTAGAGCTCAGGGTCAATAGGCAAAAACTCTGGAGACAGAGTTAAGTGGAAAGGAAACTATATATAACTATATACAGTTTGAAATAATGGCAGGTTTCTGCCTCAAAACCCGTTTTCTATAAGACACCCAAAGAAAACCACCCTGCAACGTTCTGCCAGCTCAGTCCAAGGTTGTGCCAGGAACCCCTTCTCCCACCCAAAGGCAGCGTCATTTAAGAAAAGTAGGTAGCTTAGCTGAGTTTCAGTCACTGACTAGTTTCAGGAATCCTTTGGAGTCCATCCACCCAGATGTTCTACTTGTGGCACACTGCCCTCTGGTGCACTGTGTGCCTGGCCGTGCAGGACCTGCACAGCACAGCTCCAGTCATCAGCGCTGCTGCGGCTTCCCATGCTGGGGCGGGGCACAGGTATGTGTCCTGGTCAAGCAGCTTCCAGGACAGCATTGACCCGTTCACTAAGCCCTGTCCCGCCAATTGCTCCAGTGGGTCCGGGTCTGAGGCCCTATCCGGGCTAGAGTGGGCTTAGCGACAGTGATTGTGGGCACTGCAGTCACTGACAGAGCCCCCGCTGGAGGAGAGTGAAGGCGGCAGGTGGATGGTTGCCAGGGCAGCTTCCCATGGCTTCCTGTGCTGGGGAGGAATGCGGAGCTCTGGGCCTGCTGGCCAAGCCTCTTTCCCCCCCCCTCTTTCCACCCTAGCACCTGTGCTCCAGGCAGGCCATGGATCACTAGAAGAGGGGAGCTGGGAATTCCTGGACCATGCAGTCCTCAAGGCCCAGCACCCAGTAACTCCAGCCCCCACAGCCAGAAAGGAGGGGAGAACAAAGAGCTCGGCTCAGCGTTTGCGTGAGCTCCCTTTTTAAAGGCTGCCCCCAGAATGCCCTGCCTGCATCATCACCCTGACTGTCAGGGCTATGTACACTGGTTTGGCAGACACACTGTGGCTGCCACTCATGTGCCATCCTTGGCGCTTCCCCACCCTTCCTCTATTTCCAAGGTGGAGGGCCCCACTCCGAGGAGATCCAAAGAGAAAACATTACAAAATAAACAATAGGTGGGTCAAGGGTAAAGTATTTCTTTGTCTCAGATGCCTATAAAAATTATTCCAGCTTGTACTATTTGAAGCTATTTGGCAAATATCAACTAAAAAAAGAAATAGACTACAAAAATAAAGATGAAATTTTGCCTCCTTCTAGTATATGGCTCAAAGTACTTCCTGCCACAGCAAGACCTTTCAAAATCTGTTTTCCTAGTGGAAGAATTTAACTCACCACATTTCTTTCAAGGAGAGTGCTGTATTTGCACAGAGATGCCTTGTCAAACCTGTGTGTGTTGGAAGCTGAGAAACTGAGAGGGTTTAAATGAGGGTAGATGTTCTGTGTAGGACAAGGGGATAGATTTTGTGCTAGTTTTAGAAGAAGAAAAAAGAGAGGGAGGAAGAAAAGAAGGAAGTGGGGTAATGGAAAGAGGCTAGCACTTCCTACAATGTGACATCTCTTTGAGACCACCACCACCATTCTTCATGCAGATCTACAGGAAACAATCATGAAAGCCTTGAGGTTAGTGAGCAGAAAATAATAACTACAGAGATTTCATCTCCCAAATCCTTGCATTTTGATTGGTTCAAAAGGCACTGTCCTGTTGGTTCAGAATAGAGCCACTCTGATCAGCCAGAGCTGTGCAGCTCCAATTAAAAGGGGAAAAACTTCGTTCTATTGGTTGAAATAGGACTCTAGGAACTCCTTTATAAGGGCTGGCTCAGATGGGAGAAACACAGTGTAGGCAGGCAGTTCAGTGTAGCCTTCTTCCTGAAATGCAATTTGTATGAGAGACCCCTGTGTAGAAATGACTGCTAAGTGCATTAGGGGAAAAAAAAATGAGTTCAGTAAGCCACAAGGAGCCCTTCTTAGCAGGTATCTTCTTTCTCAGGGTTCACAATGGTTTCTGTGGAGCTGGTGATCATGGCAAATATGGGGAGCCCTGGTCTAGGCTACATATCAGCAGTAACTAGAGACATTTTGGAAAAGAGCAAGAATGGAAGAAGAGGATTTGGCATTGTAAGAAGAACATACCACTGACATAGAGAAAGAATGACAATTAATATAAAATGTGCAGGGTCCAGCATTGGGAACTGGCATAGAATCAAAGACATCAGTGCATGTATTGGTGACAAAATGCTTTCCAGAGTTCATAAGAAAATTACTATAGCTCATACACCAATTTTGGGATTATGTACCAATGGGAATTTAGAAAGGCCTCCACATATGTTAATATTTAAAGGATTTTTGCTATGAAAGACACATCAAGGTGGTAAGGAACATAATTTGGAAACCAGGGTCAATTGGAAGACATTGCTTCAATAGTAATCTAAGCAAAAAATTACTGTAAAGAGTCAAGTTCAAGGACCTCCTACCTTCCTTCCACTGAGGTTAAAAGATACAGAAGTAATTCACTAGCCCTTGTTCACTCTGGACCCTAGTGACTGATTACATATCCATGCATTATATCCTGTCTAACCAATAAATGGTGTTCCAACATACAAATCATTCATCCGAGAAACCCCACATCTTCCCAAATTTGATTCTTGGCTCTCTACATATTTAGCAAACTTTGGTCTCTACTTCTGAACTTGACTCTGGCACTCTGTCCTGGAGTAGGACATTGCTTATTTTGCACAGCTCTCTGGTAGAAGCAGCTCCTATTATCTTAGGTGAGGACTCCACACTCTTGCTCCTAAACCCAATATGTAAACAGAGGGCATCCAGATGAAAATCAATATTTATGGTTTTAGAGGCCCAACTAGCAACATTAAATAAACATAAGAAATATGGAAGGCATAACAAGTGTTTCTCCAAGGTTCCAACACCTGAAAGGATAAATGTCCAAGGAATACACCTAAAACAAGAACACTGAATACAAAAGATTCTCAAATAGTCCCAAACTGTGCTTAGCCAGTGTCATTTCTTGAATCCTAGCCTCTTCTAATTTGTTTTCTGTCCTTGAAACAGTTTCAGTATCATTTCCAAAGTATCCCTGATATGGCAGGCCAGATGGAGGGGAAAAAAAGGAAGCTGCCTTCACAATGCAGATTATAACATTGCTGCATTTGAATCAGCTGAAAAGCAGTGATCAGAACATTTCCTGACCTGTCTGACAGTTTTATCATGTAGAGGAAGTGACTAGGGGATTGCTACTCTGCGGCAAACTCCGACCAATGAGGAAACATTTATTGGTGAAGTGGAAATGACAAGAATATTGGGAGAAAGTTATATCAGTTAGAACTGGAAATGTTTAGTATGAAGAAGGACCGACTCATGAGGCACACAATTGTTATCTTCAAGTATTTGAAGAACATCCATCTGGATGGGAGATTTAGATTTTTTTATTTATCCCGAAGAAGTAAAACCAGGTTCAATGACTAGACACTGGAGTGCAACCAATTTTACTTATAAAGAAATAAGTTTTAGAACTACTCAGTGTTACTTATTTTTTGGTAACTATAATTATCAGAATCACATTATTTGTTTTTTGTTTTGCTTTTAATGTCATATCACACAAAAGTAGAAAAGGTTATTATAAAAGGTGGGGAGTACCTGTTGCTAGGGGTGTATGAGTCATGGTTTGCAAACCCTCTTATTCAGAATTAGTTCTATAAACATTGGGAAGAATATCAGTTAGCTATTGCTACATAACAAATCACTCCAACGTTTAAGGGCTTAAAATAAAGCTATTTACTTAGCACATGATTCTGCAAGTCAGAACTTTAGGGGAAGCAGCTGGAAATTCTCCTAATCTTGGTTAGGTTCATTCATATGTCTACATTCAACTTCTGGGCCAGCTGGGAACTGGCCTTTGCAGGCTTGCTTCCCACAGCAGAGAAGAGGGTCCCAACAGAGAGGAAAGGTGCAAAGCACTGGCACACCATCATTGCATCCTATCAGCCAAAGCAAGTCACAAGACCAATCAAGATTTCAGGAAGAGAGAAATAGACTTCATCTCTTCATCACATGAGGTAAAGTCATATTGAAAAGGGCCTAAGAACAGGGAGGAGTGAATGACTATAGTCATTTTCATAATTTTGTACAAAAAGTCACTGAAGGAACTTTAGCAGAGCAATGGTGTAATCAAGTAAGTGTTCAAGAATGATCACTTGGAAATATGTTAAGAGCCATTGTTTTAACACTCCTCAACTGATACTACAGAACACACACATTATATACATTCTTCACTTTGCATGGCTCTGATATGCATAAAATTCAATTACCACAAATTTAGTTAAATAGCACCAACCCCCAACAACACAGTTCCAATCCTGTTAGCATGGTATGGTAACTGAATGATTACATAAAGTATCCAGTTAACCGCTTGCTCTTTAGTCCACAAATCGCTATGTAAGTAACAGGTGTACATGCTGATAAGTGACCAATCATATCACTCTTTTCAAAGCCTGGTCACTGCACGTCTGTAATTCAGTTCACACACAGCAAAGCATTGTAGTTGTGGTGTTTCTTGTTTCCCAGTGACAAACTCATGTGACATTTTACAACAATGAATCATTGAAAGAGGGACTTGGCCAAGAAAGATAGAAGTACAGCAAAGAAACAAAAAGTGATAATGCTATTTATGAAATTCAAATAGGAGTGTTGACATATGCAGCCAGAGGAACTTAGTGAAGGCAAACTTACGAACATTAATGAGGAAAGTGGTTGTAACAAAAAGGGTAAAAATGTTCCAGGGGAAATGACAACAACAAAAAAACTTTATATTAAAGCCATTCTCAGATATTTTTTATGACTTGAAAGCACAAAGGATAAAGTGTGGTAAGCTTATGCAAACTTAGAAAGGAGTGTGAGAATTAGCCAGAGCACAGAAAAGATGCTCTCTCTTTACAGCATAAGTTATACAAGGAGAAGCACTGTTCAAACTACCTGTGATCTTGTAGGGCACTCGGGGAGGCCAAGGGAGGCTTCAACCTGATAGCAGGGTCCAGGTCCTTGTCATTGCACAAGAAAGAAATTGAGGATGAGACAGAAAGATTCAGCAAAGCACAGTAAATGTATTAAAGTGAAAGTATGCACTCAAGTGAGAGTAGAATTTGAAGAACAAGCTGCCCCAGTGGGGTCCGGGAGAAAGCTTTTATTAAACACAGGCAATGGGGGGATAGGGTGGTCTTCAGCTCCTGATTCTGGTGGGGTGATTGTTGATGCAGCTGCCCTTGTCCCTCTTCTCCAGATAGTGATTGCCTTCTTCTTCTTCTTCTTTTTTTTTTTAGTTCTTTTGGAACTGTCATGATGATTCAGGAGGCGGAGTGGTCCTGAAACCATTAATTTATTATAATAATGTAATGGCCATGTTGGTCACGTTTAGATCAATATGACTGCCAAATCTGGTTGAGACCAGTTTTTGTTTGTCTTAAATACAGGAAATTAAGAAGGGAAAGCAGGGAACATGTAGATAGCAAAAGTCACAGCTGCAGTGTTCAAGAAGGGGTAGGATAGAGCTTGAAGACTTTGATCTCTAATCTAACTTTTCTATTTGTGATAAGTATTTTTTAACAAAAAAAACATTTAAATTTCCAATTATAGTGTACTAAATAAATACAAATTTTATTATTTTTTCATTTCCTTATACATTCATAACCAACAATAAGACAGTTCTGAATGTTTTGGCAAAAGGTCACAAACAATTGTAATTATTCCCATTGATTATTAAGATTTCTTTGCATGGTTTCAGCTTACAGAATCACTTTTATGGTCCTATACTGCAGTGCAAAGAAAGGACTGCTTGTACAGGAAACTTCCTTCTCAATGAAATTGTTTTTTATAACTAGGTTTGGAATTGTTTTGGGCTTAGTAACTCTATAATTAAACCAAAAAAAAAGTAGATATTAGGAAAACAAACTGGGTTTTAATAAATATAAGTATTTTTTTAAGTAGAACTAATCCATGGTTTAAAATCCATGATTTGGGTTCTAGTAACTACTCCCAGAAGGAAAACTAGAGATATGCTTTTCCCTAAACATTACTTCAGCCAAAAGCAATGATGCTAATGAGCAACAGGCACATCTTTATCAAGAATAAAAGCTTCAAAATAAACATTGGTTACAGCCTTATCTAAAATGAAAAGCTTCCAGTTTTTGAAAGCATGATTTTAGGGGGTGAGGGGTTCAGGGCCTAACTGCCAATCTTGGAGAATGCTCTGTTTGTATTGGTCCCTTTGGTTATCTAAGCTAGAGAGAAAAATAAAAGTACCATAAAGGCCAATTCTTCAATAATTTTCCTATGGCCTTATAGCCAAATCCAAAAATGCTGATGGAAGTATTAAGGCTGGACACCAAATCATGTGTCCAATGAAACAAGTTCACACACACACACACAAACTTTAATAAGACATATGACTAAATCATCACTCCCCTCCCCACACAATTATTTCTGGCTAGTCCATTTTTATGGTTTCTGTCTTTTTCATACTGTTAATTATTCTTATAATTATTATTCTAAACTCTTTCTGATAAACTGCTTACTTCCATTTAATTTAGTTCTTCTTGAGACTTCTTTTGTTCTTCATTGGGGCCTGTTTCTTTTTTTTTCCCATTTTAGCTGCCTCTGTGTTTGTTTCTTTGTATTAGGTAGATCTGCAAAGACTCTGGTGCAACCTATGTCAGACACCACCTGTGACAGGTCCTGGGCAACCTATTTGGAGCTATCAGTGATCCACAGCTTGTGGCTCCCTCTACTGGGTCTGGGTATGTGCAGGAAGAACCAGACTGCACACCAAGGCCGGCTTTTATCAGAGTAAAAGTCAGCTCTGGGGAGAGTCAGCTAAAGTCTCAGAGCTCCCAGAGATCCAACTTGGCCTGCAGGTTTTCTGTTAGGCTTTGTCTCTGAAATAGCCTCCAGCCATACTCTTCAGCAGCCAGGCTTAAGCTCCATGGGGTGGGGTGAGAGAGATTCTTGTGGGCAGGGCTATTGCGTCCTCCCAAGGCTGATGACATTTGGAGGGGATTGCTCTGCCCAGAGAAAGATGGCTTCTGTGATATGGAGAATGACTCAAAACAAGGAGACTGGCAGCCGACCCTTCAGCTCTCTACCCAGAGCCACCAACCCTCTCCTCATGTGTCTCTAGTCCACTCTGCCTCCTAGTGCCAGAGTCAAGGGTAAGTGGCTGCAAACAAAGAGGCTCTCTGTGTTTCTAGCCATCTCTCTCTGGTGGACAGAAACCCTGCTGCTTTTTAAGCTGGATGTTATTTAAGTTCCTCTCCTGGTTCTGGTGCTCTAGGCTAGGGTGCCCAGCTTGGGGTTCTAGACCACATACTTCTCAGGAGGAACCCCCCAGATACTGAAATATCCCTCCAGCACTTCAGACGCTGCTTGTGGGAGCTCAGCCACCCCTCTCACACCTCCTCTACACTCTCTACCAATCTCATTGTGGTGGTGTGGTTTCTTCTATAAGTCCTTGGTTATAAGGCTTCTCTCCAGGTAGTGTTCCATTGGATATTCAGGATGACTTTTCCGTAATTTAATTGTAATTCCAGTTTGGTCCTCAGAGGAGGTTAGTGTAGCTTCTACCTTCTCTGCTGCCATCTTCGATTTTTTACGTCCTCCCCACACAATTAAATGGATCAAAATAATATCCCTTTTGAGAAAAAGAAGAAGAAAATCAAAGATATAGTGAAAATGCAGTAGTGGGTCTTATATATGTCACAAGTATTTCTTCTGAGAGTATCTTCATACTAAGTTACCCTAACAATTGACATATGAATTTGTTTTAAGGTAATAAGAAAACAGTCACATTTATTTATTGAACAAATACTTATATGACTTTCACCATGCCAGACACATTCTAAGGATGTTACGAATATTCCATCAAGGAATCATCTCAACAACTCTTTCAGATACTTTCATTTACCTCATTTTAGAAGAAACTGAAGCATGCAGAGGTTAAGTAACATGCCCAACATCACAGTAGTAAGTAGTAAAGCTGGAATTTGAACCCAGGCAGGTTGACAACAGAGTCTCAGTTCTTTACCACTGTGCTATGACATGTTGATTTTTTTTCCACTCAGAACTTTAGTTTGGTATGGTTTTGTTTTTCTTTCCAGATCCCTCCCACTGATTTCTATTTGTTCTGCTGAAACTTGGAAATCATTATCCTTTTTACCAGTTATAAGAACTTGGATATGTTTCCTAATCTATGACTTTCTTTTTTTTTTCCTTAAGGGGTAGTTAAATTTTTTAAATTATCTTTTACTTTTTAAATATACTTTATTGATTATGCTATTACAGTTGTCCCATTTTTCCCCTCTTTATTCCCCTCCAACCTGCACCCCCCTCCCACTAGCATTCCCCTCACTTAGTTCATGTCCATGGGTCTAACATACAAGTTCTTCGGCTTCTCCATTTCCTATACTGTTCTTAACCTCCCACTGTATATTTTTTATCTACCATTTATACTTCTTAATCCCAGTAACTTTTACTGCATTCTTCCCCCTCTTCCTTCCCACTGATAACCCTCCATGGGATCTCCATTTCTGTATGATGTTCCTGTTCTGGTTGTTTGCTTAGTTTGTTTTGTTTTTGCCTTTGTTTTTTCAGGTTCAGTTGTTGATAGTTGTGAGTTTGTTGTCACTTTACTATTCATAGTTTTGATCTTTTTCTTTGTCTTAGACAAGTCCCTTTAACATTTCATGTAATAAGGGCTTGGTGATATTGAACTCCTTTAACTTGACCTTATCTGGGAAGCACTTTATCTGCCCTTCCATCCTAAATGATAGCTTTCCTGGATAGAGAAATCTTGGATGTAGATCCTTGCATTTCATGGCTTTGAATAGTTCTTTCCAGCCCCTTCTTGCCTGTCAGGTTTCTTTTGAGAAATCAGCTGATAGTCTTATGGGGACTCCTTTGTAGGTAACTCTCTCATTTCCTCTAGCTGCTTTTAAAATTCTCTCCTTATCTTTAATCTTGGGTTATGTAATTATGATGTGCCTTGGTGTGTTCCTACTTAGGTCCAACTTCTTTGGGACTCTCTAAGCTTCTTGGACTTCCTGGAAGTCTATTTCCTTTGCCAGACTGGGGAAGCTCTCCTTCATTATTTTTTCAAATAAGTTTTCAATTTCTTATTCTTCCTCTTCTTCCGGCACCCCTACGATTTGGATGTTGAAATATTTAAAGTTGTCCCGGAGGTTCCTGAGCCTCTCCTCTTTTTTTGAATTCTTGTTTCTTCATTCTGTTCTGCTTGAATGTTTATTTATTCCTTCTGCTGCAAACTGTGGATTTGAGTCCCAGTTTCATTTCCATCACTGTTGGATCCCTGTATATTTTTCTTTACTTCACTTTGCATAGCCTGCACTTTTTCCTCTATTTTGCAACCATACTCAACCATTTCTGTGAGCATCCTGATGACCATTGTTTTGAACTCTGCAACTGACAGGTTGGCTATCTCCTTGTTGCTTAGTTCTGTTTTTGGAGTTTTGATCTGTCATTTCATTTGGGCCACTTTATTTATTTATTTATTTATTTATTTATTTATTTAGTCTCCACATGCCTGTTACATTGTAAAGAGTGGTGTCTTATGTGTTTGCTACGGCAAGGAAACACACTTTGATGTATTGTCATGCTGTATGTGGGGGAAAGGTCAGAGAGGAAATAATGGCGCATTCTTGGCTCTTTTTTATTGATATATTTAATTGATTATGCTATTACAGTTGTCCATTTCCACCCTTCATTCCCCTCCACCCTGAACACCCTCTCCCATCCACA
>CM052538.1:90710578-90801898 GCA_028533065.1 Trachops cirrhosus
ATAATTGTGAATTTGCTGTCATTTTACTATACATGTTTTTTATCTTCTTTTTCTTAGATAAGACCCTTTAACATTTCATAAAGTAAGGGCTTGGTGATGATGAACTCCTTTAACTTGACCTTATCTGAGAAGCACTTCCATTCTAATGAAAGCTTTGCTGGATAGAGCAATCTTGGATGTAGGTCCTTGTCTTCCATGACTTTGAATAGTTCTTTCCAGCCCCTTCTTGCCTGCAAGGTCTCTTTTGAGAAATCAGCTGACAGTCTGATGGGAACTCCTTTGTAAGTGACTGTCTCCTTATCTCTTGCTGCTTCTAGCATTCTCTCCTTCATTTTTACCTTGGCTAGTGCCTTGGTGTGTCCCTCCTTGGGTTCAACTTCTTTGGGACTCTCTGAGCTTCCTGGACTTCCTGGAAGTCTATTTCCTTTACCAGATTGGGGAAGTTCTCCCTTATTATTTGTTCAAATAACTTTTCCACTTGTTGCTCTTCCTCTTCCCCTTCTGATACCCCTATAATTTGGATGTTGGAATGTTTAAAGATGTCCTGGAGGTTCCTAAGCCTCTCCTCATTTTTCTGAATTCTTATTTCTTCATTCTTTTCTGGTTGTATGTTTTTTTCTTCCTTCTGGCCCACTCCATTGATGTGAGACCCATTCATTCCATCACTATTGGTTCCCTGTGCATTTTTCTTCATTTCACTTATTGTAGCCTCCTTTTTTTCATCTAGTTTGCAACCAAAATCAACCAATTCTGTGAGTATCCTGATCACCAGTGCTTTGAACTGTGCATCTGATAGGTTGGCTATCTCTCAGTCGCTTAAAAGGTTGGGTTCTGAGGCTTTCAATTGTTCTGTTTGAGCTCCTCTCTTTTTTTTGTTCTGGTCGCACCTGTTAGGTCTGATGGGCGGAGCCTTAGGTGTTCATCAGTGCAGGGCACTCCTGTCACTGGGTTGTGACGCTGTATGTGGGGCGGTGTCTGAGAAGGAACAATGGCACTTGCTCTGCTCTCTGTCTGGCCTCAGTCCCTTCCACCACTTCCCCTGAGCAAACAGGGCCCCTCTGGTGCCAATTCCCATGTAGGTGGTCTTGTGCACCCCGTGGATCTTTCCAATGACCTCTCCTGTGAGGCTGGGAGTCTCTCCCTGTGTCTCAACCCCCACAGGTATTTTCAATCAGTGTCCCAAGGCTCTATTTCCCAGCGCTGGGATCTTGGGTTGCGTGCAGTGCCGTGCTTCACAATCGCTGCCTCACTGGGTCTGCTGGTTGCCACCCCTCGGCCCGGGTCTGCCAGCTTCCGCTTTTGCACCCATGGTCTGCCCACTGCGGTCTTGTGCGCCCCGATTGCCTTACGCATCTGGTCCCAACAATCTCGGCTCCGCGACCATGGGTTGCCAGACTCCACCCCTCCTACTGGTCTGGATGAATATGTCTATTTTAACTCCTTGGTTGTCTGACTTCCATACAGTTCAATTTTCTGTCAGTTCTGGTTGTTATTCTGTTTCTAAATTGTTGTTGTCCCTATCTTGGTTGTGCAAGGGTGCACAGTGTGTCTACGTATGCCTCCATCTTGGCCAGAAGTCCCACTTGCTTGGCTCTCAGTCAAGCCTTGACAGGCTTTCAGTAACTTCCCCTGCTACCCACAAGCAAATTTGGCCCTTCTGGTGCTGATTCCCAGGTAGGTAAGTTTGTGTGTTCTAAGATCCTGTGGGTCTTTCCAATGAACTCTCCCGTGAAGCTCAGAGTTTCTCCTCCTGCCACAAACCTCACAGATTTTTACAGCCAGAGATTTTGAGGCTTTCTTTTCCCGTGCTGGAACCCTAGATTGCAGGATCCATCTTGCCACCCAGTTGCTCCTCGCGGTGTATCCACATGCAAATGTGGGACCACCCAGTGCACCAGCCTCCACCTTGATGCTTGTCATCTCCACCCTGGCTACCTGTCTCTGCCCCTTCTACCAGTCTGAATGAATATTTCTTCTTTAACTCCTTGGTTGTTGGATTTCCATACAGTTCAATTTCCTGGCAGTTCTGGTTATTTTTTGTTTTTAACCTTGTCGTTGTCCTTATCTTGGTTGTGTGAGGAGGCAAAGTGTATCTACCTACGCCTCTATCTCTCCTCTCTCAGCAGCCAACATATTCCTTTTCTCCATAATCTATGATTTTCATTCAATTAAATGGTCTATGTACTTCCAGTGAGCGCACATTGTATAGAGGAAAGAGATGTGCCTTTGTTTCCTGGACAGTCAGAGGCCTATTTTTATAAGTAATGGCCTTTGAAGAAATAATTATAATTACACACTTCTGGTGTTATTAAGTACCAGGCAACTCATGTGCTAGACACTTTTATGTACAGTTTCTCCTATGCTCCACACAAGTATAAGATGTAAGTACCATTATAATTGCCATTTTAAATATTAGAAAAGTTAGATTTAAAGAGGTTAAGTAACTTTTTGAAAGTGTCATAGCCAGCAGGTTGTGGAGCCTGGACTCAAAGTCAAACTTGTCTGGCTCTGAAGACCATTGTTTTGTTATAATTCTGTACCATTATACCCCGCTTTCCGGAATGGGTTAATTCCTTACAAGGATATTCAAAGGAAGAATTTGGGGAACAGCAGAAGTCACATGTTGCTTTAGAGAAAAAAGGTCTTCCTCTGTAAGATAATAAGCCACATGGATATTCAACGACTAATTTCATATAACCAGCAAGTCATTGATAAATGCCCAGCCAGAATAAATACTACATAATAAATTTCAAAGAGAAGCTTTAAAAATCAAACTATAATACAAATGTCCCTTTAAGATATAAATTGTCATAAATGTCTTACCTACCCTAGACCATGTCTCAGGAGAAACATATTCAGAAACTTTATAAACACTTTCCACAAGTCTTTCTCAAACCACTGCTAATTTTTCCAAAATAATTACACTTTTCACTACCTAGATGGACTGTAAAATGTGCCAACAGTCCCAGTCATAGTTTTCAATACCACACATTTCTCATTTTGTTTCCCTCTACTATCTCTCATTATCAGTGAATGAGGATAACACTTCAAAAATATGACATGTAGTATGTGTTACCTCAAGTCTTAGCTTTTCAGAGACAGTAATGGGAATCCAGTGTCTACTCTTGTTGCCTCTGCCTGCTAACCCATAGTCATGATGAGTGCAACTCCATCCACATTGGCCAGGCTGTTGTTCAGATTGGCAGTGCCTGCTGGGAGCTCTAGGGCCTAGAATACGGCATCCAGTTCAATGGTCAGATGCCAAGTGACAAGATCATTTGGGAAGGAGATGACTCCTTCAACACCCTCTTCAGTGAGACAGGCACTGGCAAGCATGTGCCCAGCAGTGTTTGTAGACCTGGAATCCATAGTCATTGATGAAGTTCACACTGTTCCCTATGCCCAGCTCTTCCATCCTGAGCAACTAATCACAGGCATGGAAGATGCTGCCAATAACTATGCCAGTGAACACTGCAACATGGGCAAGAAGATAACTAACCTTGGCTTGGGCTCAATTTGGAAACTGGCTGAGCAGTGCACAGGCCTTCAGGGCTTCTTGGTTTTCCACAGCTTTGGTGGGGGAACTGGCTCTGGGCTCACCTTCCTGCTAATGGAGAGTCTCTGTCAATTATGGCAAGAAGTCCAAGCTGGAATTCTCTATTTACCCATCCCTCCAGGTTTCCACAACTGTAGTGGAGCCCTACAACTCCATCCTCACCACCCACACCACCCTGGAGCACTCTGATTGTGCCTTCATTGTTGACAATGAGGTTATCTATGACATCTATTATAGAAACCTCGATATTGAGCACCCAACCTACACTAACCTTAACTGCCTTATTAGCCAGATTGTGTTCTCCATCACTGCTCCCCTCAGGTTTGATGAAGCTCTGAATGTAGGTGTGGCCAAATTCCAGACCAGCCTGGTGCCCTAAACCCATATCCCCTTTCCTCTGGCCTGTCATCTCTGCTGAGAAAGCCTACCATGGACAGCTTACTGTAGCACAGATGTCCAATGCGTGCTTTGATCCAACCAACCAGGTGGTAAAATATGGCTTTGTCACAATAAAGACATGGCTTGCTGCCTACTATACTGTGGTGACATAGTTCCCAAAGATGTTGATGCTGCCATTGCCATCATCCCATCAAGACCAAGTGTTACGTCCAGTTTGTGGACTGGTGCTGGCAGCCCAGAAGTTCAAAGTTGACATTATCAACCTGCCACTGTAGTACCTGGTGGAAACCTGGCCAAAGTACAGTGAGCTGTGTTCATGCTGAGCAACACCACAGCTTTGGCCTGGACTCTCCTGGACCACAAGTTTGACCTGATGTACGCCAAGTGTGTTTTTGTCCACTGGTACATGGGTGAGGGCATGGAGAAAGGAGAGTTTTCTGAGGCCTGTGAGGGCATGGCTGCCCTTGGGAAAAATTATGAGGAAGTTGGTGTAAATTCTGTTGAAGGAGAGGGTGAGGAAGAAGGAAAGGAATACTAATTTTCATTCCTTTCAGCCCTGCAACATGTCATACTCAGAACTTTAGGTTAACAACTGACAGGCATTAAAGCTTTCTGGTTAGATTGTCTTTGCGTTTACCTGTGATCATTTTTGTCTTTTTTCATTTGTACCTTTAAGATTTTTCTCCTCATGTCTCAAAGTAAAGGCATTGATAAAAAAACACCATGTACCCTTTTAAACATCATTTCTTTTGAAAAATAAAAAGAGAAAGCAAAAAGGAACAGTATATAATATTTTTTCTTTTTTATTATTAGTTTTAGGTGTATAGCATAGTCATTAGACAATTATATACCTTACCAAGAGTTTGCCCCCAGTATTTCCAGTACTGACCTGGCAACATACAGAGTTATTGCAATGCAATTGACTACATCTACTATGCTGTAGTTTACATCCCTGTGACTATTTCGTAACTACCAATCTGTACTTCTCAATCCTGTCACCTTTTTCACACAGTCCCCCAATTACCCTGCCCTCTGGCAACCACCAGTCTGTTCTCTATATCTATGAGTCTGTTTATGTTTTATTTGTTCATTTATAGCGTTCTTTAGATTCCATATATATGTGAAATCATATGGTATTTGTTTTTCTCTGACTGACTTATTTCACTTAGCATAATACCCTTTAGGTCCATCCATGTTGCAAATGGTAAGATTTTGTTCTTTTTTTAATGGCCAAGTAATAGTCCATTTTATATATGTACCATCACTTTCTTTTTTATCCTCACCAAAGGACATTTTTTCATTGCTTTTGAGAGAGAGACAGAGATCAAACATTGATCACTTGCCTCCCGTAGATGCCCTGACCAGGAACCAAACCTACAACCTACGTATGTGCCCTGACTGGGGATCAAACACACAACCTTTTTTGGTTTATGGGACAAAGCTCCAATCAACTTAGCCACTTGGTCAGGACTATGAACTATGAATTTTTTATCTATTTGTCTATTAATGAGCACTTCAGTTGCTTCCATAGCTTGGCTATTGTAAATAATGCTGCAATGAACATAGGGATGCATATATTCTTGAACTAGTGTTTTGGGTTTCTTTGGATATATACCTAGAACTGGAATCACTGTGTCATAAGGCAGTTTTATTTTTAATTTTTTGAAGAACCTCCATTTTGTTTTCCACAGTGTATTATAATTTTAGATGCAATACCTGATGTTTTTTCAAAATAGCTTTATTTATAACTTAGAGGTCATTCTTCATGCTTATTTATAACAAATATTTTATAATGAATGATTTAAATAATGACTATCCATATTCACCTATTTCTTTTTCTGAAGAAATTATTTGTTTATTTTTAGGACCCACACCCCCCTTACTAACTACCCAAGCAACTACCATGGTCTCATGGTCAGGGAGAAGGATAGGACTGCCATATTATTTTATTCCCTCCTTAGCTGTTATAAAAGGTTTTTCAGGGGAGCAGTAATTTTTGAAAAGCAGAATCTCCATTCCTCTTGGAAGACCTTGTTTAGTTATGATTGTTAACTGATGGTTATTGGCATCAATTCAATACCAGCAGGAATCCCCAATTTGAGGTTTGTCGAAGAAGGGAACTGTATTCAGTACAAACAGCTCAATTGTGATATAGCACAGTTGTGAGAACCGCACAGCTGTGGAACAGCTCAGTAGTGTTATGGCTCAATTAGGAAGCAGTGTGGCTGCAAAACTATATGACTACAAGGCGGCCCTGGGGTAAGACAGCCCTGGGTCCAGGGCTCTCTGTAGCTAGATACCTCTGCTCTGCTCTGTCTGCTCTATCCTGCCTTCTCTTCTCCACTCTGGTATAGGGGGACATCTTTGGAGTTTCAGCTTAGTTGGTTCAATTCCAGCAGGGGAAACACAACTTTCAAACCTTGGTGAGAAGGGAAAGTGAGCTCTCTTGAGCCAGTAGGGAGCTGACTTATATTGACAAAAGTCCCCATCCCTGGTCTCTGACTAGTCTATCCTTATACAAATGAGGACTTCAAATCCTCACAGTTTGATTAGTCCAAAAGTTACTGTCCTGGTTGGGCAGGGTGGAGCCACTCTGATTGGTGGTAAAGATGCTGATGGGGGATGTAGCTGTACACCTCCAATTGGATGAGGAAAGTCTCAAGCCCTATTGGTTGAAATACAATTCTGGAAACTCCTTTATAAGGGTTGGCTCAGCTGGCAGGAACACTGCAGGCAGGCAATTCAGTACAGGGATTCCCCTGAAATGTAGTTTACAGTTTGTGTAAGAGGCCTCTGTGTAGAAATGGCTGCTAGGCTCTGCTTTTAAGTTTGAGCCAAGTGAGCCACCAGGAGTCCTTCTTGATAGCATCTTCTTTCTCAGGGTCCACATGATTTTTTTTACACAAACTTTACCTTATTCATTGGGAATTTATCAAAATATATTTTAAAAATATAAACGAAACCTGTTCTAAAATGAGATGTTTTATTATTCTGACAAGTTAACCATATGGCATCTATTCACTAATTCACTCCTTAATTCTCAGATTTTACTCAGCAAGAATTCCTTTGCATTTCTCCTTCACCCCAACAAGGCCCTGTTTAAATTTTTTAGAAATATTCCACAAAATATATTTTAAGAAATAAACAATTTTCTCCATTTTATAGGTGCTGGACAGAAGGGTGTGAGAAGTGACAATGTGGTTTTCCCCTCCAAGTCAGGGTCAAGTCTGCATAGAAGGTAGAGAGAGATGATTTATATAGAATTTGAGAATGAAGCATTGAACTAGACCGGACTGAATTTTATTAACTACAATGAGTATGGTGAGAATTAGATGAGATAACATATGGAGCATCTTTGTCCTCAAACAGTGGTGAAAGGACAAATAGTTAATTTAAGATCAACAGGAAAAATCTCCCTCAACATTTAATTACAAGAATTCACAAATATATCCTTCCTGATACATTTCCTCCAGTTTTCTCTGCACTGATCTGGGAAATCTAAATCAAGTGGTTTTTATTTGCATAATCTAAACTTGAATGAAAGTTTGAATAATTTTTTACACATCATTAAAAATCACATACAACATGGCATCATCTCTCAGAGCTCACTACTAGAGTTAAATGCCTATATGCAACTTCCAGTCAAGATAGCAGCATAGGTAAACAGAGCTGGCCTCCTCGCACAACCACATCAAAATTACAACTAAAATGTAGAACAACCATCACTTAGAACCATCAGAAATTGAGTTGTATGGAAGTCTGACAACTACAAAATTAAAGAAATCACATCCATCCAGACTGGTAGGAGGGGCGGAGATGTGGAACACGCTGGCCCCACATCCACATATGGAGATAAAAATTTGGAGGCGGGGGAAATCTTGGGAGCAAGAAGTCCCATCGACACACAAGCTCCCCCACACTAGGGTTCCAGTGCAAAGATATAGGTCCCTGTGTGTTCTGACTGCAAAAACCAGTGGGGATTGAGTCAGTAAAAGAAACTGCTGGATTTCCAAGCAGTTCCCCTTAAAGAACCCACACACGGACTTACTCAGACTTACTTCCTCTGAGCTCCAGCATTCGGGTAGCAGCTTAAAAGCCACCAGTAGCATACAGGGAGACACTGAACTGTCTGGCATCAAGACAGGAGCTAGAGGACAGCATTCTCCCAGACAGAAAGGCAAATGGAGGCCACTGCCCCTTTTCTGAGCCCTCCCCCCACAGAGCCACAAACCCAGCAAGCAGGTACCATATCTGAGATTCCATCAACCTAGCTAACACTGTTGGCCCTCCCTTGGAGATACCCTGAGGCTCTGTTCCACCCAACTTACAGACCCACACCAAAACTGTTAACTGTGACTTTTCCATATGAATGGTTGGTCTTGGCTCATGCTTCACAACTTCCTAAATCCTGTCATATAAGCAACAGCTGGCCTCATTGAACCCTTGTCCCCCATACTTCTGGCTAAGTGATCCAGGCCCAGCACTAGCAGTAGCCAGCCTACATTCACACTTTGGCTTCTCCTGGGAATCTCCAAGCCCAGCACAAATAGCAGCCATCTCAGATTGCTTTATAGCTCATGCAGAGTGGCCCCAGACAGAACACAGGTGGGGACTGACCTTGGCCTACATCATCCAGAAAAATGTAGGGCCTGCGCACCCAGTGGACAGCTACAGAAACATTGGAATGCAACCACCCTGCCCCTGCACAGCTGATCCTCCACATAGAGCAGAGGTTGGTAGTCAGTGGTCACAGCCAGTCCTTGCAGCTGATTGGCCTGGGAAATTCTCACCCATTGATCAGCCAACAACAATCAAGGCTCAACTACAAGAGGGTGTACTCTTGAAGGTACTCATGAAGCCCACATGAAGGGCACTCCTCAAGTACCTAGCTTGGGTGATAGGGGAGGCTGTGCAACTGGACCCTACGAGATATCTACTATATTAGGCCGTACTACCAAGACATAAAGTCAAAGCAGCTCTATCTAACACATAGAAGCAAACACAGGGAGGCTGCCAAAATGAGGAGACAAAGAAACATGGCCCAAATGAAAGAACAAATCAAAACTCTAGAAAAAAGAACTAAACAAAATGGGGATAAGCAATCTATCAGATTCAGAGTTCAAAACACTGTTTATAAGGATGCTCAAGAAAATTGGTGAGGACCTCAACAGCATAAAAAAGATCCAGTCAGAAATGAAGGATACACTAATTGAAATAAAGAACAATTTATAGGGAAACAACAGTAGAGTGGATGAAGCTGAGAAACAAATCAATGATTTGAAACATAAAGAAGTAAAGAACAACTAAGCAGAACAACAAGAAGAAAAAATGATTAAAAAGAATGAGGATAGTGTAAGCAGTCTCTGGGACAACTTAAAGAGGTCCAACATTTGCCTTGTAGGGGTACCTGAAGGAGAAGAGAAACAGCAAGAAATTGGAAATATATTTGAAAAAATAATGAAAGAAAACTTTCCTAATTTGGTGGAAGAAATAGACATACAAGTCCAGGAATCACAGAGAGTCCCAAACAAGATGGATGCAAAGAGGCCCACTCCAAGACACATCATAAAATCCTAAAGGTTAAAGATAAAGAGAGAATCTTAAAAACAACAAGAGAAAAGAAGTTAGTTACCTACAAGGGAGTGCCCATAAGACTGTCAGCTGATTTCTCAAAGGAAACTCTGCAAGCTAGAAGGAATTGGCAAGAAATATTCAAAGTCATGAAGCAGGGACCTACAACCAAGATTGTTCTACCCAGCAAAATTATCATTTAGAATCAAAGGAGAGATAAAGAGGTTCCCAGATAAGAAAAAAACTAAAGGAGTTCATCATCACCAAATCATGATTTTATGAAATGTTAAAGAAACTTATTTAAGGAAAAGATCAAAACAATGAACAACAAAATGAAAATAACTATATATCTATCAGCAATTGAATCTAAAAAACAAACTAAGACAAGAAGAACAGAGACAGAATCATTGATCTGGAGAAGGTTTTGATGGTTGCCAGATGGGAGCGGGCTGTGGGGGAATGGGTAAAGAGGTGAGGGGATTAGGAAGTACAAATAGGTGGCTACAGAATAGCCATGGGGATGTAAAGTACAGTATAGGAAATGGAGTAGCCAAAGAACTTACATGCGTGACCCATGGATATGAACAATGGTGGGGGGGGTGCTTTAGAGAGTGGAGAGTGCTCTCTAAAGAGGGAGGCAAAGGGAGGAGTGGGGCAAAGGGAGGAGAATTGGAACAACTGTAATAGCATAATCAATAAAATATAATTTTTAAAAATCCCCATTGCATAAAATAAGGGTTGCTGCCCACTCTCAAACCAGTACCAAAGAGAAAGTGTGCTTTGCCCCTCTCCACAGCCTTCTTCATACATCACTTCCCAAAGCTCTAGTGTTACAGGGAGTTATAGTGCATCCTAGATTGAAGTGTTTAATGAGTGGAAGAATTAAACAAAAATAAAAGAGCCACCAAAAACTTCAAATTAAGGGATCAGCAAAACCCCTGTTGGTTTAAAAATTCCATTCAACCTTGCCAATACACTAATTAATATATTAAAACACACAAAGATCTTTCTTAACATTAAGCCAGCAGGCTGCCCACGGCTTGCTGCCCACTCTGTGAGCATGCATCTGCTTAGAATGTAACCAATTGTCTCTTTGAGAGGTTAAAGGAAGGGAGGGGAAATTGCTTTGGCAGAGAGTCTAACAGTTAACTATGCCTCTTTTGAAAGTGGAATTCTTATCCTGTTTTTAATGCCAAGCACATATGTCAAATAAATTTGTCTTAATACAAAACATGTCAAAACTGCAGCAAGTGGATGAAAGTGAATGCTACCATTTGTTAACAAAAATAAGAGAAAAAGTCTGTATACAATTAATCTCATAGTGTTGACCAATGTTTGAAAATTTTCTTTTTTTTAATTTTCATTTCTCTCTTGTGACTAGAACAGAGCTTGGCATATATTTGGCACTCAATAAATGTGTGTTTAAGAACTCTAGTTAATAAACAATACACCTGTGATGTTCCACAGTCATTGTTAATATTAATGATTCACTATTAGTTCTTGATGCCCAAACTCAGAGGCCAAACATCTTGCCTTGCTTTGTTCAGTCAGTAGTCATTTGTCATGCTCATCACTGTTCTAGGCACAATAAACAATATTTTTAAAAATTTCAGTTTCCTTAAGCAGCTTACATTCCTGTCTGCAAGAAGAAATGCACAGATAGTAAAAGTTAAATAACAGTACAGAGAAACAAGAAGTGAGTGATACAGGAATACGCTGCTGTACTTCTATTACTGATTCTTCATAAGTAATAAAAGATGCTACTGATTAAGCATTTTCTATGGGCTAGACACTGTAGTAGGTGGTTTAGATACATGATTTCATTTAGTTCTCACAACTTTGCTTCAGATTAGGTTTTACAATCCCCAGTTTTATAGAAAACAGGTACTCAGAGAGGTTACTCCAGGAGATGCTGTTAATAAAAGACAAAGTTTAGGATTCCAGTGGTCTTACTTCAAAGATTATACCCTTTCCAAGATGTCATGCTGTCTTTCTGTTTTTTAAATTTATGAAGTATGTTTGTGCCCCTTTTTGAGGCTAGAGAAATAATTAGGAGATGCACTTTGGATGCTGAATTCTGGAATTGCTTGGACATCTTGAGAATTTTAGAGAGGAAAAAATGGTCCAAGAATTTGAAATCCTGGATTATTCAGGGAAATTTGGGCTCTCTGTTCACAGTCTATGTGTGAAAATGAAAGATTACTTAAAGAATAGGCAGGAAATTTCCATAAAAGACAGATGAGATTTTTGAACCATGCCTTAGAGAAATCTCAAGTAAGATTCAACCCTTGCACTCAAGGAGCTAATGGTTAAGAAAGTTGTAAAAGACAGACATTTGTATAGGATAAAGACACTTAGAATTAAATTAGTTTTTGTTAACACAACTAAAACACTGGTTATATACTTCAGTAATTAGTTGTAGTTGGCCTCAGGCAAGGTTATTAATAGCAGCTGTGACTCCTCTTCAATACATCCTTCATTTTACTACAAAGTAAAAAGTAGGGTTGTAATAACTCCATGGGCCAAGAATTATATTTGGGACTGTTCACAAGATTAAAGACAGAATTTGTAATTCTGTTATACATAATTTTAAATAATAAAAGTAAAGCATAATCATAAAAAATTCTAGCAATAAAAAAATTAACAAAGCTTAAAGTAAAAGCCACTCTTCCCCTTAATCTTCCTCCCCTAGAATCCTTCCATTTACTCATTATTCAACAGATATTTATTATATACTTACTATATGCCAGGCAATGCTTACCTAGACTATTGGACAACTCATGAACAAAATAGACTAATATCCTTATTCTCATTGATTTTATGTTCTAAAGAAAGTCAACAAATAATACATATTTAAAGTATGTGATACATTAGAGGCTGCTAAGTTTTATGGAAAAACCAAGTAAAACAGGACGAGTAAAAGAAGGGGATTAGGAATGCAAGCTGATGGAGTACAATTTTAAGCAGGGAATCCAAAGTAGGTCTCATTGAGAAGTGCCATTGTCTATGCAAATCCCAATATATACTCAACCATTATTATTTTTACAAACATAAGGTCATATTCTGGCACTGCTTTTTTCTGTTCAAGAATAGATTGTGGGCATAATTCCATGTCATTATATATGGATCTGCATCATTCTTTTTAGTCATTGCATGGTTATTTCATTTTATTTATGCGTATCTCTTCATTACACCTTCATAAACACTAGGCATTATCATTTCATTTAAGTCTTTGCCAATGATTAATTTTTAAGCAAAAAACTCTTGCAAAATATTTGTAGTTCTCTGATTATTATATTGTCATATGTTTATTGTTCACTGATTTACAAAGTATTGTCAAAATATATTTTATTCATAATATACTTGAATATTTATCGAATATTTGATTCTAAAATTGTCTCCTATAGAATGCTTTGAATATTTATTAATATTAACCAAAATATTATTACTAAATTAAATGTTCTCATAGTAGTATTCTTCAAGATGTTTTGACCTCTCACTACTCCTAGAACCTTAACTTTCTCTTGTCCTATAAACCTTAAGTATGTTGTTTGAACTTTACTCTTAGTTTATTCTCACAGCCCCTACAACATTCTATCAAAGACATTGCTAGTTTTTCAACAAACTGGATTATGACCCAAAAAAGAAAAAAAAAGGAACGTCTTAAAAATACTGAAGTGGGACTTTATCATCCATTTGGCCAAGGAAACTTTTCAGAATGATATTTGGTACTGTTCATAAGATTTTTAAAGGAGATCTAGCTAGACTAAAGACTAATGAGGAGAAATACAATATTTGCTTTGTATTTTACCTCTTCTTCCTCCTCCTGGGTTTTATTTCACCCATACTTTTCTGTTAGTTTAAGCATTATTAAGTCCCCTGTTATAATCTTCTATACTATATGATTCAACTTCGTCTGGCACACAGGAAAATCACCAAGTAAAGTCAGAGCAGGACACAAAATTAAGGGCGAAGCCTAAGTACTGTAGGTAGCAAGAACTCTGCCTGCTTCCACTCTTGCCCCACCCACAGTAATTCATTACCTAAACAGTAGTGAGGATGAGAATGTGGCTACAAGAAAAAATAAGATCATAATATTTACTTTCTTAATGGCTTTCCATTGCACTTAAAATACAAAGTCCTTACACTGGCCTATAAAGCCCTATAAGATCAAGCCCCTGGCTGCATATCTGACCCTGACCCCTTCTCTGACTTCTCTCACTGTCACTACATTCTAGCTAAACTTGCCTTTTTTCCTATTTCCCAGCAGACCAAGTTTCTTCACACCACAGGACCTTTCATCGTGTGTTTTCCTCTGGCTTCAACACTCCTTGGGTAGTCACAGGATAAGATCTTTCGTTAGCATTTGGTAGACTGTGGATAAATATTTGTTGAATGAATAAGGAAGACAGTAATAAATATCATACATCAATTAATTTTGCTAACTCTTTTGGATCATCTATTATGTGCTGGGTGTTGGTTGTAAGGAGCAAGGAAAATTTAGACCATGAGAAAACAGGAACTGGTTAGGTCCCAAGGTACAGGAGATTACTGAACGAACATCTTGCCCTCCTGCCTTGTGCAAGAACAAAGGATTGTAAAACAGATGCAACCTAACAAGTTTGGTTTGTAAAGCTGCCACTGTTGAGCCAATGCCCAACCCTGTTCCCGCCCGCGGTCTTTGTAAGCGAATAGCAAACTGCCACGTCTGCTTCTGTATAACGCTTGCTTGCCCGCCTATATATATAAGGACTTAGCTGTAAGCGCTCGGTGTGACTCTCGTCAGCAGCCCTTGCGGGTACCGTGTCTCCGGACACTTTGAGAGTTCGCCCCTGCGCAGGTAAAACTTGGCCAATAAAGTAACATCTTTGAAACCCTGAAAAGTCTCCAGCATCTGTTCTCGCAGTTGCTGAATGCAACATTGGTGATAACAAAGATGAACATAAGACAAATTACACCCTTACATTCCTCTTCTTTCAGTAGAAGAAAACTGTTGTTTTAAATGCTTACAGAAATCTTAAAATACCAACTTGCAAATACCAACTTCAGTACAGTATTTCTAAATCAAGATTTAAATTAATATAGAAACAAATGAACAATAAAGCTTACATTTAAAGACCTTTTCCCATTTTGTAATTTGATTTTGCAAAAAAGAAGAAAAATATTTCAGGCAAAATGACCTAAGCCTTCAAATGTAAAGTAGAACACATCTTCTACTGAAGTAGAGAAATCAAGGACCTGACGGTCTGAGCCTGTGGGGAAATTTTGGAGATCCACAATGGAGGAAGTGAGAATAATTTAAGAAGATGTGAAAGTGATTAAGTGGAAATTTGCAGTAATCCCCATCAAAAGGGCTTTATTCAGCTTTAGAATAAATAAAGAGAAAAACAGTGGTGTTCTCGCTTTGAAGATAACTAATAGAAATAGCAATCGGGCAGAAAAGTCAAAGACCCTTGGGAAAGTAGAAGTACATAATAATAAACTCCTGTGTTCTCATTGTCTATCTTCAGTAATTATCTCCTTATGGCCAATCTTGTTTTATATATATCTCCGCACTTCCCAACTCATTAGATTGTTTTGAAGCAAATCCCAGATATATTATTTTATCTGGATTTTAGTGCATATCTCTAAAAGATAAGGGCTCTTCTAAAAAAATGTAATCAGAATACCATTGTTACACCTGAAACGTGAACAATAATTCTTAATACAAATATTCACTCCATGTTCAAGTTACTCAAATTGCCTCATAATTTTTTATAGTTGTGTCACTTAGTTCAGATTCCTGCCAGAATTCACATGTTGCTTGTGGTTTATAGGTGTCTTAAGTTTCGTCAAACATAGTTCTCCCTGCAGCTCTTTGTTTCTTTGCAATTTGTTGCTGAAGAAACTAGAAGCAGGAGAGGAGATCAGACATGCAGCCAGGGAGGTAGATCTTGTAGGGCTTTATCAGCCATTTTAAGAACTTTGGGATTCAATTGCAATGGAAAGCCATTAAGAAAGTAAACTATTGTGAACTCATTTTTTTTAATTCTCATTCTGGCTGCTGTGCAGACAATAGATTTTTGTGGGCAAGAGTGGAAACAGGCAGACTCATTGCCATCTCCAGAGCTTAGGCACTACCTTTAATCTTGTGTCCCTAAATTATGCCTTCTCACAAAGATTATTCTATTTTTTCCAGATAATCAATGACTACATTGGGTGTAGATATTTTCTACCATGTAGCCCTCTTTGGGGCAAGAGACAACCTTCTTTTCAGGGTTCCTGTTAATGAACATGAGCAAACATATAGCCAGTTAATCCTGGCATAGCAAAGAAAAAGCCCTCACTTGCTCTGAAATGCTCTGCTCTGTGCAGAGACAAAGTGGACCTTGGCCAGACTCACCAGTGGGAACTGACTCCCACTGTTAGCATCTTGCAGTACAAGCCTCACTGAGTCTGCTTGAGTTGGCAGCATTAAAAGAAACTCAGCCCATGTTAATTATGAGAGCCAAATGCCCCATCCTGTTTTTTCCCAAATTCCACTTCAAAATAAAATGAACGTTTTTTATTCTATTGAGTGCTGCAAATAGAATTCAAAGATGTAATGAAACACATTTTTCAAAGAAAATTAATATGGACGCTTCCAGGTTTGCCTGCTGCCAATAATATCTGAAATGTAAGTGCCAGAAATGGGCACTTCCTAAGTCAGGAAAAAAATTGTTTTATTCTTCTGTTTAAAAAGATTAAATTTGCCAATATCTCCTAGAAAGCATAATAATTTTTGTCTGTGTAAATTATTTTTTATAAAATTATTTCCTGCTCATCATTTCCATCAGAACCTTGTTGCATAGTCACAATGACAAGCCAAATAATGTACTGGTTGAGTAGACTTCTATGTCAGACTGCTTGAGTTTAAATCACAGTGCTGTCCCTTTCTTAATTGTGCGACCTTAGGCAAGTTACTTAACATCTCTGAGTTCAGTTTTCCATCTCCAAAAAGTGGATATAGTAATAGGATGATGCCATAGGCTTGTAATGAGAACTAAGTACGTTTTTTGAATTTGAACACTAACAATAGCTAATGTGATAAAGTGTTAGGTATTATTAGCTCCTTCCACAGCTTTAAAATGTTGTTGAAGATATGATTTGTTTAGTTTAATTAAGTGCCCAATTCAGTGGTTTTTGGTATATTCACCAAGTTGTGCAATCATCACCACTATCTAATGTCAGGACATTTTCATCAATGCACAAAGAAACTCACATATATTACCAGTCACTCCCCACTCCCTGGCAACCACTAACTTTTCTTGGTCTCTATAATTTGTCTGTTCTGGATATAACATGTAAATGGAATCATAAAATATGTGGTCTTTTATGTCTAATTTCTTTCACTTAGCATAATATTTTCAAGGTTCATACACTTCACAGCCTATACCAGTACTTTATTTATTTTTATGGCTAAATAATATTTCTTATATGGACATACTGCATTTTGTTTATCTGTTTGCCAGATGATGGGGATTTGAGTTGTTTCCACTTGGAAAGCTATTATGAATAAGGCTGCTATGAATATTTACATGCAAACTTTTATATAAACATGCTTTCAATTCTCTTGGGTAAATGCCAAGGAGTGGAATTGCCAAACGGTTTTTCCAAGGTGCTTATACCATTTTATATTCCCACCAGCAATACCTGATAGTTCCAACTTCTCTTCATTCTTATCAATAACACTGGTTATTGTTTGTCTTGATAATAGCCATGCTACTGAGTATGAAGTGGTAACTTATTGAGGTTTTGATCTGCAATTCTGTAAATGATGTTAAGCATCTTTCCATATGCTTATTGGCCATTTCTATATCTTCTCTGGAGAAATTGTTCAAGTCTTGTGATGATTTTAAAATTGGGTTTTTAGTCTTTTTATTGTGGGATCATAGATATTCTTTATACACTCAGGACAAGTCTCTTATATACATGATTTGCAAATATTTTCTCCCATTCTGTGAGTTGTCTTTCTTGATAGTGTCCTTTGAAGCACAATTTTTATTGTTGACAAAACCCAATTTTTTTAAATTTTTTATTGTTATTATATTGTTATCCCAATTTCCCCCCTTTTCCCTCCTCTGCCCATCCCACCCCCTACTCCCAAAATTAATCCACACACCATTGTCCATGTCCATGGGTCATTCATACATGTTCCTTAACTAGTTCCTTCCTATTCTTTCCACCATTATCCTCCACCCACCTCTGGTTGCCATCATTCTGTTCCACATTTCTATGCCTCTGGTTCTATTTTGCTAGTTAGTTTATTTTGTTCATTAAATTTCTCTTATAGTTGAGATTGTATAGTATTTGTCTTTCACTGACTGGCTTATTTCACTTAGCATAATATTCTCCAGTTCCATCCATGCTGTCATGAAAGATAGGAGCTCCTTCATTTCTTCTGCTGTGTAGTATTCCATTATGTAAATGTACCACAGTTTTTTGATACACTCATTTACTGATGGGCACTTCAGCTGTTTCTAGCACTTGGCTATTGTGAATAGTGCTGCTATGAACATGGGGATGCTTAAGTTCTTTTGAATTGGTGATTCAGGACTCTTAGGGTATATTCCCAGCAGTGGAATCACTAAGTCAAAAGGAAGTTCCATTTTTAGTCTTTTGAGGAAATTCCATACTGTTTTCCACAATGGTTGCACCAGTCTGTATTCCCACCAACAGTAAACTAGGATTCCCTTTTCCCCACATCCTTGCCAGCGCCTGTTGTTTATTGATTTATTAATGATGGCCATCATGACAGGCCATTTTGACAGGTGTGAGGGAATATCTCATTGTGGTTTTAATTTTCATCTCTCTGATGGTGAGCAATGTTGAGCAAATTTTCATATCTCTAAGGGCCATCTGTATGTCCTACTTGGAGTAGTGTCTACTCAGGTCCTTTGCCTGTTTTTTAATTGGATTGTCTTTCTGGTGTTGAGTAATGAGTTCATTATATATTTTGGAGGTTAAACCTTTGTCTGATGTATCATTGGCAAATATATTCCCCCATATGCTCACCTCCCTTTTCAATTTGATGATGATTTCCTTGGCCATGCAGAAGCCAAGAATGTTAGATGACTAATGGCAAGAAATGTGGATTTGAGAGGCTGGAGGGAAGAGAAACAGTAAGAGTGCAGAATAGAAACAAGGCATAAAAAGGGAAATAATAATATTTAAAACAAAAATAAGAAGGACAAATGCAAAATGAAGTAAGAAAAGGGAGGAATAAAATATGAGATTTGAAATAAACTAAAATTTAAAAATAGTGAAATAATAGGAAGAAACTTGAAGAAAAAGGAAAAATGTTAAAAGCTATGCAGGAGAGAAAAATAACTGAAATAATGATGAAGACAACAATGAAATTCATCTCAGCAGAGTCTACAGTTTGCCACTGTGTTCTTTCTGGATCAGCCCCTGGTAATGTCAGATGGTATCCTCGTCTCACCCTAGGCAGCCCGTTTGAGACCACAAGTGATCCACAGTCTATGGCTGTCTCCTTCAGGCTCGCCGGTCCCCCAGTTATGCCCTGCCATCCTTCCATCAGCACAATGCCCAGGAGTGGTTCATCTAGTAATCTTTTTAAAGAACAAGTTCTTGGATTCATTGATCTTCCTTATCTTTTAAAATCATTTATATTTCATTGATTTCTGCTCTGATCTTTATTTCCTTCATTCTACTCACTTTAGGCTTTGTTTGTTGTTCTTTCTAAGTTCCTTTAAATGCGAAGTTAGATTGTTTAGTTGAGCTTTTTCTTGTTTTTTTTTTTAATTTTAATTTTTTTGAGATAGGCTTATAATGCTATGAATTTCCCTCCTAGGATTGCTTTCTCTGTGTCCCACAGATTTTGGATTGTTGTGTCCTCATTTTCATTTGTTTCAAGTTATCTTTTGATTTCTTCTTTGGTCTCATTGTTGACCCATTCATTGTTTAATAACATGCTATTTAGCTTCCATAGCTTTGCATGCTTTTCAATGTTCTTGTGCTGATTTCTAGTTTTCTAACATTGTGGTCAGGGAAGATGCTCGACATGATCTCAAACTTCTTAAATTTATTGAGACTTGTTTTGTGTCCTAAAATGTGATATATCCTAGAAAATGTTCCATGTACACTTGAAAAATATGTATATCCATTGCATTGGGATAAAATGCTCTGCAGGTATCAATTAAATCCATTTGATCTACTGTGTCATTTAAGGCTACTGTGTTCTTGTTGATTTTTGTCTGGAAGATCTATCCATTGAAGTCAATGGGGTGTTAAAATCCCTGACTATGACTGTATTTCTGTTGCTCTCTCCCTTTATGTCAATCAAGATTTGCTTCACATATTTAGGTGCTTCTATGTTGGGTGTGTAAATGTTTACTAGGATTATATCCTCTTGTTGGATTGTTTCCTTTATCATTATGTAGTGTCCTTGTTTGTCTCTTACTACAGCCTTGGTTTTAAAGTCTATTTTGTCAGATGTAAGTACTGCTACCCCAACTTTTTTTCCTATTCCATTTGCATGAAATATCACTTTCCATTCTTTTACTTTTAGTCTGTGTGTATCTTTCCATTGTAGATGGGTCTCCTGGAGGCAGCATATCTGTGGACCTTGTTTTCTTATCCATTCAGATACTCTATGTCTTTTGGTTGGAGCATTTAAGCCATTCACATTTAATGTGATTATTGTGAGATTATTTTCCTCTCTTTTTTTCTTTTTCTCCCTCCTTCTCCCCTTCTCCTCCCCCTCCTCCTCCCCTCCTCCTCCTCCTTCTTCTTCTTTTCTTCTTCTTCTTCTTCTTCTTCTTCTTCTTCTTCTTCTTCTTCTTCTTCTTCTTCTCCTCCTCCTCCTCCTCCTCCTCCTCCTCCTCCTCCTCCTCCTCCTCCTCCTCCTCCTCCTCCTCCTCCTCCTCCTCTTCTTCTTCTTCTTCTTCTTCTTCTTCTTCCTCTTCTTCTTCTTCTTCAAGCAAGTCCTTTATCCTTTGTTGCAGTACTAGTGTAGTGCTAAAAAATTCCTTTAGCTTTTTCTTGTCTGGAAAGCTCCTTATTTCTCCTTCAATTTTAAATGATAGCCTTGCTGGGTAAAGTAGCCTTGGCTATAAGTCCTTGCTTTTCATCACCTTGAATATTTCATGCCTCTCTCTTCTGGTCTGAAATGTTTCTGTTGAAGAATCAGATGACAGTCTAACTGGTGTTCCCTTGTATGTAACTACCTGCTTTTGTCTTATGGCTTTAAGGATTCTCTACTTATCTTTAAGCCTTGTCATTTTAATTATTATCTGTCTCAGCCTAGGCCTCTTTGGGTCCAACTTGTTTGTGACTCTCTGAGCTTCCTGTACTTGTGTATTGTTTTTCTTCACCAGATTAAGGAAGTTTTTGTCATCATTTATTCAAATAAATTCTCAATCTCTTGCTTACTCACTTTCCTTCTTGTATTCCCATGATGTGGATGTACTACACTTCATGTTGTCCCAAATGTTTCTAAGCTCTCCCTTTTTTAAAAAATTCCTTTTTCTTTTGGCTGCTCTGCCTGGGTGTTTTTTTTTTCCACTTTGTCTTCCAAATCACTGATTCAATGCTCTGCTTCATCTACCCTACTCTTTATTCCTTCCAGTGTATTATTTATCTCAGATATTGCATTCTTCATTTCTGATTGGTCCTTTTTTTATGGTTTCCATGTCTTTTTTCACACTATTGAGAATCCTTATAATCATTACACTAAACCAGAGGTTCCCAACCTTTTTGGCACCCAAGACTGGTGTCATGGAAGACAATTTTTCCACGGACCAGGGGGCAGGAGAGACAGGAGGCAGAGTTCAGGCAGTAATGTGAGTAAAGCTTCTTCAGTCACCTGTTACTCACTTGCTGCTGTTTGGACCAGTTTTTAACAGGTACTGGTCTATGGCCTGGTGGTTGGGGATCCCTGCTGTAAACTCTCTGTCTGATAAGCTGCTTGCCTCCATTTCATCAAGTTCTTCTTCTGGAGAATTCTCTTGTTCTTTCATTTGAGGGTGCTTCTTTGTCTTCCCATTTATGCTGTTGCTTTGCATTTTCTGCCTTAGTTGTTAAACTGGTCAGTGATCATAGCCATAACCAGCAGCCCCACATGGTGGGGCAACGTAATTCCTTTGGGCAGGGCTATTGCCTCCCCTCAGGTTGATGCCTCTTGGAGAGGCATGTTCTACCTGAGAAAGATGGCCTTTATTACATTGTGGTGAAGTGGTTTCTTCTGTCTGTCCTTGGTTATGAGGCTTCTCCCCAGTAATTGTTCAGTTGGTTATTCAGGATGATATCTCTCCAATTTAGTCATAATTCCACATTGGTTCTGGGAGGAGGTTAGTATAGCTTCCACTTACTCCTCTGACATCTTAGGACTCCCTAACCTGATCGATTTTCATTTGTTTAGCTACCCTTGTATTCTGGGGATAAATCCCACTTGGTCATGGTATATAATCTTTTTAAATGATGGTGACTTCAGTTCACTAGTATTTTACTGAGGACTTTTGCAAAACCAAAAGATACTGGTTTTAAACAGTTTTCTTCTCTTATGATGTCTTTGTTGGTAGCTTCATAGAAGGAATTTAGAAGTTGAGATGGATCTAGGAATCAGTCCATTCATGTAGGTTATCTATACCTATATGGCATATAATTGTCATAGTATTGCCTTATAATCTTTTTATTTCTGTAGGGTTGGTAGTAATGTCCTTGCTTTCATTTGTGATTTTAGTCTTCCTTCTTTTGTTCTTGATCAGTTTTGCTTAAGCTTTATAATTTTATTAATATATTTTCTGAAACTTTGTTTCTTTGACTTTATCTTTTGTTATTATTTCACATAATAATATCTTTTGTATTTTTATTATTTCACATAATTCCATTCATTTATTATTTCTTTCCCTCTGTTTTGCTATCAGTTTAATTTTCTCTTTGTTTTCTAGTCCCTTAAGGTATATAATTCAGTTATTAATTTAAGATCTTCCTTTTTTTCTGTTTTTAAATTTTTCTCAAGAGTTGTAAAACAACTCTTTCCCCCCCTTTTTTTTCAAATATAGACAACTGCTGGTATAATTATTTTCCTGCTCTAAGAAGATGTCTGTTGAGACATCATCAAGGACTAAATGCCTGGACTGTAAGATGTAATGATTAGCATTCAAGTACCTAAAAGTTATTAACAGGACACAGACTTTATTTCCAAAGGGGGAACAAGAACAAAACTCATCACTATCAATGTTAAATTTGTATTATTACCTTCACTACACCAACTAAGAGCTACCAAGCTTAACATTATTTTCAGAAGTAGGGTATATATGATAAATATATATGATAACATACCACTCCATTAATTTCTACCTGTAGAAATCAGCCACTATTTTTTATGCCCTTTTAATATATTTATCTCAGTCTAATGATTTGTTTATTTAACCAAAAGTTGTGTCAGTATGTGGTTTGTTAAGCCTTCCAATGAAATAAAATACACCTAGGCTTTCTTTTCTCCTAATTATTTTGTTTTTTAAACATTTTTTTGAGAGAGTTTCTACTGATAACAGCTAAGTAAACAATTTTTTAAAAGGCAGGAGATTAGGCAGAAGGTATACTCACCTCCTCCCAGGATCAAACTGGAATTACAGGTAAATTATAGAATAATCATCCTGAATAACCAACTGAAGACTAGCTGAATAGAAGTCTTTTAACCAAGGACTTACAGAAGAAGCCACATTGAGACTGGTAAAAAGGGCAGACATGTGAAAAGGGCTGGCCCCACTGCCACAGGTGGCAGTTGAGGAATATCTCAGCTGCAGGTGTGATCCCACTGAGGAGTGTGGGTTCTAAACCCCAAGCCAGGATCCCCAGCCCAGAGCACAAGAGCCAGGAAGAGGTGCCCACATAACATCTGACTGTGAAGAACAGTGGGGTTTCTGTTCACCAGGAGGAGACAGAAGTCAGCTAGAGAAATAGGTGCCCTCTTAAAGGGCCAATGCACAAATTTCAATCACAGCCACTATGCTCCGGTGGAGGGAGGGCAGAGTAAAAACAGTCATGTGAATATAGGCAATTTCTTTCAGTGAATGAGCCTAACAGGCAGCCATCAGGTAGACGCAGGCAAAAGCAGATACCAGAGTGCTTTGGAATTTGCCGACCTGTCCCCAGGCCCAGAGCTAGTAAAAGTCAACCTTGGTGAAAAGGTTGGTCCTTCCCTTGTGCGCCCAGGTCCATAGAGGTAGCCACAAACTATGGGTCACTTGTAAGTCAAAACAGGTTGCCCCCAGGGCCACTCAGAGGAAGCATCTGACATAGGTCTGCACCAGAAAACTTCCCAAGAGGCCCAGAATCAACAAACCCAGTGCTCAGCTTCTGACAACATCAGAAGAGGATCCAATAAGATTCACCAGCAGCATATCCAAAGGCACATCTCAGCAGGCACCAAACCCTGCTGAGGGAATTCCATTTTGTGTGGTCAGCTTCTGCAGAGCAGCTCCCATGCTGTGGTCAGGGTTGAGCCTCACAGTTAGCCAGCCTGAGGGTTGATCCCACATATGAATGGGTCAATAGCAATCAAGGCTCAATTATAACAGGAAGGCTGGCCTACACATACCCTACACAAGGGACATTTTTGGACCATCCAGTGCAGGTGATCAAGGAGACTGCACCACTGAATCTGATAGGACACCTACTACATAAGGCCACCCCATGAATACTAGGAGTCATAGCACATCTATTAACTTGGAAGAAGCCCAAACATCCATCAGTAGATAAGTGGATAAAAAAGCCTTGGTACATTTACAAAATGGAATACCATGCTGCCATAAAAAAGAAGGAAATCTCACCTTTTGCAACATCATGGATGGACCCAGAGAGCATTATGCTAGGTGAAGTTAGCCAGTCAGAAAAAGACAAATACCATATAATTTTACATATATGTGGAATCTAATGAACAAAATAAACTAACAAGCAAAGTAGAAACAGATTCATTGATAGAGGACAGACTGTCAGTGGTCAGAGGGGTGAGGGGTTACAAGTCTGGTGAAAAAGGTGAAGGATTAAGCAAAAAAGAAAAAAAACCTCATGTGCACAACAATAGTGTGGTGATTACTAGAGGGAAATGGAGGTAAGGGGAAGTGGAGGAGGGTATAGGGGGAGAAATGGTGATGGAAGGAGACTTGACTTGGGGTGGTGAACACACAATACAATATACAGATGACGTATTATAGAATTGTACATGTGAAACCTATATAATTTCATTAACCAATGTCACCCCCAATATATTTAATAAAAAAGAAAAAGAAAGAAATAGGTACTGGCGAAGCACCTTATCATTCAAGTCCCAGCTCAAATACAACTTCCTTTTCTTTGAAGCCTTTTCTGATCATCCAGAAAATTATGTCTCTATAATCTTCAAAAATATTATCATAGGATTTGCCATGTTTCATTGTTATTGTCTTTGTGCTTATAGCATCTTCCCCAGTAGGCTGTTAAACTGTCAGTTCTGGGAAGGCGAGGCACATGCTTTATTCATCACTGTATCACCAGAGCCTGACTCAGTGCCTGGGAGGAAACACTATGTTAATCAGGGAACATGGTTACCAGCCAGTTCTGGGATTTTAGCCACGAGCATCTGTGGCACTGTGGAAGTTTGTTTCACATCTGTTGCCTTCTTGTTTGCTCTCCCATTATGACAGTGTTTGGGACTGTGGAGATAGATGTCATCTTCACTTTAAAATTAGGGCAGAGTACAGAGAAGTTAGATGACTTTCCAAAACTTGCATTGTGAATAAAAGTCTGGGCTATAAATAAAAGTTTAGAACACTGATGTTCAGTCATCAGCATTCTAAAATGATGTGCTCTTTCCTGAGGCTGCTCCTGTAAGGTGTCAATTAACAAATCAAGTTCATGCTTTTTCCTACCATAAGGCAAATATCCCTTAAGTAAATGGAAAAGTGATGAATTCTACATAAAATCATAAAAGAAAGCCTACTGTTGTTTTAAGCTTTCCCTTTAACCTAGTGTCAAAGCTAACTTAGAGAGAGCCATTTGTTTCCATTCCTTCCACCTTGGAGAAAGGGCACTTCCTTGACCCCTGCTCCTTTAATAACATATTCCAGCAGAGGGAGCTTCAAGTGTTTTACAACTACCTATTACCATCCTGCCTTCATTTCTTCCCTCTCCACCTAGCCCAGAGACTTAAGTTTGGGGGCTAATTCTGGTGCCAAGTCATTGGACAGCCCCTGGCTTTCCCCTAGGGTTGCATTAGAAGCTGCTAGGGTCTGAAAAACCTGAAGAGAGAGACTCTGTATTTTTATCACACATCTCCATATTCAATTAAGGAGATCATACTTAAGTATACAATATGAAGTATAGAGCATAATTTTTCAATTCTTGATTTGCTATATAGTTAGAGATCATGATAGATGATGATTAAATGACAACCATGCTCCCTCCTCAAAAGGTGTAGCATATCCAATTCATCTCAAAGGATAACACAAGGCAATTTTTACATAGTTTTTCTATTTAGCAGGTCAAATATGTAAAAATATCTCTACATCTGCAATATGGGCCCAAAGCTCATCTCACTCTAAATCTAATGATTAATCTAAGAATTGAATGCTGATTGTGGCAAATTGTTGGCTTGCCTGTGCTTTTGGTAACTTATGCAGCATCTAAACAATGACAAAGAATGTATTGTGGAGTGCTTCTAAAAAATACATTTAGCTTGAAATAAGCATTTAAAAAACGTTTATTCAAAGTAACAAGTTGAGCCCTGACCAGTGTGGCTAAGTTGGTTGGACATCATCTCACAAAACAGAAGGCTGACAGTTTCAGGACATGTGCCTGAGTTGTGGGTTTGGTCCCCGATCTGGGCAGGAACAAGACTGATGTTTCTCTCTCACATCAATGTTTTACTGCATCCCTTCCCCCACTCTAAAAATAAATAAATAAAATCTTAAAAAAATAATAAATCAAAAAATAAAAAAGAGGTGGAAAATATTGAGTATCTTCTAGAGGGTTGCTATGATGTACACATAAATAGTAACATAATAAAATTTCACTTATAAAAATCAATTCAGGCAGACTAAGAATTTAAGTATAAGATAAAACTCAAAAGTTTTGGAAGAAATTATTTTTATGTCTCAGGAATAGGAAAGTGTTTCTTAAGGAACATATAAAAAGCTCAACCCATTAGGTAAACATTGATAATTGTATTACCTTCTAATTAAGACCTGATTATCAAGAGATATTCTTACTATTAAAAAGTAAGAAGACAAGCCACAAACTAGAAGAAGGAACTTAATACTTATACAAAGAACAGCTGCTTTCCAGCTAGAACCATGGAGGGCACAGAAGAGAAGAAGTTCCCTGCTATGCCAGGAACCCTTTAGAAAAAGTGAAGGAATTTTGTGGAACTGAAGATCAAGTGCCTGAGAAAGAAGTTTGCCCAAAAGATGCTTCGAAAGGCATAGAGGAGGCTTACCTATGAAAATCTAAGCACTATCACAAGGAATATAGGCAGGTGTACAGAACTGAGATTCGAATGGCTAGAATGGCAAGAAAAGCTGCCAACTTCTATGTACCTGTGGAACCCAAATTAGCATTTGTCATCAGAATCAGAGGTGTCAGTTGTGTGAGCCCAAATGTCCAGAAGGTGCTGCAGCTTCTTCGCCTTCATCAGGTCTTCAATGGCACCTTCATTAAGCTCAACAAGGCTTCGATTAACATGCTGAGAATTGTGGAACCACATATTGCATGGGGGTACCCAAACCTGAAGTCAGTAAATGAAATGATCTACAAACGTGGTTATGGCAAAATCAACAAAAAACAAATGGCCCTGACAGATAACACATTGCTTGCTCCATCTCTTGGTAAATATGGCATCATCTGCATGGAGGATCTGATTCATGAGGTCTATGCTGTTGTAAAATGCTTCAAATTATCTTCTATAGGAGGTGAAATGAAGAAAAAGACCACTCATTTTATAGATGGTAGAGATTCTGGTAATAGGGGAGATCAGATCAATAGGTTCTTTAGAAGGATGAACTAAGCTATCTATCATGGTTATTTTTGTAATCTGGTCAGCTAATAAACAGTGACTGCTTTAAAACTGAAAAAAAATGGAGAATTACTCTTTAGAATATAAAAAATTACTCCTAAAAACTAATCAGAAAAAGAGAGAAAAATCAAATAGAAAAATGGGGGAAAATTAAAGCGGAATTTTGCAGAAAAGTAAATCTGAATTGGTAATAAATGAATGAAGCATTAAAACCTCATTCATAACCAGATAACTGCAAATTAAAACCAGGAAACTATTTTATATGGAAGTCTTGTCTAGAAGGTATCCAGCCAATATGAAAAGTAGAAACATTTATTAAACAAGATTCAGGAAGCATTTTATGTAGGACAATGACACCTCAGTCCCCTTCAAAGTAGGCACCTTGGGGCTTCATAGAGTTCCAATTGCCATCAGCTGCCCCTTTGTATTTTCCTGAATCTCATTAATGGTCTGAAATCTCTTCCCTATCAAAGGTGATTTCAGTGTTGGGAAAAGTGAAAAGTCACAGGGCACCAAATCTGGGCTGTAGAGGGGCTGAGTCACCTGGGTGATTTGATGTTTCGCAAAAAAAATCTGCACAAGATGTGATGCATGAGCAGGTGCATTGTGATGAAGCTACCAATCACCAGTTGCCCATAGCTGCAGTCTTCTGAATCATCTGAATAGACTCTGTGGAGAAATGTTTAAGCTTAACTCAAATTTTGATGCAGATTCATTGTTCTACTTGCTCAGTCATTTTGAATGTGACAGCCAGATAGTACACATGTTCACCCAATGGCTTCTACCACCCCCACTGACTAGTACAGTGAAGTCATCATTGTTCACACATGCACATTCCAGTCCACGCTCCTTGGCTGCTAGGTTGCATCAATGTCATGCAAACCATTGTCATTATAATAACAGTGGTTGGACTTTTTTTAGACAGATCTCATATACCAGATTGGTAAAAGTTTTCAAGTCTGGCAAAACAATTGGCAGTATGTGATACAAGTGGAATCCTCAAAAAATTTTCTTTTTCTATTAAAAATTTTTTTTCATTGATTTTGAGAGAGAGGGAGAGACATTGATTTGTTCTTCCACTTGTTTATGCATACATTGGTTAATTCTTGTGTGTCTCCTGACCAGGGACTGAACCCACAACCTTGGCATATCAGGACAATGCTCCAACCAACCAAGCTACCCAGCCAGGACTCAAAATCTTTTCTTAAAATATGTTGATATAGCCATCTTGGAAGAGAATTTAGCATTGTTTAATGAAATCAAAGCATGAATACTGTGAAATCAGCAATTCCACCTCTAGAGAGACTCTTGCATTTGCTATTGTTAACTTCTCCAGGTCCCAAGTGTTCATAGCAGCATTGTCTGTAATGGTAACAAACAGGAAACAACTCAATACCCATCAACAGGATAGAAAGTGAACTTTGGCACATGCAGCAAAAAAATGAATAAACCACAGCCAAATACACGGAGACAAATCTCACAAATATAGTGTTGAACAAAAAAAAAAAACATAGAATATGATACTGTTTATTTAAACTTTAAAATGTGCAAAATACATGAGAACTATATGGGAAATGACACATTCAGGATAATGTTCACCTTTGTGGGAAAGAGAGGGAGGAATGTGTTTGTAAAGGAGCCCACAGAGGTTAAGTACATAGTTTTATTTAATTATCTTTTCTATCTTATGTGTTCACATACGCCATTAAGTACCAGACAAATTTAGTTATTTTAAAATATTAAAAAATTGTACGTTTAAAGATCTTTAGTCCTGACTTGAGAGAAGTCATTCTGACAGAATGTGATAAGTTTTAATTAAACTCATGGTTGTAGATATACAGTGTTGGGACAAAATCTGTGAGATTTTGTGAACAAAGAAACTTTTAAATCATGTTTGAGTTTATTTGGGTCCAAAAAAGAAAAATAAATTTTTTAAAGTCCCACTATTTCAAATTTTGGAGGCCAGGAGAATTGGGGTGGCACTGAGGAAATTGGCAATAGTAACAGATTGGAAATCAGGACTCAACATGCTGAAATTCAATACTGATACTAAAGGCAATGGAGAGATCCAGGTTACTGGAAAGCCTGATGTGTGAGGTCACTGGTACAAGAGTCAAGGTTAAACTTAAGTGTAAGATACTGAAGCAAGGAGCTGTCAGGGCTTCTCTTAGGTCTGCTCTTGGAGAAGGAGTAACCAACTGAGTAACAAAGAGCAATGACCTTCAGCTAATAGTACAGCAGCAGCATCCTTCTACAACTGTCCTGTACAGAAACAAGACAATTCATAAGAAAAGGAAAAGAATGACCAAAATGTTTCTCCTTATTATTCATCAAAGAAATATAGTAAATTAATGGCAAAGACTTCAAAGAAAAGAAAATTGAGCTGATAAAGTTGTCTGGAAATCAATAATCTTATACATTGCTGGTAGGAGTATAACCCTTCTTAGGGGCCACTTAGGTGAGGTATCTGGAATCTTTTGAATTCATGTGCTCTCTGAAGTAGCAGTTTCAATTGTGGGAAAATATCTAAATGACTTAGCTACAAGTTATACAACCTAGTATTTTTTGAAAATGGAAAAACAAATAAAAATGAAAACTTGATTAAAGAAACACTAGTAGTAAATCCATACAGTGAAACATTCTGCAATCATTTTTAAATATTGCTAAATATAAATACATATTTTTGACTTGGCAAATTATTCAGGATATATTCTCAAGTGGGAAAAGAAGCAAAAGAAATTTAAAAACATTAATTCATGTAAAGAAACTGATTCAAAATATATACAGCAAGATATTAACATCTTCTATTTTAGAAGTGATATTATCTTTATCTATAAAGGACACAAGGACAAAACCAAAGAGGGGTAGGATCAAGCGTGGGAAGTGGGGATGGCTAGGGTCGGGGGAGTAGAGGGAGGGAAATGGGGACAACAGTACTTGAACAAAAATTTTTTTAAAGTTTTCCCAATATTTTAAAGTTAAAATGCCTCAAAATAGCATACAGTTTTCCATATTTTGGCCTTATTTTCATAAGATCCTCCTCAAAATAAAACTTCCACTAAAAAAAAGAAGTGATATTATCTTTATTTTCTAATTTTTCAATCATCAGCATATTTTGCTTTTATAAAATTAAACAAAACTAAGATTTACTTTTCTCTTAAAAAATATCTGTAATTTTTTTCTCAGGTAGATCAAAAATATGTTTAGATACCACAAAAGCTCAGTTGGTTGGTATGTCGTCCAGTAGACCAAAATATTAGGGGTTTGATTCCCAGCCAGGGTACATCCCCAGGTTGTGGGTTTAATTCCCAGTTGGGGTATGTACAAGAAGGCAATCAATTGATGTTTCTCTCTCACATGTCTCTCTCTCTCTGTCTTTCTCCCAGCCCCTGACTCCCTCTCTCTCTAAAAGCAATTTAAAAATTTCCTCAGGTGAAGACAAAAAAAAAAAAAGAATTGCAGGTATCTGCACATGGAACCCTGAGTTCCACCTGCATGCTCCACTGTCCAGCTTCAGGAACACCCCTACTGAAACAGCGATGTAAAGACCCTCATGCCTAGATCTCCTGTGCTTTCTAATATTGCTTTTAAATGATTTTTCCCCTTGAGTGCCCACATTATAATAGGAAGATGTAAGCCTCCTCTGGGGCAGATAGGGGTTGGGGATAAAGAGAGGAAGGAAATTAAGATGATTACAATTTTTTTCCATTATTCTGTGCTGAATAGTGTGTTAGACGTTGTGGAAATGGTAAAGAAGTATAAATCATAAATTCTGGTCCACAGAGCTTACAATATAAGAGAAAACTTATATATATATATATATATGGAACATTGAAGTGGCAATAAAAGTGGCAATATATGCACACACACACACATACATATAATCAGTGTGAGTGATACAGATAAAAATGCGGAAAGAGCCACTGCTGTGTTTAAAAATAGGTCATACACTGAATCCTACACCAGACCAGAGGATTATACAGCAGTTGAAAATGAGGGTGTTCTAAATGATAAGCTCAGCATGAGCAAAAATGTTAATAACAGGTGTGCTGAATATCTTTCAATGTATCTCTAAATTCCTCTTCATCCTGCTCTAGCTTGCTGTGTGCCAGGAAGGCTGATCTTTATGGACAAGATTAACAGACTCCCTTGGACTTCCAACAACTTCCTTTAGCAGGGTATCACTAGAGGTCGAAGAGAAGGAGAGGAGACTTCCAATCAAGATGGATGCATAGGTAGACATGCTTCGCCTCCTTGCACAACCATGAGAAGGATCACAATTAACCTCAAAACAAAATACAACCAGAACTGCCAGAAAATTGAACTGTATGGAGGTCTGACAACCAAGGATTTAAAGAAGAAATATTTATCCGGATAGGTAGGAGGGGCGGAGCTGGGAACCAGGGCAGAGAGGGCATGGTGTGGCAGCAGCAAGGGGACAGCAGTGAGGCAGTGGTGGCATCAGCAACTGGCAGAATGGGTGGTCCCACATTCACATGTGGCAAGTAAAAATGGGGAGGGTTGTGTGGGATGCGAGCCACCCCAACCCCAGGCCAGACAGTGCAGCCCAGGGTTCCAGCACTGGGAAAATAAAGCCTCATAACTTCTGGCTGTAAAAACCAGTGAGGGTTGGGGTGGTGGAAGAAACTGCCGGTCTCTCAGAAGAGCCCATTTAAAGGACCTGCACAGCCCTAGAATGTATGCAAACCCACCCACTCTAGGATTTACCACCAGGGCAGTAGCTAGAAGTGGGAGACTGGGGGAAGTGACTGGAAATGGGGCAAGAGCCAAGTAAGTGGCATTGTACCCTCTCTGGCTCCTCCCCCACATACAAAGCCACAGAGGGCAAAGCAGATTGCTCCACCCTGGGAAACACCTAAGGCTCCACCCCTTACAATGTAACAGGTGCACCAAGACAGGGAGTCAAAGCAGGGAGGCTGCCAAATTGAGGAGACAAAGAAATATAGTCCCAATGAAAGAACAGATCAAAACTTCAGAAAAAGAACCAAGCAAAACAGAGATAGCCAACCTACTAGATGCAGAGCTCAAAACACTGATCAGGAGGTTCAAATAATTCATTGAGTACAGCAAACACGTAAGGGAAGACATGAAGGCTACACTAAGTGAAATAAAGAAAAATCCACAGGGAATCAACAAGGAAGGGAAGAAAGCCGGGGTTCAAACCAATGATTTGGGACACAAGGAAGAAATATAGTCAACCAGTACAGAGTGAAGAAACAAGAATTCAAAAAAACAAGGAGAGAATCAGAAGACTCTGGGACATCTCCAAATGTGCCAACATCTGAATCATAGGGATGTCACAAGGAGAAGAGAAACAGCAAGAAATTCAAAACTTATTTGAAAAAATAATGGAAGAAAACTTCCCTAATTTGGTTAAGGAAATAGGCATACACGTCCAGGAAGCAAAGAGAGTCCCCCAAAAAATTGGATTCAAAGATGGCAACACCAAGACACATCATAATTACAATGCAAAAGTTTAAAGATAAGTAGAGAATCTTAAAAGCAGCAAGAGAAAAGTAGAGAGTTATCTGCAAAGGAGTCCCCATAAGACAGCAGATTCTCAAAAGAAACTTTCTTCAAAAGAAGGATTTCCCCTCCTTGCAGGCAAGAAGTGACTGGAAAGCAATATTCAAAGTGATGAAAAGTAGGACCTACAACCAAGATTACTCTATCCAGCAAAGTTTTCATATAGAATGGAAGGGCAGATAAAGTGCTTCCCAGACAAGGTAAAGCTAAAGGAGTTCATCATAACCCAGCCATTATATGAAATGTTAAAGGAACTTATCTAAGAAAAAAATAAAAACTATGAACATTAAAATGACAACAAACTCACAGCTATCAACAATCAAATGTAAAAAATAAAAAAACAAAACAAACTCAGCAAACGACTAGAACAGGAACAGAACCACAGAAATGGAGATCACATGGAGGGTTAGCAACAGGGGTGTGGGAGGAGGAGAGAGGGGGAAAAGGTACAGAGAACAAGTAGCATAGATGGTAGGTAGAAAATAGACGGGGGAGGGCAAGAACAGTATGGGAAATGTAGAAGCTAAAGGACTTATGACACATGGACGTGAACTAAAGGGGGGAATGTGGGTGGGGGAGGGTGTGCAGGGTGGAGGGGAATGAAGGGGGGAAATGGGAAAACTATAATAGCATCATCAATAAAATATATTTTTTAAAAAATGTCACAGAGAAAATGAAGCATAAATGGTAGGTACAAAATGGACAGGGGGAGGTTAAGAATAGTATAGGAAATGGAGAAGCCAGATAACTTACATGCGCAACCCATGGACATGAACTAAGATGGGGGGAGGGGATTGCTAGAGGGAAGGAGGGTACTAAGCAGAGGAGGCAAAGAGGAAAAACTGGGACAACTGTAACAGCATAATCAATAAACTATACTTAAATAGGAAAAGTTTGGTGTATTTCCATTTCAGTCCCCTTTTTGCAGGGTAACCCCCAAGTGAGCTGCTTTCTTTTATCAAGGCTTTAGTACAGTCAGTGGGCTGCTACACACAGCTTTCTCTCCTACCCAGGTTCTGGTAACTGCTCTCTTACTAGCCCAGGTGTACTGCACTGTTCCTTGTAGCGTTTCCTAGAACCTGTACATACTTTTGCTAAATTCTCCTCCAATTGCTCTTTAACTGTACCAGGAATTTTTTGCCTGCCGCCTGACTGACAGGGTGGGAATGGGCTCTGTGAGAGGAGAGAAGACTGAATGAAATGTTTGGCATGGACATTTCTTTTCAATTTCTTTTTTCTAAAGAAAATGGTACTCCAAATTTGAGGATAATATTCAGAATGAAGCTTAAAAATCTTTAAATTACATGTAAATGTCTGCTTGCCAATGAGCACGTAGCAAAGGTGATTACATATCTTCTATCCTGAGCTTTATTTGTCTTCAACTATTTTCACATAAAGGAAGAGTCTTTGCACATGGCACCTCCAGCAGGTAGGCACATATTTAATCATCTTGGGTGTTTCTGTGATTCAAGTCTCAGCTACTGATAAAAATAGCAACTGAAACCTTCCAAATAAGCTGAACAACAGGCTATTGTATTCTATAATCCAGTTTTGCCTCTGAGGAAATTTAAAATTTTTCTTCTAGTTCTGCTTCCTTGAAAAATAAATGCAATTATAACAATTTCTCTTTTTCTTTCTTTTTTTTTTTCTGAACAAATTTTTTTTTCAACATTGGCTTATAAAGTCCCAATGTTGAAAGAGGATCTGAAAATTTGAGCTGCTTTCTGCACCATTTGTGCAAGGATCATGGGTGCATGAGTTCTGTAACTAATTTTGCTGAACTGACAGACAGCAAACATTTGGATAAGAGAATTACATCTTCATAAGTGTCAACAAAAATAACTGTGAAGTTATCTTAAAGTTGTCTTAAAGTTTCTGTGCCAATAGGTAAAGGCCTAGTGAAGTAAGTTCACATACTTTTCTGATATTTCCCTGGTTGTTAGTACACATAGACCCAGGAAAACATCCTAGGACTGAAAATCTACCTCCATAATTGGAGGGCAGGGAAAGATGGAACATAAAGGCTGGCCACTCCAATATAGTAATTAGCAGAGTTTGTTAAGGGAAGCTTACATATAAGGCACGTCTTGGGCAGCTGCAGGACAAGATAGATCCCTTAGATACTCAATAGGCACCAGAGAATTACACAGGGGGAAAGAGGGAAGATAGTCATGGGCACTAGCACATGAATGCTACCAGGTATAGGAAATTACATGCTTGACCACCTCAGGACAATGGCCTGTTCCAGGACCCAGTACATAGCAGGATGCAGGGGTAGGGTTTATGTCAGAATAGACACCAGTTATAATCAGACAGTCTCTGAGGTGGTTTTCTGTAAGCTATCTCCAATCTCTGATTTGGCCCCGGTCCAGCTCGCCTGGTAGGATAGCAGTGATGTCATGGAATAGTCACTCCTCCACACCACACTGGTTTATCTCTTTTGTTTTTTTTAATTGACCTTGGGGGGAGAGAGAGAGAGACACTGACAGACAAACAGACAGACATTGACTTGTTGTTCCACTTACTTATCCATTCATTGGTTGCTTGTTGTATGTGCCTTCAACAGGGATGGAACCCACAACCTTGGCCTAGCTGGATGACTCTACCACCAACCAAGCTACTCCGGGCTGGTTTAGCTCTTTCTATCAGTAGTTTTCATCTGCCGATCTCCTTTGGCTCCAAACCGTCTTGCCTTCTGTCTCCACTGACCCAGTGAAAGAGCAGTCCTAAACTGCTAATTGATAAGAAAAGAAATCCTACAAGTCAGGAAAGGACTGTGCCAGTTCCAAAACTTGGAAGCAGCCACATTTTGTTTATCAAATATAAATATTATCCTTTTTGCAACTGGAAATTCCAACCATCAGGGCCTGTAGCGAAACTGTTTTGGTGGTTCAATGATCATCAGGTCATCTTCTGTCATTCTTCCACCATCATATACACGACTTCCACCTTCAAATAACCTCCTGGTTGTCAATGAAAAAAAGATTTGAACCTTTGTAGATTTAAGAAAAGGTATTTTTATTTGGGCCTATCTGTGGACATTGCTTGAGAACAGAGTTCCAAGGAGACTTGAAACAGTGCTCTAACTTTAGGAAAGTGAGGGGATGTTTATATGTGCAGGAGGACAAGGAAAAATACAACTATGCATCAGCACTTTTCACTACATTCAAAGATTAACAGTTTGCATCAGGTGGAGAGAATTACAGGTAAGGCAGCGTCATCAAGCACCTGGAATCGGGAATGTGGAAAGGGGTCTGGAAACAATTAGTTTTAGATTTTTATCAGGATGTGTAAAGAACAGTCACTGCCTTCTATAATTATCTTTTTTATTGCAGTTGTTGGAAAGTATACGTGGTTAGGAATTTATTATGTTTTCTTGGTTACTGATCAAGTTGGAACAGCAGCTTAGGCATAGTCCTTTCCTGTCTCATAGTCCAAGATGGCTGCTAAAATTTGTCATTTCTTCCAAAAAAGAAAGAAGATAAGAAAGCTACCTCCCAGATGAATCAATTCCCTTTAGACAGCCATCCCAAAGTCCCAAGACCTATCTCATGGATAGAACTTATTTTTTCAGTGAGGATGAAACATAATCTGTTATCCGGGTATATAGCCACTCTCTAAAAAACTGGGTTTTTTTAATTAATGAAGCAAAAAGATACTGTTAAGCAGTTAGCATTATCTGCCATGCTGCATGTATTTTAATTTTAAAATTTTTCAAAAAATACATTTTCAGTTCTGGTTGGATGGTTCAGTTGGTTGGAACATCATCCCCAAAACAAAAAGGCCACAGGTTCCATTCCTCTTAGGGCGCATACCTAGGCTCTGGGTTCAATCCCCGGTCAGGGTGCATACAGGAAGCAACCAATCAATGTTTCTCACATCTCTCTCTTTTTCTGTCTCTGTCTCTCTTTCTCTCTCTCTCACTCACTCACTCTATTTCTGCCCCACCCCATGTTCCTGCCTTCTCTCTTTAAAATCAATAAACATATCCTTGGGTGAGGATTAAAATAAATAGATGAACAATTCAGAGATAGATTTCATTATGAGAATGTGAAGATGATATCAGAAAGCTAATGTAATATAGATCTATATCTTAATAGAACATCATACATTTGCAATACATATTGAAATTGAAACAGGGTTACATTCGTTCCACTGTGTCAGTTTTTAACATATACATGGATACAGTTTTGCTCAGAATTTTATTGCACACATTTCAAACATGGAGATTGGAAAACAATGTTTCTCTCAATGTGTTTTTCTGATAGCTAAAGTCACAGTACTTCTGGAGCATGGTAGGGATGGAGACAAACTGCTCTCATTCTGTCATTTCACGTATTGTTCTAGAGAGATTTCCACAGCTCCCCACATATGCAGCCTGAATGCTCAACCTTGTCTAGGCAAGTTCATGGAAAATGGCAAGTGATTTGACTTAGGCAGGATGGAACAGCAAAAGTGAAATGTTAGAAAATGGAAAAACAACAAAACAACCCCACATTAAATTATAAAATTTAAAAACTCACCAACATAATTAATTTTCAAAAGAATTTTGTGTACAAACTGAACTGGCAGTGGTCATACTAAGGACACCTTCTCTTTTAGTTCCATTTACCAACCTAAGCTGAAACTACCTGAAATAATCACTCTAAACAAGAACAATGTACCAGCTGTGGAAATATATTCCATATTGTCCTCCGTATTGTCCTCTAGCCCAAAGCTGTACCCCTTCTCCTTCCACTCAATTTTAAACTCAAATTCTATCTCACATAGCTATCTGGAGAGAATTATCCATTGTTCTTGAGGGAGCAGAGGTGAACAGTTGCAGCAGATACCTTATAGTCCATGGTTCTAAAATATTTACTATCTGACCCTTTATAGAAAACATTTGCTGAGTCCTTCTTTATTGCATAAAGTTAATATGCATTCATTTATTGTCTGAGTATTTATTAAACAACTACTATATATCAAGTACTGTGCTCCTACTTTCTAAGAAGCTCTCAGACAAATGAAAGAGTAGATAACTAGTTAAAAGGCTTACTGGTAAGTGCTACCTTAGGGGTAAAAGTAGGTTGCAATGTCAGCATATATAGAAGGTGCTAAGCCAGAATAGAGGGGTATTGTAACCAGTAGAGACTTCTTGATGAAAGCAGTATCTAAATTGATATTGGATGATAAGCAGGAGTCAGTTGTTCGAAGAGGGAGAAGGCACAACAGTTACAAATGCTGAGAGAGAAAATAGGGAAATTCAAATATTTCAGAGGTGAAAGTGAAAAAGGTCAGCAAAGGTTTAGGGATACCTATGACAAACTGCTAGCAAGGGTGGAAGAGCTGTCATAAACTAACTAAAGTAGCATAAGCTGGGCCACTGGGCAAGGGCCAGAAAACAGTTTGTACTGGGGCAGAAGGAAGGAAGTGATGTTTGTTTAGGGAAGCTAAAGCATCACACTAAGGGGTGTTCGTGGAGGAAGGTGATAAGACAGGCATCAAGGAGTGAGAAGAAAGGTTACCTACAGTCCACTGACTTTGACCTGGACAGGAAGGGGTGATCTTATTGCTGGTGTGAAGGCTCTTTAAGGCTCTTTCATAGACAGGCAGTTGTCCAGACGACTGCTCTCTAGTTACAAGCATTGCCTCCATTGCAAATTAAGATGAAATTGCCCTCTTCATTAATCTTTCCAAATCCCTCTGCAGGCCACATCTGAAATTCTTTTGGAGATTATAAAGCCTTTTATTCCAGGATTAGAGATAAAGATGTAAATGTAAATGTCAATTGAGGTTAAAACTGCAGTTTGTTGGCCGGGCGAGTGGGGGCAAGGGTGGAGGGATTGAGCAAAAAGAAATGAGGACGTGGGCAACATTGTGGTGATTGCTTGCGGGGAGGGGAGTATAAGGGGACTAAATGATAATGGAAAATACAATAAAAATTAGAAGAAAAAAGAAAAAAAGTGCAATTTATTTGTACCAAAGTACAATAGACAATGAGCCAGCAGATATCAGATCCTTTCCAGTTTTGATTTATGGGATTTTAAGGTAGGAAAGGAGTTTCTAATGCAAGATTTAAGGGTCTGTCCTGTTTATTCTCAAATGGAGCAGTAGAGCAATGAATAAAAGCTAAGATACTTTTGGTTAGATTTAAGAAACATGTGTTCTTTTCTTTCAGTTGAGGTTGTAGGGGAGAAAACAGTTTTCTTTGACCATCCTAAGGTCCCTAGCTAGTGGGTCTGAAAATTAAACTGATGAAGACAAATTAACAGTATAAAAGCATAAAATTGTACTGAATTTTTACATGTACATGGGAATCTTCACAAGAGAATGAAGACCCAAAGAAGTGACCAGAGCTAGAAGCTTTTCTACCTTTTAAACAAATAAACAAATTTGTGAAGAATTGGCAAGACAAAGGGGTTTGGGCTGGGATTCGTAAATGGCAAAGAAGTATTGGGCTGGCCGAAAAATTCATTCGGTGTTTTCCGTTAAGATGTGTCTAGTAGCACTCAGTTATCTTGAACTTCATTTGAAACAATTTTGTTAGATTGTGACAGCTGTCATATCAGCGTGCATTAAAAAACGTTATCAAAACTGGTGAATTTTTGTATAGCCATTTTAACATTGAAGATGAAAGAAAGTATACAACATTTTCAGCATGTTATGCTTTATTATTTCAAGAAAGGTAAAAATGCAACTGGAACGCAAAAAAAAAATGTGTATGGAGAAGGTGCTGTGACTGATTGAACTTTTCAAAAGTGGTTTGTGAAGATTCATGCTGGAGATTTCTCACTGGACGATGCTCCACAATCGGGCAGAGCAGTTGAAATTGATAGCAATCAAATTGAGACACTAATTGAGAACAATCAATGGTCTACCATGTGGGAGAGAGCTGACATACTCAAAATATCCAAAATCAATAGTTGTTTGTGAAAATGAAAAAAATGTGTCTATTTTACAGAAAAAACTAAATGGACTTTTTGGCCAACCCAATATCTAGGAAGACAAGGGTTAGTTTAACAAGGTTTGTTTATACAGCTTTCTCAGCCCTAAATTCCCTCTCTGTTGATAAAAATATCTTCTTTCCTACTGGAACTGGTAGAGTACCTTTTACATAGGAGTTTTATGACCTTTTCAGGGAAAGAAAAGAGAATGGGTTTGTGGAGGGGAGAGTCATATTCCTCTTTCTGTCAACAGATTCCTTCAGCTAAAGATATTCAATATGCCGAGCTGCAGTATTTCGGGGCAACATGTCCTGAACCACATCAAGATATAGCTTGTTTTATAAAATATATATTTAAAAAAATAATTATTTGAGAGCATTGTTGTGGATATATCATTTTTAAGGGAAGGACTTTTCCCTTCAGTCTGTCATTTCCTTTGAGAATCTCATTTAATTTTCAGAACTTTTCCCTGACCTTTCCCAACAAATAGCTCTACACTGGTATACCTTATATGTTCCCCCTTCCCTGGCCACCCTATGCATACCTTATTATTGCTCATGATCTGTTTAGTTCTTTGTCTCCTCTACTAGATCTTAAGTCTCTATCAGGGTAGGGAGTTCAGTTTGCTCACTGTGTATTTCCCATTCCTAGCTCAGGGTCTGGCATATAGTAGGTGTTCAATAAATATTTGTGAATAAATAAATAATAACAATATGGAAACATGATCGATATTTTTTTGATGTCATTAGTAACTACAAGTATTCTATTGTTCGCATATGTCAGTTAGCAGGAAAAAAGACCTGTTCTATAAACATTGTTTTTAGGAAACATTGCATAAGAGACTGAAAAAAGTACAGATTATTAAAAAATTCTATTAGAACATGATCCTGTTAAATATACATTGTATTACATGATGCTTCCAGACAAATTTTACTTTCCTTTTGTTGTGTGTGCACACCTTAAAACTGGTCTTGTTCAATTTTTCTAAGGGCATTTGCATTAAATTTGCCAAATATGCTCTGAAGAGAAATATTTTGAAATATTAAGAATTATTTATTTATTTCCATTTCGGCTATGTAAAAAAAGGAGTGATTTTTCTTTTCTAGATTCTAGAAATGAAATTTCAAATTCAAAAAGTCATTTCGGGATTTTTACATAAGATGCTAATGTAACAATATACGTTCTTTTCTAGCATAATACAAACCTATGTGTTAATATTCACAAATATATCTACAGTTGAATTTATTGTGAAATAGATTTCCAGGGTTGTTGAAGCTTGAGGTTGCTCTATTTAGGGGATGCGGTTCTTTTAAAAATGTTTCTTTGCTTTGTCTTTGCCCTCCTACACTCCGTTGACTATTGAAAAGTTTGTTTACTTCAACGTCATTTTTACTCGCAATGGATTTTAGCAGCGAGTGCGTAGGTTCATAAACTGCTTTCTTAGTTTCATGACCTGTGGGTATGTACTTATAAACACATATGCTTTGTAGAGCATATGGAGAAAATGACAGGAATAAAAGTAGAAGCCATTTTTCCTTTTTAAAAAAAGTTATAAACCTTAAGAGCACCACGCACATGCGGAAACTTGGTGGATGTAAAAATAAACTTTGTACTGCCACTGAAATGAGGAAACTGGCAACTGCAGAGGCATTTACGCAGTGTCCTACCCCAAAATGTGCTTTTCGATCCACGGCTAGGCCCCGGCCTGCCACACCCCGGCATGAAGACCCTGCTCAGTCACTGCCACACTCCTGCACCCACGTGGGGAGCGGGGGCGGCCAAGACTCCAGGCGGTCCCGCGAGGGAGGGAGCCACAAACCACACTTCCCAGAGTGCTGTGCGCCGCCGGCGCACTCCTCGCCCCGCCCCTGAGGCGCTGCACTCGGGTGCCGGGCTGCGAGGACGCGGGGCTCCCGGCGCAGGAGGTCTCTTGCGACGCTAGTCCTGGCCGCCGAGGGTACCTGGTGGCCCGGCTGCAGTCCTCGCGAGGCCGGAGGGAACGGAGCCGAGGGACTAGCCGAGGACCGAGGTAACTGGACACTCATTGCCCTTCACTCTCCGCCCTAGTGCTGCACCCTGCGCTCCCACGGAGCCCTCTCTCACCCCAGCTGCAAATCTTGATGCAGTCCTGGCTTGTGCCTCGGGCGCCTGGGAACTCCAGCCCCGTGAGCTGTAAACAAAACTCCACAGCCTAGAGGGTTTGGGCCCGTTAAAGTGCTGCATGATTTCCGTTGCTCCTTTGGGCGGGAGGAACGGGTCGCGTTCCTCCTGGGGAACCGCAGCCTCTGGCTCCGGTCAGAGTCACCGGCAGCCCCCTGATGCGCTCCTGTGGCTCCTGGCTCCTGTAGGTCTTTCAGGGAAAAGAGGGCGAGCAGGTGCTTCTCAGGTCCAAGGAATGAGTGGGGCGGCTGGCGTCGCGTCCGGTTCTGGGAGGGCGCTGGACGCCCCCAGAACAATGGCTGTGGGGGCGGGGCGGCGGGCTGTTCCAGGCCCTGCTGTTCGGGGAATCGCAGCCGGCTGAGAGGCAGAGCTGCCACTGTGGGACTTGCTCAGGGGCTTGTTGCCTGTCCTGGGCTGTGGGTACTGGGCGGGGTGGGGCCGGGGGTGAGTCGCCCATCCGGGATTTGCCCCTTGGTGGGCCCATTGCCGGTCCTAACTGCTAGTACCAGGGGCTCTGCCTGCAACAGGTGTACCTCCCGAGAAGGACACCTGTGGTGGAGACGGTGTGGAAGAGTGCCTCCTGGTGTGACACCAGAAACGGCAGCCTTTTTCAAGACACGCAGCTGCTCAGTGGAGTTGTTCTACTGCGGCGATACCAGCCAGCTCCTTCCACTCAGTCCTGGGCTTAGCTTGCTAGTTTCTTCAGGGAGGGTGACTTGTCTGCATTGTTGGGGTGTTCTAGCTTGGGACCCTTTACTGGATTTGCACACTCCCAGGTGCCTGGGTTTGAAAAGCTTCTTATATATTTCCCACCTGGCAGTGTTTAATCAGATGAATTTTCGTAGAAAACTGACCTTTTCTCATTATTCCTATAGTGTGTTTTGATAGCATAACCACATTTGACCCTTTTACCCTATGCTAATGTGCGAGGTAAAATAATGTTAACTTTTTCTCCCACCTTCTAAGTTCTTCTGGCTGGGCTACTCATCAAAATAATAGTTTTTAATAATTGTGCATAAGGGATTCAGATAGGCATGAACATTTCAGAGACAGTGAGGCAACACTGGGCAGATAAAACATTTTGGACAAAGGGAAAAAAAGGGAGGGGGAGAATGGGCGATTTACAGGGATTTTAAGAGCCGAACACACGTGGCAGGAAAACCCTTGCTGGGCAACGCAGAAACAATGCGCTGAGGCGGAGTCTAGCCTGAAGCCCTCTTGTTTACCATACATAATTCAAATTAGGTTAAGGTGACTTCCTAAGATATCCTTCCTGAAACAGGTTTCCTTGTCTGAATGTCTTGGGCAGGAAACGGGGAAGGTCAGCGGTTCTTTTTGAGTCTTGTTAATGAAAAGCTTAAAAATCATGATCCCAAAAAGGCAGCTTCAGGAAGGGAACACTTTGGTCCCTTCACTAATGTTATCACTTTGGAAGGATTCTTTGGGAAAAGGTTTTTGAAAGAACTTGGGTTGAAAGTATTTTATCTGCTAGTTGCACCTTTACTTTTTTTTTTGCATTGCTTTTCTCCTGTGTAAGTTGATAATTGTTCAGCTCTTAGTGTTTTTCATTCTCACTTTATGAGGAAATCCTCTTCCTAAATTTCCCTCCAGTCTTGAACCTGCCAGAGGGGTAGATTTGGGTGACCAGAGGATCTTTGCCTGACAGTGGCTTTTTTCATTGCTCACTGCATTTCCTCTTGCTACTGCCACCTCTAAGCAGTCAACTCATGACCCACTTCCAGCTTTTAGTTACTTTATAAATTGCCTTTAAGATACCAAATAGTATTAGTATAGATATAAAAAGAAATTTCATCAGCAGAATCTGATTTCTGTTGGCTCATTGTCTGTTGTACTTTGGTCCAAATAAATTGCACTTTTTTTTCTTTTTTAAAGATCTTTATACTATACCTTAACTATTAAAGCTACTAACATTTAAATCCTGTTAACATTTAAAGCTACTAATTCTTTTAGCATTTGGTAACATTACGATTACTTTCTTTTATGATAATCTGTAATCATTTCATGTTCTGTATTCTGGCAGGAAACTTAATTCACAGTCAATGAGTGTAATTAAAAACAAACAAACAAACAGTATTTACCCATTATTAAGAAGAAAGGTAGATAACACCCCCAACCCTTTTTTCAAACAGTATCATACGAGTATATTTACTATAAAGTAAAATTGATTTGATGGTACAGAGATGGTTCCTATACCTTCTGCCTCCATATGCTCTGTGCCCTGCCCCACATATGCACAGTCTCCCCAACTATCAAAATCCCCACATTGGAATGGTAAATTTGTGACAACTGGTGAACCTACATTGATACATTGTTATCACCCAAAATCCAGACTTTACATTCCTCTGGACTTTGGGTTCATTCATGGCGTCTGTACATTCTATGGGTTTGGATAAATGATGCCTTTAAAAAAAGTTAAGAACGGTTGAGACTTGTAGAGAACTGAAATGGGTAGTATCACTTTTACAAGATTAAAGATTTGGGATATTTTAAACACCCTAAAAATTAATTTCAAATAGCTTTTATGTTTTAAAAAATTGTATGTTTAAACTTTGGTTTTTTATATAATTTTCAATAATTATTTGTTTTTGTATAGTAAGGAGTAGAGAGATGAGGGAGAAGAAATGCTTCACAGAAAAACAAAATACTATATTTTCAGTCCTAAAACTCACTAGTGTAACCATATCTTCACTTTTCTGAAAAAACATGTTTTATGTTAACCAATGAAGCAAGAAGAAATTGGATGTTTTAGTTATATTCATTTTTCTTTACTGATATTAAGATATAGCTACAATAAAATGTGACTGAGAACCATTGAGCCACAGTTTTTCTCGTCTGGTGGCCTAGGGTCCCATGTGCCCAGTAACCCCATTGGAAGATATTTCTGCCATTGTCTGCATGGTCAGGACTTTGACATAGGCCACACCCATTCTCAGCACACAGTATCGCATCTTTTCCAAGTTGTGGGTCAGAGGATATAATAGTTCTATTTATAGAAATGAATGGGTAAGAACAATGTAGGGGAGAGTGGAACTATACTTCACTATTTCCTGTGCAAGTTCTATTAATGCTTTAAAATACTTAGGAAGCAAACTTCAACTAATATACTTGGTATCTAGAAACCATGGAGTGGTTAATAAGTTTAAAAATGACCCACTTTCTTTTACAACGTGATGAATCATAAAAGCACTTTTTGGTAGCATCACCCATTGAGTGACAAAACATTAATGGGTAGGATTACGTCATCTCACTGATTCTTAACCTGACCTATGGGGGTGCCATAAATGGTCTTCCAAGAGTGTAAACTCTGTATATATCTGTACAGCAGTTCTCTGGGGAGAAGACGACAGCTTTCAGTGTGTTCAAAAGGGGTTTATGGCCATCCTCCACCCCAAAGTTTCTAAAAACCATTAGCTTCAGTTATCTATGCAGTTTTTTCTTTTTTTCTTTTACTAAATATTTTGTAAATTATTTTTAACATTAGTTTTTTGAGAAAAGAAATTGAACAGGTAACTTCTCAAGTACCATGAGTGCCTGTTTTCTGCTAGAAGTAGAGGTTGATATTTATGATATAATACTTTGATACGAATAATAATGTTGCTTGTTAGACCTGGAGATTATACCAGTGATTCATCCATTGTCATTAGGCAGATTCTGGCCACTCTTCCCCTCTCCAGGCTTGATGTGCAAGAGAACACATGGCAAAGAATGGCACCCTAATACAATCCAACATGTTAGACTATTATTCTGAAATGCTAAAAGGTGATTTGGTTTGTTTATGCTAAAAGTTGGACATTTTTTCTTTTATCAACAAAATACTAAATGCTAAAAAAATTAAGTATTTTATCTTCAAACTAGGTGATATTTACATAGTATATGTGTTGTATAATAGCATGGAGTGGAAAGTATTATTAACTCCTAATTGATCATTTTACTTTCAGTATTGCTGGTTAGGAAAGTATGGAATTTACAATCATCTTATGTAAATTAGATCATAATTTATAATTTGAATTTATAACATTTAAAATTAATCTTATTTGCATTTTGGGAATTTCAGAATTAGGTTGTAGTTCTAAGTTTGAGTTCATTCTTCTAATAAGAGTTTGAAGTAAGTTATATCAACTGCCCTCTTTTCCTTGTAAGTGATAGGTTGCTGAGCTATAAGGTTTTATAACATGAAGCAGACTTCTGCTTCTGGGTCAGTTACTAGTAGCAGTCACGAGTTCTGAAGAGTATGAGGTGGATCGAGTGATATTTTACAAACTTATGAGTGAATCTGTCCACCAGAATAATGTCTTTTTGTATTTTTCCTCAGATCTTTTTTGTCCTTTCCCTTTGATATGTTTTTTTCCATTTAAAATCTAAATGCTTTTCTAAGTTCAAGGTTCTAAAACAATATTTGGGGTTTTATAAAATAAAGTAACAACTGTCTTTGCCTCTCCAGATTTGTTCTTTATAAAAATTGTCTAAGAGGTCTATATAGATCTCAAATATTAATTAGGGAAGAATGCCGGCATTCACATGGTACTTTATGTATGAAAGATGTTAGTGTGCTGCGTTTTTAGTTATTTTAATGTATAGGATTGCTTATTTCTTTAATAATGAAAGTCTGAGTTAAATTAATTAGATATAGAAAATAGAAATCATTTTAGAAAACAGTTTACCTGTGGGAATACTATCATTTTAAGGAGATTAATGATTTTATGTGTATTCTCTTACTCTTGAGCTTTTAAAAATTCAAAAACATTTTTTGTATGGGCAGAATATTATTACTACCTGTATTTTAGTTCTCATAAATACTGTGTGCATGCCATGCAAAGATATAGTTACACTCCCTATACAGAGATCTGGTGAATGCCATCTTTGGCCGAGTGTTCAGAGTTTTGTCTTTGTAGTCAGGCAAGCCTATGTTGAGTCCTGGGCATTGCCACTTAATATTTGTGTAGCCTTGGGTAGGTTTCTTAACTTCTCTGAGCCTCATTATCCATATTCCTTTATGTAAATATAGAAATAATACCTCTTTGGGTTGTCCTGAGGATTGAAATCAATAAATGTGAAGTATCTAACTGAAATAATAGCAATTACTTATATAGTTTATGTGCCAGACAATTAATTCATTTAATTCTTATAACAGTCCTATGAGGTTAGTACTGTTCTTTTCTAAATTTTTATAAATGAAGAAACTGATGTTAATGAAAGGTTCTGTAACTTAACCAAGGTCATATAGCTAGTAAGTTGATAGTAAGCATTCAACTAATGCTGACTCGTTTCATTAAAAAAAAAAAGAATGGGAAGACCTAAAGTAATATATCAAGTCCTTATCTTTTGCTGTAGTGAAAATGTAGATCATTATAAAGCATATTTTATTTCTTTGCTGGAAAAAATGTTGATTGGAGGATTATATTTTTTTAATAATTATTTTATTGTTGTTCAATTACAGTTGTCCACATTTTCTCCCAACCACTCCCTGCCAGCACAGCCAAACCCACCTCCCCTCCTTGCTTCCATCCTCCCCTCCCCCAATTTTGTCCATGTGTCCCTCATAGTAGCTCCTGCAAACCCTTCCCCTTATTATCTCCTCCCACCTCCCCTCTGGTTACTGTCAAATTGTTCTTAATTTCTATGTCTCTGGTTATATTTTGCTTGCTTTTTTCTTTTGTTGATTATGTTCCAGTTAAAGATGAGATCATATGGTATTTGTCCCTCACCATCTGGCTTATTTCACTTAGCATAATGCCCTCCAGTTTCATCCATGCTGTCGCAAAGAGTAGGAACTCCTTTCTCTCTGCTGTGTAGTATTCCATTGTGTAAATGTACCATAATTTTTTGATCCACTTATTTAACTGATGGGCACTTAGGTTTCTTGCAGCACTTGGCTATTGTAAATTGTGCTGCTATGAACATTGAGGTGCATAGGTTCTTACGGATTGGTGTTTCAGGGTTCTTGGGATATAATACCAACAGTGGAATTGCTGGGTCAAAAGACAGTTCCATTTTTAGTTTTCTAAGGAAATTCCATACTGTTTTCCACAGTGGTTGTACCAGTCTGCATTCCCACCAACAGTGCACTAGGGTTCCCTTTTCTCCACAACCTCTCCAATACTTGTTTGTTGATTTGTTTATGATGGCCATTCTGAGTGGTGTGAGGTGGTATCTCATTGTGGTTTTAATTTGCATCTCTCTGATGACTAGTGATGCTGAATGTATTTTCTTATGTTTCTGGACCCTCTGTATGTCCTCCTTGGAGAAATGTCTGTTCAAGTCCTTTGCCCATTTTTTAATTGGGTTTTGTGTCTTCCTGAAGTGGAGCTGTAGAGGATTATATTTTTGATGAATGACTCAGAATTTCATAATTTATAGAAGTATTAATGTCCATTTATTTAATACTTACCATGTGCTAGATATAGGGCTAAGTACTTTATGTATATTATCTCATTTATCCTTTACAACAAACAACTTTACAAGAAAGCTAAGACTCAGTTTTTTGTTTTGTTTTTTTAATCCTCACCCATCGAGATACAGATATGTATATTTCATTGATTTTGGAGAGATAAGAAGGGATAGAGAGAGAAGAGACATTGATTAGTTGCCTCCTATATGAGACCCAGATGGGGGTCAAACCCACAACCTGACAGGGAACTGAACCCACAACCCTTTGGTTGAATGACACTCTAACCAACTGAGTCACCCAGACAGGGTGAGACTCAGTATTTTTAAGTGACTTGCCTAAGGGTACTCAGCTAATAGGAAATCCCTAAACTATCTGTTTTAAAGTCTGCTATTAACCTCTAGTTTATGTGCCTTGTGTTAGATATGGCAACAGATGTCTCTAAAACGCAAGGAAACAGCCTAAGTAATTTTAAATAGAAAAATAAAAGTACTCTCTTAGTTTAGACCTGGAAGTAAACAGTGACTACCAAAAACTAAGGTCTCATAGGTCTCTAAGGTTGCTGCTGGTTTTTTTAAATAAAGTTTTATTGGAACACAACCATACACATTCCTTTATGTATGTCTATGGCTGCTTTCCTCCTATAGTGTCATAATTGGGTATAGTTGATGGGTAAGGCATACCCATCATCTATGTAGAGGCATAGACCTCCCTGAAGTTGAAAATCTGCATTTAACTACTTTGGCAGATTCATATACAGATTCCCAACCATGAAGGTGTGGAGGAGACCTTTGAACTACATGGGTTTGATCTAGGTCAAGTGAAAAAAAAATCTTCCCTTAAGAAGGGTATTTCAAAACCCCTAATGTTGTTCAAGGGTCATCTGTAGTGACAGAGTCTAGATAGTTCATAAAGCCTAAAGTATTTGCTCTCTGGCCCTTTATAGTAAAAGATTGCTGACCCCTGACCTGGACCATCTCTGTTCTTTTATGAATGAAGAAACTGAGACTTGGAGAGATTAGATAATTCCCCAATAATGTACCTGTTAAAATTCAGTTCTTCTGTTCCCTAACTGAATTGTTATTTCTGCTATACCATGCTACCTTGTATGTTTTTTAAAAGCAACAAGTATACTATATGATTATTATAAGACTTTAAAGTATCATAAAATGTTTATGATATACAGTCATGCACCACTTAATGTCCTGGGTACATTCTGAAAAATGCATCCTTAAGAGATTTCACTGTGGTGTGAACATTACAGAGTGGCTTACATAAACCTAGATGGTATAGCCTATAACACGTCTAGACTATATAGTATACCACTCTTGTATCTATGGTTGTTGACTGAAATATTATGCAGCTGGTGACTGTACAAGACTATACTCATATAACCTACTTAAAACAGACATGCTACTTATAATAACAATAAACATTTAGTCATTTCTCTTTCCTTAAAATTTGAGGAGCTTTGGGAATATATGTGTACTTGTATGGCCCATGCTTTAAAGTTCTGTGACCCACTTTAAACTTATCTTTCCTTATTTTCCTTCCCAAATTTCTCTGTAATAAAGAGACTTTTAGACTCATTTTATTAATTGATTACAAAACAGCAATTGCAGTTGGAACCTATCTTACAATTGGAAACCTGTCACATATACAAGGTCTGTCCAGAAGACCTTGTAATCCAGCCATGTAATATGAAAAATAGAGACATTTATTGAAGAAGATACAAGATATAAGAAACATTGTACACAGGACAATGACACCTCAGTCCCCTTAAAAGTAGGCACCCCTTAAAAGCAGAACTCACAGTTCTCCCGCCAAATCACCATCAGCCTCCCTGTCGTATTTTCCTGAATCTCATCAATGGTCTGAAATCTCTTCTCTTTCAAAGGTGATTTTAATTTTAGGAAAAGTCAGAAGTCGCAGGGCTCCAAATCTGGGTTGTAGTGGGGGTGAGTCACCTGGGTGATTTGATGTTTCACAAAAAAACTCTACAGAAGACATGATGCATGAACAGGCACATTGTCATGATGAAGCTGCCAATCACCAGTTGCCCATAGCTATGGCCTTCTGACTCATCTGAATAGTTTCCATGGAGGAATGTTCAAGCTTAATGCAACATTTGATGCAGGTTTGTTGCTCTTCTTGCTCAGTCATTTTGAATGTGATGCCCATACAGTACACACGTTCACTCAACGGACTCTACTGCCTCCACTGACTAGTACAGTGAAGTTGTCATTGTTCACGCATGTGCATTCCAGTTCACCTTTGGCTGCTAGGTTACATCCATGTCACGCAAACTGTTCTTGTTATATTAACTGTGGTTGGACTTTTCCTGGACAGATCTGGTACATATTTACCAAGTAGAGATCTTAACAGTTTTGTATTCTTTTTTTCCACTTACCATTACATTATTCATGAAGTTTTTAAGCATTGAGTTAGCAGATTTGAATTAGGGAATAACTGACAGCAGTAAGAAGGGTGTACTATTGGTGAGAGGCTGTAATAACAGCTGTAAGATGGTGAGGAGAGTGACTAAAGTGTTGTGGCTGGAAAGGAAACAGGGTCAACAATATAAGAGAAATTTAGGGAGTAGGATGTATGAAATTTAGTTATAGTAGTTGGAGTTGAATGGGAACTTTGACCTATCTCATGTTCAATGGGGAGCCTTTTGATCACCCATGTGAGTTTAGGTTGTCCCATAATACCCAGTATATCTTTTTACTATTTCCTTTATCACATTATTGTTATCATCTGTTTTTGTCTCAGTCAAATGATTCAAGCTCCTTAACAGTAGGAATTATGTCATGTCTTATTCCTCTTCTGGAGGGAAATTATTTTAGATAAATTATAGTTTAAAAAATAGATTAATCTTGTGGATATACTTTTTAAAAAAAGAAAACATAAGAGATGGATTAAGATATTCCTAAATTTATTCACATTCAGGGTCTGACTCTTTTGCAGTTCTAATCTGAGTCATTTGTTTTTCCATATAGTATAGTCTCCTAGGTCATCTAGAGGGGATGGAGGACACAGCCTTTCTTAAGTGTGCTGTATCATCACCTGAGGGATTTTCTTTTATGTCCCCAATACCATTCTTCAGATTTTGATGCAGGTGTTTACTTGCTTGGTGTGTGATTTACATTCTTTTTGCATGTATCTTAGTAGCAGACCATAACACAGGCTCACCTGTTGTGGGTATCTGCATTTCTTGAGTCTTATAAAGTAGTGCTTCTAAAATTCTCTGTGGTGAAAGACTAGTCTGTGGACCAATATTTTGGTAAAAGAAAACAAAAATGAATTACTAGAAAAATGAAATTAAAAAAGGACACAAAACTACAAACATCAGCTTTTTGAGATTTGACAGATATAAAATTACTCTGTCAAATATAACTTTGCTCAAAGAGTTTTTAAATTGTGTACACTTAATCTTAGCCAAAAGGCCAACAAGTGATAAAATAATCCATTTTTGTACTTCATTGCAGACCTGTAAAAAAAGTATGTGGATCAGACCTGCTATGAATAGCACTGCTTTAAAAGCACTTGGTTGTTGCTTTTCATGTTCATCTTTGAATTTCCACAGCCTGCAATAAACCATGTGATGACTGATTAATTAAATTAAAACTAAAAAATGATGTTTCCCCTTCACACTGACATTTCTCTTTTTATTGAAATTTCTTGAAAAGTGATTATAAAACCATGACTAGTATATATGTACATATGTATGTCGGTTTTTGTGCATGCCTTGTAAAAATAAAAGGAAGTTCCCAAACTCGTAGAAGACTGATTCTTCAGTTTGCAGGCTGATAATGCTCAATTCAGTGAGCCACACCAGCTAGGGCTAGAAGACTAATTCTTACATAGCCATGGTAACAGCTACCAGAACCGGTATTAAACCTACTTAATAAATGATACTTCTTTAGAATTGGCTGTAAGTCAGTGTGATCAATTAGCAATAACTTGCCTTGGTGAACAGAATTTCGAAAGCCAATTAGTCAATGACAGCCCTTCCAGTAACCATGCTTCTAAGCCTCTGAAAGTCCGCCAACCCTTGAAAGACATACCTTGAAACCCTATGTAAGATTAGCAGTGTTGTGTACTCAGAGCCACTGTGCCTGACCAGCAGAGCTCTCCCTGAACTAAGTAATAATAGTATTCAACTTTGTGTTTTTTGTTTTATTTCAGATATCTAGTGGGAAATATTTTTCATACTTGGAAACAAATTATTGGTGAATTTATTTTTTGGTAGTCTTTATATTTCTATTCAAATAATTATTATTTGTTATCTTAAGTATGACTCTGTGACTTCTATGCATTCTCAAGTAAAAATAATAAGTAATAGATGTCGTTCACATATTTAGATAAAATCCAAGTCCATTGTTTTATTTATTTATTTTTTTTAGTCCTTAATACTAGAATTTTGGACGAATCTGATAATAAATTAAGTGGTCCAGTTCAAACAAGGAAATGGTTATGGTAGTGATGCATCAATAGAGGGCCTTTATAAAACAGACCCCCAGTAGAAACATCATATAAAGTAGTCAGTACAGTGAAAGTATTGTTTACAGATCCTGGAAATGACATCAGTATTTAAAAAGCAGCCTTTGATAACAGTTATATCTCATGAACGCTGTTGATAATAAAAACACTTTTTTAAAGTCGTAGTACTAAACTGTTGGAAGTTATGTATTCCTTGACTGAGTAGGAACTATTGAAACTATAAACCAGTCTGTCAAAACAGCAGAATCTCCTTTAATTATTATCACAATGTATTTTTTTGACTATTTGATTCAAAATTTAAAATCCCTACACTTTGCTTATATAAATAAAAAGGAAATAATGAGTGTAGTTTAATTTTCTCTGACTTAAAAAAATGTTTTTAAAACATATTTACCTTTGAAATAAAACAATTAAAAAATGGAGAGCTTTTTGGCTCCTTCTTGGATTTGTGTCTAGTTTGGCATTCTTGCCTCCACTCCAGCCTACACCATATCCACAAGCGTGACCCATAAGACCTACAAGGTGTCCACCTCTGGCCCCCAGGCCTTCAGCAGCCACTCATACTTGAGTGGGCCCAGCAGCAGCTCCTCAGCCTTTTTCCAGGTGGGCAGTAGCTACTGGGTTGGCCTGGGCTCCAACATAAATCTTCCTGGGAGTTTCAGTGGAGCTGGGAGTATGGGATCTATTAAAGCTGTCCAAGTGAACCAGAGCCTACTAAGCCCCCTGAAGCTGAGGGTGGGCCCCAACATTCAGGCTGTGCACAACCAGGAGAAGGAGCAAATCAGGAGCCTCAACAAGTTTGTCCTTCATCAATAAGGTGTGGAGCCTAGAGCAGCAGAATAAGATTCTGGAGACCAAGTGGACTCTCCTGCAGCAGCAGCAGCAGCAGCAGCAGCAGCAGGAGTTGCAGTAACATGGACAACGTGTTTGAGAGCTACATCAACAACTGTCAGCGGCAGCTGGAAATGCTGGCCCAGGAAAAACTGAGATTGGAAGTGAGTTTGGCAACATGCAGGAGCTTGTGGAGAACTTAAAGAGTAAGTATGAGGACAAGATCAACAAGCACACAGAGATGGAGAACGAATTTTTCCTCATCAAGAAGGATGTGGATGAAGTTTACGTGAACAAGGCAGCTGTATGAAGAGAAGATTTGTGAGCTGCAGTCCCAGATGTCATACGTGTCCATGGTGCTGTCCATGGACAGCAGCCACTGTCTGGTCCTGGACTGCATCATTGCCAAGGTTGATGCCCATTATGAGGAGAATGCCACCCACAGTTGGGCTGAGGCTGAGGCTGAGACCATGTACCAGATGAAGTATGAAGACCTGCAGACATTGGCTGGGAAGCATGGGGATAACCTTTGTCACACAAAGATGGAGATTTCTGAGATTAATGGGAACATCAGCTGAATCCACGCTGAGATCAAGGTCCTCAAAGGCCAGAGGCCTTCCCTGTAAGCCACCATTGCTGATGCCGAGCAACATGGGGAGCTGTCCATCAAGGAGGCTTGGGCCAAGGTGGCTGAGCTGGAGGTTGCTCTGAGAACTGCCAAGCAGGACATAGCCTGGAAGCTGCAAGGCTACCAGGAGCTCATGAACGTCAAGCTGGTCCTGGCCATAGAGATCACCACCTACCACAAGCTGCTGGAGGTTGAGGAGAACTGTCTGGAGTCTGGGATGCAGAAACATGAGTATCCATACCAAGACCACCAGCATTTACTCTGGTGGGCTGAGCCCAGCTTACCAGAACCTCAATTATGGACTGGGCTTCCAGGCCAGCTTGGACTGTGGCAGGGGCCCTGGCTCCTTCAGGTGCACCAGCAGCAGCTCCTCCAAGATGGTAGTTATGAAGAAGATTGAGACCCATGATGGGAAGCTGGTGTCTCAGTCATCTGAAGTCCTGCCCAAGTGAACAGTGACTGTGGTCCCTCCTGTCCTCCAATCCTGTGGGAGAGGAGCTGTGCAGGGGAGCAGAGGGCCCCCCTGAAGCTCAGCCCCAGTCCTTAGCTCACCCTTGGGGTGGGGGAGTTTACCACCTGGGGGACCGCCTCTTACCCATGCCCCCAACTAAAAGCTGAATCAAATGTTTTTCCTAAAATAAAGTCTCAGCTGGCTCTGCCAAAAAAAAAAAAAGAAAAGAAAGGAAATGTCTTTATTAAAATATTTACATGTGATTGTGATTAAAATAATATATGCAGAGTGCAGTGTTATTTCAGTTCAAATAATTTAAGTAAATGTTGATTTGGGTAATAGCAGAAAAATAATCTCTAGTATTCATAATAAATCAGTTCATTCGTTCCAAAAATAATATTAGTACCTCTCTTTACTGTGTGCTGTGCTCACAGCACATGGGAGCAATAGAAGTGAAGAGAAGTACCTATATTTTGGGGCTTTTATAGGCAATTATTACATGTATTATAAATTTGACTATATGTTGAGTATGGTATAATCTATGATTAGTGCAATGAAAAAGATGTGATCAGATTGTTACAGGTGCACAGAGGAAGTACTCCCAATCCAGGCTAGGAAGAAGGAAGATTTTGAGGAAATGAACCTGAGCTGAGTCTTTAAAGATGCATGAGTCAGCTGGTAGGGGTGGTGGTAAAGGGCATTTCAAAATGAGGGTGTAGCCTGAGCAGAGGCAGAGAGGTATGAAATTGTTAGGCAGGACAAGGGTCTCAAGGTCTGGCCCATTCTTACTAAATGCTATTCTTACTAAATGTTATAATGTAACATAGTATTTTGCAGACCACCTATAAAGAGGATGAGTTTGAGAGGCATCTATTCAATCTGTAATTGACCAGATGGTGTGTATAAGCAATGGCTAAGCCTCCCTTCCGAAGACAGAGCTTTGGATGTGAATCCCCTGTCTCTTTTACTTGCTGCAAGTAAATGAAACTACCTTGTGACAACCTGACAGCCTTGTCTTGTTCTTGAATAGAGCACCCCACATGGCAAACCCCTTCAATTTGGTAACAACTTAACATGGAGTGTGTGGAGAATTACATGCAGTCAGGTTTTACTCTATACAACATGAGGTGGGGTTAACTAACTTACTATTTAACAAATATAAATGAGTTAGTTTTATTAAATACACGCACGTCCTCCATCAGCTTTCAGTTACAGCTCTAAATTAAGCAGAAACTGGTATCAAGTCTAACTTTATATTATCTAAAATCTTCATCTAACTAAATTGTGAAGGGTATAAAGTTATATTTATAGAGGAATGAGTCTAGTAGCACTATTTCTGCCTGTAGTAGATACTGCAGCAGTAACCATAGCGTTGAGTGTTTTTTAGAGGTGCTTTCAGTCATTCAAAGTGCCATTTGGAGTTCTCTTTCTGTTTAACACTCTTCTGATTAATGTATTGTATAAAAGTCACTCTTTGTCTTCAAAAACCATGTTCTGTGTAACAGTGTTACATATTGGTAGTTCATGCTAAAGTGTGATACAGATTATAAGTGCAAAGAAATTTGAAAAAAGAAAATAAAGTAGACTGACTTAACATAGTAGTATCTTTATGCTTTTGCTGTAAGTTCTGTCTTCTGTAATTCATTATAAGTGGTGTTTACATGTAAAAATATATTAGTTTTGTTGTATATTCTCTGCAGTGAACCAGTATCACCTTTCTGCTTCTGTTTGATGTATTTTTTTTTCTCAGAACTTTCTGTTTCGTTGATTGATAAGATTTTATTGACACTTAGAAGAGCAAAAAATGGTCTGAACTTCCAGCCTGCTTTAGTGTCATAATGTGCCAGGGTGTGATAGAAGCAGACTTCCATGGACCATGTCTTTTTTTTTTCTGTTGTTTTTAATATCAATATATTTGGGAAATAGATAGTATCATATTTTTTTCTCCCTACAAGTCATAATCTTAGATACATTTTTTAAAGTTTTAGGTTAGAGTTTAGGCTTAGTTACATTTTGACTTGATACACAGTTTTTACAAGTTACAAAGTCTGCTAAGTTTCTTCGAATTAAATTTTTTAAAGTAAATATTCTTTTCCTGCTCCTGTATTTCTGTTCTATTACACATAATAGATTTTTTAAGTTGAGGGCATTGCATTCTTTAAATAGACTATTTTAAGAGAAGTTGCTATAAAAAAATTTCAGGTTGCTGTGTCTTGCCCAAATGCTACAATCAAATGTAAACATAAAGACTTCCAGTCAAGATAATCATAGGAAGGAACACAACTAACTTAAAAATGAAGACACCCAGAAATTCTACAGAATCATCCAGAAAAACACACAGAATTATACAGAAGTCTGACAACCAAGGATTTAAAGAAGTTATATTCATCCAGATGGGTAGGGGCTGAGACAGGGAGTTGGGGTGGAGAGGACTCAGTGTGGCGGCAGTGAACCAGGACTGGAGAGGGGGTGAGGGGATGGTGGCCAGTGGAATGGGCAGCCTCTTATTCATGTGTGGTGGATAAAAATCATGGAGACACCTTGTAAGTGAGGGAGCCCAGCACTAGGCCAGACCATGCAACACAGGGGAAAAGAAAGCGTCATAACTTCTGGCTGTAAACCCAGTGGGAGGCTGGGGCAGCAGAAGAAATGGCTGGTTTCTCAGCAGAGCCCTGAACTCAGGCAAACCCACCCACCCTGGGAACCATAACCAGGACAGCAGGGCTGGCGTCGCATATGGAAAGTGGGTGAGTGACTGGGAAGGAGGCGAAGGCCAGGCCATCCCATAAAAGTCAGCCAGAAGCGGCATTATCCCTTCTTCAACCCCTCCTCCACACATAGAGCCACGGTTGTCCTGCCTGGGTGAATACCCAAGGCTCTGCCCCGCACAACTTGACAGGTGCGCTAAAACAGCATCAGAGCAGCTCTACCTAGTACACAGACAGAGGGAGACTACCAAAATCAGGAGACAAAGAAATATGGCCCAAACAAAGAAACAGAATAAAACCCCAGAAAAAGAACTAAGTGATACAGAGATATCCAGCCTATCAGATGTGAAGTTCAAAACACTGATGGTCAGAATGGTTAAAGATATTATTGAATGTGGCAAAAGCGTAAGGGAAGGAATGAAGTCTCTTACTAAGGGAAATAAAATCCACAGGAAACCAACAGTGAAGGGAAGGAAGTTAGGATTCAAATTAAGGTTTTGGAACAGAAGGTAGAAATAAACATTGAACCAGAAGAAAATGAAGAAACAAGAATTTTAAAAAATAAGGAGAGTTTAAGAAGACTCTGGGACATCTGCAAACAGGCCAGTATCTGAATCATAGGGATACCAGAAGAATAAGAGAAAGAGCAAGAAATTCAAAACTTATTTGAAAAAAATAATGAAAAAAACCTTCTCCAATTTGGCCAAGGAAATACACATACAAGTCCAGGAAGCGCGGAGAGTCCCAAACAAGTTGTATCCAAAGAGGTTTACACCAAGACGCATCATAATTAAAATGCAAAAGATTAAAGATAAAGAGAGAATCTTAAAAGCAGCAAGAGAAAGGTGGAGGCTTACCTACAAAGGAGTCCCATAAGACTGTCAGCTGATTTCTCAAAAGAAGGGAGTGGCAAGAAGTATTCCAAGTGATAAAAAGCAAGAACCTACGACCAAGATTACTCTATCCAGCAAAGTTTTCATATAGAATGGAAGGGCAGATAAAGTACTCCCCAGACAAGGTAAAACTAAAGGAGTTCATCATACCAAGCCCTTATTATATGAATGTTAAAGGGACTTATTTAGGAAAAAGAATATCAAAACTATGAGCATTAAAATGACAATAAACCCACAACTCTCAACAACTGAATCTAAAAAACAAACTAAACAAACAACTAGAACAGGAATAGAATCATAGATATGGAGGCCATTTGGAGGATTATCTGTGGGGAGAGGGGAGGGGGAGGATGGGGGAAAAGTATGGGGATTTAGAAGCATAATTGGATAGGTACAGAATAGACAGGGGGATGTTAAGAACAGTATAGGCAATGGAGAAGCCAAATAACATACATGTACAACCCATGGACATGAACTAAGGGAGAAGATCACTGGAGGGAAGGGGGAACCAAGCACAGGGGGGCAAAGAGGGAGAAATTGGGACAACTGTAACACTAAAGTAAATAAAATATACTTAAAAATATAAAAATAGTTTTATAAACATGAATATTTATTAGTACCCTTTTCATAGAACAGTCCTTAGACAAAGGAAATAATTTTGTGACAACAATAGTAAAGCTTTTTGCTAGACAGATGCTAGAGTGGTTGAATATAAGGGTCAAAAGTGTGTGATAGTTTTGAATAGTGTGTAATTAAACCTGATAAAGTTTAAACAGGATATTAGCACTGGGCAGGGGTGCGTTATGGCTGGTATGGCTCAGTGGATTGAGTGCTGGCCTGTGAACTGAAAGGTTGCTGGTTTGATTCCCAGTCAGGGCATGTGCCTGGGTTGTGGTCCAGGTGTCCAGTTGTGGCTGTGTGAGAGGCAACTGGTTGATGAATCCCTCACACATCGATGTTTCCCTCCCTCTCTTTCTCCCCCTCTTCGCTATCTCTAAAAGTAAATAAATTAAATCTTAAAAAAATAAAAATTAAAATGGGATATTAGTGATGTCTGTAATCATAATTCTCAGACACTCGGTACAACCTATGTATGGTATGATGAAAGTTCTAGATTAAAGAAGATTCTTTAACCAAAAATATAGAGTTGACCCAGATTTTATATATGTATATAAAATATATATATGAGCATATTATATATAATGTATTATATAATATATATATTTTATATACATTTATATATATGTATATCTATCTCTATATATGTTTGGGGTAGGAGAAGCAGCCAGCTCACAAAAGTCATATTGATTCGGTCACTCATGACCCAGGTTCATCATGTGGGCAAGGTACATAGATGTTGTTAAGAAATAGCCTTCTCAAAGAGTTCACACTGTATTAAGTAGATAAGTCTAAAGCACAAATAAAGCTAAAATGAATGAGTTAGAGAAGTACAAAGTACTATGTGGAGTCATAGAAGGGAACTCACATCCCATTGGGAGAATTTAGAGAAGGCTTTGTGGAACAAGCATTATTTAAGCTGGGTCTTTACATCATTCCTCCACAAGGAGTGGTATGAGTACTCAAATACATATTTGAGGAAGTCAGAATCGTGAAGTCCATGATATAGTATTGAAAGAATGATCTTTAATCAGAGCTGAATTGAAACCCTAGCTCTCACCATTTTCTACCTGTGTGACTAGGCAAGTCAGGGATGTTTAGGCCATCTGTAATGTAGTCGTGATGCTTAAATTAGCATATGTAAGATTTCTGGCAAAATATATGTGACATAGTGGTTTAGTAAGTACTCTTTCCCCTCCTTTCCCCTACTTTATGCTAAAAATTAATGGAGGAAAAGACTGGTTGATGGGCTGGAGTCAGAGCAAGGATGGTCTTGAATGCCAGGATAAGTGGTTTGAACTACATATGGTAAGCAGTATGGAAGTGAAACCTAGAGCTAGATATATCTGGCAGTGTTGCCCTTGATAGATGTATAGAGATGGGAGGGAAGGGCATGATGATTGCTTATAGAGGCTGTTCTAATTCAGGCAAGAGATATGGGTCTGAATTAAGAATTCAGTGAGAGTAGGAAAAAGGAATGGAATGGGAAAGAGAATTTCCCAAGTAAAAATCAGGGGGATTGAAACTAATAGGCTATGTTAAGTTGAGAAAAGATATGAACTTCTGGCTGAGATGGAGGCACAGGTCGATGCACTTTGCTTCATTGCACAACCAAAAGAAGGACAACAACAAATTTAAAAACAAAAATAAGCAGAACTGTCAGAAAATCAAACTGTATGAAAGTCTGACAACCAAGGAGTTAAAAGAAGAAGCATTCACCCAGACCGGTAGGACAGGTGGAGATGGACAGCCAGGATGGAGAGGACTCACAGCAAGGCGGTGACCGGTGGACTAGGGCGTACGGTGACTGATGGACCTTGTGTCTCCACATTTGCATGCAGATAAACCTGGAGGAACAATTGGGGAGGCAGACTGCGCAACCCAGGGTTCAAGTGCAAGGGAAATAAAGCCTCCAAACCTCTGACTGAAAAAACCTGTGGGGGTTGCAGCGGCAGGAGAAACTCCAGGCCTCACAGGAGAGTTCATTGGAGAGACCCACAAGGTCCTAAAACATACATAAAACCACCCACCCAGAAATGAGCACCAGAAGGGCCCAATTTGCTTGTGGGTAGCAGAGGAAGTGACTGAAAGCCTCCCGAGAGCCAAGCAAGTGGCATTGTTCCCTGTAGGACCCCTCCCCCACATACAGTGCCACATTTTGTGATGTCGGTTGCCCCATGCTAGCAAACACATAAGGCTCTGCCCCTTGCTACATAACAGGTGCACTGAGACAAAAAAAATATGGCCCAAATGAATGAACAAATCCAAGCTCCAGCAAAACACAGCTAAGTGATGAAGAGATAGCCAACCTATCAGATGCAGAGTTCAAAATACTGGTAATCAAGATGCTCGCAGAAAAAGTTGGGTATGGTCACAAAATAGAGGAAAAAGTAAAGGCTATGCAAAGTGAAATAAAGGAAAATGTACAGGGAACCAAGAGTGATAGGAAGGAAACCAGTAATCAAATCAGCAGTTTGGAGCAGAAGGAAGAAACAAACATTCAACCAGAACAGAATGAAGATAGAAGAATTTAAAAAAATAATAAATGAAGAGAGGCTTAGGAACCTTGGGGACAACTTTAAATATTCCAACATCCAAATCATAGGGGTGCCCAAAGGAGAAAAAGAAGAGCAAGAAATTGAAAATTTATTTGAAAACATAATGAAAGAGAACTTCCCTTCTCTGGCAAAGGAAATAAACTACAAAAACAAAAATGAACTAAGCAAACAAATAGAACAGGAACAGATTCACAGAAATGGGTATCACATGGAGGGTTATCAGCAGGGAGGGGCAGGGAGGGGTAGAGTAGAGAATGAGGTAAAAGTTACAGGTAATAAGCAAAAATGGTAGGTACAAAGTACACAGGGGGAGGTTAAGAATAGTATGGGAAATGGAGAAGCCAAAGAACTTAAGTGTATGACCCATGGACATGAATGCTGGGGAATGTTGGGGAATGCTGGTAGGAGGTGGGGTACAGGGAGGAGAATAAAGGGGAGAAAACCAATGGGACAACTGTAATAGCATAATGAATAAAATACAAAAAACTTTCATTTTAAAGCATGGCAAAATTAAAACCCCAAAACAAAAAAAGAGTCAGACATGGCTCAGATTTTGAAATAGGACAACTGAAAAAATTGGTTTTCATTTGCAAAAGTAAGAGAATTAGAAAGAATGCCTGGTTTTAGAGGAGAGAAAATAGGGACCTTGATTTTTTATGTGTTTTTGATGTTGTTTTGTAATTCTATTTCACTTGCGGAATACTGTAAACAGTACTTTAAGCAGTGGTTAACAGCTCAGATCCTTGAAGACCGTCTACCTAGGTTCTAATCTGGGCTCTATCACTTGGGCTCCACTCTATCTCATTGTGCTAAGTTTCCTTATTTGTAAAAAGGGTAAAATAAAAGTAGCTGCCTTATAGAGTTGTAGTGAGGATTAAATAATTTAATATATATAACACACTTAAAACAATGGCTGGTTAGATATTAGTGTTTTGTGTCATGATTATGATATGATGATACCATTTTGGATGATGATGATGTTGATAATGATGATATTGTCTGCCCAATATATTATTCTATGGCTGATTAATCCTTTTAGGGATTAGAGTAGTTTGTGATTATATTGCATTTTGTATCCTTTAAATTTTTATCCTGAATATATTAGAATAAAACTTCCTTTTATCAATTTTTTTATCTTATAGTAAAATTGGACATTTTTGGTGCATAGTACTATGAATTTTAACATATGTATAGGTTTGTCTAATTGCTACCAAAATGAGGATATGAAACATTTCTGTAATTCCCCCAAACTCCCTTGTGCCAGTTCTTTATAGTCATACCCTCCCCCGTCTCTTAACCCCTAGCAACCACTGATCTGTTTTCCATCTCTACAGTTTTGTCCTTTTGAGAATATCATATAAATGGAATCATATAAATATAACCTTTTGAAACTGGTTTCTTTCATTCGGCATAATGCCCTTGAGATTCATCCAAGTTGTTTTATGTATAAATTTGTTCCTTTTTATTGCTGAGTAGTATTCCGTTATATAAGTGTACCATGGTTTGTTTATCCATTCACTTGTTGAAGATTATTTGGGTTGTTCCTGGTTTTGGGCAGTTGTAGACAGAACTGCTATAAATTGTCATGTACTGGTTTTTGTACAAACATAAGATTTAAAAAATGTTTAATCCTCACCTGAGGGTATAATTATTGATTTTAGAGAGAGAGAAGGGGAGAGAGAGAGAGATCAATGTAAGAGAGAAACATCAATTGGTTGCCTCCCATATACACCCCATGTGTGTCCCCCTACCCAGATTGAACCTGCAACCTAGGTATGCGACCTGACCAAGGATCAAACCTGCAACCTTTTGGTGTACAGGGCAGCACTCCAACCAAGTCACCTGGCCAGGACCTCAAACATCAGTTTTTATTAATACTCAGAAGTGAGAATACTGGATCATAGGGTAAGTTGTATGTATAAGAAACTGACAGGTTTTTTTTTAGAATGGCTATACCATTTTGTATTCACCAGCAGTGTATGAAAATTACATCCTCACCAGCATTTGGTAGTGTTAGTATTTTATTATTTTAGCCATTCTAATAGGTATGCAGTGGTATTTCATTACAATTTTAATATCCCTAATGATGATGATGTTGAACATCTTTTGTATGCTATTTGCTATCTACATATCTACATTGTTGAAATGTCTTAAGTCTTTTGCCCATGTTTTAATAAGTAATTGTTTTTTTACTGTTAAATTTTGAAAGTTCTTTATATAGGGGTGGGCAAAAGGAGGTTTACAGTTGTTCATATGGAAAATAATGAAATACTAAGTAATAATACAAGAATAACCTCTGTGTTTTGCATATTCACAACTATACACCTACTCTTCCCCTCCCCTGTATGTTTGGAGTACAAGTCACGTCAGATGTTTTATTTGCAAACATTTTCTCCTCATCTGTACCTTATCTTTTCATTCTTTTGCAGTCTTTTTCATAAGAAAAATTTTAAGTTTTGTTGAAGTCCATTTTATCAACATTTTTAAATGTATCTAAGAATTCTTTTCTAAGGACTAAACTCAGACACGAAGTTTTTCTCCTGTGTTTTCTTCTAGAAGTTCTTTTTGTGTGTGTGCAGTCTGTGATTCATTTTCAGTTGATTTTTATTTAAGGTCTGAGGCTGAGGTAAAGGTTCATTTTTTTGTATGTGGATGTCCAATTGCTTCCACAATATTTGTTAAAAGACTTTCGTTTCTCCATTGCATTGCTTTTATACCTTGTCAAAAATCAATTGGCCATATTTGTGTGGGTCTGTTCTTGAACTCTCTATTCTCTTATTTTGCTATGTGTGTCTATTGCAGTGATTTCAACTGGTATGCCCAAAGAATTTTTAAAACATGCAGTACCAGACTATTAGTCAGGGATGCTGACCTCTTTTCCTTTAGATTATCAAATTTTAAAAAATGGCAACAGCCAGCACAACAATGGCCATCTGGTGTGAAAGAATCAAAATTATACCTATTTTTTTGTCAGATTAGCTAGAAAAAATTTTTTTGGTGTGCCACAGAATTTTAGTAATTATTTTGTGTGTGCCATGATTAAAAAGGTTGAACTTTACTCTTCTATCCATTTACCATTGTCACATTGTCATTTTAAACTAAGTTTTTGATTTTAGAATAAATTTTTAATTTTTAAATATATTTTATTGATTATGTTATTACAGATGTCCCAGTTTTTTGCCCTTTACCCCCTCCACCCAATACCCCCCTTCCATTCATCAGTCCCTTCCTTAGTTCATTTCGATGGGTCATACATATCAGTTCTTTGCCTACTCAATTTCCTATACTGTTCTTAACCTCCCCCTGTCTATTTTGTACCTGCCAATTATGTTTCTTCATCCCTACACCTTTCCCCCATTTTCTCCCTTCCCCCTCCTAGCTAATAACTTGCCAAATGATCTCCATATCCACGATTCTGTTCCTGTTCTGGTTGTTTGCTTAGTTTAGTTTTGTTTTGTTTTAGATTCAGTTGTTGATAGTTGTGATTTGTTGCCTTTTTAATGTTCACAGTTCTGATCTTCTTTTTCTTAAATAAGTCCCATTAGCATTTCATGTAATAATGGCTTGGTGATAGTGAACTCCTTTAACTTTACCTTGTCCGGGTAGCACTTTATCTATTCTAAATGATATTTTTGTTGGATAGAGTAATCATGGATGTAGGTCCTTGTTTTTCATCACTTTGCTGCCATACTTGCTGCCAGTCCCTTCTTGCCTGTGAAGTTTCTTTTGGGAAATTCACTGAGAGCCTTATGGGTACTCCTTTGTAGGAAACTCTCTGCTTTTCTCTTGCTGCTCTTAGAACTCTCTCTTTATCTTTAACCATTGGCATTTTAATTATGATGTATCTTGGTGTGTTTCTCTTTGGTCTACTTGGGTTCCTGTTTGGGACTCTCTATTTCCTGGACTTGTATGTCTATCTCCTTTGCAAAAATGAGGAAGTTTTCTTTCATTATTTTTTTCAGATAAGTTTTGAATTTCTTGCTCTTCCTCTTCTCCGTCTGGTATCTCTATGATTCAGATGTAGACCCTTTTGGAGATGTCCCAGAGTCTTCTTAAACTCTCCTTGGTTTTTTTTTTCAAGTCTTGTTTTTTCATTTTCTTCTGATTGAATGTTTATTTATACTTTCTGTTCCAAATCGTTGATTTGAATCCTGTCTTCCTTCCCTTCACTGTTGGTTCCCTGTGGATTTTTTAAAGTATTTTTTGTTGATTATGCTATTACAGTTTTCCCAATTTTTTCACCCTTTATCCCCCCTCTGCCCGCCCCCCCAACCCTCCAGCATTTCCCCCCTTAGTTCATGTCCATGGGTTGTACGTATAAGTTCTTTGAGTTCTCTGTTTCCTATACCATTTTTTATCTCTCCCTGTCTATTTTATGCCTACTAATTATGCTTCTTCTTCACTGTACCTTTTCCACCAATCCCTCCCTCCCTCCTCTCCACTGAAATCCCTCCATGTGATGTCCATTTCTCTGATTCTGTTCCTATTCTAGTTGTTTGCTTAGTTTTTGTTTTTGTTGTTTTTCTTTTCTTTTAGGTTCGGTTGTTGATAGTCATGAGTTTGTTATTTTACTGCTCACATTTTTATCTTCTTTTTTTTTAGGTAAGTCCCCTTAGCTTTTCATATAATAATGCCTTGGTGATGATGAACTCCTTTACCTTGACCTTATCTGGGAAGCACTTTATCTGCCCTTCCATTCTAAATGATAGCTTTGCTGGATAGAGTAATCTTGGATGTAGGTCCTTGCCTTTCTTGCCTTCAAATGCATCTTTCCTTCTCCTTCTTGCCTGCAAGCTTTCTTTTGAGAAATCCACTGATAGACTTATGGGAACTCCTTTGTAGGTAACTCTCTCACTTCCTCTTGCTTCTTTTAGGATTCTTTATCTTTAATCTTGGTTAACTTAATGATGATGTGCCTTGGTGTGTTTCTCTTCGGGTCCAACTTCTTTGGGACTCTGGGGTTTCTGGACTTCCTGGAAGTCTATTTCCTTCACCAGATTGGGGGAGTTTTCCTTCATTATTTGTTCAAATAAATTTTCAATTTCTTGCTGTTGTTCTTCTCCTTTTGGCACCCCTATAATTCGGATATTGGAACATTTCAGATTGTCCCAGAGGTTTCTAAGTCTCTCTTCATTCTTTTGGATTCTTATTTCTTCATTCTGTTCCGGTTGGATGTTATTTCTTCCTTTTCTTCCAAATCATTGATTTGAATCCTGGTTTCCTTCCTGTCACTGTTGGTTCCCTGAATATTTTGCTTTATTTCATTTTGGGTATCTTTCATTTGTTATTCCATTTTTCAACCAAGCTCAATAAGATCTGTGAGCATTTTGATTACCAGGGCTTTAAATTCTCCATCAGATAGGTTGGCTATCTCCTCATCACTTAGTTCTCTTTCTGACGTTTTGCTTTGTTCTTTCATTTGGGCCCTATTTCTTTGTCTCGTCACACCTGTTAAGTTGTCAGGGGTTGGGGCCTTAGGTATTCACTGGGGCAGGGCAGACCTTTGTGCTTCGCTGTGATGCTACCTGTGGGGGAAGAACCAGAAGGGAAACAATGCAGTTTGCCTTCTGGCCTGTAGCTCACTTTCCAATGGACTCTCGGGTGGGACTGGGAGTTTCTCCCACCGTGGCAACCCTGCCCTAGTGCACAGTCAGCTCTGAAGCTCAGTTTCACCTTCAGCAAGCCCCGCCCACCAGGTCCTCTGCCTTGCCTTGGTTTTTCTGAGCTCCCTGGCCGGTGCAGTCAGCTGCCTTGCTGGTCTGGTTGTTCTGGCTGACTGTTTCTTTAATTCCTTTGTTGTCAGAGTTCCATACAGTTTTTGATTTTCTGGTGCTTCTGGTCGTTTAAGGATTTTAGATTGGTTGTTACCCTCCTTTTGGTTGTGCAAGGAAGTGAAGCGTTTCTACCTACACCTCCGTCTTGGCTAGAACCTCAGATTTTCTTTATTTCACTTACTGTAACCTTCATTTCTTCCTTTGTGCTATTGCCACATTCAGTAAATTCTTTGAGCATCCCGATCACCAGTGTTTTGAAGTCTATCTGGTTGGTTGCTGTCTCTTTCATTTATTTCTTTTTCTGGGTTTTGTTCTTTTCTTTCATTTGGGCTGTATTTCTTTGTCTCCTAGATATGGCAGTCTCCCTATGTTTGTTTCCGTGTATTAGCTGCTTTGGCTCCCTGTCTTAGTAGCATGGCCTATTGTTGAAAAGGCACCTTTAATTTTGATGTTCAGAGCCTTAGGTCATCACCAGGGTGGGCCAATCCACTTCACTGCTTTGTGGTTCTTTGTGGGGGGTGGGCTTAGAGAGGGGACTGTGCTTCTGGAGGTTTGCCTGGAACGTGACCCATTTCCAGTTGCTTCACTCACTTCCTGTATGCTCCTGGCACCCTGCCAGCTGTTACCCTTGTGTTGAATTCCAGAGTGGGTAGGTGTGGGTATGTTTCAAGACCGTGCAGGTCCTTTAAGTGGAGTTTCCTGAAAATCTGGCAGTTTCTTCCACTATCCCAACCCCCACAGCCAGAAGTAATGGGGATTTAGTTTCCCTTTGCTGGAACCCTGGGCTGTGTAGTCTGCCCTGGCACTGGGATCGCTTACTACCAAGGTATCCACCCGGATTTTTATTTACCACATGTGAATGTGGGACCACCTATGCATGTTCCACCACTGCCTCTCTGTGCAGCTACACGTCTTCTTCTTCTCTGCCCCATCTCCACGTCTCTGCTCTCCTACTCATCTGGATGAATGTGGCTTCTTTAAATCCTTGGTTGTTGGACTTCCATACAGTTCAGTTTTCTGACAGGTCTGGTGTTATTTGTTTTCAGATTTAGTTGTAATTCTTTTTAAATTATATCTTATTGATTATGCTATTATAGTTGCTGAACTTTCCCACTTTGCCCCTCTCTACCCAGCCTTCCCTACTCCCTCAGGCAATCCGCCCCCCATCCATTGTTCACACCCAAGGGTCATGTATATGAGTTCTTTGGCTACTCCATTTCCTATGCTGTACTTTACATCCCTATGGCTCTTTTGTAACTATTTGTACTTCTTAATCCTCTTACCTCTTCACCTATTCTACCCCTCACCCCTCCCATCTGGCAACCTTCCTGTAACTAACTTCTTTTCATTCTCTTTATCTTTAACCTTTGGCCTTTTAATAATGGCCAAAGTCTTGGAGTGGGCCTCTTTGCATCCATCATAATTGGGACTCTCTGTGCTTCCTTGACTTGCGTATCTATTTCCTTCACCAAATTAGGGCAGTTTCCTTTCACTGTTTTGTTTTTTTTTTGTTTGTTTTTTTTTAAATTTACAATTTCTTGCTCTTTCTCTTCTCCTTCGGGCACCCCTGTGAGGCAAATGTTGGACCACTTCACGTTGTCCCAGAGTCTATTTATACTATGCTCATTTTTTCAGATTTTTTTTCCTTCTTGTTGTTCTGCATGGTTGTTTTTTGGTTCCTTATGTCCCAAATCATTGATTTGATTCTTGGCTTCATCCATTCTATTGTTGTTTCCCTATAAATTATTTTCTATTTCAACTAGTGTACCTTTCATTTCTGACGGAGTGTTTTTATGCCGCTGAGGTCCTTGCTGGATTCCTAGAACATCCTTTTAAACAGTGTTTTGAATTCTGCATGTGATAGATTGCTTATCTCCATTTCATTTAGCTCTTATTTCTGGAGTTTTGGTCTGTTCAATTTCATTTGGGCCATGTTTCTTTGTCTCCTCATTTTGGCAGACTCCCTGTGTTTGTTTCTCTGTATTAGGTAGAGCTGCTTTGACTCTGTGCCTTGGTAGTGTGGCCTAATGTAGTAGGTGTCCTGTAGGGTCCAGTTGCACAGCCTTCCCTATCACCCAGACAGTGTACTCCAGGTGTGCCCTTGGTGTGGGCTGAGGTCACCCTCCTCTTGTAGTTGAGCCTCAGTTGCTGTTGGCAGGTCAATGGGAGGAATTTACCAAGGCCAGTCAGCTGCAAGGATTGGTTGTGACCTCTGACCACCAACCTCTGCCCTCTGTGGAGGATCAGCTGTGCAGGGGCAGGTTAGTGGTGCTCTGATGTGGTCTGTAGCTGTCCACTGGGTGTGTTGGCCCTGGGGTTCCCTGGGTGGTTCAGACAAAGTTAGCCCCCACCTGTGATTTGCCTGTGGCACCCTGCCTGAGCTGTAAAGCAATCTGAGATGGCTGCTACTTGTGCTGGGCTTGGAGATTCCCAATTTCCAAGCTGTGAAGCCAAGCTGTGACTCTAATCTTGCTGCCACTAAGGTTCACTGATGCCAGCAGTTGCTTGTTTGATAGGATTTAGGAGCCAAGACCAGCCATTCTTATGGAAAAGCAGCTTGGGGTGCCTGTAAGTTGGTTGCAGGAGAGCCTCTGTGGATCTCCATGGTAGGTCACACAGTGTTTAGCCATGTTGATAGGGTCGCAGATGTGCCACCAGCCTACCGACTCTGTGGGGGGAGGGCTCAGCAAAGGAACAGTGGCCTCTCTCTGCTTGCCTTGATGTGAGACACTTCAGTCTCTCCCTGTATACCAGTGGTGCCCTTCTGGCTGCCATCTTGTTACAGAACACACCTACACAGGGCCAAGGGGGGTACACCGATATACTGTTACTGAAAGGACCCCTCCAGGTTTGTTATGCCCGCCACCTTATAGGAAAGACGTTTCCCAAAGCTAGAGATTTGTGAAAAGGAAAGGAAATGTTTATTTAATGCTATATAGACTTAAAGTAATGACCTAATGTCTTCATTAAAATATCAAAGTCCTTTAGGATACCCACAGATGCCCACAGTGCTTCCTTCTCCCCCTGCCCTAATTCGGGGTACCGTAACTCTGGAAAAGAAGCAAACGTCCATGTTTCAGGCTGCTGGCACCATCATCTGTGTCACCGTCCAGGCAGGATCTCCAGTTAATCCAAAGCCATGTGACACCTTCTCATGGCCTACTGGCAAGAGTTCTTCCAGGCAAAGTCTCTCCTGCTTCCCAGGCCCCGTGGCCAAAGGGAGCACCCCAAAGCCGAGTGGTCCTCTTCTACCAAAGCTGTGGGGGTCTGCACTCTGGCAAAATGACATGGATCTCTCTGCAAAGCTGTGGTGGGGGGTTCACCACTCTGGCAAAGCCACGTGGTTCTCCGCACTGCCACAGCCACGTGGTGCTCTCTCTATTCAATGGCTGCCGAGTCTGGGTTTAAATCCCCATTCCAGTCTTCCTCTGCAGCCCCATTTCTGACTGCTCCCACAATTGGCTACACTTGTCAGCATTCTCATACCCTTCCAGCTTTACTGGGCTGCCATAGTGAGTATGGGCAGGTGTGGCCCCATATCATGGAGCAGCCAATCACCTCCAAGCTCTCATGCAGGCGCTGTTATCAGGGGGACCTGCCCCCTAGTTACATCTTGGGGGGAAGTTACTTCTATCCCCCTGGCTCAGAGCCTGGCCACAGCTATTTAACATATCTATGCAACCAGTTAAAGGTTATAGAAATGCTAAATGACCATGCCAAAGGTTAGCTGCAAAGCTGTTGCTGTACAAAACAGCTCTCAATGGCCCAGCTCCAGGTGTCCCTTCCCCCAACTCACACCTGTGGGGGAAGGGGTGAGGACATCCTAATATTTCCTGGACACCTTGCATTCTGGACCCCATTCCAAATCCCTGTTTGGGGCCCCCCTCTTGGCTGCACCCTGTTACAACCCTGGTGCTGCAGCTCAGAGGGAGTAAACCTGAGTAGGTGAGTCCATCTGTGGGTTCCCCAAGAGACACTGCTCTGGGCTCCAGCAGCCTCCTTGACTGATATTCAGTCCCTGCTGATTTTTCAAAGCCAGAAGTTATGGGGACTTATCTTCCTCACACTGGAATCCTGGGCTGGGGACCTGGTATGGGTATAGCACTCCTCACTCCTGAGATATCCCTCTCAAATTTTGATCCACATCAGTGTGGGGCAAGCCCATTCCATGTCTGCTCCCCTTCTTCCAGCCTGGATGGATGTGGTTTCTTCAATTCCATAGTTGTCAGACTTCCATTCAACTAGATATCTGACATTCCTGAGTGATGGTTCTTTTATATTTTAGTTGTAACTTTGATGAGTTTGTGCAGAGAGGTGAGCCATGTTTGCCTATGTTGTCATCTTGACTGGAAGCCTAGCTATAATTTTTTTGTGGTTGTGTGAGGAGGTGAAACATGTCTACATATGCTAACACCTTGACCAGAAGTCAAGTTTTTAATTTTCTTTTAATGTTCCCGAGCCATTGTTAGTAGTATTGCTTTTAATATTGCTAAAATTTCAGTTTTTAATTATGCATATCTAATATGTAGAAATATGATTGATATTTGTGTGTTTACCTTGTGTTTTGTGACCTTGCTAAACCCATTGGTTCTAGGTGTTTCTTGGGAATGTTTTACATAGACTGTCATGTCTGCTAATAGGGACAGACTTATTTTCTTTCCAGTCTCTATACCTTCAATTTATTTTTTGTGCCATGTTGAACTGGAGAGAACTTACACTTACTAAGTTGTCACATTTACATATCATATGTAGTTTCCCATAGTAGTTACCTTATTAACCTTTCAGTGTCTCTAGGTGTTCATTGTGATAATCCTTGATATTCCAGATATTGGGGGGTTTATGTCTTCTCCCTCTTTTTTAAACAGTCTTACCAGATATTTATCAATTCTGTTGATCTTTCCAAAAACAGCTTTTGGTTTTGATTTTGTCCATATTCTGTTTTTAATATTACTGATCTGTGCTCTTTATTATTTCCTTATGTTTTGCTTTGGGTACATTTTGCTTTTTTTTCTAGTTTCTTAAGGCAAATGGTTAAGTTATTGATCTAAGACCTTTTTTATTAATATTTTTAAGATCTGCACCTGAGTATATGTTTATTGATTTTAGTGAGAGAGAAAGAGTGGGGGAGGGAGAGAGGGAGGTAGGGTCTGGGGAAGAGAGAGAGAGAAAGAAACATCAGTGTGAGAGAAACATCAATCAGAGTTGCTTCCTATGTGCACCTCAAACAGGGATCAAATCCACAACCTTGTGGTGTACAGGATGACTCTCCAACTGACCAACTGAGCCACCTGGCTGGGGCCTTTTTTTTTAATATAAGTATTTAATGCTCTAAAATTTCCCCTAAACAGTACTTTAGCTATATACCACAATGGGATACTTTCAGCCTTAATAAGAAAAGAAATTCTGCAATATGCTATAACATGAATGAAACTTGAGGACATTATGCTAAGTAAAATAAGCCAGTCACAAAAAGATAAATACTGTTTCAACTTATATAAGGTATGAATAGTCAAAATCATAAACACAGAAAGTATAATAATAATTGGCAAGGGCTGTGGGGAGGAGAGAATGGGAACTTCTTTAATGGGTATAGATTTTCAGTTTTACAAGGTGAAAAGCACTATAGGGATGATGGTGGTAATGGTTGCACAAAAATGTGATTGTATTTAATATCACTGAACTGTGTAATTAAAAATAGTTAATATGTGAAATTTTATGTTTATCTCTGCTCTAATCTTTATTATTTTCTTCCTTCCGTTTTGGATTTAGTTTGTTCTTCTTCTCCTTCCTTAAGTTGTAAAGTTTGGTTGTTAATTTGAAATTTTTTAAAAAACGTGTTTCTAGCTATAAATTTCCCCCTTAGCACTGCTTTCACTGAGTTGTGATATGTTCTGTTTTAGTTTTCATTTTTCTCTAAATATTTTCTAATTTCCTTGTGATTCCTTAGTCCATTGGTTGTTTATATTTGTGTTAATTTCCAGTTTTGCAAATTTTCCATTTCTCTTTTTGTTATTGGTATCTAACTTCATGTCAGTGTAGTAGAAGATACTTACTGTAGTTATCTTTTAAAATCTATTGAGACTTAAATTTATGGCCTAACTTATGGTCTATACTGGAAAATGTCCTATGTGCACTTGAAAAGAATGTGTATTTTGTTGTTGGCTAGAGTATTCTAGATATGTCTGTTAGATCTAGTTGATTTATTATGTTAAGTCCTCTGTTTCCTTACTTAGCTTTGATCTGGTTGTTCTATCCATTATTGTGACTGGGGGATTTGAAATCTCCAGCTGTTATTGTAGAACTGTTGATTTCTCCCCTCAGTTCTGTTAGTTATTGCTTCATATATTTTCATAATGTGTCATTATACGTGTAAATGTTTATTTTTTCTTCTTTATTGAATCTTTATCTTATGACACTTCTTTAATTTAAAATCTTATTTTGACTGATAGTAGTATAGTCATTTCTGCTCTCTTTTGGTTACTGTTTGCATGCAATATTTTTTTAATGAATAATTTTTTTACTGTACTTTTTTCCATTATCATTTTAGCCACTTATACCCTCCTTCCCCCTACAATCACCACACTTTTGTCCATTTCCATGAGTACTTTTTCCTTTTTGCTCAATCCCTCCAACTGGTAACCCCTATCCCCAGACCTGTCATCCTGTTCTCTATCTGTGAGTTTGTCTCTCTGTTGCCTGTTAGTTCAGTTTGTTCATTTGATTCCACATATGAATGAAATCATATGGTACTTCTCTTTCTGACTGGCTTATTTCACTTAGCCATAATGTTCTCCAGGTCCATTCATATTGCTGCAAAGGGTAAAATTTTCTTTTTTATAGCCAAGTAGTATTCTATTGTGTAAATGTCCCATAGTTGTTTTACCAACTCATCTACTGATGGACACTTGGGTTGCTTCCATATCTTGATGATTGTAAATAATGCTGCAATGAACATAGGAGTCCTTATGTACTTCCAAATTAGTGTTTTGGGTTCCTTCGAATATATTTCCAGAAGTGGGATTGCTGTGTTGAAAGGTAGATCCATTTTTAATTTTTTAAGATATCTCCATACTGCTTTCCACAGTGGCTGCACCAATCTGAATTCCCACCGAAGTGCAAAAGGGTTCCCCCCTTTCTCTACATCTTCACCATCACTTGTTGATTTATTGATAATGGCCATTCTGTACAGGTGTGAGGATGTCTATCTCATTGTGGTTTTAATTTGCTTTTCTCTGATGATTAGTGACGTTGAGCATCTTTTCATGTCTGTTGGCCATCTGTATGTCCTCTTTGGAGAAGTGTCTGTTCAGGTCCTTTGCTCATTTTTTAATTGGGTTGTTCGGTTTTTTGGTGTTGAGCTTTATAAGTTCTTTATAAATTTTGTATATTAACCCCTTCTCAGATGTATTGGTGAACATGTTCTCCCATTCTGTGGATTGTCTTTTTATTTTCTGATGATTTCCTTTGCTGTGCAAAAACTTTTTAGTTTGATGTAGTCCTATTTGTTAATTTTTTCTTTTGTTTCCCTAGCCTAGGAAATATAGCTGATAAAATATTGCTATGAGCCATGTCTAAGATTTTGCTGCCTATGTTTCTTCTATGATTTTTATGGTTCAGGGCCTAACATTTAAATCTTTAATCCATTTTGCATTTATTCTTGTGTGTGGTGTAAGAAGGTAGTCTAATTTTATTTTTCTGCATGTATCTGTCCAATTTTCCCAGTACCATTTATTGAATAAACTATCTTTAGCCCATTGTATGTTCTTGCTTCCTCTGTTAAATATTAATTGACTATAAGGGTGTAGGTGTATTTCTGCACTCTTTCTGTTCTGTTGATCTATGTGTCTGTTTTAATGCCAGTACCATGCTGTTTTGATTACTATGGCCTTATAGTATAGTTTGATATTAGGTAATGTGATTCCTCCAACTTTGTTCTTCTTTGTCAGGATCTCTGTTGCTATGCAGGGCCCTTTGTGGTTCCATATAAATTTTTAAAATATTTGTTCTAGTTCTGTGAAATATGTTATTGGAATCTTGATAGGAATTGTGTTGCATGGATAGATTACTTTGGGTAGTATGGACAGTTTAATGATGTTAATTCTTCCTATCCATGAACACAGTATGTGCTTCTACTTGTATCTTCCGTTTCTTTCTTCAGTGTCTTGTAATTTTCCAAATACAGGTCTTTTGCACCTTTGGTTAGGTTTATTCCTAGGTATTCTTTTTGAAGCAATTGTGAATGGGATTGTTTTCATAATTTCCCATTCTATTAGTTTGTTGCTGGCATATAAAAATGCACCTGATTTCTGGATATTAATTTTGTATCCTGCTATTTTGCTGAATTCATTTATCATTTCTAGTAGTTTCTTGGTAGAATCTTTGGGGTTCTCTAGTACAGTATCATGCCATCTGCAACTAAAGATAGTTTTACTTCCTTCTTTCCAGTTTGGATGCCTTTTATTACTTCTTGCCTGGTTGCTGTTGCTAGGACTTCCAGTATTATTTTTCTTATCCTTTCCATTTCAACTTGTGTGTGTCTTTGGATCTAAAGTGAGTCTCTTATAGACAGCATATATTTGGATTGTGCATTTTTACTCATTCTGCTAATCATTGTTTTGATTGGGGAATTTCATCCATTTATGTTTAAAGTAATTACTAATAAGGAAGGACTTGTGTCATTGTATATTTGTTTTCTGTATGCCTTATAACCCTTTTGACCCTTATTTCCTATATTTCTGTCTTTTTTGAGTTTAGTTAGAATTTTTTTTGTAATGAAATGTTTAAATTCCTTTCTTATTTCCTTTGGTATATATTCTATGGGTATTTTCTTTGTGGTGTTCATGGGGATTACATTTAATATCCTGAAGTTATAATACTCTAATTTGAATTTATACCAGCTTAACTTCAGAAACTCTAAAGTTAACAGATATAAACTGATTTTTTTTATAGCTCCATCTCTACCCCTTTCAATTGTTGATCTCACCAAATTACATCACTTTATATAAATATAAACTAAAAATTTTAAAATTATTTTTTTAATTTAAACTTTATTTTTTACCTCTTTTAAGTTATTTTCTTAAATTATGTGTGAAACAATATTTGGCGTTACAATTAATAGTAGCTTTTGCATTAAAAATTTTTTAGAAATGTATTAGTTTCTGAAATCATGCAGAGAAAAATATAGTTTCAAGCTATTGTTATAGTAATACTAGCTTTTGCAACTACTCATGTATTTACTTTTATTGAGATATTTCTTTCTCCTTATGGCTTTGAGTTAGTGTCTAGTATTCTTTCTTTTTTTTTTAATTTATTTTTTATTGAATTTTTTTCTATTTATACCCCTTGTGCCCCCTCCCCCACCACAGTCACCAAACTGTTGTCCATGTCCATAATTTTCTTTTTGCTCAAATCCTCCACGACCTAACCCCTAACCCCAGAACAGTCAGCCTGCTGTCTATAAGTCTTTCTCTATTTTGCTTGTTCGTTCAGTATTCATTAGGTTCCACATATGGGTAAAATTATATGGTATTTGTCTTTCTCCGACTGGCTTATTTCACTTAGCATAATGTTCTGTTTAGGAACAGCATTCAGCAGTCAGAGGACAGGATCCTTTTGTCCACCATGGCTCCTACAAGTTGTATGCAAGCTGCTCCAGGAACACATGCACAGCTGCTTGCCACATGGCTGGGGTTGTGGGATGGACAGCTGCTACCGTATTCTAGGAGCTGAAATTGACAAAAATTAACCATGATTTACCATCCATGTCTTCTTGTGGAAGTTGCAAGCCTTCAACACTCAAGTTCCAAAATAGTTACATCAGACAGTTTCTGCCACTGCAGTTGTTGTCTAGGTGGGAAGACAAATTCCTGGTGCTTTCTATTTCACCTTCTTCCCAGAATTTTCAAAATAGATTTTAAAGGAGTTTCTTCACTTAAACAAAATACAGTTAACCCTGCAAACATGGGTTTGACCTATGTTGGTCCACTTATATACAGATGTGTTATAGTTAGCCCTTTGTATCCATGGGATTCACATCTGCAAATTCAACGAGCCCTGGATCAAAAGCAGTGTTTTCTCATTCTCAGCCATGGATATCCAATCATACATTTCCAATTGTGAATCGAAAATACTGTTTTTGATCTATGGTGGGTTGACTCCATGAATGCAAAAGACCAACTGTAGAATTATATGTGGATTTTCAACTGCACTTAGGGGCGGTGCCACTAACCCCCTCTGCATTGTTCAAGGGTTATGTGTATTTTGCTGATGTGACTTACGGGACATATGGCATAAGATCTCCAAAGTTACTGTTATTTTTTCATTTATATAGTCTTTTTACATATATAGCATTGGTAAACTATAGTTATTACTGAGTTTTTTCTTTGATTTGTTTCTATGTGTGTTTTGTTGTTCATTTTTCAGTTTCAGAAAACTGGATAATGGCAGTTGAGTGAGTTTAAAACTGTCTGAAGCTTAGTGGGTGCATCTACCTTCTGCTGTTGCCCTAGTGTTTACAAAAGAATAAATGGGGTGTTTGAGAATACAGCTCTGTTAAAAGAAGAGTGTCGCAAATGGCTTCAGAATCTATGAATGCAAAACAAAGTAGGAGTCACTTCACAAAGGGAAAAAGGCAACAGCACCAGCAAATAAAGAATAGATCTTCAGTTAGTGATGGTGATGGAGAAGAGTCCTTTATCTTTGAAGCACATGAAGCTTGGAAAGATTTTCATGGGTCTCTTCTTCGGTTTTATGAAAATGGAGAACTCTGTGATGTCACACTAAAGGTGAGACTGTATTCTTTTTTTACTTTTCTCATTCTCTTTAGCAGGTGTGTTCAACCTTTTGTTTTCTCTGGGCAACACTGGAAGAAGAATATTTGTCTTGGGCCACACATTAAATACATTGTGACACATAATCACAAAAAAATGTAATATTATAAGTAAATTTATGATTTTGTGTTGGGCCACATTCATAGCCATCCTGAGTCACATGCAGCCCATGGGCCACAGGTTGGACACCCCTACTTTTAGAGTATTATAAAAAGTGATGGTTTCTGTTACCATATAGGCAAATTTTTGGTGTTGTACTTATTGTTGTAATCATAATGATTTTAAGTCTCAGTCCTTTTTATTGAAGGAGAAGGGACATGAGGGAGGGTAAATAAAGGGAAATTAGTGTAACGTTTATCGTCATTATTTCTTAGTTTAACTTCTGAGAGTTCTAGAATTCCAAAACAACAAATAGTTATTATTAGTAAAATTAACAAATTGTTGTTGACCAGATAAGCTTTTAACTTGTGAATTTAAAAACTTGGTGCATTCACTTTCTCTTGATTTTAGTTAGAAGACAGGAATTCTTGGTTGTTTACTCAATTGCACTAGTGTTTTACTCATGTTCCTATCCTGATAATTTAATATCTACTTCAGAACTATTGTCTGTTAAGTGAGATTGTTTATCTATACCTGATGGTGAAGTAGAGTCTGTTTAACTTGGATGAAAATGTCTTTAGTAAACTTTAAGTCAGTGAGTTATAGGATCATTTTGGTCTGTTACAAAAGACAGTTTTAATAAAATTGGAAAAGTGATCAAGTAGAGTGGAAGAGCCTGTGTTCCAATTTTTTTTCATTATTTGTTTAAGGTACTTTCTTATTTTTATCTCTCAGTGTAGTATTAAAATTTTTTAGTGATTCATATACAGCCATGCCCCATTTTTCACATAAGATTTGCCACTTTGGGGTCTCTTAGATTCTGCTTTCTGTTCCTGATCAGACAGGTTCTTTGAGTGCATAGTTGTGGGGATTTGAGGGCATTCTTGGAGAATCAGATCAGGGGACACTCAGCAAAAGTCTGTAACTGAACACATAAGCTTTGAGTTTCAGGCCTGGAAGATATAGGAGTATAGGGTTCTGCTGTGAATGAGTGATCTATAATCTCTTCACTTAAACTTTTAGTGTCCTTACATGTTTCTAGGTCCTAAGATTTTGAGAAGAAAACTATTATATAATTCTACTAGCTCTGTGTGAAATTTAGCGATGCATATATTTTAGTGAAAGAACATGTCGATCCATATGGTAAATTATGTTTTAATCTCACACAGTAGTTCAACCTTAGCATGATATTCAGTGACCTGCACTGGCTTTGGCAAAAATAAAAACTGTAAAAGAGATTATTTGAATTTAATCAGTTATCAATTCAACATGTCAATATATGCATGAAAAATAATTAAATAAAATACTACTGATTTTAAAATTTTAATTAGATTTTAGAATAATTTTTGCAAGCTACTGCATATTAACTGTGTTAAGTAAAAAAGAAGGATACAGCCATTTTAGGGCAAGTGACAACTAAACTCATAACTTTTCTTTGTTTATTGGGTAGCGTCAGTAATAGGTTGAAGTGAAAACTTCAAAAGAATCTGTAGTGAAAGATAAAAAATACTCTTTGAAGCAGTGACAGAAGTCTTAGGAATGAGAAACCTCACTAATTTAAAGGGGCTATCAATTTTTCCTTCAGCTGTAAAATTACAATGATGATTAGGTTATTGGTGAGGAATAAGAGAATTGAGACTAAGTGTAAAGGCCTCATGACAGTTCTTGGCACATAATAATCAATCTGTATATATCAGCTATATATCAGTTAGGATCATTATGTGTACTGTTATACTACTATGTGCACTATTGTTGTTCCAAAGTTGTTCCATACTTCTGCTATGGTATATTCTGTTCCTATCATTAAAAAGAATTACAACTTAATGTTTTATCAGGTCTGTTACTGGATTGGTTTCTTTTGTATTTCTTCAACTTTTCAGAATTTAATTATCACAGAACTAAACCAAATAGGATTATTGATAATTTATAGTGCTTTATTCAACATAAACTTTACTTTTTATATTCATACAACCTTGAAGATTCTTCCCTGATGTAAATTCATCTCCTTTCTTTTGTTGTGTTTTCTTTGATCCTTATGTTTTATTTTAGGATGAACATTTTTGGAAAGCAGTTATCATAATTTATTTTGTTATTCATATATGACTCTTAGCCCACTTTAAACTTACAAAGTGAGCACCTGTATTATAAACCACAAATAAATTCATTTAGCCAAATATTTACTAAGATTTTATGCTAGTACATGGAGAGTATAAATAGATTTGAATAATATTCTGTACTAGCCAGACATAGGCACATACACAGCTAACTAGAATACAATTCAGTGATTGTCACTTTTATTGTTATTTTTATGGAAGTGTAGGAGAAGGATCTATTATGACTGAGAGGTGAGAGGTGATTGGAGAAGCTTCACATAGGAGATTATATTATTAAGGTCACTCCATGGAGAGGCAAAACTTGTTTATATATTATTATGTTTATTAGTGAAAAATATTTTAAACTGTATCTAGCAGCAGTTCTAAAATTATAAATGGAGAAAGCCTCTTCAGGGCAACAATTTGGTTGGTGAAAGAGCAGGAAGAAATTTTCTTGAAGAAGTATTGCATAGCACTTATAACGTTCAGTTTATATGTTATAAATCAACAAGAGTAGCATTTACAAAAATGCTTTTATTCATGCTTTACGTAGTTTGAGGAAATGTCATTGTCTTCATGAAAGATCATAGTTAATTTTGCCTCAAGAGGTTAACTAGAATGCAGGATTGCTAGCTCTGGTTTATCTATCCATTCATCTCCCTAGAGAGTAACACTTCTGGTACTCTTACATCACCGATGCCCCGTTTCAACCAAAAGTAGATACGCACTTAGATGAAGTCTTTGTAGCCTTTCCTCTCATCCCCTCCTCCTGCTTTTTCTGCAACTCGGTCACCTTTCTCCCCACCCACCCTACTTCTCCACTTTAGGACTAAGAGTTGGAAATGGCATTGATACATTTCTTTTGTAAGCATGTCCTAAGAAGCTACAATTGTCGTATTCTTTTTTTTTTTTTTAAGATTTTATTTATTTATCTTCAGAGAGGAAGGGAAGGAGAGAGGGTTGTATGGTTGCTTCCTGTGCATTCCCTGCTGGGAACTGGCCTGCAACCCAGGCATGTGCCCTGACTGGGAATCGAACCGTGATCTCTTGGTTCACAGGCCCACGCTTAATCCACTAAGCTACACCAGCCAGGGCCAATTGTCGTATTCTTGATGTCAAAAATGAAATTGAATCTCATGGGAAAAGGGGAAGGGTTTACAGGAACAAGTATAAAGGACACATGGACAAAAACTAAGGGAGGTGGAAATGGGAAGAAGGTGGGAAGAGCTGGGGGGGTGGGCTGGGATAGGAGTAAAAGACAAAACTGTACTTGAACAACAATTAAAATAAAGTAAAAAAAAAAGACCAAAAAAAAAAAAAGAGGTTAATTAGAGATTATCAGAGTAAAACAGCCCCTTATATTACCTCCTTATTCAGTCAATTTGTGTCATATTTACATTATTTGACTTCTCTGTTTTGAAAGTGCATATTTCTGTAATTTTTGAAGAACAAATGTTTTTTAAAAATAGAGGATTCTAATATACATTTTCAAGGCTCCACGTGTTATTATATGCTATCAAGTAGATTAAGTACTCTGAAAGATTTCAGAAAAAAATATATGAACTACTTTATAATATTATACTTCTGAGAGATAGAAATCTTAACATTATTACCCTTACAGATGTGACAGTTAACTCCTAATGGAAAAGCAGACATATTGTAATCTAATAAAAGAGAAGTGATAAAGGAGAAAGTAATCCTGTACTTAACACTTAAGCATTCTATTTTAAGAAGTCTAATAAAATGAAGATCACTCCATTCAACTAGTAAGTCAGTATTTTGATTTTTTTCCATGTTGCTTAGAAGAGGGGTATTTACAATAAAAAAAGAATTATTTAAAAAAAAATCTCAGGAGAGACCCCCCAAGCCAGAACTACCCATCTAAACTGTTCTCAAATTTGATACCCACAGATTGTATGAGATAATAAATGTTAATTATTTTTTAAAGAGGGATACGTAACTCTTTGTATTCCTGGGTCCTTATTTATTTGACCTTCAAAATGCTATCTAAATTATTTCCGTTGTGTAAATGGAACACAATTCATTTTTAAATGAATTCAGTACAATTAGTTAAGCTTGTAGAACAGTAAATGTGGCTAGACATTGTGATACGGCGATTCACTGCAAGCTAAAATTATCTTGCATTTTAAATGTTTAACTTTTCCTTGACCTTAGCAATAAAACACTTTTTTGGCTACTCAGACTCATTCAAATTGGTGAATTATTGAAAAGAAAAGCCATTCACTTTAAAAGGGCAAAATTGAAAGGGGTTGAACTGAAACATTGGAATACAAGGTTTATAGATGTACATAAAAGGAATCTTGGTTATATAGGGTCTTTTCCCCTGCAGTCTTCATTTCTGTTCCACTGTGTGTCTTCGGCACTTTTATTTCAGTGTCGTTCTCAAACACTTCAATTGCTGTTTATGGCATCATTATAAACATTTCAACCTAATATACCTTAGTTTTTGTTTTAATGATTTTTAAAAAACTTGGTATGTTTGTAAGTTATTTTTAACAATCTGTGTTAGTTGGGATTATGTAATTAAAACTTAGAAATGAAATGAGCCTATGTAAAAAACTAGTTTGCAAAAGAGTAGTTCACAGGATAGCCAGTTTTTAAAAAAGTTTTAAACATAGCTAAAATCAATGAAAGTTTGTTTACTTATCAATATATAAATATTTAAAAGATTTATTGCTTTTGAAATTTTATTTTTTTAAAGGTTTTTTAAAATATATTTTTAGAGAGAGGGGAAGGGAAGGAGAAAGAGAGGGAAAGAAACATCAATGTGTGGTTGCCTCTCTCACACCCGCCACCTACAGGGGACCTGGCCTGCAACCTAGGCATGTGCCCTGACTGGGAATCGAACTGTCAACCCTTTGATTCGCAGGCCTGCTCTCAATCCACTGAGCTACACCAGCAAGGGCTGCTTTCCAGTTTTGATGAAGCAGATATTCTCAAACACTGCTGGTAGATAGGTAAATTGGCTCATTGTTTTTCATGGGCAGTTTGGCAGTATGTATTGAGAACTGTAAAAACCTTAAAGTTTTTGATTCATTAATTCTGCTTTTCAGATTTTATCTCAAGGAAATATTCTAAAATGCTGGAAAAAATTTTGTTCTAAGATACTGCTTTTATTTAAAATATGGAAACATCTAAATGGCTGATATCAGAATGGTTAAATAAACTGTGTGTTACATCCACTGTTTAGAACAGTATATAGCCAATAAGAATGAAGCTTATAAAAGTTTTCAGAAACTTGGGAAAGGGGAAACTTAGGAAACAAATTTCAGGACAATCTCAGATATGTTTCAAAATGCATAGAAGAAAGTTTGAAGGAAATATACTAGCAAGTTTGTAACTGGGTACAGAATAGGGGTCCCCAAAAATAGCAGAGCATATTCCCCACAAACCTCTATTGGGGGAAGGGAGAGTGAATGATACGGCATTTAAGATACTTCACATAACAATGGCAAGTTAATAGCTGTGCTATTGCCCAGGGCAAAGGTGTATGTGACTTTAAGAGTGTCTAGTGACCTGTGACATAGCCAGTGGAAGCGGATGCCACTGTGTCACAGGAAACTCTTGCTCTGACTAAAGATGGCAACTGAAAGAAGGTAGAAGATACAGGGGAACTGGCAAAAGTAGCACATCATAGTAGGGCCCAGATATGAGGTCACATAGGAAGTTCCAGGCCAAGCATTTGAAATAAGAGCAGGCTGAAAGAGAAGGGGATTCTGCCATGAGGTCTCAAAGAGAGGAGGAAGAAGCCATGCAGGAGGAAAGAGCATAAGGAGAAGGCTGATGGAGCTCTGTGGGGACCTGCCTAAACAAGCGTAGATTTGTGGGAGATGCTTGGAGCTGAACTGAACTGTGACCAGGAATGCTGAGTCACAGACTTCTGCTTCTCTAAAGGACTTATGGAGAAGCCACTCTCTTGGAGGCATGTGCCTCCCTGGATTCCACCATGACCCAGTGTAACATGGCACGTGTTTCCCTAATGAACCAGTACATGGTGGCTGAGAACAATGTACTCCAGATCTGGAAGGAGAGAGCTGCTGCAAGAGGATGGTGACTGAAACCCATAAGTGCGCATTTCAGAGTGAGACCTGTTTGGACAGCTGACTTAAGAACAGATAAGGATGTGGGTAACTTCTGGGCATGATTTTGGCTTATAGCCTTTTGGGGAGTGTGGGAAGTGCTAGATCTCATGAGAGAGGAGGGCTCTGAGCAGGAGTGCTCTCAGCCTCCCTGAGGTTGGAATCTTATAAATAAAAACTTACTTTCTTCAACACTAATTGTTGGGTCATGTATCAGGACGCCCTGGTTCGCTTGGTTACAAGTTGACAGTATTTCTTGAGTGAATCTTTTTCCTTTTATTTTTCTGTGCTTTCTTGGTTTTATACATCAGATATATGCTGTATGACAGGAGGCAGGAGGAAAGAAAACTTGAAAAGTAAATGACCTTTTTATGTAATATAGGTTCATTTCACAAGTCAGATCTGATAATGAAATTTTTGATGTTCTTTGTTTAAATAATGATACTTAATTTTGTATCATTTTAGTTCATTTTACCTCATAACTCAGTAGAAGATCATTTATATTTTCAAACAGAGTTCTACTTACTTTTGCATATAGTGTTTCTGGTTGGACCTAAATGTGGTATCAGCAATTAAAATTAAGGATGCTTGACTCCCCCTGTTCCCTTCTCCCTGTGTTGAAAGGGAAGTGCTTTACCAATCTAAAAATTATTGTTTCATTTTATTTTGACCCCTACTGGGTAATCTATGGAAAATTACTCAAGGTTTTGATTTACAGTTTGTATTTCAAGTTTTTATAAAAAATGGGGATCATATTATTAATGTTGATAGTCTACATATTTCACAAAAGTTTAAGCTTGATATGTTTTTCCCTTGAGCATCTTGAATTATTCATATGTTCACTGATCAGATTTTTTAAAAAAGAATATAAATTAGAAAGTTTATTAGCATCAATGACATAAAATGTAGTATGTATTTATATCATTTTAAGTTGTATAGTGATGTCTGTATTTTGTAGTTTGTGTATTTTTCACCTAATTTGAAACATCTAGTCTACAGACTTTGATTTCTTTTAATTCTAAATTTCTGGTGAAGTTTTTTTTTTCTTTGTACCAGAGAAGAAAAATGTAGAGATAAACTTTCAAGAATATAGTGAAACTGTATAGTGCCAAAAGAGAATTAATAAAAAGGGTATTTTTTTGATGTTCCTATTTCATACACATTTCTCAAGGCTCTTTTTAAATTTAAGATGGGTATTTATTCTAAGGGGTACATAGGAGTGTGGTTGTGTATGTGTGTTTTGTGTGTATGTTAAATATCCATGTTTTTGTTTATTTGAATTAAAAAATTAAAACATACAGAGGGGACAGAATCTTATCATAAACATGAAGATAACTTATGGACTATTGATTTGTACAGCTTGGATGAGAAGGCAGTGTTAAAATAATGTCTAGAAAATTTTAGACCTCTACTTTATAGTACTGTTATGTAGTAGAATGTTGCCAAGTTGTTTAATCAAGCAGGTGTATGCCATGTGAGATTTACAGATATTCGCATAAAATCAAATCTCAATGGCGGTGTGTGCAGATAATTCAGAAAAGGGATATATTAAGGCTATTCTGAAAATGTTTGATATCAGATTTTAGATCTCATTACGGCTGAAATGAATTTAAAAACTTGCCAAGCTTTCTACTTTCATGTAGCTTTTGAGCTTCAGTAGAATCTAAACCCTGCCTTATAAATTCTTTTAAAAAATTCAATATAGTGTATATGACAAATAATCATTTGTTGAAATGTGTGTTATTCCTTTTTCCTCTAAATCAGTGAAAAAAAGTTGGGCAAGGACATTTTTAAGCAAAAACCATTTATATATTGTAACATTCCTTGGGCCTTCTTCTTTAGAAGTTCTTATTTTAAATTAGTTCCCAAATAATGAGATACAACTATAAGTGTATTATAAAATCAAATGCTACATGAAAACGAAAATCGCTGAAACACTACTATTCTATTACTTACACTCATTGATTATTCAATATAAAGTGCTGGGAAAATTGGATACCTACTAGGTTAAAAAGAAGCTATCTGTGTATTCAGTACCCAGAACTTCTAGATGGAAATAAAATTATGGTGTGAAACATTAAAAAATACTGGAAAAAATACTTAAATACTTATGGAATATTAGAATGACTCCTATTTCAAGCATAGTAGCAAAAGCAGAAGTCATAAATAAAAGATTGATTTAATTATATAAAAATCTATAGGGGGGAATAAAATTTAAAAGCACACTGTAAAACACAAAAATTTGAAGTATATATGAGACAGATGACTAATACTCTCAATGTATGTGTTCTTATAAACAAATAAGAAAAATGTCATAGGAAAAAGTTTATAGGAGAAATACAAATAGCCAATAATGTACGAATGAATCCGTTGTATTAAAGATAAACTAAAATAATGAGATAATATTTACACTCATCAAATTGGCAAGTATTTCTTAAGTTAATACTCAGAATGTGGCACAGATATTGTAGGTAGATTGAAAATTGACAGTTTAGTAGAATGCATCCAAATTGTACCTATTCTTTGAAGCAGGATTTCTGTTTTTAGGAATTTATCTGTAGGAAATAACAGGGCATGTAGACAAAGGTTCAGTTTCAACAAAGTTCATTACTGGGTCATTTATAATGGCAAATTATTGCAAGCAATCTAATCTTTCAATAATTAAGGTAATGAGAGTTCAGTGATTTTATTATTTTTATATAAAACACATCATTTCAAAATAAGCTGGGAATGATTTTAAAAAACCCCTAAGTTAAGTCATAGAAAATAGTACTAAATATTGACTTATTTAATCTGTTCAAAATTCCCCACTGATAAATTGTGGATAATAATAGTATGTAATCATACGGCATTGGGACAACTGAGTGAGTGAATTATGAAAAGAACTTAAATAGTTCCTGACATGATGACTATAGTGAATGTAAGGTTTTCTTAAGCTCTGCCGAGGAGGAAATGCCAATCAGCCACAAAATCAGGCAGTATAGAGTTTTATTGGGGTTCGCACACCCAGGCTGGTCTCCACGGTCCACGCAGAGGTGGGCCAGCAGAGAATTGCGTGGAAGCAAGAGCAGGGCGGGGTTTTATAGGCCAAATCGGGGGTCTTCACGAGGTCTGGGGATTGGTCTCTCCAGGACAAAGCGGGAGCACATCATTAGCAGTCTTCCTTACTCTGGTTGCTACGGCAAAGTCCGCCATCCAGACTCCATGACCTGACATCAGCCGTCTCTTCCGGGTTCAGCTGCCGGTTTTGTGTCCTGCCACGCCTGCCACACCCACCCTGACGGTGAATAATACTGGACAGTATATTTGAAAGTTGCTAATGTCTTAAAACTTTTCATCACAAGGAAAGAAAAAAGTGTAATTGTGTGAGGCAATGGATGTTTACTAAACATTGTGGTAACCATTTCATAATATTTACATATATCAAATCATTATGTTGTATACCTTAAACTTATACAGTGTTATATCATAGTTTACTGTATATACATTATATGTGTGTGTGTGTATATACATGTACACACACACACATAGATACATGTATAAAAGATAAGTGGCTAATTTGGAAGAAGAAAATTACCTAGTTTTAAGAAATTGGCCTAGATTAAAAATAAGTGAAGTGACCGAAGAATGACACTGTTAAAAACAAATATACTACATTTTGCTGGAGTTACTGTCCCTGGTATACCTGATCTAAAACTAATTATGATATTAAACTGAGTCTCTTTTTGTTTGTTTTGAACAGGTTGGCTCAAAATTAATCTCTTGTCACAAACTGGTATTGGCTTGTGTTATTCCCTACTTTAGAGCCATGTTTCTCTCGGAAATGGCTGAAGCCAAGCAAACAGTGATTGAGATTAGAGATTTTGATGGCGATGCAATAGAAGACCTGGTAAAGTTTGTGTATTCTTCACGGCTGACTTTGACTGTGGACAATGTCCAGCCTCTCTTATATGCAGCCTGTATTCTACAGGTTGAACTGGTGGCTAGAGCTTGTTGTGAATACATGAAGTTACATTTTCATCCTTCCAACTGCTTGGCAGTAAGAGCCTTTGCAGAAAGTCACAATCGAATAGACTTAATGGACATGGCGGATCAGTATGCCTGTGAGCATTTTACTGAAGTAGTGGAGTGTGAAGACTTTGCAAGTGTGTCACCCCAGCATCTCCATAAGCTTTTGTCCTCCAGTGATCTAAATATTGAGAATGAAAAACAGGTCTATAATGCAGCCATCAAGTGGCTTCTTGCCAATCCTCAGCATCATTCCAAGTGGTTGGATGAAACACTAGCACAGGTAGGGACTGAAATGAGATTGTGTGTAAAAATGAATGATACAGAAGCAAATCAACATGTTTCATTTGTCATGAAAGGTGTAAATTATCCATTGATATAATACAATGTGAAAATGGCTTTGACTCTTACTCTCCTGTTTACTCACTGTACTATTTAAGGATAAATCTCAATTTGCTATATTTGAATTAGAAATACCATTCTCTGCTCTTTAAACTAAAATTTAAAATATTCCCTTGAGATAGTAGTAATGAATACTTTATGGTATTAGAAAATGGTTTTGAGGAGATTGCTCAAATTTAATTCACAGCTATTGTTTTTAATGAAGTTTCTACTAAATTACTTTGCTAATGAAAGTACACTTATTTCTAATGCATATAAATATGATCTGGAAAGAATTATAAGATACCACTTCCCATTTTCTCCCCTCACCCAATTTTACTTTTAAATCGCAGAAATGTATCTCTATTTTAATCATTTGTGTTTACTGTCAACAGATGTTACTTGGATAATAAGTAGGCCCTGGAATTACTTTGAAAACAAATCTGTCAACGAAAACAAAAAGTTTTATTATCTTGCAGCTATATCTTCTTATTGTGTGTGTGCATGCTTTTAACTCAAAATAGTATTACTGGGTTTGATAATCTCTTTAATCCACTAGAATATCAATGCTTCTTTAAGAGAGGAATGGTAAGTACTTCTACTAAATGAGGGGATGCATCCTTGAGTTAGTCTGTACCATATTTTGCTGTGTATAATGTGCACCCACTTTTTTGGCCCAAACTTCCAGGAAAAAAAATCTTTTAATGTTTTAATTCAATTATTTATTTATATTTTACTTGTTTTTGTATTATAAAGGAATTTTAGCATTTATTTTTGAACATATTATGGTACAAGAAATTTTATGTACCGGTAACAAATTTACAATATTTACGCATCATAGAAGACCAAGAACTATTCATCATTGTCAGTATTAGAGGGATCGTCGTCTGCAATTTCTACATTACCAGTGTCTTCTGAAGAGTCACTGTCCTCATCCCAGTACATTTCATTGTCCTCAGTACCATTCATAGCATTGCTGATGACACATTTTTTTTTTCTTAAAGATTTTATTTATTTATTTTTAGAGAGAGGGGAAGGGAGGGAGAAGGAGAGGGAAAGAAACATCAATGTGTGGTTGCCTATTGAGCACCCCCTACTGCTGACATGGCCTGCAACTCAGGCATGTGCCCTGACTAGGAACTGAACCAGTGACCCTTTGATTTGCAGGCTGACACTCAGTCCACTGAACCACACTGGCCAGGGCTTGACAATGTTTTGTTTTTCCTAGATCTGTTGATCTTTTTAAGAACATCTCCCCACACCCCGAAATAAGTCTGGGTCTGTAAAATACCCTTTAATGTAATTGTCTGTGATATAATATACCCGTGCAGTGGTTTTTAGCCTCACTTTTGTTTTTATGTTTCTGCGGACGTCTGTTGGGAGCCCCTTCGACCCTCTGTATTCTGAACTGACTGCTTTCTGGGTCTTCTGCCCAGAGGCTGTCATGGGCCTGCCTTTCCCATCCTTCTGGGAATTCCCTCCTAAGTTGGGGACCTTGACTTATGGATCTGATATCTTCCTGTTTTTGGTGTTTTGCCTCTTTTTTTGGTGGAGCACATCCTGTAGTAGCTTCATGGAAATTGTTCATGAGAGAGAAATTTTTTGAGGCTCTTTGAATATGAGGGTATCTTTATTTCACCAATGCAGTTGCTTGACAGTTTGGCTGAGTATAAAATTCTAGGATGCAAATCTTTTCCTTCTGAATTAAGTCCTTACCCCTCCATTCTTCTAGCTTTGGATGTTGCTCTTTTTTTTTTAATGTATTTTATTGAATATGCTATTACAGTTGTCCCATTATCCCCCCCTTCATTCCCCTCCACCCTGAACACCCTCTCCCACCCACATTGCCCCCCTTTAGTTCATGTCCATGTGTCATAAGTTCTTTAGCTTCTACATTTCCCCTACTATTCTTGCCCTCCCCCTGTCTATTTTCTATCTACCTTCATTGCTACTTATTCTTCGTACCTTTCCCCACATCTCTCCTCCTCCCACTCCCCTGTTGCTAACCTTCCATGTGATCTCCATTTCTGCGGTTCTGTTCCTGTTCTAGTTGTTTGCTTAGTTTCTTCTTGTTTTTGTTTCAGGTGTGGTTGTTCATAACTGTGAGTTTGCTGTCATTTTACTACACCTGTTTTTTATCTTCTTTTTCTTAGATAAGTCCCTTTAACATTTCATACAATAAGGGCTTGGTGATGATGAACTCCCTTAACTTGACCTTATCTGAGAAGCACGTGATCGGCCCTT
>CM052538.1:90802398-90821182 GCA_028533065.1 Trachops cirrhosus
GGGCCTTAGGTGTTCACCAGGGCAGAGCACCCCAGTTGCTAGGTTGTGACACTGTATGTGGGGTCGGGGTCTGAGAAGGAACAGTGGCGGTTGCTCCGCTCTCTGTAGGACCCCAGACCCCTCCGCAGCTTTCTGCGAGCCAACTGGGCCCCTCTGGTGCCAATTCCCATGTGGGTGGGCCTGTGCACCCCGGGGGACCTTCCTCATCAGTCATTGACCCAAAGCTCTATTTCCCGGCGCTGGGACTCTGAGTTGGGCGCAGTGCCTTGCTTCCCAATGGCCACCTCACTGGGTCTGCTGGTCGCCAACCTCCAGCCAGGATCCGCCAGCCACCGCCACTTGTGTGCCTGGGATCAGCCAGCTGCAGTCCTGCGCGCTGCCCCAGTTGCTCTGCTCTCAGCCCCTCATTGGCCGGACTCTGCCCCTCCTACTGGTCTGGAGGAACGTGTTGAATTTTAACTCCTTGGGTGTCCGACTTCCATACACTTCAATTTTCTATCAGTTCTGGTTGTTATTTTGCTTCTATATTGTTGTTGGCCCTATCTTGGTTGTGCGAGGAGGCACGGTACATCTACGTATGCCTCCATCTTGGCCAGAACCTGGATGTTGCTCTCTGATGACACACTTTTTTAAATGATTTCACAGCTACTTCCTTCTTGACACCTTCCACAATCTCAGGATCCAATCACAAACCTGGGCAATGGATGCTTTCTTGATCATGCCTACAGGTGTTAAACCATTACTAGCTGACTACATCTATGATGTCCACTCTTTCTTAAAGGGCTTGTTTAATGACACATCAAGAGGTTGCAGTTGGCTGGTTAGCCCAGCAGGTATCACCGCAAGTTGGGTTTTCAAGTCCACTGTGACTGCTTTTGCACTTTGTGTAATGTGGGCTTTGAAGTGATCAAAAACAAGCAAAGCAGTTTTCTTAAGTAATCCTCCAAGCCTTGGTGACCACACTTTGTTAAACCAGAGTGTCGTGCCTTCTTCATCCTTCCTTTCATGCACATGGACAATAACTCCACTTGGAATCTTTTCTTTTGGAAAAGTTTTTCTTTTAAAGGTGATCACAGGTGGTAGCTTTGTCCCACCTGCACAACAGGCTAGAACAACAATGAAATGTGTTTTCTCATGACCACTAGTTTTAACAGCCACGGTCTTTGCTCCTTTTACATCCACAGTTCTTTTGGGTGGCACATCAAATGTGAGTGGGACATGCATATTGGCAAATTGGGATAGCTCAGAGTTGTAAGTCTTTCGAAGATTGAACATAAGAATGAAATTCCAAAACTTGATTTTCATAGGCTGCTGGAAGTTTTGGGGCAAGTTTCACTCGTGTCCTCGTGTTCAAACCTAAAGCACCATTTAGGTGTCCCTGAGAAATCATCCATTTTTTTTCTCATGCAGTCCCTTTACCTTCTTCTTGTACCATCTTGGTTGAAACAGATCCCAGTCTGACACTGCTCCAGAATCCAGGCCTTCACCTCCTGCTCCATGTCCGGCCACTTTGGAGGTTTCCCTCGCATTGCCTTCTTCCGTCTTGGCATCTGAAGAAGCTTTTCTTCCTGTTGGCTCCACAATCTAATGACACTGTCTGTGGGAGGAGGTCTGAAGTATCTCTTGGCAGTTCTGTTGCCATACTTTTTAGCATCTTTAATAACTTTTAGCTTAAAGTTTGCAGTGTACTATTTCAACATTTTCTAAGGGATTTTCCAATAATTTCTCCTCCCTAAAGTATATGAAGAGAAATGTCATGCTGTTCACCCTGTGGTAAAAAAGTCAGTGTCACCTATCTTATCAAGTGGAGAACAATCAGGCATCATCTGTCTTACTCTGTGGATAACAATACATCACTCTTCATTTCATTTTGTTGAATCGTTGGCAGAAACTGCTTTCATTGGAGGTTCATTGTAAGTTCAAAACCGATTGTGGTATTCCCGGGTATTATTTTGTATACGGATATTGTTATTTCTTTCTAGAGTTACACTTTTAGTGCATAAGCATAAATTAAAAAATGAAAAACATTTATATAGATATGGAATTAGTACTACCCATGTATAATGCGCATCCTTATTTTTCCCTCAAAAATTTGGGCAAAAAAGTGTGCATTATACATGGCAAAGTACAGTAACTTTCCAAGGTCATTGATTTAAAGAAAACAACACCTGTTTGTTTCAGATCTGAATGTTTGTGTGTTTAAGTAAGAAATAGATCACATTTTCATATGTTCAGTCTGAGCTTTAAGGAGCATAATGACAAAAAACAGCAATTTTGTTTTGATTGTGCCTTTTCTTTAGCAGTGAGGGGCCTTTTCTAATTATGACTATCATGGGAAGTAAGAAACAAGAATGAAGACAATTGAATTACTTTATTTAGTGTACTTATAGCTGCATTTAAAAGGGAAGGATATATTTAGCATATAATCTAATCTTGTTAGTGCAGACCTACTGGAAATTGCTTTAGAACTTGGCACATTGTATTTTAATTCTTTATGGAGTAAATGAATTTTTAAAAGATAATATACTGCAGTGGGCCCTGGCCAGATAGCTCAGTTGATGAAAGCATTGTCCCGATACCCTAAAGTTGTGGGTTCAATCCCGTTTCAGGGCACATACAGGAGTCAACTGATGAATGTATAAATGGGTGGAACAACGAATTGATGCTTTTCTCTCTCTCTCTCTCTCTCTCTTTCTCTTTCCCTTCCTCTGTCTATATAAAATCATTTTTTAAAAGAATATAATGTACTGCAGTGAAAGTAGAGAATGAGTGATCAGTTACAAGTTAAATTTATATCCACAAATATTCATGATCTTAGGTTCGTTTGCCGCTGTTGCCAGTGGATTTTCTTATGGGTGTTGTGGCAAAAGAACAGATTGTCAAGCAAAATCTAAAATGTAGAGACTTACTGGATGAAGCAAGAAATTACCACCTTCACTTGAGTAACAGAGCAGTACCTGACTTTGAATACTCTGTTCGGACTACACCAAGGAAACATACTGCTGGTAATTAAATTACTCATTTATCATCTCTGCTGGAAGGATCTTTGTTGTATTTGAGGGTTGGTTATATATGCCCAGTCTTAACTGGATGATTAATATCTGATTGCCTTAAAATAATAATTGGCAGATAAAGTTATTTATGAATTCTTTTTTTTTATTTTAAATTAACTGCATCTTGGAAATAGTAATGGAGATTGGGAAACACTGGATAATTGATGACTTTTTAAATTTATTGAGGTGACAGTGGTTAATAGGATCAATATTAAAATGGCTACACAAAAATTCACCAATTTATATTTTTAGAAAATGCATGCTGATATGACAGCTGTCACAATACAGTCTAACAAAATTATTTCAAATAAAGTTAAGACTGCTAAATGCTACAACAGCCATCTTATGAGGGAAAAATGTTTTGGCCAACCCAATACATTCATCAATTTGTGTATGTTGAATGATCTCATGCCTTTGGAATGAACCCTTCTTGATCATGACACTTGTGCCTTTGGAATGAAAATAGTTCATGATGAACTCTTTTAAACGTATTTGTTTAGGATTTTTGCATCTGTATTCATCAAAGATATTATAGTTTTCTTTTTTATGTGATCCTTGCCAGGTTTTAGTGTCAGGATTCTGTTGGCCTTACAAAACATGTCATGAAGTATTGCCTCCTCTTCAGTTATTTGGGAGAGTTTGAGAAGGATAGGTATCAAATTTTATTTGAGTGTTTGGTAGAATTCATTAGTGAAGCTACCTGGTCCTGAACTTGTACTTTTTGGGAGATTTTTGATGGTTGTTTCAGTTTCCTTACTGTTGATTGTTCTATTTAGATTTTCCAGTTCTTGATTCAGTCTGGGAAGGTCATATGTTTGTAGGAACTTACTCATTTCTTCTAGCTTGTTGAATTTCGTGGCACAATCTTTCATAATATTCTAGTATGATCCTTTGTATATCTGTGATGTCTGTGGTAATTTCTTTCATGTCTGATTTTGTTTATATGAGTCTTTTCTCTTTCGTCCTTAGTGAGTCTAGCCAGGGATTTGTCAATTTTATTAATCTTTTCAAAGAGCCAGCTCTTCGTTGTATTAATTTTTTCTATAGTCTTTTTGTTCTCTATTCAATTCTGTTATAATTTTTATTTCCTTCTGCTAACTTTGGATCACTTCTGTTCTTTTTGTAGTTCTTTAAGATGTAATATTAGGTTGTTTACTTGTGATTTCTCTTGTTTCTTGAACTAGACCTGTACTGATATAAATTTCTGTCTTTTACTGCTTTCACTGCATCCCAGAAGTTTTGCTATATTGTATTGTCATTCTCATTTGTCTCTCTACATCTTTTAATCTCACCTTTTATTTCTTCTTTGACTAAGTAATTTATTAGTAATATGTTATTTAATCTCCACATATTTGTGGATTTCTTTACTCCTTTTTGGAGTTGATTTCTAACTTCAAAGCACTGTGGTCAGAGAATATGCTTGGTATAATTTCAGTCTTGAATTTTGTTGAGGCTAGCTGAGGTTAGTTTTGTGACCCAACATTTGGTTCATCCTTGTGAATGTTCCATGTGCACTGGAGAGGAATATGTAATCTGATGTTCTGATGAAAGGCTCTGTAAATGTCAATTATGTCTATTCATTTTAATTTCTTATTTAAGGCCAATATTTTTATTGATTTTCATTTGGATGATCTATCAAGAGCTGTCAGTGGAGTATTAAGGTCCTCAACTATGATTGTGTTTTTGTCAGTTCCTCCTTTTTGTTCTGTTGGTTATTTTATATATTTTTGTGCTCCCTGATTGAGTGCATATATATTAAGAAATATTATGTCTTTTCAATGTAGTGTCCTCTCTGTCATTATAAGATGTCCATCTTCGTCTCTTGTTCCCTTTGTTATCTTGAAATCTATTTTGTCAAATATAAGCATGACTACACCTTTTCTGTGGATGTTATTTGTCTGGAGAATCATTTCTTACCATTTCAGTTAGAGTCTAACTTTGTCTTTGCAGCTTACACGTGTCTCCTGAAGCAGCATGTGGTTGGGTTTTGTTTTCTTATTCAGTCTGCTACTTTGTGGATCTTTATAGGTGCATTCTGTCCATTTACATTTATGGTAATTATTTATGTATGAGGATTTCCTATAGCCATTTTATCTTTGTTTTCTGGTAGCTCTGTGTCTCCATTGGTTCTTTCCCTTTGTGTTTCTGTCTGTTGTATCTGTTGGTGGTATTTCATACTTCTTTCCTTTGTTTCCTCTTTTTATCAATAGCTATGTGTCTCAGTTTTGGGTTTTTGTGTGAGATTACCATTAGGTTTATGAAAAAAAGTTTCATATATACAGTAGTCCTTTTTCTTTTGAATGCATCTGATTTCCATCCTTGTTTGCACATTCAGACCTTTACCCACTCTTCTTTTATGTTTTTGTTGTCACAGACAATCTCTGTTTATGCTGTAAGTTTGTGAGTGATCTTACTCATTGTTTTGGTAGAATAACCCCTTGAGTATTTCCTGCAGTGGAGATCTTCTGGTAAGAAATTCCTTCAGCTTCTATATGTCTGGAAAATCCTTTATTTCTCCTTCATATCTAAAAATAATTTGGCTGGATATATAATTCTTGGCTGGTAATTTCTCTCTTTCAGTAGTTTGAACATTTGGTTCCACTCTTTTATGGCTTGTAGAGTTCTGCTGAGAAGTCTCATGATAACCGAAATTGGCTTTCCTTTATAGGTTACTTCTTTTCCCTGGGTGTCTTGAGAATTCTTTCTTTGTAATTAATTATTGACAGTTTTAAAAACAATGGGCCTTGGAGAAGGCCTCTTTGGATTAAGGTAACAAGGCATTCTGTTTCCTGCTTGGATTTGAGGATGTAGCTCTTCCCATAGTTCCAGGAAGTTCTTATCAACTATTTGTTTGAACAGGCTCTCTGTTCTCTTCTCTCTCTTCTTCTTCTTCTTCGGGTGCTTCTATTATTCTTATATTGCTGTTTCTGATGGAGTCATACTTTTCAGAGTTATTTCATTTTTTTATGCCCAAGTCTCTCTCTCCTGCCCTCTGCATCATTTCTAGATTTCTATTTTTGGTATCACTCATTCTTTCCTTCATCTGGTCAGCTCCATTTCCTCTGCTCTCTAGTTCATTCTTGATCTCATTTATTGAGTTCTCCATCTCCAGAATTTCTGTTTGGTTGTTTTTTAAAGTTTCAGTCTCTTTGGTAAAGTTCTCATTTTGTTTTTTAATCTGTGTTCTGAGCATATTAGATTACCTGTCTATATTTTCTTGCAGCTCATTGAGTATTTTCAGAACTGCAGTCTTGAATTCTCTGTTATTTATATAACCTATTTCCATGTGCTTAAGTTTGATTTCTGTAGATTTTTTCATTTTATTTCTGCACTGCCTCACTACCTTGGTTATTCATGCATGGTATTTGATGGATTCCTCTTCTGTCTAGGCATCTGTGTATGAGTGGCACTTCTCTAACAGATTACTAGGAAGGTGTCTTTCTACTATTTTCCAGTAGGTGGCACTAAATCACAAGTTTTTAGCTCAGTGAAATTCCAATGCTGACCCCAGCCAGCTGTCTCTGGCTGCTGTTACTGTAGCCTTGATACATGGGATTGGGTTGGCTAGGGGAATCCGGCCACCTTCTTTGTTTTGCCCTCCCAGTAATGGTGATCTTGAACCTCTGCCGGGTGCCCCCTGCACCTCAACCTGGGACCAGTCACAGAGTATATCCTTTGCTCAGAGAAAATAGTCATTCTGTAGTGCCAGTTCTCAGGTTTGAAGACAGTGGTGCTCCACAACCCTACACCAAGGACAAAGGGAGAAGAGCTCTGGGCTGGGCTCTGTGAATTTGTTTCCAGTACCCCAGTGCTGCATCCTTGCCCATTATCTCTGGGCTCAGCTGTGGCTCATTCTGCTCGCTCTTTCCAAGATGCCCACCAAATGTCTTTGCTCCTCCTGGCTGAAGGGATTGCCTTTCACAGCCAGCTTCCTCCCTTCTTCGGGCTGAGCCCCACTGTGAGCTTCTGGCTGCAGGGCTGCGTCTGTGGCTCAGCCCTTCTCCCCACTTATCTCCTGTTTGTTCCCAGTTGTCCACCTTTAGATGCTTCAATGTTTGGATCTCTCAGGCATGCCTGTATTTTTAGCAGGGAAACTTTTGGTGTGTTATAGCTGTTCAAATCTTTGAAATTTTCAGGGGAGAGGCCAAGGGGATTTCTCACACTGCCATTCCTCTGATATCATCCATGAGTTCTTACTGTACATGATTCAGGTAGTTTTACCAATATGCCTGTTTTTAAAAAGCCATTACATAATACACTAGGGAGATGATACAGAATTGTACAGCTGAAACTTAATATAGTTTTATTAACCAATGTCACCCCAATAAATTCAATAAAAAAGAAAAAATAAGTAAAAATAAAAATTAAAAAAGCCATTACAAATGTTATACACTCTGAAGAGCCTGCTAAAATATCTCTTATTTTGAGTTCTTTCTAATTCTTCAGGCAGAATTAGTTCCTGTCATTTGTACTTTTATAACACTTTTGCATGTTTTTTTTTACTGTGTTGCTTTGAAATTCATTTATGTGGTATATTTTGAGTTCTACAAAGACAGATAAGTATCTTATTTAGTTTTGTATCTATAGTGCCAAGCATGGAGCTTGACACATAGTACATTCTTAAATACTTGTTTTTTTGCATTTTATCAAGTCAAAAGAAAGGTACTAAATCTAATGTTGTATAACAGACCATATTAAACTCTTAGAATCTAACACTTATTTTTGAGGAGGCATGCAGTTTCACCTTTATTTGCACAATTTTTAGATTTTATCTTTTCCCAAGTTCATGTTCACTTAATGTTACTCTTTATAAACACAAAGAATATATGAGAGAAAAGGGAAAATAAATGAGGTCCAAGAATTCAAGTGTCAGTACTCTGACCAGAGACTTCCTCTAAATTTGCTGCTATCTAATATAGTTACTATCAAAGATACTAATGGGGTAGCCTAAAATAACAACAGAAGGCAATATTTGATTATATATAGTGGGATTTTATCTAGGTAGTATAAAGAAATTTTGAATATCATAGATCTGCTATGGAGTATAGTTATTCTAAATAATTTTAACAGGAAAGGACTGCTGATTTCTTTTTTATAGGTTGGTTTTACATTATAATTACTTTATAAATTAAATTACTTTATAAATAAATTATTTTAAAGTATAGATTTATTTTAGTTGTGAATTCTGTTTCAGGATGTCAGGGTATTTAATGAAATTCTTTAGATTTAGATTTGAACTCAAACAACATCTTGGCAGTCTAGGTTATATGCCAAACATAGGCCAACCCTCATATATATGATCCCTTACATGATTGCAGGGACTGAATGAAGTGGTGTTAGTGAAGGATTTGATCCTCATTATGAGATATTTGGTATTATTCCATTTTATGGATGAGGCTAAGAATCAGAGAGGGTAAAAGTATGCTCAAGGACCCACAGAGAAATAGCTGAGAAAGGATTTGCATCCTCATCTTTTTGCTTCATTCTTAGTTTTCTTTTCTCCCATGTCATGTTCTTAGGTGACCTATGTAGGTAAAATACTGATTTACATTTAAAGAAAATCTCATCAATGATTATAGTTAAATTCTGGGATTATAACTCCAGCAGTGCCATTAAACATCTGTATTTTGAGCAGATTTCTTAATCTCTGATGGCCTCAATTTACTTATAAACAATTTTGACTTCATGATTTTAAAGTCTCCTCCAACTTTAAATTTCTCTGACTTAAGATATTGAATTAGTTAGAAAAGACAGCACAAGCGGTTCTGATTGTTCGTTTATGCAGTCATTCAGCAAACATCAATTAAGTGCCTACTGCTTGCTGGGTTCTAGTTAGCATTAGAAATGCAAACACAAATAACCATCCCTGTTTTGAGAGAACTTGTAGTCTGATCTAGGGAAATAGACATGTCAATAAATAAATGCCATAAAGTATTACAAATACTTTGATTTAATCATAACGTATAGTGGGAAGCACGAAGAAAAGAGTGGTAATTTTCACCTTGCAAGGGTCAGAGAAGGTTTTATAAAAAAGTAAATCTCAGTCTTGGCTTTTAATAAGAAATAGATGTTTTTCTGGGTGCCAGTTAGGGAAAGGAGTTTTCTGTTTATTTTATATTTATTGAATGCCTGAAACATGCCAGGAACTATGCTAGTTCTTATTAGTGCATAAATACTTTAACACACAGTCTTAACCTAGCTTAGCTTCTGGTGACAAATATCAGCGTAATATAGATCATTTCAAAACAGTGTATTAAGTGAAAGTTGCCAAAAAGTTCCTATCAGAACATCAAGGATGAGCACTAACTAGACGCATGTTGCAGGAGCTTGAAGTTTTAAGAGAAAGAAGGGGAAAATCAGGTTAGAAACTGCATGGCCTTTATGCCGTGCCGAGGCTTTGTCTCCTATGGCAGAGGTTCTCCTAGTGTGAAGGAAGCGATGGCGCCTGGACTGCTAGCATCGGCATTCACTTGGGAACTTATTACCTACAACAGACCTACTGAATCAGGAACTTTGGGTGTCAGGCCCCACAATCAGTGTTTTATGCTATTGGGATGACTCTGAACCATGCTGAAATTTCGGTTTCTTGTTACTTGTGGTAAAATATACATAAGCATCCCCCATTTTAGCTTTTATATGCATTGGGAAACCAAAGAATTCTTGTGACTGGCTTTATTGTGATATTGGCTTTATTGTGGTGGTCTGGAACTGGACCCACAGTATCTCCGAAGTATGCATGTATAACATTAAAATTGCCATTTTTAAATGTATAATTTAGTGGCATTGCTAACACTTTTAGGAAACTATTGATGTAGGTAATGAAAAGCTGTTGCAAGAACCTTTATAATTAGATCACTCTGTTGACAGTCCAAAAGCAAAAAGATGACTAAGTGATAAGGACTTTGCAGTAGTGGGTACTAACTGATGAGGGCCTGCACTAAGGCAGTGGCAGTGGGAATAGTGAGGTAGAAGGAGGACACCTCAGGGAAGGGAGAGGTGGTTTAGGTAAGTGAGGAAGGGAGATCCTTTTGAACATGTTGGGTTTGGGTGCCTGTGGGACATCAAGTGGTATTGTGGCTTACAAATATAAACTGGAAGGCACTATCATAAGATGGAATTTAAAATAAAGGAATAAAAATTTTCCTGTGTGAGCAGGAAGTATGTGAGAAGTAGGATGAACCATGAAAAACATTGGAAAGAGAGAAATGATCAGACACAAAAGGAGACTGACATTAGGGAAGCCAAGAGAGTTAAGGAATTTCTTAAAAAACAGTGATCAAATGTTGCAGTTGTCTTCAGTATGAGATTAAGAGTTCATTGGCTCTTGTTATGTATGACCTTAGAGCAATTTTACATAGCGGGTGAGAATCAAACTGTATTGTAATGGTATGTTAGCAAGCAGAGGTAGCTAATGTGTCCTATTCTTTTTGAGAAAAACCAAATGAGGAAAAACAGAAAAGAGAGATTTCTAATAATGTAATAACACTGAATGCTACCCAAATAACTCATTTCTTAGCATTAATCAAAATTTTAACTTCCTAAATATTTTTTCCATATTAATTTTTTAAAAATTTGGCAACTGTGATTTTGACCTCTGTTTGTGGCTTTACCTTTAGGTGTGCTGTTTTGTGTGGGTGGTCGAGGTGGATCTGGTGACCCTTTTCGCAGTATTGAATGCTATTCTATCAACAAAAACAGTTGGTTCTTTGGACCAGAAATGAATAGTCGAAGGCGACATGTGGGTGTCATCTCTGTGGAAGGTGGGATCCCTATTGTATAAATCTCATCACATAATCACAATGCTCTTTTAAAATATTTGAACTTTGAGAATTCTTTCTATAAGAAAATTGCTAAGTGGTAAAATATGTTTCAGTATATCAATAAAATATTTGAGTGGTGGTTATTTACTTGTTTTATGCTCATTGATGCTCAGTGTACAATCTCTTGCATGTAGTTGCTTTTCAGAAGATGAGTATCAGGGAAAAGGGAGTTAAAATAAACTATATTTACAAAAGAATCATCCTAAAGAAAAATATTTATCAAACCCAAGTAATAAATACATATCACCTTTTTTCTATACCCATCTAATTATTATTGAAATGAGATTTTTTTTTACTGGTTACTGAAAATTATTAATTGCAGAAAACATGGAAAATTGTTAGACTTTTTAAAAATCACTTTTATTCTGATTATAAACACATAAATGCTTTTTTGGGAAGATAAAACATTTTAATAAAAGTGAAAATAATCTGTGACCCAAACACCCAGAAATTGCCACAGTTAACATTTTGATATATAACTTTCCAGTTTGTTTGTATATTTTATTTATTTCATTTAGAAAAAGTTTGATCATACTGTATTAAGTTTTATATTTTCTTTATGTTACATAAGGGAATTTTTTATCTTTTACTATAAATATTCTATGAAAGCATTGTTTACTGATTTTATCTACTAAATAATAAAAATGTTGGGAAACCTAAGAGAGGGATAGCATTTGAACATTTAAATAACTCCATGTAGAACAGCACATTCCAGGCATTTTATTAAGTAGAAGCATACATTTATTTTCACTTGACTACAAAAGTGACATTGATCATAATGTTGGCCAGAAGAAAACTTGTTGAAAATTTTTATGCTGTTTTAATTATACAAGATCTGTGCAGAAGGTGTCCAGCCATGTAATATGAAAAATAGAGACATTTAGAGAAGAAGATACAAGACACAAGAAACATTGTACATAGGACAATGATGCCTCAGTCCCCTTCAAAGTAGGTACCTTGGGACCTCACACATTTCTCCGCGTCTCCATCAGCTGCCCCATTGTATTTTCCTGAATCTCATCAATGGTCTGAAATCTCTTCCCTTTCAAAAGGTGATTTTAGTTTTGGGAAAAGCCAGAAGTCACAGGTTGCCAAATCTGGGCCATAGGGAGGCTGAGTCACCTGAGTGATTTGACGTTTCACAAAAAACTCTGCAGGGGATGTGATGCATGAGCAAGCACGTTGTCATGATGAAGCTGCCAATCACCAGTTGTCCATAGCTGTGGCCCTCTGAAACATCTGAATAGTTTCCTTGGGGGAATGTTCAAGCTTAACACAAAATTTGATACAGGTTCGTTGCTCTACTTGCTCAGCCATTTTGAATGTGATGGCCACACAGTACACAGGATCACTGAATGGCATCTACCACCCCCACTGACTAGTACAGTGAAGTTGTCATGTTCACATATGCGCATTCCAGTCCACTCTCCTTGGCTGCCAGGTTACACCAATGTCATTGGAACTGTTCTTATCATATTAACAATGGCTGGACTTTTTCTGGACAGACCTCGCGTATATTGATTATATATAAATAACTAGGTTTATTTGGAATCAAATGAAAATACTTCTTTATTTGACAGGTAAAGTGTATGCAGTAGGTGGACATGATGGAAATGAACATTTAGGTAGCATGGAGATGTTTGATCCTCTCACTAATAAATGGATGATGAAGGCATCAATGAACACAAAGAGGTAGATCAGCATGGACATTTATTTTGATTGTTTGGTAGACAATAGAGCTTGCTTTGATTGAAAGGGATAATATTTTACTTTTTACATTTTTAGAACTTTTAAATATCTTCTTAAATACATTTTGTTAAAGCATCCAATGTGATGCTTTATTATAACTTCTTTTAATTTTCCTGAGAATTAAAAATGTTTCCCTAGTAAGATAATGGCTTTAGGAGTAAGGTATATGTATTCTAACATGATAAGAAAATATTCCACTATTTCTATTAATTGTTTTTATCATTATGAGTATTAATATTTAAAGTCTTCATCTATAATAAATAGAAGTATATGTTGATAAATGGATCAGTCTAAAGGAGAGGAAGGTATCTAGTAATGCAACTTAGTAAATGTTGACTAGCCTGTTCAGAATTTTCAAAATGAGTTAAATACCAAGTTTTTAGATATGTGACAAAATCAGGATTCAGAGATGTAGTAAACCAAAAATGTACTCTAGATCTAAAGGCAAAACCTAAAATATTAAAATTAGAGTTATAGATTAAAACCTGCTTTATGTAATTTAAAAAATCAATTATACCAGCACAACATAGTGGGATGTCAGGTTTATGATGATGTTTCATATGGAAAAAGTACTTGCACGGCATTTAAAAAAGAGAGAGAGAGGAAAATAGCAAATATAATATAGTTGCCTACATTAAAGGAATTGAAGCCTTTCAATCAAGGGAGATTGCAGTTGCACTGTTCTTTATGCTGATCTGTCTGTATCTATAGCTCTGGTCTCAAAGCGCCAATATGCAGTATCAGTTGGGGAGTGGGAATAAAATATGAGACTCTGTACATTTTTAATTGCATCCTTTTAAATTTATTTTAAGTGGATGTTTTATAATGAATATAATCTGTTAGTATATGTTTATAATTTGAAAATAGTTATGGTCTATAAGGGTGCACAAGCATGATTATAAATGTGGGCTGCATGGAAGTACAGACAAGTAGGTAAGAGATCTGAAAACCATGTCATATAAAAAGTTGTTGAAGAGTTTTGGTCTGGAGACATAAGCACTTAAGGGAGTATCTAGATATTTTAAGAGGTGTATGGTGTCTTAGAAGGAAGGACTAAATATTTATAGTTCAACATAATAATAATAATACAGCAAACTATAATACCTCCCAATGACTGGAATTATATATGTCAGAAAGATAACATTTTTTGCACCAAGTGGGAGATTGACTTACCTATTCTTTTCATTTTTTAAATTTAAAATTCAGCAAATAGGGTGAGGATTTCAAAGACTGAGCCTAATAACTTCCATAAACCCATAAACCCAGCTACAATAATTCTGCCTCTCTGTTTCAGAGTGAAAATGTAATAATGGAAGGAAAAAGAGGGTTATCTGAACAAGCATCCAAAATACTGCTTAAGAGTAGCTTTGTATAGAGAACAGAATCAAAACATCTCTATTATAATTTTATTTTAAAAAAACACCTATAAATGAAACATAATCAACAAAGCAAATAAGCAAGCAAAATACAACCAGAGACATTGAAATAAAGAACAAACTGACAGTAACCAAAGGGGTGGAGAGAGAGGGATAATGGGGGATAATAGGAGAAGGTTCATCAAGGAACATGTATGAAGGACACATGGACAAAGCCAAAGGGCGTGCGTTTGAGGGTGGGAGGTGGGGATGGGTAGGGCAGGGGGCATGGTGGGGTGAAAATGGAGACTACTGTACTTGAACAACAACAAAAAAAGTAAAAAAACAACAACAAGAAACCAAACAATCATGGCCAGTATGATTTGTAAATAGTAGCAACATTCTGTAAGAGCTAAAAATGACTTGTTGCCCAAACAAGCAATTTCAGGTTGAACTGCACATGGGATACATTGCCATCTAATTTTCTGTACTCTTCCAATTTAAAATGAAGTGTTTTTAACTGGGTTTTCTTCATGTGTTATTAAGTATGAAAGATTAGATGGAACTATGAAGAGAGTTCTGCTAAAAAGAAATTTTTAGCCTTTTTTTTTTCCTCACAAGGCAAAAGAATCCTAGGGGAAAAAACTGATCTTAAAATATGCTATTATCTCCCATTTATCTACAAGTGACATTTTAATACTTCAGCAGGGTTTGATTTATGCTACATGGTAACTACAAATAGTTTACATTGTAGTGCATGAATTAAAATGAAGGAGAAAACCCTGAAATACATTTTTAATCTTTATATTCTTGCCTCTTTATTATGCTAAGCTGTTTTTAGCCAAGAATTGAAAGTTCTCTAGCAAATAGCAGTTGATTTTCATTAATCTTTTAAAATATGCCCTGAGCACTTCACAATAGCTACCCAACTATATAAAGAAATAACAGAACTATAATTATTTTGTCATTATTTGCTTACCAATTTGTATTCCCCCAAATCATTTTTTTTAGTATGCATTCCAAAATCATATTCACATGTAAAATAACTGGTTTTCTTTACTTCCCTCCCTTTTTCATCTTTCCACTAAAATGGACACTGGTGTTTGTTTAACATGTGGTTTTATTGAAGCTCCTTATCCTAACAGAGCATCTCTAGGGGTTGATTTATTTATTCAACAAAGACTGGTTAAGTGACCATTGCAAGATATACCAAGGGCTGAAGATAATAATAAGACAGCCAAAGTCCCTGCTTCCATAGAGCTTACATTCTAGAACATAAAATACAAATAAAGACACAATTACCTGGCAGTACTGATGTTAGCACAGGGTAAGTAAAGGGTGCTGGAGAGTGGAAAAGATCTTAATGAAGTGCCATTTAACCTAAGATCTGAAGGGATAGAATAATTTAGCCTAGTTAAGTAGTAGTGGGTGGAAGAATGGCATGGGGGGTGCAGAAAGAAATGAAGAATCCTTGCAAATTGGGAGGTTAGCCACAGCAGAATGAGGGCTTTTCAGATTTGCCCAGATTTATTTTATCTAGTGGGCTTTGAAATACACACACACATGCACTTTTTAATAGCATGGGGATGATGTAGTCATACTTGTCATTTCTAAGATCCTCTGCATATGAAATGGAGAAGAGATTTGAAAAGGACCAGCATGAAAACAGTCTGGGAGACCAAAAGGATGTAATATTTCAGTCAAGAAATAATGGTGACTTGGACTAAAGTAATAGAGGGTGGGATAGAGAAAAGAGGACATATTTGAGAGATAGTTCAGAACTGTATTATCAACAAGATAATTAGGTGTGGGAGCTAGAAAGAGCAGTGTGGTAGAGGCAAGGATGATCCTTCAGTTCTTGGTTTAAGCATCTGGATGTGGATAGTGATGCAACTTTTTTGCATTAGGCAGAACAAGACAGGAACAGAATAAAATTTTTGTTTGTCTTGTGATGAGTCTGCTAGTATTTTGTTGCTGTGTAACCAATTACCACAAACTTAGCATCTTAAAGCAACATCCATTTTTTAGCTCACTGTTCCATAGGTCAGATGTCCAACAGGCATGACTAGATTTCCCACTTAGGGACTCACATGGCCAAAATTAAGGTGTAGACTGGGCTGAGCTCTTATCTGGAGGCTCTGGGGAAGAAGCTTCTTCCAAGGTCCTGTAGGTTATTGATAGGATTCTGTTCCTTATGATTGTAGGGTGGAGTTTCTCATTTGTACTGGCTGTTGGCCAGCAACTACTCTCAGTTCCTAGAGACTACTCAGGTTTTTGCAAAGTGTTCTCTATTGTCAAACAAGCAGTGGTATGCAGAATCCCCCTCATTCTTTAAGTTTCTGACTTTTCTTCTGCTACCAGCTGGATAAACCTCTCTGCTTTCATAGAGTATATATGATTAGAGTAGACAGTCATGTAATCTCTCCTTTGCCATACAATGGAGCATATCATAAGCAAAAACGAGAGTGAATATCCTGGTGTGGGCATCTTAGAACTCTGCCTGTCATGGGGAAGCAGACAGGAGTTTCATGTCACGCTGTAGTGAAGGTTGAAGAGCCAGCAAGACAGATTGGAGGTAGAAGTTAGATATATGTCTGGATATTAAGAGTTACCATAAATCCATTGAAAAGATGAGATTGCTTATAGCGAGAAATGATAGGGTGATAAGAGGCCTTAGGGAAATTCATAATTTAATGAAGGAGTAGAAAAGAAGGCACTGATAGAGGAAGCTGAAAAGCAACCAGCCAGAGATGTAGGAGGGAACTCCAACATGCAATGTCATGAAAATCAAGAGAAGACTTTTGAGGAATTAGGAACTAGCCAATGTCATGTGCTCTTGTGCTTTGGTGTGTGGGGAGGGAAATTATTAGGCACACTTATTTCTGCCATGATATAGCACCCTTGTGTTCTAGAGTGCAGACATGTGTTCACACACTGACACATTTTTATGACCACAATATTTTATTTATTATTTTTTAAATTTAAAATAATTTTTTAATTGTTGTTCAGGTACAGTTATCTCCATTTCCTCCCTGCCACTCCCACTCACCCCACCTATTCCCACCCTTGATTCTACACCTCATTGGCTTTGTCTGTGTGATTCTTATACAAGTTCCTTGAGGACCCTTCTCCATTTTTCCCCCATTATCTCCTTCATCCTTCCCTCCGATTACTGTCAGTTTGTTCTTTATTTCAGTGTCTTTGGTTATATTTAGCTTGCTTGTTTGTTTTACTGATTAGGTTCCACTTATGGGTGAGATCATATGTTATTTGCCTTTCACTGCCTGGCTTATTTCACTTAGGATAATGCTTTCCAGATCCATCCATGCTGTCATGAAGGGTAGGAATTCATTCTTCTTTCTGCTGCATAGAATTCCATTGAGTAAATGTGCCATAGTTTTTTGATCCATTCATTTACTGATGGGCACCTAGGTTGCTTCCAGCACTTGTCTACTGTAAATTGTGCTGCTGTGAACATATTGATGCGTATGTTCTTTTGAATTGGTGTTTTAGGATTCTTAGGGTGTAATTCCAGCAGTGGAATTCCTGGGTCAAAAGGCAGTTCCATTTTTAGTTTTCTGAGGAAATTCCATACTGTTTTCCACAGTGGATGCACCAGTCTACATTCCCACCAGTAGTTCACTAGGGTTCCCTTTTCTACACAACCTCGCCAGCACTTGTTTGTTGATTTGTTTATGATGGCCATTCTGACCAGTGTGAAGTGGCATCTCATTGTGGTTTTAATTTGCATCTCTCAGATGAGCATCCTTTCATATATCTCTGGACCCTCTGTTTGTCCTCCTTGGAGAAGTGTCTGTTCAGGTCCTTTGCCTATTTTTTTAATTAGGTGGTTTATCTTCCTGGAGTGGCATCATGTGATGGCTATTCAGGTGATGTGAGTTCTTTATATATTTTGGAGATCAAACCCTTGTCCAAGGTATCATTTGCAAGTATATTTTCCCATATGATTGGTTCCCTTTCCATTTTGTTGATGTTTTCTTTAGCCATGCAGAAGATTTTTAATTTGATGAAGTCCCATTTGTTTATTCTTTCTTTTATGTCCCTTGCTCTAGGGGACATATTGGTGAAAATATTGCTGGGTGGAATATCTGAGATTTTCCTGCCTGTGTTCTCCTCTAGAACTTTTATGGTGTCACAACTTATATTTAAGTCTTTTATCCACCTTGAATTTATTTTTGTATATGGTGTAAGTTGGTGATTGAGTTTCATTTCTTTCCATGTAGCTGTCCAGATCTCCCAACACCATTTGTTGAAGAGGCTATTTTTACTCCATTTTATGCTTCTGCCCGCTTTGTCCAATATCAATTGACCATAGAGACTTGGGTTTATTTCTGGGCTCTCTGTTCTGTTCCATTGATCTATGTGTCTGTTCTTATGCCAGTACTATATTGTTTTGATTACCATGGCCTTGTAATATAGTTTGATATGAGGTATTGTGATCCCTCCTACTTGTTCTTCTTTCTCAAAATTGCTGCAGCTATTCGGGGTCGTTTAGGTTCCATATAAATGTTTGAAATGTTTATTTTATATCTGTGAAATATGTCATTGGTATTTTAATATGGATTGCATTGAATCTATAAATAGCTTTGGGTAGTATGGGCATTTTGATGATGTTAATTCTTCCAGTCCATGAATATGGCTTATGCTTCCATTTGTTTGTGTCTTCCTTAATTTCTTTCTTCAGTGTTGTGTAGTTTTCTGAGTACAGGTCTTTTACCTCCTTGGTTAGGTTTATTCCTAGATATTTTATTTTTCTTTTTGCTATGTCAAATGGGATGTTTTTTTT
>CM052538.1:90821682-90837133 GCA_028533065.1 Trachops cirrhosus
CACTATCATGTCATCTGCAAACAGTGACAGTTTTGTTTCCTCCTTTCTGATTTGGATGCCTTTTATTTCCTTTTCTTGTCTGATCGCTGTGGCTAAAACTTCCAGTACTATATTGAATAGAAGTGGTGAAAGTGGACAGCCTTGTCTTGTTCCTGATCTTAGTGGAAAAGATTTTAGTTTTTGCCCATTGAGTATGATGTTGGCTGTCAGTCTCTCATATTTGGTCTTTATTATGTTGAGGAATGCTCCCTCTAGTCCCACTTTGCTGAGTGTTTTCACCATAAATGGGTGCTGTACCTTATCAAATGCTTTTTCTGCATCTATTGATATGATCATGTGATTTTTGTCTTTGCTTTTGTTTATGTGATGTATTACATTTACTGATTTGTAAATATTGTACCATCCTTGCATCCCTGAAATGAATCCTACTTGATCATGGTGTATGATCTTTTTAATGTATTGCTGGATGTGGTTTTCGACTGTTTGTTCAGGGATTTAGCATCTATGTTCATCAACGATATTGGCCTGAAGTTTTCTTTCTTTGTTGCGTATTTATCTGGTTTTGGGATTAGGATGATGCTGGCTTCATAAAAAGATTTTGGGAGTCTTCCGTCTTCTTGGATTTTTTGGAATAGTCTGTCAAGGATAGGCATTAGCCCTTCCTTAAATGTTTTGTAGAATTCTCCTGTGAAACCATCTGGTCCAGGGCTTTTGTGTGCCGGGAGTTTTTTGATAACTGCTTCGATTTTTTCAGCTATTACTGGTCTGCTCAGACTTTCTGCTTCTTCTTCATTCAGTTTTGGAAGATTTTTTTTCTAGATATTTTTCTAGAAATTTGTTCATTTCGACCAGGTTTTCAAATTTCTTTGCATATAGTTGTATAACCATAATATTTTATGAGTCATTTCTTTATACTCAAGAGAAAAGAGGTTAAGGTGACTGAAAATGAATGACAATATTATCCTTAAGAATTCTTTCCTAGGATACTGCTTTGGCAAACATAAAGTTAGAATCTCAGTAGAACTGCTGCTCTCACCAACAATAGCTAATACATAGCACTAAATATGGGCCAGTCACTATTCTTAGTGCTTTGTCTGTATTAACTCATTAATATCAGCTATATCTTCTCTGTCTCAAATGGGTTACAGACGAAGAGGCAAGGTGGGAGAGATTTATAAGATACACTACTTTAAAGTACATACCAAGTCAGTGACAGATAGTAGTTCTAGAATAGTTGAACTTTTGATTACTGTAATGTGTTTTTTAAGAAATTTATGTGCTTTTTTTCTGATCATCATTACAGTAATTTAACATGGGGTAAATCTCTCTTCCAAGAAGAGAAAAAAATGTCATACATAAGTGAAGCAGTTTAATGTAAAGTTTATAATATATAAATTGATGTTCTTTTGTGCAGTATAGTGAAACCCTGCAACAAAATGTGCTCTGCAAATTACATGAATTTAGAAATGACATTGACTTCTTATCTCCATAATAAATCATCTTTCAATTCATCAACCTCTCAATTATGCAACTGTGTTTTACTAATTGAGTATTTTGGACTCCGTTTATAGTATTTTATTGGTTTTTACCTTATTACTTCATTTGAATTTAAAGTAACCTGTACAGACTATGCATCATAAATCTCCTGAGGGCACTGTTAACATAGACGTGCACATTTGGCAATACTGTAACCATCTGTTTAGAAGCTTTGATAAATCTAAATACACGTTGAAGTTTAACATCATGAATGACTTTCATTGGCACAATTATTTTTTTGCTACCTGTTTTCTGAAAACAAAACCAGATGCTAAAATGTGTTTTATCAACTTTGTAGGCGAGGAATTGCTTTGGCCTCCTTAGGAGGCCCAATTTATGCAATTGGAGGGTTAGATGACAACACTTGCTTCAACTACGTGGAGAGATATGACATAGAATGTGATCAGTGGAGTACAGTTGCACCAATGAATATTCCCCGTGGAGGAGTTGGCTCTGTGGCTCTGATAGTAAGTTATATGGCATCTTGCTCATTGGATTGGATTGTATCACATCCCTAACCAAATAAGGAAAGATCTAGTATATTCATATCTTCAATGTGCACATATCAATTATACTCCATATATTTTACAAAATGCTGCTTGCTTTCAAGATTCTGATATACCATCAGGATAATATATAAATAAATTCAAAGTCTAATGTGATATGTTTTTATTTTCTCTTAGAACCATGTTTATGCAGTAGGTGGCAATGACGGAGTAGCTTCTTTATCTAGTGTGGAGCGGTATGATCCACATCTGGATAAGTGGGTAGAAGTTAAAGAGATGGGTCAACGAAGAGCAGGCAATGGAGTTAGTGAGCTCCACGGTTGCTTATATGTTGTTGGTGAGTGGATGGTATTTCTCTGGTCTAATTTTTTACAGGGTGTACAATGACAGTGTTATAAAATAACACAATAACACAAATTATAATGCATTCAAATGGATTCATTAATGCATTCATTAGGTTCAAATGGAATCCTTCCTAAGGTTTGCTTTTGAATTCTTAGGGTTGACATTTCATGCTTTTTTGTTTTGTTTCCTGTTTCATGTTTGAAACTTCTACCTCCATGTAGAAGTTTAGATATACTTGCTACTCCATACTCCTAGCAAATATATCTAAATTAAGGGATAAACTAAACCCCATCCTAGTATGGAGTAGCAAGTGTATCTAAACTAAGGGATTACATTTAAATAAGATACATATTTTTTAATCTAAGGGCAGAAATTGAATGTGCATTGCTAAAATCTTTAAAGATCTAAGATGTTTTTTGCATCTCAAGAGAATTATGTTGACTACTTTAAGCTATACAGAATGGGTATTGGCATCATTATATTAATTTGTGACTTGCAGAGTTGGAAGGAACCATAGGGCATTGCTTTCTCAAACTCTGATATGCATATGAATAATATGGAGGTAATATTAAACTACAGAGGAGGGGCCCAGATTCTGTATATTTATCAGTTTCCTAGTGGTAATTGATGCTATTTCTGGTCCACTCACTTCCAATAGTAAGGCTTTAAAGGACTGAGAGATGGGAATAATAATGCCTATCTTTAAAAATTGTTTTAAAAATTAGAGGTAATATATGTTAAGCATCTCCAACTGCATCCGGTACTTTGTAGTTACCCAATGAATAGGTAGCTATATTGGGATTAGTACTTTCTTCCTTTACAGAGGAAGAAACAAATTCAGAGTTTGCTGCTAGCACATGTCATACTTATGTTGATGTAAATTGTTTGGTGTTACATAACTTAGGGTTTTGGAAAAGAGAATGGGATATTGTTAGCGTTTAAATATCTGCAAGTAATAAAAGTAATGCTGAATCTTCCAGTGCTCGCGTGCGTTAAAGAAGAGAAGGGATAACATAATTTACCTTCAGATCTTGCCTGATCACAGCAGTTCTGTGAAGGAGTCAGTCTCAGAGAGATGCATAACTTACAGTTAGATGCCTAAACAAGCGACAAAGCTGGAATTCGGACTTGGGTCTATGAGAAATCAGATTTTACAGTACACGGTTGCTACCTCACAGCTTCCTGTCCAGCATAGGCATTGTGTATGTGTTATGTCAATAGGAGTATCATTGTTGCTGTTACTTTTAAATCTAACCTTATAGTTGGAACAGATATGGTAAGAATAAAACTGACTCAGGTTGAACATTAAAAAGACCCCTTAAGTCTTCAAATCCTACTTAAAACAGATATAATTGTTTTGAGTAAGAAAGCTTTGGAGGTAACTGCACGTGTCTCACAAGCTGGTTGCATCCTCTTTCCTCTGCTTTGAATTCTTTCTTATATGTATGCATTACCCAGGGAAATGATAGGGAGGCAGTGCAAAGGAGGGCTATGAAAAATATAACCAATAAAAACTTAATCTTTTACATTACCATGAGTAATAATTAAAACTAAACTCTGTATTATAATGAAAAGATGTTCTATGTCATGGTGGTAATGACAGTTGTTATCATTTGCTGATACATTTGTTAAAATTTGTGAAGTTATGCACATTAATTTGGTGAATTTTACCTCAGTTGACTACATCAAGTTAAAGCCATTAGAGAAGTTACCTGTTGATATTCTTTTTACTGACCTTGTTTCTAAATAGGTTGATCATAATATCAATACTTCCTGTCTTCAGGAAAATAGGGTTAGTCACCAAAGAAAACTGTTATTCATGTAGACTGATAGAGCCGAAAGAGGGACATTTATTTGTAAAGGAAAAAACAAGCACTGTTAAAATAACAGTCTATGTTTAAACCTCAGGGATGTTATAAGTTAGAATGATCTGTTAGAATGATCTGCAAACAGGACTGTCATCACCTACAATATTGTAGCACAAGGATGTAGTTTTGGCAAAAATTGGTAAGAATTCAATCCTAGTTTACTGTTTCTAGTTATGATGGCAATTATAGTATTAATTTAACATATCTAAATGAGTCAAATGACTTAATGTATTTATTTTCTTCTCAAGCCTTGTTACTGTTTAAAAATATAATACACACATATACACACAGAGAGGAATCTCCGTGTTGTCTTGCTTGCTCATAGGAAGCTAAGGAAAAATTATAGGAATGTCTGTTGTTTTTCTTTTCTTTTCTCTTAAATTATATTCTTAGATACAGGGACTCCAGTATTTCCTACTTTAAGATTAAATGCGTGTATTGCAATAAAATACTATTTCAGTTATCTTGAATTGTAGAAAATATCTAATAGGAGTTGGTAGTGGTGATAGGTGTTGAGGTGAATTTTTTTTCTGGATTTTCTGTTCTCTAAAATGTTTTAAAAGATTAGGTTTGTTGAAGTTGTTGAATTGAGACTTAGCAGTTAATTTCTATAAAATGTAATGCTTTTAAAATTTTTCTCTCTATAGGTGGTTTTGATGATAATTCTCCTCTGAGTTCAGTTGAGCGATATGACCCTCGAAGCAACAAGTGGGATTATGTGGCAGCACTCACCACTCCCAGGGGTGGAGTGGGGATTGCAACAGTGATGGGCAAGATCTTTGCAGTTGGTGGTCATAATGGCAATGCGTACTTAAATACTGTAGAAGCATTTGATCCAGTGCAGAACAGGTAATTTTTGTTGTCTGCTTTCATGGGATCTTCCAGTAACTGGTTACTTCACAGTGCTAAAATGCTGCCAGATATAGTTAACATAAAACATTTGGGATATCTTGTCTCCCTAAGAAGGCTTGGTGTCTTTTAAAACCAGCCCTGTAATAGGCGATTTTTATCTTGTTGATATTTTGAGTAAATCATGCTTTGTTTCAAGATAACATTCTTTCTGCTCTTTCTTTTCAGATGGGAGCTAGTTGGATCTGTGTCTCACTGCAGAGCTGGAGCAGGTGTAGCTGTGTGTGCCTGTTTAAATAGCCAAATTCGAGATGTAGGTCACGGGCCCAATAATGTGGTTGACTGCATGTGATTTGAGTTTCAGCCATCAACGATTTAGTCCTGCCTGATAGTCAAGAAAGACGACCCGGATTTTGTATGACCATCTTTGAACAATTTTAACTACTACTAGAGTCTTATTTAAATGTAAACTGTTGTATTGTGACTAAGTGCAACTTTTGGAATAGTAGGTAAAGAATTATTAGTAATTAAATTGAACTTGTTTCTTCCCACTTTAGCAAATAATTGAGTAGGGAAGGAAGACATTGTAACCTGAAACCATACCTGCTCTGAAAAAAGGTTTAAAGTCATGCCAGATGTTGAAATCCCCATTTAAAAAAGTGTGGATGAACCAAAATGTGAAACAGAGTCATTTGCTTAGTTTTACATTTTCTTTTGCCTAAAGGTATTAACCTTAGGCAGTGGATTTTTCCTAGAGGGCAGATTACAACCTATTCATCAACACCAGGATATCAGGATAGGTAAGAAACCTCCTTTTAAAGAGCAATTCTATTTGGTGCTCATGAATTTATGCCTTGCTTTTTTTCTAGGTGTTGATTTTTCAATTTCTTGGATATTTACAGAAGTAGAAATAAATGTGTCCTCTTTCTGCGTGCCACTTGGCTGCATTTTCAGAAAGTTACAGGAGTGTTAGAAGATCTTAATTTCAGTTTGACTTGTTAAGACACCGAGAGACCTAGCTGAACTAAATCAACCTGAATGAATGTACACTTTTATTTTTTCATCTCATACAAAAAAGGAATTTTTACATAATAAGCAAAAGTTGAACTATAGTAAATATTAGAGGAAGGCTTTAGAGTTGATGTTACTCTGGTGCCCAGTGAAGAAACCTTGAGAAAAAATGGTACAGCTTATGTGACTCCTTAGTGAGGGGAACCGAAAAATATGTTCAACACTCTTTTTTGACTTAATTGTTTGATTCTGAACTCCCTATTTTGCTATTTGCCACCATCCTGGTGTTTCTAACTGTACAGAATCTGTATTAATTTATTATCAGAAAATGAATGCATTTTTACATAAACCTTATATAGACTGTAGTTTACTGATTAAAATCCATCATTACAAATAAAAGATATTGTTGGTAAAACAGAGAAAGATATTTTTTCCTGTTTTATTTAATCCCCTTTGGTATATTTATTGAACTTTAATTGAAAATATTTCTGTGCATAATTTGAAGTCAGGATATTCATACACCTACTGATTTAATACCTTTTCATGGTTTTAACCAGCATTATAAAATGACCTATTCATTATATGTATATATTTTTATAAATATAAAGAATATTAGATATTTTCTATTTTACATTTGCAGCGCAGTTTGATACTTCTCTTCTAGGCCTTTCTAAATTTTCCTTTGGTCATGCCTTAGAATTTAGCATAATTCACTGCTGGTCAGTCTTCTGGTTCACAGGGAAGCAGGGGATGAAGACCACTAACCCCCTCTAGCCAGCCCTGAAGTTCATTACCTAGTTAGTAGCTCTGGCGGTCCTCATCAAAGGGTAACTGAGCTTGTCAGTGCAGTAGATCAAAAAGCCACATTACAAAAGCTAGTATCTATTAGGTGTAATAGACCCTCCCCCCCCCAAAAAAGGCAAAATTGTAGGAGAGCTCAGCGTAGCAGAAAAAGGTCTTTCATGAAGCAGATTTAAAATTTCCCAAATTATGCCATTTTTTTGCTCTCAGCCTACAAGCGAGTTGTCATTGCTGGATCTGAACCAGTGTTCTCTTATATAACTATAACCATATTCAGTCAATCCCCAAAGCATTTAACTCTGCAGTACTTACTAGACTGGCTACAACTGGCTGGATGTAGAGAATAAGTTTCAAAACCTGGCTTCAACTGTGTATTTGTCATATCTAATGGCATTCTGGTATTACATTGCTTGTCAAGCTGTAGTTACTAGTTAGTTTATTCTATTTATTTGGTGGTAAAGGGGATTTTGATCTCATTTCTAAGATTAAAATATTTTTTCTTTAACATTTCTGCCTTCGTCATGTGTATAGAATTTAGGAACATAAAGATGTTACATTTCCAATTGTGATTTTTATTTTACAGTAGTCACCTAGCATACTAAGTTGGTACCCCAGCTACCCATAAAATATGAATTACTCATAAGAGAAGTCACATGAAGCAACAGAACATGTGACTGACTGGCACATTGTATGGGCACAGTCAGAAGCACAGCCTTGAAGGATCTGGAAATGGTTGGAAAGATAAATAGTGGAATTATATGCACAATCTCTTTATTAAACACATATTCTTTAAGATATGAAATGAGAATCAGGCCAAAGGAATTGTGCAGTTGAAAGATGATTATATTAATAGGTATAAAGAGATGAAATATTAAAAGATGGCTCCTTAATTGCGAGGCCTGTTACTTTCAGCTCAGATGTTAAAATGCCTATCAAAAAGTGATACAAAATAGAGCTAAATTTTGAAATTGTACATGGCAAAAAGAAAAAACGAAAATTTACATATTAGTTCTTTAGGATATATTTCTAGGTGCTTTTGTGTGGTTTTCCTATATAGTCATTCAGGCCACTGCTTTACCATTATTGCACTGCCACTTTAAAAACAAATTACTTGATATTGTTTTTGACTAATTTCACTATATTTTGTGTAACTGATTATTTTTTAATGTTTGAATAAACTTTGTATTCCCTTGGAGGAGGAGTTATTCATTCTCTTAAGTACCAAATGTATTTTGAACTTAAAATGCTATTAAATGTCTAATTAAGAGATTATTGGAATTGCATGAACTATTCTCACAAATGATAAATGTGAAAATATTTTTATTCCCTTTTCCTCTGTGTAGAGAATGCATTTAGAATCTAATTCATGTCTTATCAGTTAAGAATATTTTCTGTGATTTCTTATCTCAGACTTTTAAAGAAATTACTATTGGGATGCCATTTGCTCTGTCTCTTTTCCCCTTTATGTGGAGTTTACAGGTGGCAGTAAAACTTCATAATATTTTCTTAAAACCATGTGTAAATTTGTGTAGTAATACTCCAGAGCAAATCAAAATAATAAATTATCATATACACTATCAAGTACTGAGATCAAAAAGTTGGGTTCATATCAGTGCTATTTATTAAAATACATTGCATATATCTATTATAAATAGGAATGTCTTTCTATACGGTCGATAAACTTTACTTCTTACTGTTCCATTACTTTTATGAATCCTATCAAAGCAATGTAATTATTTATTCTCCATCACTCAAATACAAATCAAGTTAGTAGGTTGGCTGCAGTATTTTTCTCATAAAAAGGATCTTTCTGTTTAACTGAAAATTGGAAGATGTTTGTTACCCTTATAAAAGTTAAAGGTAACTGATATAATCAGCCACTAGCAACTGTCTCTTTCGCAATTGCAGACTTGTACTGTGTAGAAATGAGATTCATTATACATGAAGATGAATGTTGTCCTTCTAGGTAGTAACTTTGTGAAGCTACAGGTTTTTTTTTTTTAGCTGTGTTGCCATTGCTAAAAACCTACCTGAAACTCCTCTTTGAAAAAAAGCCTAAAATCCCATTTGTCATCTAAGAGAACTGGTCTCATGAAAGTTGTGTTGATTTTGAGCAGGGTCTTAACTTCGTTATGGTCCTGTGTATTTTATTCATCATACTTGATTCAAAATATTTCATGCTTATCACAGGTGAAATCGACCCACAAAGAATATTTTCTTTCACTGGAAAAATTTTTTCAAAAGTAAGCAGTTTTAGTGGAAGAGTACTAAAATTACCCTGAGCAATAGCACCTTCAGTGAATGAAGTATATAGCTTCTTTGAGGGCAAGCTTTACTTGAATGCAAAAAATTCTAGTTGTTTTTGTTGCTGTTTTAATAAATCACTCTTCTACTATCTTAATGATTGAGGATAAATTCAGTCTACTTGAACAAACGTGTTAGAATATGAGGAATTTCTTGAGTACTAGTCATGAGGAGTATTGATACGTATAATTTTTTAAATTATAGTCTGTACCAGTTATTTTATAATAACATTTTAAGTAGTATTTTAATCTCTACAATAATTCTGCATTTCACAGTTAAAAAATAGTTGCAAAGACATTAAGTATTTCAAGATCCACAACTAATCAGTGGTTGACCAGTGTTCTTTATGACTGAAAAAGTTAACTGTTCCGCCTAACCAGCTATATAACTCTGCTTTCACAAGACAGTCTATGTGCTTTTAAGGGAAGATGATTTGCTTTTTTCACAGTCTCTTCTTAGCAGTATAAAAATATTTCTGTTCACTATATTCTTTTTTGTCACTTTCATATTTTGTTGAGATGTAATTGACATATTAGTTTCAGGTGTACAGCATAATGATTCCATATATGTGTGTATTGTTAAATGGTCACCACGTAAGTCCAGTTAAACATCCATCACCCTCCGTAGCAACTTTCAAATGGATAATACAGTATTACTAACTATAGTCAGAACGCTGTACATAACATCCCCAGGACTTAGAACTGGAAGTTTATGTCTTTGCTATCCTTCACCCGTTTCACCTACTCCCTACAACTACCTGCCTCTGGTAGCCACTGGTCACTATATTTCTGTATGTATTTGATACTTATAGAAAAATATGTATCAAATACATATATTTGATATGTTTGTATATGTATTTGTAATATCCAGGCAATGTGGATATTATCAAGTATACTAATGAAACATTCATATACCTACTTCCTAAGAACTACAACATTTCTGGTAGGATCGACTCCACATTAGTGCGCCTTCTCAATTCCAGTTCCCACCTACCCTACCTCAGAGGTGAGTATCCTGAATCAATCATTAGTTTGCTTTCTTTCCTTTAGTTTTTATACATATATCCCTAAACATATTGTTTACTTTTGTTGATGAGCTTCATAAAAAAAAATAGTATCGCCCTGGCTAGTATAGCTCAGTGGATTGAGTGCAGGCCTGCGAACCAAAGAGTCGCAGGTTCAATTCCCAGTCAGGGCACATACCCAGATTGTGGGCCTGGTCCCCAGTTGGGGGCACGTGAGAGCAACCATACATTAATGTTTCTCTACCTCACTTTCTCCTTCTCTTCCCTCTGTCTAAAAATAAATAAATAAAAATAGTCTTATGTATTTGATTTTTTTCATTCAATTTATTTTTGTAATTTTTTTCAAACTGTATTAGTCTCTTTTTATTCTTTTGGTAATCTCTTCCAGTTCTGTTTGTAGGTGATGAAATGTCTAAGAAATCCACTTCAAACGTTGGCTTTTCTGTGAGCCTCATCTTTCCCTTTACTTCAACTCAGAATTAAGACTTTTGATCCTTGTTTTTTTATATTCCAGTCCCAAGAGTTGTTTTCACTGTAGAAATTATGTGAGGACAGTCTTATGCTTTAGTCGTGGTGTATAACCCGGCTTTAGCTTCTCCAGGAATTCTATACAGGATGAATTTAATATGTATTAAACTAAGAGGCATTCTCTCAAATGAGTTTTAATGAATTTTATCTTTATACAACCTGCATGCCATTCATTTCTTAAAAATGAAGCATCCACTCCAAGTCAGGGTCAAAATAAATGAGGAGCTCAAGATAACATCAGTCCCATTTGTCCTAGTCCTGGTGCGTGGCTGAAAAGCAGCAGCCAGTTATGATGACAGGTGACAGACCCAAATTCTAAATTCTTAATTCTTTTCCTTCTCTAGACCACCCTTAAAGAGAATCACATGTGGGGTTGCGCCATCCTCACAGTACTCCTGCAGAGCAAACATGCCATCTGGATTCAGGTTTTCATCAATCAAAAACTGGGAGTTTTGAAATTAGCAAGGATGTGCTCAATTTGTTCTGTAGCCCCTGTCATAAAAGGCTTTGCTCTTGCAGGTCTCTCTTCTTCAAGTTCCCCTTTGACTGATTTCATGTCATCTTTGATGTACTTCTCCTAGGCTTTTCTTGTGAAGCTTGTTTCCTGCAAAGTATGGTTCATGACAATATTGACACCAGTGATGGCTGTGCTTTCAGAAACTTTGCCCTCAGGACCTTCAGTGGAGACCTTGCCACCAATGACCAAGTCATCAATGTTATTCTGTGTCCACTGACCCTCTTCCCCTCCCCTCCAGGCACAGCCTGACTGTAATCTTCCAGATGTAGATATCAGAGAACATCTCATCCTGGCTGATGAGGTTGCCGGCAGCTGGAAGGAGAGGAGGGCTATGCTAGCTTAGGTGTTGCTTGGGGGTTGGGGGAACCTGGTGGAAAAGCTGTAATTTGTGCTGGATATAGTTTTCCTTTTCTTGGCTTTTACAGCACTAAAATAAAGTCATATTTCATATAGTTTCTTGGTACATGTGTGCAAGGGTGTTTTTTAGAGTATATACCTATAAGTAGAGTTAGTCGTAGGTATGTGCTTGGTTAGCTTTGCATCAGTTTTATAAATAATACAAAGTTTTTTCCAAAGTGGTGTGCCAGTTGATATTATGATTTACCACTCGCTATTGTAACACCTAAATCTTGCCAATCTGGCAGGTATAAAATTATATTTCATTGTGGCTTTATTTTTTCCTTACTGATTGAATATATTTCCTTGATTACTAGTCATCCCTGTTTCTTCTGTGAAATACTTCTTGATGTCTTTTGTCTATTTTTCTATTTTTTGTATTTTTTCTATTTTTATACTTAAGGATTCTTCATAATGTATTCTAATATTTCCATTTATTTTTATTGCACATATCTGTCCATTTTGTGGCTTGTGGCTTATCATTTTGGTGTTTTGGTAAGAAAGTTAATTATAACATATTCAAATGTAGTTCTTGTGTCTTAAGAAATTTCTTACCATCTCTTCTAAAAGTCAGTTGTAAATTAAACCTGTGATGCAGCAATTCTTATCTCAGTGTATACTCAATAGAAATGCATGCATGTGTGCAACAATCGTAATACTGAATTTTCCTTGAATATTAAAAAAATGCTTAGCCCTGGCTGGTATAGCTCAGTGGATTGAGTGCAGGCCTGCGAACCAAAAGGTTGCGGTTCGATTCCCAGTCAGGGCACATGCCTGGGTTGCAGGCCAGTTCCCAGCAGGGGACCCATGAGAGGCAACCATACATTGATATTTCTCTCCTTCTCCCCTTCCCTTCCCTTCCAAAGGTAGATAAATAAAATCTTTAAAAAAATGCTTAAATACACTATAGTCATACAATGGCATAATATGCAATCAAGAACATAAAATATTACTACACAAAATATGGAGAAACCTCACCAATCCAGAAACAGAATAGTACATTATGACTGAATCAATTTATACGAAGTTTATAAAACAGGCAAAACTAATCCATCATATTAGAAGAGTTGGGAGGGTAGTTAACTTTGAGGAGCAAAGAAAGGACAGTGGTTAGGAATCAGGAAGAAGGCTTTTTGCAGAAACAAATATTTTACTTCAATGATTGGTGGTTACACAGGTGTGTTCATTTTGTGATATCTCATTGAGCTATATGTTATAAAAGGTCTGTCCAGAAAAAGTCCAGCCATTGTTAATATAACAAGAACAGTTTGCGTGACATCAGTGTAACCTGGTGGTCAAGGAGAGTGGACTGGAATGTACATGTGTGAACAATGACGGCTTCACTGTACTACTCAGTGGGGGTAGGAGACACTGTTGAGTATGTGTCCTGGGTGGCCATCACATTCAAAATGGGCAAGTAGAGCAACCAATCTGCATCAAATTCTGCGTTAAGCTTAAATATTTCTCTGTGGAAACTATTTGGATGATTCAGAAGGCTTTTGGGGGCAATGCAATGAGTGCAGCACAAATAAAAGTGTGGCACAAACACTTCAAAGGTGGTTGAGAATCTGTTGAAAGTGATCCATGTTCTGGAAGGCCTGGAGCAAACAGAATACCTGAGAATGTTGAATGTGTACAGGCTGCAATCAACAAAGATTGGTGACTGACAGAACTAGAAGCTGATCTGGGGATTCAAAAAACTGTGTCTGAGATTTTGACACAGCATCTTGGCATGAAATGTGTTGTGGCAAAATTTGTTCTGCGGCTTCTGCTACCAAAGCAGAAGGAATGTCGTGTTGCAGTTGCTAATGACTTGATTCAAACCACTACTCATGAGCCAGATTTACTCAAGAAGGTCATAACTGTGATGAATTGTGGGTCTACAGCTGTGATCCAGAAACAAAGGCCCAGTTGTCCTAGTGGAAGTCTCTTGGTTCTCCACGCCCAAAGAAGGTGCAACAAAGTTGCAGCAAGATCAACCCCATGTTAACTGTTTTTTTATTGGGAAGGTGTTGTCCATCATGAGTATACCCCTCTAGGCCAAACAATGATCTTGTTCAGAGATCATTGAACTACCTCAATATTCGTCAGTTGAGAGAGTATGATGAAAATGGCCACAGCTGTGGGCAACTGATGATTGGCCGCTTCACTGTGCCAACATGCCTGCTCATGCATCACATCTAGTGCATCAAGTTTTTGGTGAAACATCAAATCACCCAGGTGACTCTGCCCCGCTGCAGCCCAGATTTGATGCCCTGCGACTTCTGAGTTTCCCCAAAACTAAAATCACTTTTGAAAGGGAAGAGATTTCAGACCATCAATGAGATTTAGGAAAATATGATGGGACAACTGATGGTGATTCCCACAAAAGATTTTACAGAGTGTTTTGAACAGTGGAAGAGATGCTGGGAGAACTCTTGTGAGGTCCCAAAGTGTCTACGTTGAAAGGGACTGAGGCATCAGCGTCCTGTGCACAACATTTCTTCTATCTTCAATAAATGTCTTTCATATTACATGACTTGATACTTTCTGGACAGACTTCATACTTCAATAAAACACGTGGAGACCACCCTGGCTGGGTGGCTCAATTGGCTAGAGCATTGTCCAGATACACCAAGGTTGCGGGTTCAATCCCCTGTGAGGGCACATGCAAGAATGAACCAATGAATGCAATCAATGTGTTTCTATCTTAAAATCAATACAATTCAGACTTCCGGCCAAGATGGAGGCATAGGTAGACGCGCTGTGCCTCCTTGCACAACCAAGATAGGGACAACAACAATATAGAAACAAAATAACAACCAGAACTGACAGAGAATTGAAGTGTATGGAAGTCGGACACCCAAGGATTTAAAAATAGACGCATTCATCAAGACCGGTAAGAGGGGCTGAGTTGGCCGGGCGAGGGACGAGGAGTGGAGCACAGAGCAACTGGGGTGGCACGCAAGTCCGCAGCAGGCAGACCCTGGGCGCACAAGCGGTGGTGGCTTCTGGGTCCCGGCCAGGGGGTGGCGACTAACAGACCCAGCGAGACGGCCATTGTGAAGCAAGGCACTGCGCATAACTCAACGTCCCAGCACCGGGAAATACAGCTTTGGGTCACTGACTGAAAAGGAAGGTCCTGCAGAGTGCACAGGCACACCCACACTGGAATTGGTGCCAGAGGGGCCCAGTTGGCTTTCAGAAAGTGGCAGAAGGGTCTGAGGTCCTACAGAGAGCAGAGCGAGTGCCATTGTTCCTTCTCGGACCCCGCCCCCACATACAGCCTCACAACCCAGCCACTGGGGTGCCCCGCCCTGGTGAACTACTAAGGTCCCGCCCCTCACTATAGGAGCTCGACAAGACCAAAAAACAACAACAAAGAAAACAAAAACAAAAAAAAAAAGCAAAAAGATGGCTCAAAGCAGAAGAAGAATTGAAAGCACAAGAACCCATCCTTTTAAGTGATCAAGAGATAGCCAACCTATCAGATGCACAGTTCAAAGCACTGGTCATCAGGATACTCACAGAATTGGTTGATTTTGGTCGCAAATTAGAGGAAAAAATGCAGGCTACAATAAGTTTAATGAAGAAAGATGTACAGGGAACCAATAGTGATGGAATGAAAGATGGGTCTCACATCATTGGAGTGGACCAGAAGGAAGAAAAAAATATGCAAGCAGAAAAGAATGAAGAAATAAGAATTCAAAAAATTGAGGAGAGGCTTAGGAACCTCCGGGACACCTTTAAACGTTCCAACATCCGAATTATAGGGATACCAGAAGGG
>CM052538.1:90837633-90863616 GCA_028533065.1 Trachops cirrhosus
AAGAGAGAATCCTAGAAGCAGCAAGAGAGAAGGGGATAGTAACCTACAAAGGAGTTCCCATCAGACTGTCAGCTGATTTCTCAAAAGAGACCTTACAGGCAAGAAGGGGCTGCAAAGAAGTATTCCAAGTCATGAAAGACAAGGACCTACATCCCAGATTGCTTTATCCAGCAAAGCTTTCAATGAGAATGGAAGGGCAGATCAAGTGCTTCTCAGATAAGGTCAAGTTAAGGGAGTTCATCATCACCAAGCCCTTATTGTATGAAATGTTAAAGGGACTTAGCTAAGAAAAAGAAGATAAAAAACGTGTAGTAAAATGACAGCAAACTCAATTATTAACAACCACACCTGAAACAAAAACAAGAAGAAACTAAGCAAACAACTAGAACAGGAATGGAACCACAGAAATGGAGATCACATGGATGGTTAGCAACAGGGGAGTGGGAAGAGGAGAGGGGGGAAAGTTACGATGAATAAGTAGCATGGATGGTAGGTAGAAAATAGGGGGAGGGCAAGAATAGTAGGGGAAATGTAGAAGCTAAAAAACTTACGACATATGGACATGAACTAAAGGGGGGAATGTGGGTGGGAGAGGGTGTTCAGGGTGGAGGGAAATGAAGGGGGGGATAATAGGACAACTGTAATAGCATAATCAATAAAATGTATTTTTAAAAAATCAATATAATTCAAAAACACATGGAGACCATAAAAAAAGTCATGTCTTTAGGCCACCTGGAATTGATTTGTGTGTGAGATTAGAAAAATTTAATTTATATAGATAACCAATTTTATTCTTACTGTTTACTAATTCATCCTTTCCTCGGGGACTTCATCTAGATGGCCAATTTCCAGATAAGTAAACATCTCTTTTTGGACTTCCTGTTCTATTCCATTGGTCAATTTGTCTAACAAAGGGCTAAGTGACATTATTTTAATTGCTGTAACTTGATTAAAGCTCTTAAGACACAGGTAGCAGACACAAGGCAAGGCCCGTGGGCCAAATCCAGCCCTCCACCTTGTTTTATCTGGCCGGGCACCTTGTTTCCACCCAGCAGCAGCGCCAAGCTCCTTGCCCCTAGTTAAAGAGTAGTTACATTTATACAGTCCTAACATTACATTCGGCCCTTTGAAGGCAACCGCCAGGCTGATGTAGCCCCAGTGAAAATGAGTTTGACACCCCTGTCTTAACAGGGAAGAGCAAGTCTTCTCTCGTTATTTTTCTTAAGGAGTGGTCTTGGTCTTTTGCTCTTTCATTAAATAGAATTAGTTTGTCAAGTGTTTTGGAGAAAGAGCAACTTAAGTAGATTAAAAAAATAGAATCACATTTAACATGTAGATTAATTAGGGAATATTGACAGCTCTACAATATTGAATCTTCCTAAGTTCTGCTATTAATTAGGGCAAGGAAATTTCAAATAGAGGTTGAATTTTATAAATTGCCTTTTTTCATCTCGAGGTAAACATGGTTTTTCTACTTTAATCTGGTAATGGGGAGAATTACATCTGAAAATGTTTTTATTGTCATTTTTTATAAATTTGTTTAGCTTTATTAAAGTATAATTGACAAAATTGTATACATTTAAAGTGCAAAATGTGATGATTTGACATATGAATACTTTGTGAAATGATTGCTACAGACAGGTTAATGAACTCATCCATCACCTCACATCATATCAATGTGTGTGATAAGACTGCTTAAAGTTTGCCGCACACATTTTGAGGCCACAGCACTTATTGTTATGCTTGATAGTTTTACTAGACACAGTTCTAGTTAGTTTTGTCTTAATATTTTGAAGTTCTTTTTCTAGTGTCATGGTTTCCTTTGTATTTCAAGTCATCTGCTATGTATGGGGTTTCCTTTTTCTCTCTGCTGCTTCTAGGATCTCATCTGGTCTGTAGTTTCACTATACGGCCACCTGGATGTGTCTTTTTATTTGTCATGCTAGTGCACATTGTAATTCTTACATTTGTGATGCTTTCTGCTCTGAAAATTTTTGCCATGGACAAAATTTGAATATTACTGTTCTCTTTTTCTATTTACTAACGTTCATTTCTGTATAATCTGCTCTTAATTATTGAAGTTTTCATTTCAATTACGTTTTCATTTCTGAAAGTTCTATTTCATTTTTTTTACATAAGCTTGGTTCTTTGATGGACTCAATTCTTTTTGTTTATCATTTTCATTCTTTCGGCATTTTCATAATACTTCGTATCCTGTGGCTGATAAATCCAGTATCTTGTCATCAGGATCTAAATTTATTTATTGTTTCTGAATTTTTCCTTATGGTGCTATTCTTTCCTGAGTTTGGTGACATTATTTTGTAAACCCACATATTTAGTTGAACCTGTAGAAATCCAGAGGTTCTAAATCGGGCACGTTCTCTGTGACAGGTTTTGCATTTGCTTCTCCAGGCCAGGAACTGCTCCTGGGACGGGTCAGCTCTCCTCTGACCTGATTCCCAGCGCTGGGGTTTGACTCCTCCCCTTGACTGAGGGTTCAGTGCTCAGTCTCCCAGTCTCAGCGTTGACAATGGCCTTTGTCCTCAGAGCAACTGTGGTCTTCTGTTTACTTACCACTCCTGCTCAGGTTCCAGCTGATACATAAATTGGCCTTGGATGTTTCCTTATTTGTTGTTTTTGAGAATTCAGTAAAGTATTTAAAAAGTATGTTGTTTATAATTTATCTGAGAACTAACAGTGATAGGACAACCTTTACATTATCTGGACATTCACACCCTCAGAGCAGAATGTTGCCACTGCCGTTCTACAGGTCCCAAAAGGCAGTTTTATCTTAATATTCCCCTACCTTTCTCTTATGCACTAAAAGTCCCTCCATGAAAGTTATTTGTTGAGTATCTTAGTAGACCTTAACAGAATGATCCCATATATTTCTCATACTTGAAGCCTTGAATAAATTTAGTTTATGAAAGGATAATTCATCACAGGTCAGATTACTTGGCATAGATGTGTCAATCACTTTGTATCTGTGCCCTGAATGTCTCAAGGATCAGTTACTTTATACACACCCATCCCTCGGCACACGATGTGTGCACTAAATCCCTTTGTAAGTATGACTCCCGTGTACTGATGTAGGTTCAGAAAATAATTGCCTAGAACTTTGCAACTGTTTTTTGTTTTTAATTTGTTTTGACTGTTGGCCAAAAGTAGTAACATTTTTACCTGACCATAAATTTCCTGATTTCTCCCTATTTGTCTGTAAACAATGATCATTTTTTCCTGCTGGAAACCAGAGCTCGAGGCTGAATGACACAGTGGTGTTGTGTTACACACTGACATAGTGCTGTAGTTTTCCTTCTGTCTGTGTCACTTCATTTCTCATGCAGTACTCAGTGTGCTTTTTTGGAAGTCATTTTTATTTTGAGGTATAATTTATATAAAATTCACCCACTGTGTTTACAGTTCATGATTTAGTGCCAACATCATGGTAATCCAGCTTCGGGACATTTTCATCATCCCTTCAAAATTCTCAGGAGCCCTTACAGTAAGTCTCTACCTCTGCCCTCCCTGCCTCACCTCAGAGGCAAACTGCTTTCACTTAGCAGGTTTTTAGGTTCATTTCACCCATACTGTAACATTTTTATTGCTGAACAGTATTCCATTCTATGGGTAACCACATTTTATTTATCCATTCACTAGTTGGTCATTTTGATTCTTTCCCACTTTTGGCTGTTATGCCTAATTGCTGCCATGAATGTTCATGAACATGTCTTAATGTGAACGTGTTTCCATTTTTCTTGGGTAGGATCATACAAGTGAATTGCTGGGTTGTAATAGACTTTTAAAGAAAATACCAAACTTAACCCACAGTGGCTATGTTACTGAACACAGGTCTGGCTGCCTGCTGCTACGAAAGCCAAGACTTGAAAGGCAGGTGCTGATGTAAAGGGAAGTGATTTATTTTCAGGTGCCAGCCACCTGGAAGATGGGGGGCTCCTGTCTCAGAGCCCATCTCCCTGGGAAGTGGGGGACTTTTGTCTCAAAGCCCATCTCCACTTCTCAGTGGAGGCAGAGATTTTTATAAGGGAGAGGGAAACAGAACAAAAAGATCAACAGTGGAGGTGGGGTGCAAAGTTCTCTATGCACAGACAAGCAAGGTCCATTCTGATAAGGCAAGTGGCGGTCCAGTGTGTGTCGTCTGCATTTAGTCATCCTGGCTCCATGGATGGAAGCCAGCAAATCTGAAGCAAGGATGCCTGAAGGTCAGAGTCTGTCTCTCTTAAACAGTTAGTTCCTAGGACTCATACACACATGTTATTTACCTGCAAGCTACATATTAGTCAAGAGTCAGCACTTACACAAACAATGTTAAAAGAATGGTGGGGTTGCCAGGACTGGTGTGGCTCAGCGGGTTGGGCATCATCCCAAAAAGCGAAAGTTCGCTGTTTCGATTGCCAGACAGGGCATATGCATTCTCTCCCTCTCTTCCTCCCTCCCTCCCCCTCAAAAAAAAAAATAACATCTAAAAAAAAATGGTGGGGAGGGTTACAATTTCCCACCGTTAACAATTATCCACTGTTACAGCTATACTATATTATATTCCTACCAGTACACTATGAAGTTTCAGGTTTTTCCTCCAATACTTCATTGTTTTTCCGTGACGATAGCCTCTCCTGGGTGTGAAGTGGTATCTTATTGTGGTTAAATCAATGTGCTTCCTACAGTATTTTTTCCCTAAAGGAATGGTTGCTCTCTAGTGGTGCATTCTGCACATTACATTTGGAATAAGAGCACTAATGAGAAGCCTAAAGCTAAAACTTGTTAAAATTTACATTCGTTCCACGTTGTGACTGCATGTTTTGGCCACGGAGTGCAGTTTGAGGCCTGGTAACAATTTCCGTATTAGCTCTGCTAATCATCCTCCAGAGCTGGCTTGTTCACTGTGGCGTTTAATCCCTGGAGGTGCACTGTAGTCAAAACTAAGCCTCTGTGTTTCAGATCTCATCCATTTTCTGCACTTAGAGCTTTGGAATAAGGGTTTACACCTGTGGAGTGGCTGATGCCTATGAAGGGGAGGAAAAGCCCAGAGACAGTTTTGTTGACTCAAACCTACCACATCCTTTCAAACCAGAACCAGAGGAGTAATTAATTCTTACCAGTGGAATGAATGTAAATTTTTTTAATGAATTGCACACAAATGGTATGTCTGGTGGCTCTTTGGTATTCTTAGCTAACACTTTGTAAATATGCCCATAGAGTTGTAAAAAATTTAGGAGAATGGGTCTCAGCTGCCCCGAGGCTCCCAGGGTTCTGCTGAAAGTAGAGAGCACTGTGCACATTAAAAATAGTGAATTGAAGAAAGTGAGCTAAGGAAGGAATCTGGCCAGGGATTTAAAGAGTGCAAATGAGGTGAGTGAAAGAGATGTGGCTTCAGGAAATTAGGTGGAAGAATCAAATATTTAATGGTTTAAAGTAAGAACCTCCAAGTTTTGCTTCAAACAGGATCTCACTTATTTTTTAGAAATGTACATACATGAAGTTTTCCTAATTTGCTGTGCCCTAGCACAATGCATTCACCCAACAGTAAGTTCGACTGTCCTATGTCTGTAAAATGTCATGTATGTGTATGTACCTATACGCACACACCAATGCTTGAGCACAGAATAGTAGAGCACGCAGGGTGGACCTGACCATGGCTGCTTTACTGCTCCAGTCACACGAAGGCAAGAGGAAGAAGGCCGAACTGTCCACTTCTGTGGGGCATTTTGGTGTACAGTAATTCCACTCCATTGTAAATATGTTCAATCCAGAGGTATAAGGTTTGGAAAGGAAAAAGTTGATTCAAAATCAGGATAAGCATTGAACATGAGGAAGAATTGAATTAAAGATTTTTAACGTGTAGCAGAACTTTTAAAATGTTGCTATGATGAACACTGCTTTTTAAGGAATAGGTGGACATTTTGATTAATCCAGTGGTTCTGCCATTGCTGCCCAAATGGACAGTGCTGTTTAACTCTTCTCCTAAAAACTACCACAAAGCAGTGAGTGTGTACACTTGCCCGTCCAGTTCTGCAGATTTGAAGTGTTATAAATTGTTTTGAAAAATGCAACAAATGTTCAGAGCACCCCCCCTCCAGATTTTAATTTTGAAAGCAGTCTTTTTAGTAAGTTCTGTTTATTTCTTTAATACATCACTGCTAATATTTTTACTATGTAGACTTCAGGATATCATATATACTAACCACTCCTTTTTGTTAACAGGGGAAGAAGTACAGCACCAGACACCCAGGGGACTTGCACGATGTAGATGACTGTTGCTTTGCCTTCCGGTTGATTGCACTGTCCACTGTGTGGTGAAAGTGGCGAGGACCCAGCTGGGACCAAGGCCTTGAGCCTTCGAAATCACGTTTCTGAGCTGGTTTTGTTCCAGCCCTCTACTGTCCAACCTGGGGGAGGACCCTGGGGAACTGCTGTCTGTTGCCTATTTTAATTATTTTGGATATGCTGAGAATTTAACCTTTAGAGTTTACCTTGTTCATGACTTTAAATTTTTGTTTTATGCTATTTTCTTTAAAGGTTTATTACACCTAAATTTTAATTACTCCTTTAAGATGCTTGTAATGTCCTCAGTTGCAATCCTGGGTACCAAGTCCTACCTGCAGGAGGAGCTTCTTTGAAGCCTCCAAGACGGAGTTGGATGGTAAAGACATCTCTCTATAGCCCGTGCAGTTGCATACAATTTGTTTTCCATGTTCAATAGTATCCATAGGTGTAGAAGCCTGTGTGCACGTACCTGTTTGTGTGTGTTGCTGCTGTTGAGTTTAGATGATAATTTACAGAAAGATTTAGCAGTGGAGTTATAAGCCCATAATTCTTTCTGCCTCCCACACGTGAACTAAGGTAAATGAGATGTTAAGACTGGGCTCCAGTTATGGAGAAGGGTGATTTAAAGCACTTATCAGGGGCAGGCAGGCAGTCTTTTAAATCTAAAATGGAATTGTCTGTATAGGAAGTACTTCAAGGCCACCCTCCAGTCTATTAGAAGGGCACAGGTCTTTACTATTAGAGCTGTGGTGTCTCACTCCAGTCTTGCTTTCAGCCAAGTTTAAACAGGGAAACCACAAACACTGAAATGGTCCTGTTCTAAGACAAAACGTACAAAACGGGTGTACCTTTCTTACCACAACCAAAGTAACAGCTACTAAACCGCTAAGACCCATTTGGCTTCAAAGTCGTTTGGACTTGACTGGAGGGTTCTGAAACCACCAAATGTCCTGCTTAAAAGGAACCTGGATTATGTCATTTTATGTTCCCAACAACCCTGGCAAGTAGGGAACTATCTATTTAAATAATTCAGGCTCCAAAGTGCCTAAATACTTGCTTATAAAAAGACTGAGGACACGACTGGGAAATTACTACTTACCTCCGAGTTGTCAGTGGTAGTGACCCTGACTCACACTGTGTCTAGGAAACAGACACCAAAGCGGAAACCGCAAAAGCACTAGCAGAAGTCGACCTACTTAAAAAACTGTAAAAAAAAAAATGCCATAATAAAAAGTGAAACATAATTTTGAAATATTTACAACATAGTAAGTCATTAATATCCTGAATATATAAATCAAAAGGAAAAAGGTGAATAGACTGCAAGTATCTACTTTTTTTTTTTACTGCTCAGCATCCCTTTTCCTCATTAACTGTACCCTTCCTAGAGGCGAACTTATGATTGAAGTGAAAAGCTTCCTCACATCTACCAAGTTACACACCTGCAGTGGGTCTACCTTACTGGTCACATAACCCAGGCACTGCAAATGGCAACTTGATATGTGACCCCCCAAAATTATATATATATATATTCAGTAACATAGAAATAATGTAAATGAAAACATCAAAAGACACTTCTCACCTACCACATTTGGTGATTCTGTCCCTTTCTGAACAATACTGAGAATTCGCAAAGAATGGATTATCAGTGCGTACTAAAATCACTAAGTGAAGGGTTGTTGAAATAGGAAAAAGCCTGTGTTTACCACAGAGTTCTGGTGATCACATCTCAACCAAAGACACAAGAGTTAGCATCACTAACAATGATTTTAGGTGCCTCTGAAGTGATGTAATACGAAGTTCACAGACCCTACGAAGTATTCTTGCCAGATATAATCAAGCCTCTAGACCTAACCCAGTCTGCAGGAAATACAGGAGCTAGAGAAATGAATTTAAAAAACAAAGATTTTTTTGTTTTTCTGGATGATGACTAAAGAGACATAACAGCTAAATTTAATACATGAAATGACTGAATTCTGGTTCAAAAAAAGCTATAAGACCTTTGGAGGGACCATTGCAGAATTTTGAATATGGGCTAAAGATTAGATGTTGAGAAATCATCTTAGATGGCATAAAGGTGTTGCGGTTGTGTTGGAAACTGTCCTAGGAACTGCATACTGAAATTTTTAGGGGTGAAATACAACTCAGCATAAATACACACATGCACACATTTACATAAATAAGGTAAAATATTGTATCTGCTCAAGTGGTTTGCTTCAGGGATGGTTGCAGAAGCATCCTTTACAATATCCCCAAATCAGAAATAATCTCAATGTATAATAAGGAGGTTGGTTAAAATTGGTACTGCTACACGATGGACAACTACTCCTGAAAATCTTTAATAAACAAGATATGACATGGAAAGATTTTATAAAAAAGATGAACGCCCAGGAAAGATGTTATAACCCATCTTGCAAATGAGACCTCTTCCCTGTGGCTTCGTCAGGAATAAAATACTCCCTTTTCCCAACTTGCCAAGGCATGCTTGTTATTGCAACTTAACTGCAAGCTTGCCAAAGCTGGGTCCCTATTTGTTCATTAGGACCAATGAGTAGAAGTCACCCTAATGTAAGGAAAAACAAAATTAAAGAGGAAGAGGTGGGTTGTGAGGTCTTTATGAGTGTTCAGTTAGAGGCTGGAGGGTCAGATGTTGGGGTATTGTGGTGCAGTGAGGGGAGGGAATAAATTTAAATAGCCAGTAGTTTCTGAATGTTTACTCCATGTACTATATGCTAAGCACTCTTCATACATCACCTAATGTGATTCTCGCTTTTACTGGGTAGATACCAAATGAACAAAGTTTATAAGTGAGAAAAGACTAGGTAGGTCACATAGCAAACTGGAGACCCAGGATTCAAATTCAGGAAGTTCAGTCCTTTCTGATTTCATAAAACCATTGGAGTAGAGCATTTCTTTCAGAGTGGCAAGGGCAGGAGAGAGCAGATGGCCTTTAGATTCAATACCAGCATTCTACACCTGTCTACCCAGCAAAGAAATGGCGAACAGGCAAACTTGGCCACTGTTGAACCTGGCACATGTTAGAAGGATAAAAAGTCACACTTGTGATATCAGGCTAATTTACATGTGATTAAGATCTTGAAAATAAACTGAACAGAAGGATGAGCTAGCCACTGCCTGCACTTTTCCCATTTTAACAATAAATACGTATTTTGACTGAGGGTACATTGTTCCATGTGAGCCTTTTGTTGGCTGTAAATGGTAATTAAATATAACAATTTTAGGATTTTTTTTATTCAGGCAGAAATGGAAGCATGATTCAACTCAATGATTTCTCTAAATTTTTATTAATTTTTTTTTACAGCTCGATCCTCTTGTGAAAAGAATTTGAAGGTGAACAAATCAAGTATGCTTTTTCTTTTTAAACAGAAATTAATCCTCATTACAGAGAACAACAAACAAAAGATCTGTGGCACATTCTCTTTGGAAAGATCTTTTGTAAATATAACTTCTAAAAAAAAAGAAAAACTGTAATTTTCATAGATCATACGTCTCTTTCAAAGGTCTATACAAGGCAGCTAAACTGTATTCACAAAAGCCCAAGATGCAGCTCCACTGCTGAAGTAGATAAAGTACACGGAGTCCCCTTCATCTGTGTTGCACGTCTTCCCACGGAGAGCACTGCTGCTTCTCCCTCCTACATACAAAGTCACTGTGTGGACTACACAGCTGGCACATTATTCCACAATAATTAAAGAAAATCCATATTATTTTAGAGACAGACCAGTGATCCTCATATCAACTGGACAACTTATTCCTTTCTAAAACAATTTCAATAATACCAAGATTTGACTTTAAAGTTACAAGAAAGCAAAAATATAATATAATATAATATAGTAATAAATTAAAAAAAAGGTAACCCTGCTCAGGTATCATCCAAACATAGTCACATTCAGAAAAAAAAAAAAAATAAAACAAGATTCGGGGGACGCGCGCGCACACACACACACCAACATGAACAGTGTACACTTGTATTGAGGGGGATGTGCAGTCATTTAACAATACACGTTGATGGCCTGAACAAAAGGAGAAGTTAATACTGCCTGTGTTAAGCATCGCTTAAACATCTACTTTTAAGCAAAGCAAGTTATCTTCTTAGGTCAGCCACTGCCTGGTCTGACCAGCGCAGCCTGGCCAGCCTCTCTGTCAGTGGTCTTTCTCCCTTGTCGTTCCAGGCCAACAGTAACATCTAGGCTCACAGAGAGCTGTATGTATCCTTCCTGCCCTTCTGGGTCCAGAAACATAGGCACTTCCCTACCCATCACAGCACCTGCTGATATCTGGCACACAGTGAAACAATATAGTATGATTTTTCTCCGGGACAATAGGAAACTTACAGCTACCTTAAGAAAGGTGGTATATGGTGCGTATCAAAGCCCATAAAAACTAAAGGATGTGGCCAGTGGTCAGAATTCATTCTCAGTCACTGAGAAACCAACACAACTAGACTGAGGGTTTGACATTCACATGATAGAAATACTACATCACAATGTTTGAAGGAAAAATCCCCAACACCATGCTATCCTGCCTCTCTACCTCCTGCAAAAAAAAAAAAAAGAAAAGAAAAAGATTTAAAAAGGCACAGGAAATATTTACATCTATAAAATCTAAATAGGACCAAAAACAAGAGGCAACCCACTGAAGAAAGGGAAAAAGGAGCAAGTACCTCCATATCCTGACACCCCTCCACAGCCAACAATGCGTAACTTACTTCTAGTGAGCAAATCTTGATGTCTTTGTTTCTAAAAGAAGCCCAAATATTCTTGCAAGACTTAAATGCTGCTAATCAGTGGTATAGAATGTAATAGATGAAGTGGCAAAGATTTTTCCAAAGATTTTATGTAGTGTCTGGGAAAATAAATCCTTACAAAAAGTAGAATCTGTGGTGGGAGGTAGGGATTCAAGCCTTATTTGATTCATTTACGTTAGGTTGCACAAATACACCAAGCTTCATGAAGCAGGACAGCAAAAGGCGCAAGATCCACACAACATCTTGTAAAGCCATGACAAAACAAACATGGCATTATTTCCACGTTAGGTTTGGTCTACAGAAGGCACAATAAATATATCCAATTCAACCAGCCTCTTACTCCGTGGGTGTGCATATGCACCCACACATCTCCTTTCATATATCAGAACGAGGAGTTTTTTTAGAGGAGTTTTTTTACGGCTAAAAATAAAGAACCGTAATAAAATAGTAAGCTCTTGATCTTACTAATATTTAAGAGACCAGTTAAGGCAAGTTTTCAGTCAGAAATGGGTGTGTTTTTTAGCTTTTAAATATCCTGAGATCTGGAATTAAAGGATATAGAACAAGGGAGAAAAGTGTAGTCCAATTTGTCTAAGGTAAATAGCTAAACATTTTGGTCAAAACAGATCTTAAAGGTTCTTTTGTTCAAAGAAATCAGATGCTTTTCCCTTTCCATATTGTGATTAGATCATATTATCCGGTGAGTCATTCTACCACTGGGGTTCTAGTCCTGCTGACGTGCCTGCTGGACTCTCTGACTGTCCACCGTGGCTGGCACATGGTAACTTGGTAAATTTCAGGGAAGTGTTTTTCACTGTTTAGCAGGGTTTTTAGTCTGGCTACAGCTTCAAGTTCAGTTATCATCTCCAGAAAGGGCAGAAACATGCAACATTTTAAAAAGTAAAACCATGTTCTTCCATTTCCTAACAAGGACACATGAAGCTGCAGTGGCAAAGGCAAGATTTCACATTCAGTTTTCACTCCAGATGTTTTGCATTGCCTCACTGTGGAGTGCATACTGTTACTGCTGTAAGAACTTCACATCGTCAAAGGCTTAATTTTAAAACTAGTCTTTTCAATTATCCACCTCAGTACACATTCTGTTTTTCACAATGTAAGCATGCAGTGAAAAAGTGCAAAAGATTTACAAAGCCTTTTGATTTCTATATACAACTGTAACAGCCAAAAAAATCTGATGAACATGGAGAAGTCATCAAGTCACCACCTTTTACATACTTATTTAAAAAGTGGGCACTCGGTGTTGTTCTCTTTTAGGAAGAATGCATGCTGCAGTCTGTGATCAAAACACGCTGATCTCTGCAAAATCATTCGATTTTCAAGGGACAACTAAAATTTAACATAAAGGTCAGGGAGAAAGAAAACACCAAGCTTAAAGCCACTGCAAAAGCAATCACTTCTTTTAGTGTTCGCTGTGAAATCAAGTTAGAAACATCCCCCGCCAAGGCAGCACAGTGGCTCGCTGACAGGACATGCTCACTCGGGCACAGTCAGCACAGACAAGCACCTGTCCCAGAGAATACATCCTTCCCAACTGACAGGTGACATATACCGGGGAGCACTGGGGTGCAGGGGGCAGGACTGGCCAAGGGAACAAAGGGAAGAAAAAAAGATGTTCAATAATTACATGTGCCTGATTCCGGTATCTTGTCCCCTACATATAAGAGGGCACACAATGTCACAAGCATACAACCTACCAGTCAATTATTGTTCATTTAATTGCAGGTTGCTTTTTAAATGAGTAATTTAAAAAGGACAGTGGCTTTGCTTTAGAATGTCGAGACCACACATGAAGTTCTTATGCTCACAGGTTACTACTACTGTTAATTCTCTGGTTTAACCTAAATATGAAGTAACAGACCTCGGCCCTAGCTCGTGAGACAAAACAGGCTGAGTAAGTCAGTGAAGTAATAGCTTCACACAACTCATGCTGTGGAAAACAAGCGTCACTCCCATCTTCTATACATCCCTTTATATAGTCACCAAAATTACCAAGAAAGTTCTTATACTCATTATATGGACCTTAGACGCATTCACTCCCTTCTTCACTAATAAATAAATAGGAAAATGTCAAACATGCTTAGTAGAAAACATAGAGGGGTAGAATGGGGTAAAGGGAGAAAAAGAAACCAATTGTAGAGATAACACTCAGTCCTCAATTTTAATGTGTGCAAATTCTACTTCTAAAAGGGGTAAAAAAAATTGGCACTCAAAATAATGCTTCCAATAATAACCTTCAAAGTGTCAATGAAAAAGGAAATCTGTGCTTACGGATATGTGGGATTCGGATCTGTTCTTTCAGTTTAGGTCATTCGAAATGGACTTGGCTTAGTGTATATAATATGGCAACAACAACTTATGGGAAGGCCACAGTTCCTCTTCAGTCTGTCAAATCTAGTTGACTGACAACACTCTGGAAAGAAGGCATGCGGTGGTGATTTTTTTTAAGTTTAATGAACCATCCCAAATCTCCATATCCTTTCAGGGAGTTAATTTCCCCTGGACAATTAAGGGCTCTGAAAGTCTAGTTTTGCTATAAATATAAAATAATCCGTAGCAGAAAAATATAGCCTCTCTAAGTAGATCTCATTTGTCTGTGTTCGCTGACAAAACTCAGTTGGTAAGACAACACGAGTTGCCACATAACTGTAGACCATGGATCAGCACCTCAAATTCCAGCTCTCCTTAAACAAAAATTAAAAAGCCCTTTAGCCAACTGGTTATGAATAAATGTTGGTTCCCTTCTTCCCCAAGTAGAAAATTCAGAATATAGTCATTGGAGACTGCTTTTTGCTGAAGCCGGGGTGGGAACAACAGCATCATGTCCTCCGACGGCCTCCGTGTGTGCTGTAGTGCCTCCTTCCACTGCTCCAACTCAGGCTGACTTTCAACACAGCAATGAAGAAACCAGGGCTGGGGTGAGCGCACAGTACTCTAGGCAGTGGAAGGGTTGCCTGCAATTCTCTAAGTTACGACAATACTTGATATCATCAGAGCAACTGCTCACTGGCAGAAAGTGGGATGGAGTGGGGTCCTTCACAATTTATGTTTTACAGATGGCTGTTAGAATTTACTAAACAAATATTTTCCAAAAAAACTTAAAAGAAAAAAAAAATCACCCACAGAACCCTACACCACCAAAATTCATTGTTAGAAATACTTCCTTCTGGGAATGGACTAGTGTGGCTACTGAGATGACGTGAATTTGCTTTCAGAGTTGAAACTGCTTCTCCTCATTTCATTTGCAATTTTCATCCTGCTGGTTAAAAAAATACAGAAATGTTTCTAGACCATTCATATACCCCTCTTAGGCTACATTGCACTTCTGTCCTTTTTTTCAAAAGGCAAAGGTCATCTCTGAAGCCAACCTCCTCATTCCTACTTCTGCATAACCATCGTTCCCAACCAACGACCACATCATTCTTGAGAGTTTAAGTGGACAGCTGTCCTGGCCATCTCATGGTGCTTCTCAAGTTTGGTGTCCTGATGAGACAAAAGTCTGGACTGTTTCTGAAGCTTCCAATGTGCAAAATAGGGCCCAAGGCATCAAATCAACTTGGGCCTCCGTTAAGGTGTTTTGGTTCCTTGTTTGAGCCACTGAAAACCCTGTCTTGTGTAGTGCACCAGATCCACCAAACTGCTGTTCAGGGCCAACGTGCACACGCTTGTGCTGAGCTGAGCAAAAAACTCTGTGAACAAAGCAAAACCAAAACCAGGTAAACACTCTTGCCCACATGAAAATAAAAATGGCAACAAAACATCATTTTTTGGTTGGTTCCACAAACAATCCCCAAAGAAGTCGGTACTACATCCAGCACAACAAAAACTCACAGTCTACCACCATAATGGTCTGTTCATTCCCCATAAGCCTCCAATAGCCTAGCAAGGTAGGAAGTAGGCACTGGATAATGCCAATGTATACTTTTGGATCAATGGATGCATGAAAAGAAAACCACAACATGTTTAAAAATAATCATTAGTTGCTAAGAAATTAAGTTCTAAGAGGATGTGAGGAAATTAAGTTGCCACGGCCAGGAAAAAATATGTCATGGCGTGAATCCACCGTTCACATATAAGCACTTGCTTAGTGGTCACTGACACCAGGCAATTCCTTAAACAGCTCCACCACCTCCTAAACTTTGGAATTCTCCCACGGCCTTCGTCTCACACGAGTTTCAAGAATGTTTACTTATGCCATACTTCATGTACCGTCCTAACCATCTTCCTTAACACATACTGAAAACAAACTCAGTATTTAGGTTACGCCACTTCATAGCTCAACCCTGCTGTGCCTATGGACAGCCACATGACCTTCCTTCTGCATCTGCCCCGCCCTTTGCTACCACTCCAGTTCAGGCTGAAGTGATGGTGCCAGAACTTCTGCAGGGGCAAGGTGCTGAAGCCATGCCCACTCCCATCTTGCTAAGATCTGGCTATGGAAATTCAGCTCCATGCTGCAGAGCTAAAGAAAGAATCACAACTAGGTCATGAGGTGGAATGGAGAAAATGTGAGAAGAATAAATAGGTACACATTTCTTATTCTTCAAAAGACAACACAAAATACAAACACTATTCCCTCCCATCCCCATGCCCCAGTCATTACCAGCCCAGAGCCATTTACCTTTATTCTTCCTTGTGAGGATCTCAGCCTGCTCCCAAAGATCAAAGGCGGTAAAAATGTGGGAAGTGATGGTGATGTAGGAAGAGGTCATGTTTTGGATGGTGGCAGGCATCCCACTGCTCCCCACACTGCCAGCACTCGACTGGGACCCTGCGCAGCTGGCAGAGGAAGGCACTGGAGAGAGAGGGGATGGTGTGCCTGTGCTTCTGGAAGGTGGAAGATCAGAGAGAACTGGTCAATCACCTAAGCCCCCAAATGACAGATTTCCTGCCTCTGAAACTGTAGGCCAAGTCACCAAGTTTCAGTGTGTACTTGCCAAAATGACAATCACTTCTACAAGGTCAGAGAGATACACTTTGCCTTCAGTATTCTAGGAATTTATTTCATAAAACACAGTGAGACAGGCCCCACCAAAGCGACGGAAGCCAGGCATCCTATACTAGATGAAGAACACGGTGGGCAAGTCTGTACCAAACCTGCTTTTCCAGAGCGTTCACGTCGTCTACTCCTTAAGCTGAAGTCTACTCCCTTCCGACCCCCACTCCAACTTCTACTAAGGCAACACTGCCCTGTGAACATGGTCATTATCTCTTACATACTCATTCTTTCATGCACTCAATAAACACGACTGAGCACCTACTCTGCACCTGGCACTCTTCTAGACACAGGGGATGCATCAGGGCTTCCTGTCTGCCACTCAGCTTTCCCCCTTGCATTTATTTATTTATTTATTTATTTATTTATTTATTTATTTACTCATCTATTGCATTTCTCACATTCCATGCTTTTCTTTTTATTCCTTTCTGGGTTAGGAGCACCTTGAAGGTAGGGGCCATTTGTTCTTTACCTTTGTATTTCTAGCACTTAAGCTGAGTAGATGCTAAGAGTAGGCCCTAGATAAATATCTGCTGAATCAATGATGGAATGATTGTAGTACAGTCTACGAGGAGAACAGGAGACCAGGAGATGAAGCACCAGCAGATTCGTAAACTTCTCTTTACTCTCCCCTCTTGACTATATACCTGTTCATGCAAGTTAAAAAGTGCCTCGATGTGGGTCAATGAGAAACACAAGTGAAATCACTTACACCTAATGGATATACAATGGAAAGATGTGGCTACACCTGCCCTTTTCTGGTAAAGGAGTTATCTAAAATAATGTGACTGACAATGTATTAGCTTAGAATAATATTGCAGAGGTAGGAATCATGAAAACTTTCAGAGGTAGGAAGTTAGTTCTCATTCAGGATTTTTTTTTCCCCCTGAGAAACCACATGGGAACCTTTCTCTTTGAATGCACTGGAAATAGGGCAATCTTCTAGATGATATTCTTAAAATAGCAAAACCTGTCAGAACTGGAACTTTCAAGGGGTATAAGCAATTAAAAAAAATACTAGGCAAGTACTATAGGGAAGAAAATCCTATCTTTACTTGCACAAGGATTGTTTTTCAACAACTTATGGCATAGATGAAAAATTTTAGGTCAAGAAGTTGGTGGAAAATTTAACTAGAGATCATCATTTTTATTCTTAATATCACTATTACGGATCCTGGAGAAGGTTGAGAGCCTGTGTTTCTGGAAAGTTCTTGTTTACTGAAACTCCAAGATGATAAGGGTAGAGGGAGAAAGGACTTTGATTCTGGTTCTCTTGCCTTCCCCTCGATAAGGTTTGTGGTGCTATGCTTATCTAAAGATCCTCAAAGGTCTAACATTTTGACTGTATAGGTTTTTTTAAAAGATTTTGTGTTATTTATTTTTACAGAGAGGGGAAGGAAGGGAGAAAGAGAGGGAGAGAAACATTGATGTGCAAGAAAAACATTGATTGGTTGCCTCTTGCACGCCCCAACTGGGGACCTGGCCCACAACCTAGGCATGTGCCCTAAGAATTGAACCAGTGACCCTTTGGTTTGTAGGATGATGCCCAACCCACTGAGCCATACCAGTCAGGGCTTGGCCATACAGTTTTTGTGGTTATCTTTTTATGTTAATCAGGAAATGCCTTAATTTAAATTAGTCTCATAAAGTAGAAACATGCAAATAACTTAGCTAAAAAGCAAATCAGCACACATGGATATATACAATTTTTTGAAAAGCCAAAGTCACATGTATATACAAATGGTTGCAAAAGCAAGAGGCAAATAATGACCCAATATTGGAAATTATTTAAATGAGATGTATCGTTACCTTGTAATGCATGGAGAAGGTGCCTGTGTAACTTTGGAAGAACTGTGGAAGTGTTCGTTAAGAGTACGAGAATACTTTATTGCTCTGTCTTTTTTACAACGAAACATCGCCATGTTCAAAACCGACTGGCAACGCATGCTGTGAACAGAAACAGAAGCTGGGTGTCACCACTGCAGACAGAGAGCCGTCTAACCACCTAGTGGGCACACTGGGTTTCTTCACCGGCAGGAAGCATCTCACTGCCCTGCTCACTGCCATCAGAATTAAACATTGGCCGAAAAACACAATTATATAAAGAAATAATTACAGGGAAGGGTTTACAGGAACAAATATAGAGGACACATGGACAAAACTACGGAGCTTGGAAATGGAAGGGAGGTGGGGAGGGATGGGTGGGTGGGCTGGAATGGGAATAAAAGATTGAAACTGTACTGAATAATCTAAAATAAAAAAAATTTAAAAAAAAAAAGAACTAAAAAAAAAAAAAGAAATAATTACAGTCACTAGACCAAAGCAGTTACTGAGTCATCAGTCAAATGGCAGGAGGTGCCATTTCATAATAACTAATGATCAGTGGGATCAATCCTGACCTTAATCTTTTAGTGATCACCTTTCACTTTTCAATTTTTTCCCAATTTTCATGCTAAGTAAACAAATTTCAAAATCTTTTTTATAACATCAAAAGATACAAAAGCAAATGTAATACTTTTCAGATAAAGAAAAATGTACTCACCATAAAATAGCAAATATTTTCTCTTGTGTTGATGCTGTGGGGTCTGTGAAGGGTTTTAATGACATTATGAATCTATGGGAAAACATAAAAATAGATCAGGTCAAACAAAATGGCTGGAAAAGCCCTGACACAAAGACATCTTACTGAGTTTGTCTCGGCTTTATACTGACTTCTTCCTGAGGATGTGAAGATGAGGCCAATGCAGAGGCTTTACAGCAACAATGCAGGCCATTCAGAAGCTAGGTGAGGACTTGGCTCTTCTCTGGCCTGACCACCTGCATGAACCCAAGCAGTCCGGTGTCCTGACTGAGTAACTTGTTGAAATGTGGATGACAAAGGTGGGAACTTAAACCGAGATGAGAGGGCATCTGATAAGAATGCCAAACTGGAAAATCCAACCTCTCCCTGAAAGGTTTGGCATTTCACAGTGCACTTGGCAAATGATAGAGTTGGAGCCAGCTTTTCTGTTCTAGCATTCATCTAGAATATAATTTTAGTTCAGGACAAAAAAAAAGTTCCTGGATCAGTAACTTTTTTAAGGTTCCCCTTTATTAAGCTGTCTTTGTACTAAGGTTCAAATGGCTTACAGCAATAAAGGTGAGGAAAGAGAAGTATTTAAGAGGATGGCAAAATGACTTGGCACCTACTTAATGAGGTCTTCGGTTTCAAAGTACACAGAGTAAGCTGACTTGGACGCCGGGCTTTCAGACTCCATGGCAATCCCATACTCAATGAGGGACAAGGCGGCTTCCAAGTACTTAAAAGCCTTCCCAACCTTGTCCGTCTGTGGAAGAACATGGTCATTGTTAGGCCTAAGACAGGCTTTTATTTAGTTTCTCACCCACATTCTTCACTGTAACTTCCCTCCACTGTCATAGTTTAATTATGGCTACAGAGAAGTGTCAGAGCAAAACAACTCAAAATGATTAACGAAGCCTATTGGCTCTGACCTACTGAAAACATTCTTTTAACACAAATTCAGTACAAAAAAAGAAAACAATTTTGTAACAGAACGACGCTCTCAAAACCTTAAAGCGCATATTCAAACTAAGGCAATGAGTGCATAGTCCCCTTGTTACTGATTGCTCACTATGTAATTTTCCTGAGAAATAGATTATTTTGTCCATCTAGAATAATGCAGACACAAATTTCTTTGTATGGGTTGAAATTTATCTTCCTATAAGTAGAACATGTTATGGTTTATGAGAATCCTAGACATTATGATAAACAATAATCATTTTATGTATCTTACAACACAACAGATTGTCTAATCTCCTTTGGAAGTCAGGGCTAAGTGCACAGAGTTATCCCCTGGGCCAACAGGGATAAAATCCCAGTCTTTTTCTTTTCTTTTTTTAAGATTTTATTTATTTTTAGAGAGGGGGGAAGTAGGGGAGAAAGAGAGAGGGAGGGAAACATCGATCAGTTGCCTCTCATGGACGTCCTGACCAGGGACCGAACCGCAACCCAGGCACATGCCCTGACCAGGAATGGAACAGGGGACCTTTCTCAGTGCAGGACAGTGCCCCACCACCTAAGCCACATTGGTCAGGGCAATCCCAGAGTCTCTGAGAGGGAAAATAGAAATATAAATGAAATCAGATTTGGTGGATACACATTTTATCGCTTAACACTCTTCTCAGTGGAACACAACCAACTGAACAGCGATTGTGACGAGCACCTCTTTCTATTTAACACATGGTATGTGAACCACACATCGCAAGAGCAACTGATGAACTCATTTCCAAGTTTGTAGTTTTTGTTAATGCTTTCAATTTGATGATATTAATAAAGAAAGAATGAAAACAGTAAAGACGCAAGTGGAGTATAAAAAGATAGCAACATATCAGCAAAGAAAGATGGTTTAGGGCTGCTGATTTTAATTTTTTAAAATAACTTGACTTAAAATATTTTTTTCTAGAGAACCTATGCTCAGAAAGATGGTGACAGAAAGAGTACAAGACCTTACTGGTTTACTTCACTGTTGGGAATTTAACTCTTCAAATTTATTTTTTCAATACAATATCTTTCATGGAATTTCCAAAATTTATATTGACTTTAGGTATAAATAAAAGAAACTACAGTAAAGCTAGCTGTCATTATCCACATGGTCAGCTTAGGTAGGGAGATGTGCAAATGTACAGATTAAAAGTAAAACAAAAATCAAGTTCCCTGAAGAATACTTCCTTTTGAGTAATGAAGCAATCTAGTATGTAAAGTGTCCAAGTTTTCAAAAACTGGCTGATAAAATACCAACTATTTGTTTTCAAAACTCAGAAGATTTATATAGTGCTAGCAACAACCTTGGAAAGTTGGGGGGAAGAAGACAGAAAAACTGCCATTGCTGGGCACCGTCTAAATCCTCTTAATTTGACTCAGGTCACCCTGGCACAGGATCGCTTCAGACTTACAGAGACTTTGACCCCCTTATAGCATCCTCCAACAGTTTGTCCCAACAAACACGGACCGGATCCCAGGGTCTCAGTCCAGCCCTCTCTAGCCTGAGCACAGATGCCGGTCTACAGAAAGGGGCTGCGGGCGCCGGGCCGCTGCGGACCGCTCGGATTTGGCTCCCTGTGGGTCCTAGAGCTCGCACTCAGGTCTGTGTGCGAAGGAACAACAGGCACTCCTCTCCTGTGGTGCAAAGTTCAATGAAAGGTGTTTGTCGGGGTTTGGGTTTGGGGAATACATTAAGTTTAAATGCTTAATTATGACAAAGAGCAAACATTACTGATTATAGTACAGTGGAGATATAAAAGCACATTTAATTATGTATGCAATTAAGAACAAAACCATAAACTTCCAGAAAGTCCAACAGCCACCAAGTAGCAAGTTCACACTTTTAAAGCACATTTACCAACAATGCAATCATTGCCTTCACCTGAAAATCCCCTCTGATGGCGCTGGTCTGCTGTTCCTTCAGGCTAGCCTCTCAAGGGCTTTAAGATAACTTTGGAATGCAAATAAGCTCCTCACCTTTTAAAACATTTCAGGGTGAACACAAACAGATGGACTTCCAATAGCAGCACTCATTTTTCATATCCAAAGAGTTGATTCAGTGGCACAAGGAAGCACTCATGTATTAAATAAAACTACCAGATGCATCAACTTTCATTCATTTAGACATAAAACTTGTGACGAGGTACTCTGTGTATTTGTTCATGCTCAGTTAATGGGGTCAAAGAAAATAAATTCACTAAGAATCCCTTATCCCTCACCCATTAAGATCCTGCCAATCTTGCTTCCACTGTGGCCAATGCCAGCACCCCCTCCCACTGTAGTCAATGATATGGAATACATCAGAATGAGATTACAAATATTCTGTCAGAAAACATTCTACCAAAGGGATAAAGGACCAAGACTGACCATTAACTCTGCTCTTTGCTTCAACTTTTTTGCCTCCTTCATGTGAAGATCTGCTTGTCTGAAAAAGAAGAAAAGATCAGGGGGGCCATAGGAACCTGAAATTGTAGGCTGGGATGGGATGACTGAAGAAGACCGAGAGAGTGAAAAAGGATGGAAGTGGATGGAGGGCAAAGAAGGAGGACGAAAAGAAGGGGAAAGGGAATGAGGAGGAGGAATCTGGAATCTTACTTGTCAAACTTCACTTGAGGCTTCCCTGGTTTAGAGTTACCATTCGGCAAAGAAGGCACTGGAAACGGATTTGCAGTATCTCCAGAAGATCCCTTTAAAAAATCATTATAAAGATCACACTCTAACATTTAAGATCATTGACCTGTATATACCATCCCTTTAAATTAGCCCAAAATAGTTTTAAAAAAGGAAATCAAACACTGCACAATTTAGTTTGGTCAAGCATTTTCCTAGCTAGATTTAACTGAAATCATAGGTTCTGACTATACTGGGGACTCAGAGAGATGTAAGACAAAACTGTCCATGAGAACAGAGAATAAACCAAACCAAATGTAACATTTTCTTTTAGCCAATACACATCCACACCAAATACACCTACACCCTGGTTAACAGGAAGAGGAACATGTATTTGAGAAAAGTGGATAATGTTTTCCCATTACCATCAATAACGTAAGTATCTGAAATCAAACATTCAAACCAAGAACTACCCAGGATAACCATTTCTTACTATAAAACACCTGATAGAAAATTAACACAAAACATCTATTCTGATCATTTCACTTCTTTTCAAAAAAACTGATTTTTAAGATAGAAGAAGGGGTGGAGTGGGGAGAGAGGGGGAGAGAGAAAGACAGAGAGAGAGATTTGCTGTTTCACTTATTGATGCATTCATTGGTTGTTTTTTGCATGTGTCCTGACTGGAGATCAAAACCGCAACTCTGGCATATCGGGACAATGCTCCAAGCAAGTGAGCTACCCGGCCAGGGCTGATATGTCACTTTTGAATCACTTTAAGATATAAGCTGACACCTAAATGTTCATATACTATTAACTACTTTTTACTCTCTCTCTAAAGAGTCAAACTTTAAACACAAACAACTATTGCCTTAATAAAAGTGGTGAATAATTCTGAAGTGTCATTAGCAACTTATCCAGTTTAGGAATTTAAAGATATATCAATATATCCCATTCCATGCAATGCGGCTTCCCCTACTTACTTTGTGTTCTGTAGAGCTTCCAGAGCCCTTCCCTTCTGCTTTTCTGCGTCTGGGGACAGGAGAGTCCTTATGGTTGTCCTTGGTATTACTGGCACTTTTGGGAGGGTCCTGGCCACAGGGGTGTGCTTCCCGCCTTGGCCTCTTTTGTGCAGGCTTAGCTGGTTTCTGGGAGGATGAGGATGAGGAAGAGGAGGAGGACGACGATGATGACACAAGTGTAGGGGGAAGCATTTCCTTCTTTGAGGGCTCAGAGGAGGGCCTGGGTGTTCTGGAATGAAACATCATACAAAACTAAGTTAAAACAGAACAAAAACCTTGTAACTTAGTTGTTTAATTAACAGGGCGCAATGGCTGAGAAAGACTAAAATGTCAGAAAGCGTGCAATCCGTCTCTATAGAAAGGCCAAATTCCAGAGACTTTTTGACGCCTTTGAAAAATCAAGTCCATCTGATGAGTAATAGATAAAGCTCTGTGATTTGTGTCTAAGCTTGCTGAGTCTGCCAGTGGTCTTAACTTTTCTGAACCCAGTCAGCCTGCACAGCCACTCCCCAACTTGCCCCTCTTCTGACAGGCAGGCACCTTTCCCTCTGGCTCCTTCCTCTCAGACCGCCCCATGGTGACACTATGCACTTGGTTGTGCCATGTCATTTTATGAAGCAATTTCTTAAGCAAATCAGAGAAAATAACAGTTACTTTTTGTGACTTTGGACAAGTTGTTGCCTCTCTTTGTGCCTTGGTTTCCAATTCTGCAATGCAGGGACAATAATGGCACCGTTCCTATTTTCATGTAAAAAACTCCCTTAGAAGGAAATTAATTCCAGGTTTTTAGGAGATTTTCCATTATTAAACACTTTTGATAAATCCAAGTTTGTTGCCAAATGACCTGTTAATCTCTCTAAGGTCCTCAGGGATGAAAGGAAAATGAAAAAATTAGCACATCATCAAAATGAGTCAGATCGAGTTCATTAATCCACTCATTCTATTGCAGAAAACATTTTGCCATGTCAAGACCCAAGAAGACTCGATCACCTTTCAAGGCTGCTCCTAATCTCTGTACTCACTTTGTTTTAGAAGATTCTTTGTGGGAAGATGAAGATAATGACTGCGATTTAGTCTCTTTCTCCAGTCTGACTTTCTTGCTCTCATGGTCTCTTTCTGCTTCACCCTATAATTGTAGTATAAAAAGTACAATAGTTACCAACACAGTTGTGTAGGCAAAGTAGGAAAAGATACACAGCAAACACAAGGAGAATTAGACTTTTGGAGACATCTATCTATACACACACAACAACCTTCTAAGTCCCTGCACTATGTTAGCATGTTTGGGGCAAGGGTGGCAGGAATCTGGATTTGCTGTGATCTCCGTACAGACCAACTTTTGCATGAGGAAGGACTATCCTTTATATCCAGGAAGGGGAGGATGTCTAAATAGCTGACAACAGAAGAATAAGTAGTAGGCTTCAACACATCATGTGTTTTTCAAAATATAAAAGAATCAATAAAACATGCATATTCACATCAAGTAACAGATGATTTTATAAGGTTCCCCTGCTACTTTCAAAAGAACCATCCATTTATATGCACTAATTTATTGGTCATGTAAAATTAGGAATAAAGTATTTAAAGCCTGCCCTTTCCACCCTCCCTTTCTTTCTTAAGATTTTATTTATTTATTTATTTTTAGAGGGAGGGGAAGGCAGAAGAAAGAGAGGGAGAGAAACATCAATCTGAGAGAGAAACATTAATTGGTCGCCTCTTGCATGCCCCCAACTGGGGACATGGCCCACAACCCAGGCATGTGCCCTGACCAGGAATTGAACCAGCAACACTTTGGTCTGCAGGATGACACCCAACCCACTGAGCTACACCAGTCAGGGGGCTTGGCTTTTCTTCTAATGAAAACACAAGTACATTGTTAAAAACAAAACAGGCTACAAAATCATCCATCTAGATGGTTTAGAGATAGGTCCAGAAAGATACAACAAAATATGAATAGTTGCTCTGGGATTCCGGTGAACTTTTTCTTCCAATGATACCGTTTTTAAAAAAGTATTGTCTTTATATTTTTCTCTACACATACAGAGTCATGTTTTTATTTTTCAAGACATTTGATAGAAAATGAAGAATTGCAAATATGATTTCAGTGAGATGGGATATTTAATTCTACAGCAGTTAAGTGCCTCAAAACATCCCTTTTATACCAACTAAAGTATGAGATAAATACATAAAATCATTAAGAGAACAAAGAATTCTTCATGGTGTAAGTCTTTCATGTTCCTGTGCTCACCTGTCAGCATGCACACCAAGTTTACAAAAAGTTCACCATGTCAACCCAGCGACTGCATGGTGGCCTCCTTCCCCACTGGTCTGGGCACGGGCCCCACCCCCGAGGAGGAATGTGCTTCTCCAGCACGTGACAGTGAAAGGACTGGTGGGAGTCCTTCAATTAATTCCGATGCACATTTAGAATTAAACTCCTCCAACTGTCAGTTCACTGAGATAGAAATCTGGGACACCATCCGTCAATCTAGGACAATCCCTTGAAAGCCTTAAGTCCTCCCTTAAAGCCTTAAAGGAAAAAACACTCTTCAAACTAACTGCTTGTAGGAGGCCCCAGTTTCCACCACTGTCTCTCTTTTGTTCCCTGAACATCTCCAAGAAAAATGACTAAATTAAGATGTGTAGGCTTAAGACTTCCGGCCAAGATGGAGGCATAGGTAGACGCACTGTGCCTCCTCGCACAACCAAGATAGGGACAACAAAGATATAGAAACAAAATAACAACCAG
>CM052538.1:90864116-90881511 GCA_028533065.1 Trachops cirrhosus
AAAAAAAAAAGATGTGTAGGCTTAAGCTCTGCCCAGATACTAATAGCAGCCTGGCCCTGCTCAAAAGACAGGGAAATGGAGAAAACACGCCCTCCTCCTTGCATTCCACACGTGGGAAGTGCCAGAGTGCGCATTTCCGGTCAGTCCTTCAACGGTTTCTAGGGAAAAACATTTCATTTCTTGTCTCAAAATGGCTCATTTCAGGTGGTGTATAAAGATACTTGTTTTTAATCTCTTGGTGTGCACACGGTGAGAACATTAAGAAGGAGGAAGGCTTAAGCCTCGAGAGGTCTTCAGCTCTGCACTGTCCTGCGCCCTCCCTTGGCCGCCTCGCTGAGGGAGTGCTTGGACGTGGCTAGTCCCAAGTGACAAGTGATGTCAAAGACAGCGCAAAAAAGAGAAATGTGATTTTTATTTTGATTAAATATTAAAGCAATATTTTAGATATTAGCTAAAATGAATTATAAAATTACTTAACTGGTTTTCTTTTTATATTGTTTATATATTTGAACGTGGTTGCTGAAAAACTGTAAATTACATATGTGGCTCACACTTTATTTCTCACGGACAGTGCTGCTGTCCACACTCTCCTAGAGGAAGTCTGCAGACTGGGCTCTGAACTTCCAACCTGCCAACGTAAAGAAGGAACTATACAACGTACCGGTGAGGCAAGAAACAAATCAGTTCTTTAAAAACATGACCATTCATTACAGAAGACTGGAGAAGTATCTTGAGAGACCTAACAAGGAGGTAAAATGTGGCATAAATAAGCACAACCTAAAGGCCTAACTGAAACACACCAGGAACTGTCACCAGCCGTTCCTCCAGTGGCTTTCAGTAGGTGGGAGCAGAGACCTGAAGCACCATTCAGAAATGCACACCTGCGGGCCACCCCCAGCAATCCATCCTGGTGACACTTGGGAGTCAGTCAGTGTTGGCAGAGAAAAAAGAATCAATTGGAAATGACTGGGTCAACAGAGGACCTCGCTACCGGGGGCACCCTCCTCATCACTTAACCTACTGTGTCCCAGGGGCTCTGCCACCAGTGGGCCTAGTGAGTTTTAGATTAAAGGCTGCAAAACGGGCCCAGCAAGCAGTGCAAGAAGATGGAAAACTTACCTTTGGGAAAAGCCCCAGAATTTGCTAAAATACCCAGAAACTGTACACGAGGCAGTTAGTAATACACACTTTTTGCAATGGAAGGTATCTCTAGGCATGTAATGATACATACGTTCCTGAGGAAAAACTAACCATAAACTGTCCACAAGGTTACTTCCTAAGAAAATACCAGACCCCAGGGGTGGAATGAGTGTTAACTTGTTTGTGTATTTTCATGCTCCTTAGGACTTGCTAATTATGACTATAAATCAAAGTGGCAGACCTTCTAAACCACATAAGAAAATAAGACTCATAGTGAGTCATTCATCACAAACTGGTTGTTGTAACCCTGGCTTGTGCCAGTCAGTGATTCAAAGAACAGCCAAAACACAAGAAATCAGTAAATACTGATTTCAAGGCTAGCATTAGAACTGTTGGCACTTACTAGAATAATGTGCTTTATGTTGACATGTAGCAACTTAGAAGCTGATAATACACAGTAAGCTGGTAGAAAGTAAGCCATTAAACCAACTAAAGCGAAAATCCCCTTCTGTTCACTTTGCTTGCTTGACTGAGTTGAAGCCCATGGGCTTGAGGTTAGTATTCCTGTACAACATGCACTTGGAACCCTGTCATCTTCCATCTGGAACAGTCACAGTGGCTTCCCCAGAACAGGCACTTAGTAAGTATTTGCTAACTGGCATGGAAATGAAGTTCAACAGCTGAAGGCACGGCTGAGGTCCCTGGATCGTTTTAGGAAGAGGGAGCTTTGCAATACTGGGTGGCAGGAAATGCAGACTTAAATTTTCAGACTGGAAAACAGGAGGCAAGGAGTTTTCGAGATTTTTCTAGATCAAGGAGCCATTTGAAAATGAGATGAGAGTAAGGTACTTCTTCTCTTAAAGAGGAAAAAGACATCTCCTCTGCCCTGTGGCTTATCCCCCACTTCAGGGAGCCCTGTCTGAGGGCTGGGAGTCAGAAGGTGCCTCCCCAGGAGGGTAAGTGTCTCAGTGGCGCTGCACCTACGACAAAAGGAGGCCGCTGGCAGCAGACCAGGTCCTAACTGACTTGTTTGCTTTTCTTAACCTGTTGGGTCAGGCAGCCCTACATTATCTGCCAAATGTGCCCCACCCACAGAGTAGAGCAAAGGGCAAGAATAAAGTCCATAAAAGGAAGAGCTGGGACTGTGCTAGAACAAGGTGGTTTCTGGGAGAGACCGCTGCCAGGCAGCCTGCAGCCTACCCCGCACCTGGCTCACCATCTAGGTACTACCTGTATGAAGCAGGGAAATGAAGGCAAGTTTTTCAGAACTGACATTCATTTTAGGCTGTAGTGTTTCTAACAGGTGTTAGGATAGTGTACTGGGAACTTGGCTGTGATGGGTAGAGATGAGGAGCATCTGAAAGAGAAAGTGAAGTGGAGAAGGAGTGTGGGAGTGGGCGGAGGGAGGGAGTACCAGGGTGTGGGCAATAGAGGGATTGAGCCAGGGATGATATTATAGCTGCCAGAATCAGTACAATGGTCTTGAATTATGACCTTGTGACTCTCTCCAAGGTACCTTCCCCCACTAAACACTTGTGAAAGAAAATAACTGGGAGGATACCTGAACTCCAAATCTTTTACTAAGCAGCCGAGTGATGTTTGAGCCTCTTAGATCTCATCTACATCAGGCAGCAGCTGAACAACTGAACTATGAGGTTTCGGCACTTAAATTCTAAGACTGCCATTTCTCCCACAGGGAAGCGAAGGAGCTTGGTAGCATAAAAGCAAAGGAAGTGGAGAAGCAGCCTGTGGGGACGGACCTTCAGGTACTTCTCCGGGATTTGCCTCTCCAGGAGGTTCGATAAGAAGAGGACACAGCAGATGCCAAGTCCAAGTTGGCACCAAGAAGGAGGGCAGGACTCACTGAGAAGACAGGATATATTCACTGGGATAAGTTCTAGAGAAAAGGAAAATTAATCCACTTTCTTCTCCTCTTTAAGGTGACAGAATAGACAGGCATGTCTTAAAACAGTCTTAACATGCATATGCTTACAATGTTCTTAGAGTAACTAACAAGCATGAAGAAATTAGATTGAAGTAGCTTCAGGAAATTATGACTGACTTTTCAAGCCCTTGATTTTGAAAGATAACTGAGAATGTTATCTGGAGAAAAATCCAAGAAAAAACAGTCAAATCTTGGATAGAAGAGAAGGACTGAGCCAACAACCATCTTCAAGCAGTAAAAATACACATTTTGCTACCACATCCCATAACTTCCCCTTCTCATGCCTCAAAACACACAGAAACGACAGCACTGAAATTTGTTCCCAATAATGTCAAACCTTCTTGGTTAATAAAGCAATTATTTAGAAGAAGGAAAAGACTTGAATGAATGTACCTCCTTGTCCTGTTATAGAAATGACTATTAAGACAGTATAGCATTTTTTGGAAAGGCAATTTATAAAATGATTGAATTAAATGAGATATTAGTTATAAAAGTGCAGGGTCAATGCTAAACGCACACCTGGAGTTATATGCACACCATGCACATTTTTAGAATACTCTCCGTTGCACTGGCCTGACTGTATGTTATACTGTGCTTCTCAACTTCAATTTTTCTTTCAAATATGGAAAACATAATCTTGGTATAAAAATTATTCAAAATGAAAAAATAAGTTGTATTTTGAATTCTAAACTATAATCAGGATGAATTTCTGTAGTTTATGTATAGAGCACTATATGTGTTCATGCCTATTAACCCTCATGATTTTCTCCACTTTTCCTCATGAATTGTTCCCTACCCACTCCATTAAAGTAGTAAAATTATATATACATATTCATGTGTGTGTGTGTATATATATATATTTCTTTTAAATTTTTTTATTGATTTGAGAGAGAAAGGAAGGGATGGAGGGAGAAAGGGGGAAGAGATAGATACAGACAGACATTGGTTTTTGTTCCACTTATTTATGCATTCATTAGTTGATTCTTGTACATGCCCTGACCAGGGATTGAACCCACAACCTTGGCATACTGGACGATGCTCTAGCCAACTGAGCTACCCAGCTAGGGCTCTGTGTGTGTGTGTGTGTGTGTGTGTGTGTGTGTGTGTGTGTGTGTGTGTATTTCTATAGGTGCCACATCTGATGGTTTCATGACAGCTGTAATCACCTTTAACTTTTTATGATCATCTTCTCACACTTTTAAATCTAAATGGCTTCAAGGATCTGTTTACCCTCTGAAAATGTTTGTTAAATTTTATGCCAGGACAGGAACAGATACTAATGGGCCTTTAGATGAAAATGCTAAATTCCACTAATGTGAAAGATCAGGCACATTCTTCAGCTACTCTCACTACACCCTCAGAGGGCTTTTTCTAGTGATCACACTTAAAATCAAGAACACAGACAAGTCTCTACTACCCCAACTGGGGGAAAACAGCCAAACTTAAAAAGAGGACAGCCCTGCCTCTGCCGCAGCTCCCAGGCCCACAGGCTGGGCTGCCCCGACCAGAGGATTTCGGTGTCTTTACAGGAAGGGAGAGCCTGCCCCACACAGGGAAGGATCTGAGGTTAATAATGTTCAACACTATACGTGGAACCCAGTAGGAAGTAGAACCAATGACACATGATGCTCTGATCATAAAATAGGCATACAGTGAGCTGATTTTTATATTTATCTGAAAGCTTCTAAGTAACATTTTTAACTAATGACATATTAGGTTAGCCAAAAATCCATTTAGGTTTTTTGGTGAAACTTAAGACACAGTGTTCATTTTCACTGATAACTTTATTGATTTGGATATTGTGAGTATGTTGGCCATCTCCCAAGTGGTATAATGCTTATTGTTCTCAATTAATATCTCGATTTGATCACTACCAGCTGGTCTACCTGACCATGGAGCACTGTCCAATGAGCAATCTCCAATGTGAAACTTCCCAAACCACTCTGACACATTCGATCAGTCACAGCACCTTCTCTCTACAGTGCACAAATCTTTTTTTGAGTTTCAGTTGCGTTTTTACCTTTCTTGAAATAATGAAGTATAACATAGCAAAATTGTTGCATATTTTCTTCCATCTTCAATATTAAAATGGCCACACAGAAATTTACCAATTTTGGTCTAATTTTTTAAAAATGCACACTGATATGACAGCTGTCAGAAAAATACAATCGAACAAAATTGTTTCAAATGAAGAAAGACAAACAAGTGCTACTAGAACCATTGTATGGAAACAAGCAAACAAACAAACAAACTTTTTGGCCAACCCAGTAATTAAAGCAAGGGACTCCTTGTTGCCTAGGTGATGACACCTAAACACAGCACTGGAGGAATTTCTCACCCAAAGAACTAGCTTTGTATGATGCTGGCCCCATAGTAAGGCTCTGCTGCAGGGGTTCCCGGACCCCGAGACATTAGGATTCACTAAGAGTTTTAAAATTCCAACAGGGGTGAGGGGTTTGAGGGTGCATACCTTCCCATCAGTACTGCAGGCTCCTCAGGGGACCGCAGTGACAAGCTAGGGTTTGCAACCGCTGGGTCTTACCCTGATTCTGTCTGCTTCAGCAAAGGGGGAGACTATTCCCAGGGCCAGAGCACTCAGCTGCTTGCCAGGGCTTTGGAGAAAGCATCTACTGGACTGAGATGAGGGGCTGGTTATTTCTCCACGCTCCAAACAGAAAGATACATGAGCTGCCCCAGTGGAGTTTAGCCAAGGGCTGGGAATGGCTGTTGGAGGGCAGAGTTTACATACTCAACAGGGAGAGCTGTGGTTCCCTTTCTGGAGCTGCAAGCCATGCTTCTAGATTTGCAGAGAGCATGCGCTAAGCTGAGAACTGTCTGGGGAAGCCTCCAATTTCTAACATTTTGACCTGGTTAGGAAGCATTTTAGAAGCTAATCCTTCTCACTCCAGATCATGTAGAAGATTACTGTTGGGAACAGGATAAGAACATGGTAGATGGAGGGAAAGGTGACAAAAAGATCTCTCAAGAGAAGAAGGTAAATGAATGTGTTTTTGCAGTCTTTTCAGGTACATTAAATGCCGGTGAATTTTTCTGAGCCAGGGTCACCATAACTTTCTCCATTAAGTTTTGCACCTTTCACAAACACTATTTTAATGGCTTTCTGGCAAGAGGAAGAATGTGCCCTCTTCCAGCTGGAACAGCGAGGCCAGTGAGCACTCAGCCCCACTCCACTCACTGGCCTGCTACAGTCCAGGTGGCAACGCCCTCGGGGCCGCTTTGACAATGTTCTGTGGAAAACAGTCACCCTTACTATTTGTTAAAGTCATGTTTTATTTTTAACCTAGTGGAGTAAGCAGTAGCATCACAGACACGACAGCAGATCTTTTTGTCCTTTGTTATTCTTAGCTGAACTTCCACAACTGAATAAGAAGTTTCTTCTGTCATTTTAAGAGTGTTACAATTTTTACTCCTCTTCAGCAGGAAACAGGTGGCTCTTCTAGGGCCTCTCACTCTGAATCTAAGGCAGGTTGGCTTGGGAATGCCACTGGGGAAAAAACTCACCAATCTTTCATCAAGAAACAGCAAACACACCCTATCAGGAGCTCAATGATTAAGAATAAAGGAAGAAAGGAGACTGACCAAAACAGTAATATGTCCATGTAACTGAGGGTCTAAGTAATACAGAGATTTTTTTTTATTATGTTCCTTTTTAAAGTGAAACTTCCAAAAACTGTAATAAATAAAACGACAGATTTTTAATACTTAACAATGTACTATTCCCATCTATATGAGCCAACAAGATGTCCTAACCGTAAGTTTAATACAATAGCTCTAAAACCTTTTAAAATACTCTCCTGCTTATTAATAGAAGTCAATAGTGGAGGCCACCAGTTCTAAATCTGGTGTTCAACTCAGTGAGGTAGTATGTGGCCCCGATGCAGGGTCAGTACCAAAAAGATCATCCTGCAGGAGTAAAATTTAGTGTAGGGCAGTGCTTTCAGGAACTCAGAATGCCAATTAACATTTCAATTCATGTAAGGTTTATAATTTCTAGAGAAAAATCAAATGAGCCAGGAAGTAAATATCGATGTTATTAAGAATAAATAAAAATCTACCCCCCAATGCTATATTATCCTAAAATAAGATAGCCTTTTCAACGAGTGCCTCATCTTTTCTCAGACAGGTGAGACTGCTGACAGCATCTGGCGTGTGGTAGGTAATGCATGGCTGGAGAGAGGGAAGCACCCAAGTCTGCAACAAAGGAGTAACTGGTTTAGGAGCAAAGCCTATCTCAAATCCAAACAAACACTTCCAGCCTCTTCTAAGACAATTCAGGGCTGCAATCAAGGGCCAAGCAAAGGCAGCTGTAAGCCAACAGCAGGCACAGGCAACACTGTAGGGAAAGGCCAGTCCCCCCTACTTACCTTTCTCTTTTTGGCCAACTTGCTTGAGTTGTCTGAGCTTCTCTTCTCAGAATCCAGTTTCTTCCCTGCTGATGGCTGTTTGTCCTCTGGTTTCTTCTGGTGACTGCCCTTCCCAGGTGGCTGGGGCACCCAGGAGAGGAGGTCAAGGGTTATCTTCACCATCAAGCTTTGTGGGGGAGGAGTATCCCTGAGTGGGGAGAGCAGCTTGGTGTCTCTCAAAGGCACCGGGAGTTTGCCCTTCCTGCGGTCCTCCTGCACCACCACTGCCCGGCGACAGCCACTAGTCCTGACACCAATGCCACCGTCGTGTGTGGGACCCTGGCTCTGAGTCAGGGGAACTAGGGCCAAATGCTCAGGGCTCCTGTCCTCCACATTGTCATTTGTGGGCTCAGGACCCAAGAGCACCTTCGAGGGGGCCGGGGGCCCACCCCTGTGCTTCTTCTTTTCGCTGGGGGTTGGCACAGCTGGTTTAGGCTCTCTGCTGTCTCCAGCACGGGGCCTCCCTTTCGTCTTCACCTTGGGCTTTTCTTTGGAAGGCTGGTCCTTGGATCCGTGGGGAAGTCCCAGCTCACTCTCCACCTGCAAGCTGGCCCGAGAGTCCACTGGGGCAGACGCCTTGATGGGGTTTTTGGGTTGCTTGGTTCCAACAGTCTGCCTCTGCGGCAGCTCCTGTTGGGCAGGGGACTTTTGACAGCTCCTCTTGCCAGTGTGAGGGCCTTCAGGAGGGACCCGTGGGGCTCTGCCTGAGCCTTTGGGGGGAGGATCTTTGGATTCCGAGTGCTCGTGACTAGTGGTGCCACCGTCACCACCCTTGCCCTTCTCATCTGGGTGCTGAGGTGGTGCTTCTACACTCCCCAGGGCCTCTGGTGGCACTGCTGGCTGGCTGACTTTGGTCAGCCAGTTGTCTAGCTGCCATTTATTTGTCGTAGGAGGTTCAGGCTAGAAACAAGGAAAAAGAGAAAAGTATTAACTGATCAAAGGTTAATACAATAACCAATTCTTCCCTTGGTTACTCACCCAATCCTATAGTACTATCCTGGGAGACACAATCATTCCACACTTAAGATCAGGTCATTTTTATCCTCCTCAAATTACAAGTGACAATCTATAAGAATTGACTCTTAAACCAATCTTTCAATTTGTTGTGCTACAGGACTTTTGCTTTAGTAGGTTTTGACTAATAATAGACCATTAAGTATTGACCAATACAGACCACTGACCTGCTGAGAAATCTTTGCAACATAAATATTTTGTTCTAATGGTAATCACAGTATTAACAGCAATTAATATTTTGTTCTAATGGTAATTAAGTTATATAAACACAACTGACACACTTTGGCTCGCAAACTATTCTATCAGAAAATAATAGGCAACCTTAAACAGCATCTAGCAATGCTCAATAAATATTTTTAAATTAAAAAAAGAAAGAAAGAAAATAATAGGCAATAAAAAGAATTCCTTTGTCAAGGATTTTCAGAAGAAAGCTAATGAATAAACTAAGTCTTGGTGATTAGCTATAGTTTTCATGCTTTATCCTTTTCTTTACACACTTTTCAACTAAAAATTACTTTCTTCAGACTAGACAACATTTCTCTTATTTAGTTAAAAACATTATAAGCATTTATCTGTAAAAAGGTTTTCAGTATATCAAGATAGATACTGATTTTCAAATTTAACACCTTAATAAAAAGAATCAGGCGAGGGCACGTTAGATGAGCATCCGTCCCATTTGAATTCTTTAAAAATCAAGCATCATGTCTCTTGTCACAGGCAATGTGAGCTGAAGTGGCCCTATTTTTCTAAGACACACAGGCAGGCTTCAAAGCACACAATTCAGAGCAATGAGATTATAATGGTTACCTGTGCAACTGATTTGGCAAATAAACAGAAGTCCCTGACACCTGTTACCTCAACTGTTGTTTAAATCTTTGCTGTTAACCGATGTTTGATGCATCCCACCATCTCTCTCCAACTAGGCGTTAGGATTTATTAACAGAATGAGACCTTAGCGTCTCCAGGTTTCACTACTGGGTCTCACATACAGTGGTGTACATTGGGATAGTTACTTGAGCATTCCTATAGGTGTATTACTGTGCCGATAAATATGCCATATAAAAATATTAGTGTCTAATAGGGTAAGCAACGAGTACACTTTTTTAAAGGGCAGCACCTCATTCATGCTGCATGTTTTTCTTTCATCTGACAGGTGGTTTATAGTAATGACTAAATCACATACACAATGCACCAGAAAGTTAGCTGAAAGATATTCCGCACAGGATTTAACTGATTCAGTTATGGATAAGGAGGTCACTCCAGTAGGTGGACAACATTTTACAGGGAAGATTGCTAATAATTTTCCCAAGTGAAATATCCCAAATATTCAACTCTAAAAATACATGTGAACTTAATACATACAAGATATATGAATATAATTTAAAGGCTTTCATGCCAGAAAAAAGGTAATTAACTATGATTGAAACAGGATAGAACTAACAGGAACTTTAAGGAACCAGATGAGACCATGCTTCAGCAGAAAGATGGCTACAAAACTGCTTTCTTCTGTTCACCCCATGTTGCTGCTTAGGATAACACATCTCCTTCACAGTTCCCTTGACCTACACCAGCTCCATACCCAGGCTCGCATTTGATTTTTCAGAGCAGGGAGGAAGAGAAGAAAGAAAGTACTCTTATGTGCCAGAAATTTTGTCATGTGTAATCTAAAACTGTATTCAATATTCTAACGAGACAGGATGACTGTTATGGGTGGAGAAAAGATTAGCACACAATGCCTACCTGTCAAACACTGTTTCCTGAGAAAGCCTGGGAGTGTGGTAACACTAGTGGTTAACTGGGGACAAAGCAGTGGGAGATACCACGTGACAATCACGTCAGGAACCAAGCCCTCCAAACCCTTTCCTGGAAAAGGTATGGATACACCTCACCAGGGCTTCGTGTGCAACTGCACTCCAGTCACTGACATGCTACACAGAAAAGTATGTATGTGGGAACCAACGAGAAAGGTTAATTCTGGTATAGATATCACTTGCCTTTTCTCTCCCAAAACAGGACAGTGTAAGATACATTTAGTAGTCCCTAATGGAATGTCCTGGTTACAGAAATAAAACACATTTTCTTCCACTGCAGTCCTAAAAATGTCCAGAAGGCAGGCATATGGCCCAATTGCACAGTCAAATTGGGCTGGTGTGCCCAGATGGAGGGGAAGGGGTAGGGGTAATCCTTCCTGTGTACCTACTATAAAGATGTAACATAGATAGAATTCTTTCAAGGTTAGGTATTACTGCGCTGTTGGAATGGGAGCAACTTTTACATAAGGGGCTGATTACAAATAGATTTTAAAATGAATTTTAAGTGTGCAAGTGCTGGACAGGATCAAGATTTGAGCTTTTGTTTCTCCCTCTGCCTTTCCCCATGCCCTGTCCCCAGCGCCCCAGGGCTGCAGTAACTCACACACTGCACATTGGAAATGAAAATATATGATACATTTTCATTAAGCATTTTAATAAATGTTTGACCATATGTCCCTTTCTCTTTCCTAATTTTTCAAATTGGCAGAAGTTCACATATTTTAGAATGAATTATGATTCTGTATAAAAATCTTTGAGCTATGTACAATATATGACTACTTTTCTAGTAAAATATCATAGTTGTGAGGGAGTATGCATCCAAGAATTAAAAGAAAAAAGAAAAGCAAAGAAGGAAGGAGAGAAGCAGCATGGTATAGCAGGAAATAAAAAAGCTTCAGAGTTAAAGGGCTATGGGTTTGAATCTTCAGTGCTGTTACTTTCTTTACCGGTGAAAAGACAGCTACCAACCTTTTAGGGTTGTGGGAGGGTTAAGAGCCTCATAGGCAATCAACCAAGGTCATTAACTACCAAAGAAATAGACAATGAACAGATTAGAAAACTAAGCATATCCTTGAATAACTGAGAACAAAATAATTTTCCCCTGAATTTACTGTTTTTACTTAAACAGTAAAAAGGTGAGGTGTCCCATATATTTTCAAAAGCTGAGGATTATATTTTGATCCCATCTATAAAGCAAACACTGAAAGTCTGCTTTTTCCCAAGTTCACACCAGCTCATTTGGCAGGCATATAACATTTCAGATTCTCATAAGATTACTAAAGTACTTCATCAAATGAATTTAAAATACAGTCATAAAAAGCAAATTTCTCAGCATTAAAAATAGAATTTAAAAAAGGGTGAGAAAGTAATAACTAGTAACTATGGCCTGTTATGTATAGAATCCGTGTTACTCTCAACTAATACAGGAGATTTACAATAAAGAAAGTATTCATTTTAAAAGAAAAGGAAAGTAGTTAAATACCTTCAGGAAAATTAAAGGTTTAAAATCCAGGCAAAGACAAAATATTTCTAGGGAAGTCGAACCTCAGTATAAAACATATAAACCACACCAAGTTAAGACTTGCACAGCAATACAAAAGTACAAATATGAACCTATTTAGTAAGGTAATTTAAAAAAAAAAAGTAAAGTAGACTTTTCCCTCCCCGCCCGTGCCCCTCCCCACCCCAACCCACCATCTGTGGTGGAATTGCAGCCAAGATGCTGATTTTTGTGAAAACCCTTATGGGGAAGAACACTGTCAAGGTCAAACCCTCAGGTATAAGAGAAAATGTAAAGGCCAAGATGAAGGATAAAGAAGGAATTCCTCTCGATACACAAAGACTGGTCTTTGCTGGCAAGCCACTGGAAGATTGAAGTACTTTGACTGCAACATTCAAAAGCAGTCCACTCTTCATCTTATGCTGCGACTTCGTGGTAGTGCTAAGAAAATGAAGAAGTCTTACACCACTCCCAAGAAGAATATGCATAAGAGAAAGAGGGTTAAGCTGGCTGTCCCAAATACTACATGGTGGATGAGAATGGCAGAATCAGCCGCCTCCACCGAGAGCACCTTCAGGTGAGTGCGGTGCTGGAGGCTGCATGGCCAGCCACCCTGACAGACGCTACCGTGGTGCATGTTGTCTGCCCAGCTGCTTCACATGACCCAGACGATAAGTCATTGTATGTTGGTTAATGAAAGACATGAACTAACATTTTAAATAAATAATAAAAAAATAAAAATTGAAAATAAGGTAGGATAGGAACATTTATTTGTTTTATCTGTGTCTCTATTTCCGTAACCTCTTGAGCAAAAAGGCATAAATGTTTCACTAAATCAAATTCCAGATTAATCTTTCTTTAAAATTTCAACTACTGCCATTCCACTTTATTTGAATATAATCTTATTATTTAGTTGAATTCTGTTACTTCTATCAATAACATAAGGAGCATGCTGATTTTTCTTACTGAACAAGGTGAGACACAAAGCAAAGATCTTATAAACATTAACAGTGAACAATCACATAATTTGTGCACCGGGCATATTCAATATCTTTTTCCCTGGGGCACAGAAAGATTATTTCAATAGCAATTAGTATCACACAAGGAAACAACCCCCAGAAACACAGAGAGTAGTTTCTAAAATCTGAAAGGCACTCCAAGTGCAGTTAATGCTGATCTATGTTTATTCACTCCAAAAGAATATTTATTGAGCAATTACTCTGGGTCAGACATAAATTCACATCAAACAAAAAATGACATTCAGTCATGTTGTCAGCCTCCCTCACCCTCAGACATGGCTCTAAGCCTCACTACGTGATCCCCAGATGGAGCCAGTCACTGCTCTAGTGGAACTAACTGCCTTGCTTTCTAAACAGCAGACACAAATACTGAGAACTTTAACACTTTCTTAATCAGAAATTTTCATTTTCCAGAATGCCCATCTTAACTATGTGGAATAACTGTCTCTACACAAGCTGGTCTAGTTCACCCAAAACGCCTTCCCTTTTCACCAAGTGGCCTTCTCTAGCACAAGTTTTGCATTGCTACTCTAAGTCTCGAGGGCATTTGGCAACCCTATTAGCTGTTACTAAATTTCTTGTGCATTGACAATCCAGTAGGTAGCATAAATCCTCTAGAAAAATGTAGTGCTTGAAACTTTCAATCTCATCTGTTTACCTTTACAGTATTTCCCAAGGGCGGTGACAGGCAAACACAATTATCACTGTTTTACATGGGGCAGAGGGTGTAAAGAAACTCAGCCCTGGCAAAATCATTTCACCATCATTTTAATGGCTTTTAGTGAATCAAAAATAGAACCTCTGAAGACTCATTTGTAGTTCATGTTCCTGCCCTTTGCTAAATCAGGCTGCCTCCTTTTGATTTCCTTAATTTATGCATTCCTGAAATTTCAAAAAGAATCCTCATTAATATTAAAACAGCAGTCTACTAAAAATGAGTTTTCTTCTCAAAAGAAGGGAAAAGAAAATGGTGTGCAAACATCCTTAATGAGCTGCCCTTTAAAACACACTAGCAACAACAGAGAAGAACCTATCATTTTAAACAGGAGAGAGAAGACCTCTCTCCCAAACCTGCACTGCCAAACATTTGGTAAGAAATAAGTAAATAGAAACAGCTGGTTCCACACAAAGTCAGGGCAGGAAAACGCTGCCCCAGGGGACAAAACTACTCAGTCCCACAGTCCGGCCCACATTGGACGCTAGCCCCAGAATGCTGCCATCTTAAGATGGTCTCCTGGAGGGGACACGGTACCTCAGGAGCCGGGGGTTCATGGGGCTCATTCTCCTCGCTGTCACTTGAGCTGCTCTCGCTCTCCGAGTCCGAGGAGCTGTCTGAGTCACTGGTGCTCTCTGACTCTGCACCACTGGAATGTGCTGAGGCCGCTGCTTCTGGAAGCGACTGTGGAGCGCTGCAAAGCAACCAAAAGAGATCATCTGAAGACACCACGCAAGGTGGATTTTTTCCCTCTTTACTTATTTCCTGCTTTGCTCATTTTTCTGCTACTCAAAAGAAAATGCTCCAATATTACCAAACATTACTAAATTACTGTATCATCCAGTTGACAGAAAGGACTATTATGGCTCAAAAATCAGTAAAAAAACAAAACAAAAAAACCCTTAAAATAGCTTACCTGATAACTTTATAAGAGAGAAGCCTGCTCCTGAAAACATTTCAAGCTATACTAATTTCACTTAGAAGCTGGGTGCTTTCTATTAGGGGTTGGTAAACCCTGTGCCGGTGCTGGCTACCTGTTTTTCTAAATAAAGTTTAGTTGGAACACATCCAAACCTATTATTTCATGTATTTTCTATGTCTGCTTTTACACGGCAAAAGCAAAGCTGACTAGCTTTAGCACATACTGTATGGCCCACAAAGCCCAAAATATTTACTTTCTGACACTTTAAGTTTGCTGACCACTGCTATAGGTGACCCAAACAAGTTAATTTAAGAAAGAATAGCAAATACATTAAAATCTCCCTCTATATAGAGAAAGTCTATATGAGAACTGTATGGTTGCCAAAGACTATTGAATATAAATGGTCTTGTTTCTTTGGAAAGTGACCTCAAAGGCAAGCCTGTCACACTCTTGGGCAGAATTATAAAATAGGCCATTCTCTTTACAAGGGGCTTAGGATAACCCACAAATATCAGCTGAAGTAGAGATTAACCACTCCAAGTTTTCAAAACAGGACAATAACTCTACATCAGCAGAGAAAACACTGCCAGGCATATACAGAATTTCAGAATATATCTGAAAACCTTGCCTTTGATGGAATTAGCAAAAGCAGTAAATCAATACCTATACTCTCAAGAGCCTCCAAATCTACCTAAAATATTACATAAAATTATATTAGAATAAGTAGAATTTTAAAAATATAACAAATAAAACTACTAGTTGAGGTCATTTTAAAACAAACTATACTATGACATAATTTCCTCATATAAATGTTGCCTCGAGTTTATGATCATTTTCACACTGGCAGCTAAAGGGCTTAAGTCAGTGATGAAAAACAGAATGATCTTCACTTTCAGTGTTATTCCTGCCTTTGATTTATCCTCACTTTGTTTTTTCTATTTTCTTTTCCTCCACTTTCAAGTTAGGCTACTTTGTCATATTTAATGAGTCATTATAAGCCACTAGAAATTACTGCACAAAATGGAATATAAATAAATGAGCAGAGCTTATAGATCCATAAGACCTTCCACAATTACATGAGCTTCCTCCACATTAACTGTAACATCGCATGTGCACGATGGCCTTTATAGCTGAGCTTGTCTCAGAATGGATGACTGCATCTCAAGGGAGTCAAAGAGCTACAGTGCAGCTTAACTCTTCTTTGTCTGTGAGGTCAGGCATTGGCAAATTAAATCATTAAATTCAGTACCAGAGGTAGTTTAGATAGTTTCCATTTCCAAAAATTAAAATATAATGTTTTCTAAAACATGGTGAAACTGTTTACTAAATGAAAACAGTGCCATTTCCATCACACTACAATGTACTTACTGCCAGTCCATTTACAAAGCAACTTAACAGAAAATTCATGACTAAAAAAACAGGCACTATGGAAATTTCAGCTTTATAATTTTTGAAAATACAGCAACTCTGTCACTTTCAAACAAACACTAGGCTCTTCAGCATAACTTTTCAAATACTGGTTACATAATACTGATGAAAGTGACGTAGGCTTATTTTAAATTCTCAAAAATTTTAACCACCCAAACTGATGGTTTAGGTGGGTGCAGGGGCTCTTCTCTTTTACAGAGTTAACAACCTCTCTAGGGTTATTTGAGGCTTCCAAAACATTAAACGGGTACTTTCTTTAACTGTGATCCTCCCTCTTCTTCCCCCTGAAGAAGTTACCAAAGTACTAAATAAGGCTGTGTTTTTCCCATTTTGTAGGAAAATGCAAACGTTTTGTACAGGTGAGGAGAAACCCGCACACGGTACCTTGGTGGTGCAGATGCAGCAGGAGGCTTCTCTGGGGTCTAGGCATTCACAATAAGGGGAGGAAGGACGAGGAAGAGAACAAAAAAAAACAGGTTAGGATAAGCAGTTCAGAAATGTTAGATTCAAAAGGATTCCTGGTGCTACAGGATGTACAAAACTTACTTGTTCGATCTCACTGTCCTCACTGTCACTGAGCTGAAGGTCATCTTCAAGCATGCTAAAATGGACAGGGACATAGACACTGTAGAATTTAAAATAACTTCTAATAACTCCTTTTAACATATAAACAGAAAATATGCTTAATGATTAAAATAAGGGATGGGACAGAAGAGGACTTCAATTCAAAATGGCAGCATAGGTACACAGACCACCTCTATGAATAATCAAATCAAAATTACCACTAAATTACGGAACAACCACCACTCAGAACCATCAAAAATCAAACTGAATGGAAGTCTGAAAACTATGACAGTAAAGAAAAAACATCCATCCAGACTGAGCCACAGAGCTGGCAGGTGGATGCCATATCTGAGAGTCTGTCAACTTAGCTAACACTGTTTGCCCTGCCCTGGAGATTCCCTGAGACTCCATTCCATCCAACTTACATGCCTCACAAACTGTTAACAGAGATTTTTCCATATGAAAGGCTGGTGTTGGCTTATGTTTCACAACTTCCTAAATCCTCTCAAACAAGCAACAGGCAGCCTCACTGAGACCCCCCAACCCCCACCCAAACCTCTTGCTAAGGGCCCCAGGCCTGGAACTAGCAGCAGCCAGCCTGGGAACTGACAAGTCCAGCACAAGCAGCAGCCATCTCAGACTGCTTTATACCCAGGCAGGGTGAACCTGGGCAAACACAGATGGGGGCTGACCTTGGCCTGCACTACCCAGGAAGCCCCAGCACCTGCGCAGCCAGTGGACAGCTACAAACCATGTTGGAGCACCACCACCCTGCCCTCACAGAGCTGATCCTCCACAGAGGGCAGAGGTTGGTGGACCGTGGTCACAGCCAGTCCTTGCAGTTGACTGGCCTGTGTAAGTCTGTCCCACTGACCTGCCAACAGCAATCCATCTCCACTACAGGAGGAGGGT
>CM052538.1:90881611-90901810 GCA_028533065.1 Trachops cirrhosus
TTCAAAACACTGGTTATAAGGATGCTTCAGGAATTTAGTGAGGACCTCAACAGCATAAAAAAGATCAAGTCAGAAATGAAGGATACACTCATTAAAATAAAGAACAACTTACAGGGAAATGACAGCAGAGTGGATGAAGCCAAGAATCAAGTCAATGATTTGTAACAGAAGGAAGCAAAAAAAACAACCAATCAGAACAGTAAGAAGAAAAAAGAATTTAAAAAAAGAAGGATAATGTGAGCAGCCTGTGGGGCAACTTCAAGCGTTCCAACATTCCTATCATAGGGGTACCAGAAGGAAAAGAGAAAGGGTAAGAAATTGGAATCTATTTGAAAAAATAATGAAAGAAAACTTCCCTAATTTGGTAAATAGACATGCAAGTCCTGGAAGCACAGAGAGTCCCAAACAAGATGGATGCAAAGAGGCCCACTCTAAGACACATCATAATTAAAATGCCAAAGGTTAAAAATAAAGAGAGAATCTTAAAAGTAGCAAGGGAAAAGAAGTTAGTTACCTACAAGGGTATTCCATAAGACTGTCAGCTGATTTCTCAAAGGAAACTTTGCAGGCTAGAAGGGATTGCCAAGAAATATTCAAAGTCATGAAGCAGGGACCTACAACCAAGATTGCTCTACCCAGCAAAGCTATCATTTAGAATTAAAGGACAGATAAAGAGCTTCCCAGATAAGAAAAAACTAAAGGAGTTCATCATCATCAAATCATGATTAAATGAAATGTTAAAGAGAATTATGTAACAAAGATGATCAAAACTATGAACAATAAAGTGGCAATAAATACGTAACTATCAACAACTGAATCTAAAAAACAAACTAAGGAAACAAGAAGAACAGAGACAGGATCATGATACAGAGAGGATTTTGATGGTTGCCAGATGGGAGGGGGTTGTAGGAGAATGAGTGAAGAGGTGAGAGGACTAAGAAGTACAAACAGGTAGTTACAGAATAGTCGTGGAGATGTAAAATACAGTATAGGGAATGAAGAAGTCAAATAACTTATATGCATGACCCATGGACATGAGCAATGGTGTGGGGACTGTCTGAGGGAGTGGGTGGTACTGGGTGGAGAAGGGCAAAGGGGGAAAATTTGGGACAACTGTAATAGCATAATCAATTAAATATAATCATCCCCCCACCAAAAAGGGATGGGAAATGTGTAGGATTTATTTATTCATCCAATGCTTTATTTCATGGAAATATAAGCTTTACAATTATAACACAGTTCAGTCCAAAGCTCCTTACTATCTCAAAACTGAATCTTTCACACATCAGAACATTAAAGGCAGAACTACCACAAGATAGGGATTTGTTGTCAGCCCGAAGACTAAAGTTCCTATGTCCACATGGTAGGAAGACAGGTAGGTAGGTAGGTAGGTAAGTAGACAGGAAAGGAAGGAGGGAAAAGAAAGGGAACACCCTCAAATTATTTCCTTTGATATTCTCTAAGAACTAGAATAAATGATTAACCATTGAATGAGTTTGCAGCAAATGAGTATGTGTACAATGCTTAGAACAGAGCCAGACACTTAAAAAGTGCTATATACAAATTAGATATATACACAGAATCAGGCAACAGTCACCAGAGAGTGCACTTATCCCACACTTTTGTCCAAAGGACATTATTACTATTGAACTTTATTTTTCATACATACAAAAGTGTCTTTTGTCTGCCTGAACACTGATCAGTGGAAAGAGTAGTAATACAAATGATATCATTGTCTAGAAAATGTTTAACCTCATTCTAGTCACAATAAAAACTCAGTTCACTTCCCCAAAGTTGTATCAATACTCATCTCTAGGCAGTGTGGTTGATGATGAACCTAAATATTAAAAATGAACACTTTCCAATCTGTACATGAACTCACACCGTAGCCCCTTCCCTATCTCTTCCCCTTTACCTTCTTTCATGGGCCTGCCTAAACCTCAAAGGAATAAATTAGTAAATGCTCCTTCTACTTCCCCCCAAATTTATGAGCATGAGTATTTCAGGAAATGTTATTAAGTGAAAATGAAAAAAAAAAAACAAAACAAAACAAGTCTGCTTCAGTATTATAGATACTCAAAAAGCAAATTATATTAGAGGTTATAACCCTTCAGTATTTCTAAAAATACTTCTCCAATAATCTCACCAACTATTTTTACTACAAGCCCACTACCTGCCACTGAGACAAACAGGAATCATTATTTTAGCAATCCGTGGTAAAATCACTATATTTTCTAATGAAAACAAATGATAAAACTTGGCTCTTTCATAATGACTGTCTGCATGCAGTGTTGTAATTCTGCCAAGAAGTATTTTCACCAACAAATGTATTAAAAAACATCCTATGTAAGTTTTTCAAAAACATGAAAACAGCTTGTAAATATACATTTCACTAATATTTATCTAAGGAAAGCTAAGTTCCTATTTTAGCAAGGCTAGAAAACACAGCCTTCAGATGTAGGACTTGGCAGAAATCACAATGGTATATATGGGAAAGTCGACTGCTGAATAGTGGCTTGGCTGGGGCATACACGAGCAAAAGATAAAAGATATAACTTTGGAATAAATGTAAGAGAAAAATCTCACAAAGTGTACTCAGTATTAACCAACAACAACAAAACTACAGTAAAGGAACCTCTTTGTGTCTACAGTCATTGGGTTTGTTTTGTATAAAACTGGTTTGCCTTAATTTCCTGAAACATCAATGGCCATGCAAGTCAACCATGCTTCCCATTGTAAGCAAAGGGCTAAACATCCCGTAGGTTGTTTGCCAAGCTACTGAATGCCTAGCTTCCATGAATATATTCTCCTAAAGCCAATCACAAAGTATGTGAGATATGTTGAGTAAATCAGAAAGTCTATGTTGTGACTTTTAGCTCTACTTGCTCTTAAAGAATAAAAGGGACCGAAAAAAAACGCTGCTAGAGATTCTGAAAATTTCCTCTTGAGAGCATTAAGTAGACAACAACAAAACAGGCCTCCAGGTGCGAAACTTACTCAGGATCTAACAGCTGAGGGATAGCGACCACTGGATGAAGACTGCAGCAGGGTCTCCAAAGAACACTTAGTCAAAAAGCAATGATGACACACCAATAAAGTCAAACAAAATCTATTCATCACATGGGTTGTAGTAGGCATTTCATGCAATCAAAATTCATGGGTATAATTTGTCTGACATGAAAATTAGCACACATGCCACACTGTCAGTGTGTGTCCACTGAACCAACAGTAACCAGGGAATCCTCCAGAAACAACAGTTTACATCATCAGAGATGGGTAGCTTAACATAAACCAGCAAGCTCATAGTGGGGAAAAGAAATCTGGGTCAAGAAAACCTGAGGCCCAAGGAATGTACTCAACTATAAGGTCTTCTAAGGCAGTATCAAGTCATTTGTACCTTCTTAATTTCTGTATCTAGAACTTGGCAGGTACCCTAAAAACCTGGCTGAATGAAAAGCATCCCTTTTGCTGAAAAAGAAATAGTACCACAAAGCTGCACCCACTCTGTGATCAGAAATTCACATGCACTCCCTTTACTCACAGCCCCATGGGCTGGCTCTGATCATCTCCTCAGGTTCCAAGGATGAGGCAACAGCACAGATCCGCCACCTAACTTGCCTACAATCATGAAGCCAGCATATGCTGAAGCCGGGATGCATAAGCCATTCCGTCTGACCCCCTCCCCTTGCTCTGGCCCACACAGGACCCAACGGCTAGAAAGCCTGACTGGTGCAATGGAATCTAAATTCCAGCACCCACAGATAGAAGATTTTAATTTAAAAGAATATAACTGTCAATAAAAAGAGAAAGGGCAAATAAAATAGCTATCTTGTTGGAATAAAATAAATTTACTATTTTTTTCAATACTTTTTAAACTGGTCAAATAACTCATTTTGCTTTCAAATGCTGAGACAAAGCAGCTATTTCAAAGCACATGGCACCATACGGCCTACCTTGGCACTGCTCAAGAGGCCAAATGCTCAGGTAAAGCAACTCTTTGAACCACCATGTAGGTCTGACCACATTTTACACTACTGGTTTGGTAAACTTTTTACTTAGAGGTAACAAACAATTCTCAAACCCCTTTGTACAAATACATTCTTCTGGCAGCTGTCTGTAAAGCTCAGAGCCAAGTACAGGTTCCGGCAGGCACGCTTCAGTGACTCAGAGTTCAACTGTTACTGAGTAAAGACACACGAGACAAGAAGCCTTTCTTCCATTTCCATGCCTCAGTACTGGCCTTGCCCAAGACCTCACTGCCAATATTTTGTAACAACTCAATTCCAAGCCCAAAACTATTTAAATACAATGATTTTTTTGCTTAACGTTTCCTATCATCGGGCCATACATTTTATTTGGGAAAGAACAAGTGAAAGCAAGCTCACAGTAATTAATAAGCCACAATCCTGGTATGAGGTATGCTTAAATGGTAAGTAAAGCAATGTGTTTTAGAAACCACTAATGAATGTGTAAGAGTGTAGAAACTTGCACAACCTCACAAACTTCACATTTATTTGGGGATGGAAGAGCAATGGGTTGCAGGAAAGGGAAAGGGGCTGGGTGCTGAAGCAGACACACAATTCCCAAAATTTTAAATTCCATCAGGCTTTGATTCCTTTTTTGATAAAGGGCAGAAACAAGAACTACAAATGATTTGTAGAGGACGATGGAAGGCTACAAATTATGAAGAGGCCTTCACACACAATAAATAAAAATGACAAAGCAGATCTGAAGCAGCTGTGACACAACATGGAAGGGGACCTCTCAAATGATGAGGGCAGTTGGCAGGCAGGGTTCAGACTTGTGGAGAGACGGCTCACAGCAGATTATGGGCTAACAAGGTAGAGGGGGATGTCTCAGTGTGTGACTTAGTGTAGCGACTGGGCTCCTGGTTGATAAGGTAAAAACTGTTGTCACAGGCTTAAAAAATTATTTCAACTCCATGGATGAAGTGAAGATTACCTGAGGTCAAATAAAGATGAAAAAATCACAAGAGTATAAATCAAGGAAAACTTGAAGTTAAAAAATAAGATTAAATCAGTAACTATGACAAATAATATACTAGTGCAAAGGTGACACATTGGATGACTAAAACAGAATCTAGAAAAATTACTGTTGGAAATAATGTTTATTAAATACTGTTTATAGGTAGTTAATCCAGTTTATGTGTAATAGTTTTCCTTCCACATCTATTTCAGGTGCTTACTATTATATGCCAGGCCCTACTCTAGACTCTATGAATACAACTCTAAGCAGACAAAATACCTGCTTTTGAGGCATTTACTGTCTAGAACAGCAATTTTCAACTGCTGTACTGCAAGAAGTTTTAAAACAGGCAATACCTGACTATTTAGTCAGGGACACTGACCTCTTTTCCCTTAGGCTGTCAAATTTTTAAAAAATGACAACAGTCAACACAACAATAACCATCTGGTGTGAATGAATCAAAATTATGCCTTTTTTGTCAGATCATCAAAAAATACATTTTTTGGTGTGGGGCAGAATTTTTAGCTTATGTGTGCCGTGAGATGAAAGAGCTTGAAAATAGCAGGTCTAGAGAAAGGAGATAAACAGCTAAAAGATATTCTTCCTAAATGGGTAAGAAGCGCATGGAGGGGAAGGAAAGTATAAAAGAGAAAGGACAGGTGTGGGCTGCTCTTCTCCACGGGGTAGATAGGGAAGATGGTGTGGCTAAGGGGATGGCATCCAAGGAGAAGCCTGAAAGGAGGAGGAATTAGGGGGTGAGTATTCAAGGCACAGAACACAGCAAGGAGGCCAATGTGGCCAGAAAGGAAAGTGTGCTTTTAATATGGGGGTGGGGGGTGGAGGAGAAGGGCAGTAGGGGAGGAGCCAGAGGGATGGGTTATGGATGGCCTTGGAGGCCTTTGTGGGTAAAGAGAGAGGGGCAGGGGGAGAGTATAAGAGGAAAGGAGTAGGGAGAGAGAAAAAATATGAATTCGTGAAGTAAACTGCACCTTGCTCGTTTAACAGCCTAGCATCCCAGAGTGGATGAGATGCACATATCAGTTTAGGCCCAACAGAGTCTTAGAAATTTAAAACATTTTATTCTATCTTTCAATCTATGTTTAAATTAGTCTGAGGTCACTTATGTAGTTAATTAGCAGTTATGATTAAAAGTGAGACTTAAGTGGACCCTTAGGGGCTCCTTTAAAACCAGCTTTACATATGCAAATGAACTACTCCAAAGTAGTCACTTCCAGTAAGAATTATTTCCTGCTGTCTTCAAATGCCTAACAGCCTGCAACATAAATTATCAAGCCCCTTTAAAGGTAGCATTCTTTGCTTCCCTCTTACCTTTCAGGCTCCAGATCAAATGTCACCTCCTCTGAGAGACCTCTCCTGACCTCCCACCCAGAATTATCACCACCACCCAAGGAAACGCCCCCCCCAAGCCTGTCACTATCACATCACCTAGGTGGTATTACAGGCCACCTCATTTAGTTACAAGTTGTAGAAGACATGAATTGTCTTACTGGCCACTGTTTTCCAAGTACCTAAAGCAGCACTAGGTACACAGCCTGTGTTCAATACTTAGCATTGAATGGATAATGGCAATTTCTGAAAATACCTCCAGGTCACCTGGAGCCAAGCAAGCCCAAAGAATAATTTATATAATTGGAGTCAAAGGCACATTTAAAAATGATGAGAACAATCTTTCTTTTGTAGAACACAAACAGGCTCATTTACTTAACACTTAGCAGTTATACAACAAAATTAACTCTTTTTTCCATCTTATTTGACCTGTGGTCTAAAGCCAAGTACGGGAGTAGATAGTATCCTGAAGGGGTGCTCCCAGAGTACTACAAGCCACACCTGTATCATTTGAGAAAGTATAGCTCCAAGATGAATACTTTGAAGATGATCTATTCAGCACCTTAACAGTATTTTTATAATTATTAAAAATATGCTTCTTTCATAGCCTCATCAGAATATCCTTTCAACATTACTCAAGATCCAAGCATGAACTCATACACAGTGTTAAGTAAAACACCGTCTGCAAGAGATACTAGAATACTGTCTAGTAAAGCTGAAAGTCCAAGAGTGAAACTGACCATTCCAAGAGACTATAATTCTACCACGAGCCAGTCACAGCACAGGGCAGATGGGGCAAAAAGGTGAGTCTAGATTTGGGAATTGCAGTGTTTTATAAATATTGGTTTAATGTGCCCTAGTGCGTATAATTCTGAAATAAGCATATTTAAAAAGAACTGCACATAATGATTCTTTTTGTTTGCTTTCATTCAAGAACAGAAATTCTTCAATACTCAATCTTATAAATTTTCATTTTGCAACAGCATGATGAACATTAATTAACATAAAAAAAAGCTGAATGCCTTATTTTCTTTTTACACCTCCGCCTTTTCTCCGGAAAACAAACAAAACACTTCTTAATATTACCTAGGTTACTAACACAGTTATGAAGACCAATAATCGTGGATCCCAGTCATTTGATCAGATAAGCTGGAGGTGAAAACCATGCATCCTCTCCCAGAAATGCCTGGGAGTGAGCAGGGAGAACTGGTGAGAATGGGATCTCCACTTCCATTCTGTGACGCTGACGGTTTAATGCAGACCTACCAACGTACAAACTACCTGATTGGCACAAATGTTCTTTCCTTGTTTACAAGAGATAGGGGTATGGATCTCAGTGACAAATAATTTATAAGCTTTGCACATTAGGGTGACTTCTACCACTTCCTCCATTATATTTACCAGCAAACAGCACTCTAAGTTAGAGGTGCCATTAAAATAAAGGATACAGGCAAAACACTTTCACGTGATATAAGCTAACATTAAAGATAAGACAAAAAGAAGTACCTTGAAAAGGAAAATTATAAATAATTTCCTTGGGCTAAACATAATTCAGATGAACTGATCCAAGTAAGTCACTTCTTCACTTAATTCTAGGACATTTCAGCTGACACATGTCCTGGTGTGATGACTTTATATTACAATAAACTGAAAGAACAGGGCTTCCTTTGCCAAGATATTTAAAAATCAATAAAGTTTTGAGTAAAAGTTGAAACCTCAGGCTCATTTAAAAAAGTATCAGACTCTTCCCAGCCTTTATTAACTTTGTACCATTTCTTCTCATCAAACTTCTGGGATGATCCCGATCCAGCCTTTACATCCAGATATTTCCTGAAACTTTCCATGTAAGTAAATAAAAACTGCAAACTGCTCTAATGGCTAATTTATGTCTCTTAGTTTAAATGAGTACTGATGATTTCTGAGACTGATACAAGAAAAATAAAGGAGGGTATTTTCTAGTAAGGGCTTGGCAATTTTGGGGTAAGGGTTGGGAAGGAAAAAGAAAGTTAGCAACAATAATACCTATGACATAGTTTCCTAAACATTAACAGAGTATCCCTTTTGAGAGACTGACAAGAGAATTGATACTTGTAAATTGTATCTGGCTGCAGAGAAAAGGAACTAACTGTCCACTATATAAACTATATAGCTATTATGTCATATATATGACATTTTATATATATATATATAATTTATACATATATAATTTATATATATATATAAGTTATACTCTGTAATACTCTGTACTTTGCCCTGAGAACTCAACAGATCTAAGCCTTGGAAAAGAGGACCTCTAATGCCAGGGGTGTCCAACCCACAACCCAGGATGGCACTGAATGCAACCCAACACAAAATCGTAAATTTACTTAAACATTATGAATTATTTTTTGTGATTCCATGTCACAATGTATTTAATGTGTGGCCTGAGACAACTCTTCTTCTTCCAGTGTGGCCCAGAGACACCAAAAGGTTGGACACCCCTGCAGAGCAAGGGGTGTCCAGCACTTCCTGCCCTAACCTTAGGGGTTAAACAGCACTGACATCCTAGCTAATCACTTACCTGCAGAGCTTGGCAGAAGGAATTGACCACTGGAGAACTAACTAGAGCTTCAATTACAGAAAGTAAAAGCAATGACTCTGCACATACTTCTTTCACACCTACATCCTTCTACCACCTGGTTAACTACCCCCGCCCCCCCGCTAAAGTCTGGACAGGTATAAGTTAACACAGATTCTCCACACCCTATTTTCTTGTGCTAGGCCCTTCCGTTCTCCTTTACACATATTATTCCACTTTTCTAAGGATTCCCAAGTACTGGTAACTTTGAAAGAAAATGCATTATGACCTGGATTTTTAAAACCAAAGTACAAATGACTCTGCAAGTAACATTTTTTTTCCCTGACATTCAACGTGCATTAGACTGTCTCCTGGCACTGTGCGTGCCTCTCAACAGTTAAGTACATGTGAAAGAACCCTAATGCTGACACTAGATCAATTTAACCTGTGAGCACTAAGAGACTCACTGTACTAACTCCAGAACAACGACTGCACTTTACAAATTAATTGGAACAAGGCTTTCATCCGGTCTGCATAAATGTGATTCCTTAATCCTAGAGATACATTTCATTTGGACACATACCAGCCTCACCCCCACACAACCGCAGCCACGCAGCCCCCTACCCACCCAGGTTTAGTACCACTCTCTCCCGGAACACTCTTCCTTTCCTCTTCACCTCCACTAGGCCCTACTTTCATCCCTTCCCTAAATCAATTAGGAACATGACACAATTATTTTCTAATTAATTTTATATATAGGAAATTAACAGTTTTTGTAATTAATTTTATATATAGGAAATTAACATTTTTTGTAAAGAAAACGCTACATATGTCACAAGATGTAAGTATATGTTAGAAACCTAGGTGCCTCTGATTTCAGTAGTTTGACTCGCCAGAACTACCCATTTTTCTGAGTAATCAAACTGTCATAGAAAATGGTCTGAGTCCTGAACAACTACCTAAGCCTGAAAGCTGATGGCAACCGTTATGGGAGAGTGCACCTTTGACCCGCTGGATCTGAAGCTGCTTCTCAGGCCTAGATCAGACCTCACTGCCTTTCTTCCCCTACTCACAGGCACCCGACAGTGCTGCTTCCCTCTGGTGATGCTGCCTCCTAGGAGAGCTCCTCCTCCTCCTCTTACTGCCAAGTGGGAGGCAAGCTCTTCAATCCCCCCTCCCTTGCTACCCCCAAGGACACTGGTCAGGGCCTTTAATGGTCTAAAGGGCTCTATTAACATCCATTATAAAGAGCACAAGGTGTAAACCTTGGGGAAGTTACCGAGCTTTTACAGAATTATTACAATGGCGGTCCTTGGAGAGGTGGTTCTACTCCCTACCAGCTAGCAACTGGCTTAACAAACCTCCTCCTCCTTTAGATGTAATTAATCTAAGCAGATGACTCTAGACTTTCAAAATTTGGGAGCCAGTAAATTATTTTTAAGAAAAGGGAAAAAAGAAAAGGGAAAGAATAACGGACATACAGTTAAATACTTTTTCTACAGAGGACAATAAAAACAAGCAAAAACTCACCCTCTGCCATGCCAGTACCACAAATAAAATAGATTTTTATTACACACACACAAAATCCATCACTTAAACTACAATTAATTTACTTTAAAAAAAACTCATTATATTGTTCTTTTTTTTTTGCTATGGAGAAATGAAAACACACTGCATCAAGGGAATGGTTGCACTTGGGACCCACGATTTAACTCGGTCCCACATTCAGCCATAGTGAGAAGACAAAATTACCTCTTTACCTCAACTATGCAGTTTAAAAAATATTCAATCCACAGCACTGCCCCCTTCCAAAATACATGGAATAAACATTATGCCTAGAAAACAGAAGAAAGCTGGAGCTGGAACCTGAAATCCCCTGTAACTACAACTCCCTGTTCGTAACTGCTCAGATACTGAAGGCGAGAACGGCCTTCTCTCTAGTCTCTCAGCATCACTTCCAGGTGTGCGAAGAGAAGAACTATTAGTTCAATAACATCCAGAAAGGACAAATTGGGTCAGAATGCTGACTTAAAAATCTTTATTATCTAGTTTAAACTGTTCTGAAAACCCAAACTATATCTGGACTTACTTGGCCTTAATAAAGAACAGCTGGGCAACAGGACTCATTCTTTAAAACTAGGCCAAAGGAGGGCAGAAATTCTTAAATTGTGCACATTCCCCCAAATTTGTTTCCAAACGCTACAGCTACTTAAGATTAAAATTTGTAAAGCTAAAACCTTCTATTTTCCTCACTAAATATGTGAATAGCAGCTCGAATGCCTTTCTTTTGAGGGAACCCCTAAGCAAACTCTCCTATGGTGCGTGAACTTTCAACAGAACTTAATCCAAATATATGAATATGGGTCATTTCTTCCCTCTGCGATGCAGCAGGATATTATGAAAGTCATTACTTGAAAGGAGGGAAAAAAATCCAAGCAACAGATTTACATGGGAAATTACAATGTATTATATACTTTTAATAAACAAAAGCATTTTACTTACGATGTTCCCTGCTGAGAGTTAGGGTGGGTTTTTGAAGCTGTATCATACTGTTCTGTGGGGGAGGGAAAAGTGGTTAGAGCAGCACAGTGACATATGTGCATGAGATTTTTAGTTACAAATTCTGTTTTTTGCTGTCTCCCCTCACCTTTCCATCCAAACACTTAATATATTTACATTCTGTCAGCCAGAGTGCTAAACACTGCACTTGGTATAATCTCACCATTATTCGTTACTTCTAGAGAGAGTGCTAAGAATGCAAAACCCTTAACAGAGCAAAAATACCCTGAAAAGCACTGGTTGCAGCAGGCCGTACCTCACTGCTGGGAACTTCCTATGCCTTGGAGACTTTCCTTTCCCTGATGTCAGTTGGTGGGGGCTCCCATGGAAGCACCATGACAGGGGTGCTCTCCCCACCCCCAACCTGGTTTGATCTCCTGTATCTACCAGTGATCTGCAAGCACTCCTTTCACAGTCTCTATCCTTGGCCAACCATGCTCTCCCTCCCATCTGTTCCTCCATTATTCAACAGCCCCAAAATATATGTATTCAACAGCTCTATAGAGACTGCCTAGTAGACAGGATGTTTAAGGCGTTTGACCCTGTCCTCAATGAGCTTACAGTTGACCATGGGACGTCAAACAGGGTGCAAGTACCTAGAGCCCGAAGCAGTGTGAGATGAAGTATATAAATCAATCATAAACTAACTGTCCCAGGAATCTACAGAATGGTCCCTCTGTTGGTAATGATTAAAGAAGGCAAATTAAACAGGGAAGAAAATGAACTCTGTGACAAGGAATGGCTGAAATTTGGACAGAATGACTTCTGGCAGGAAGATAAGGAAGAACTTCAGGCAGATGAGACGATGTGAACAAGGTACAGAGTGAGAGGGGTCAAAGTGGCACGGATTGGGAAGGGTAAGGCTGGGGTGCAGAACCTGTGCTCAATGATATGGAAACCCAGGGGAAATCAGACTTTGGAGGGCTTTGAATGCCAGGTTGGGAATTTATGACTTTATCTGTTGGGCAATGAGATATCACCAAAGGTGTACCCCGGGGCTCAATAAAGTGATTTCTCGGACAGATCATCCTGGAGGTGCAGCCCTGGTATAACCTAGAAAGCAGCAGGAAACATTAAGTGTGGAGGCAACAGCCGCTGATTTTGTCTAAGCGTGAGGTAACGAGCATTTGGAACAGAACTCGGGTGGAATGGAAATATGGATGCCTTTTAGACGATGGTGAGTGTTATTTTTCAGAAATGTGATGTGGAGACCCCTGAATATTTGTAATTAATCACTTTATCCTCATGGTGGCAGCAGTTCTTACATGAGAGTTTAAAGTTGTTTCCCCTTCACGTTGGAAAGCTAGGGCCAGGATGACAAATCAGGGGGGCTAAAATTGCCCTTCTGACCACTCACAGGGACTCTCATACAGTCCTCTTGACAACTCTGCCATACAGCCAGCCCTAAGCTCCACAAGGCTCCGGTCACCCTCAGGCAGCCATGATTTGCACAGGTAGACTTTATTCTCTAGACTTTATAAGACTCCAAAACCTCACGATCACTCTTCAAGATGTTTACATTCTCCGGCTGGGCACACTTTGAAAAACATGTGTCAGTCTCTATCTTTCTGAAAGCTATATCCCCATAAACTCTATGCCCTCTTCACCCAACATGCAGCTAGACCCCTTTTGGGTCCACCGAGGCCCCACAAAGGCCACATCCTCATAAAGGTAAACAGGGTTCCACAGAACACTGACAAAGTGGCAGCAGCACAGAAGACCCCAGGGTAGACATCCATGAGCCAAGATCTACTGGAGACCTGCCGTGCCTGACAGTTTCTCATCAGAGCAACAAATAATCGGCCCACATGACTCCACAGGCCAAGGCAGGACCCACCCATACCTGGACAAGAAAGCACTTACTAATCCATCTTTAACTATATTTGCTAGAAGGGGACACCAGTTACAGGATAGAAAGCTCTTTCTAGACCAGGAGTTAGCCATGAAGCTCTGAGTAAACCAGTGGCAGGCCTAGGATCTGCGAAGCTGGCAGCCCTTGCAGGTGGAGGAAGAGCCGCAAATGGCAGCCTGCCCACCGCTGAGCTGGCAGCCCCCCACGCTCGTGCCACTCCACCCATTAGCTATTTTTGGATAGAGATTTCCCAGTCTCCCCAGGAAGCCATCAATTTCTGTTCAGTTTACCTTGCTACTTACACAACACTGTGGCAAGACGGTCAGTCTTGTTTCTCTGCATTTGGGGAAAATTTAATTAGAGTTCTTTGTAAGACCTCTAGGGCAGAGGACAGCACACTTTTTCTGTAACAGTCAGACATATATGTGTATTTTTTCCAATTATAATAAATATTTATTTAAAGTGCTGCAACATTGTGATTTATAAGAAATACATATTTGGCCATTCAGATAAATATATTTCTCATATGCATCTAGTCTTTGTCCACAGTTCCTAGCTCCCAGCTCCAGAAATGCTCCAAATATTTTACATTTTGCCTGCCACACCTTGTAGCTTCGTAATAAATACATGAGTGTGGCTGCATCCCCACAGAACCTTCTTTACAGGAACGAACTGCAGAACAAACTGGGCTCTCAGGCTGAAGTTCGCCCACCTCTGCTCTAGCGGAAGGATGCTCTGTTTATGCTTTCTTCATCTTTTTACTCTCTTTTCATCTAACTTAAATGATAGAATGACCCAGGGGGAAAAATGTAAGTGAGGGAAAAGAATGAGGCAGGGAGATATGAAGGAAGAGTCACCTCCCTGGAACATCTATCTCTACGCTCCCTCTCCTGCCACACGCACACGCACACGCACACAACCTGCTTTGGTCTCCCCATCATTTGAAGACTGAAACGTCATAGCTTGGGCACTTACCACACAGTAATAATGAACTAAATGATTACAAGTACCCTAGCCAATTTTGTAAGACATAAACTACATTGCATGTAGTTTGGATACAAAGACTTTACCAGGGTTACTGATGAAGAGGAAAGCTGGAAATAGTTACCTTTCTTCTGTTTTCCCCTGAATTTTCAAGTATTCACAATCCATTAAAGGGGTTCAAAAATAAATTATATGGTGAATACCATACAGAGGGGTTAAAGAAGCAATGTGCTGTAGTCTTTATGAAGGTTTCTCACTTTTATGTTAAAAAAAAAACAAGAACCACACAAAATATCCCACCCAGTTCTTATACAGGGGGTTGGCAAAAGTAGGTTTACAATTGTTTGTATGGAAAAGTACATGCAGAGTATGACTCTTACAATCGCTTTATTAACTCAGAAGACTGTCACTCACAACTTTAAACCTACTTTTGCTCACTCTTGTATACAATTCCTAGATTATAATGCTTTGAGAGTCTCATTCAAGATATTTATCATGTTTCAGGTAATGCCAAATTACATTTGTTAAGGACTTAACTAAGATATCTTCATGAAGTCTTTGCAACAATTTGAAATTCTGCCTAAAGAACAGCTTTATGTTTGCCCTCCCTTCCTAGTCTTTCAATGCAGGAAGCCCTTGTCTTTGCCAGGGCATTTGTCATTAATGGTCTTTTTTTAAAGAGTTAAAATCATGCTTTGTTCTTCAGTGCTCTAATCAGTTGCATACATTTACTTACTTTGGTTTTGGGTTGCAGAACTGATGTGCTGAGAATCCTAGAAAGAAAAATAAAAATCTCCAGTTACTAAGGCTTATAAATCTAAGGTCGCAGCATGTCTAAATCTATTAAATGCTGATAAATATAATTTTTACATATATTAGGTTTTATTGCTTCCCTTCTTTCTTAGAGGCTATCTTTCCTTTGGTGTTGAGCAAAGATTTTTTTAAAATAAAGTATATATAATGTTTACCTCAAAACCAGTAATAATGAATTATCTTTAATAAAAAACTATCATTAGAAAATATCTAGCTAGTAAAGTATCATTAGTAAAGTATCTAATGTGGCAAATACTGGCTTAGGTAGACATAACCTTTTGAAAACAATTATCATGGAAAGGAATACCTATAACATATTAATAACATGCATGCACACCAAGCTAGACAGAACACAGACCTAAAGATGACATTGCTACATTCTAAAGGCTATCCTAACATATGATTCCCCCCCCAAAAAGAAGAATGGTAGTGTTTTTATTTTTAATAAACTGCTCACAAATACTGTAACAGAAACACACAAGTTTGCTGCTGGTTGGTTTGTCATTAAAGCCAGCACAAGCGTAGCTAATCATGTTAAACTTTAGGAAAATGTACAAGGTGTGAGTAGTGTAGGATGTCTGTGTGCACGTAGGTATGTATGTATGTATGTATACATACGTGTATGTCTAAACTCTAAACTAGGAATCAGACAACCTGCCTCAATTCTCTGTACCTGTGTTTCCCCATTTCTCAGTAATGACCCTCAAATGAGACCATTTACTGGAAAGCCCTGAATGCCTTCATAAGCTACAAAAACCCTTTATAAATGTAAGATGTTCTTACTGACATAATTTGGAGAATAAAATGTTTGAAAGCATTATGAAGTACTTCAGAAGCCAAATTAATTGCAATTTTAACCCAATCTCCAAAGATTTCAACAAGTAATAACTGACTAATCTGGCTTACAGCAATACCCAGACTTTTCACTGTGGATGCAGTGCCTGCTACACTTGCAAGGAATTACCTTTGTGGGAAAAGGAAATTTGGAGGGCTCTGCTGTACTAGGGGTATGTATTGCTGTCAAAGGAGGAGGCCATGAATGGGTCATTTCCTGAAAAGAGATTTGGAAAGGGAAGAAAAAATCAGTTACAAATAGAACATTTATTGCTACTTAACTTTTTAAACAATGTAGAATGAATTGATGGTAAATGAAAAGTGAAACCTTAAAAGTTATTTCATTTACTTTTTTTTAAAAACACCTACTTAATGGGCTATGTTCAAAAGCTGAAGATTTCCAAAATCAGTTCAAAAAAGAAAAACAAAAGCACAGAATAGGAATAGTTTTAACACTCTGAATATTATAAAGCATAAAACCGTGATCGGTATTACCGGAGTTTATATAACTGAAAACTGAGTCTCTGCCCAATGCTTTCTTTCTCCCTCGGCTTCTTTATTACATTTCCTGGAATTATTTAAGTTCAAAGGAAGAAGACCTTTCCTGTTTGACTTGAGCGAACAAGTAATACAGGTCACTTGTTCCTCTTGGGAGAGGATTTAATGGATTTGACCCTTCCTCGATACACACTATTAGTACATAAGAACTGTTAGGAGGAGAGAGCCTTAAAAAATTAACTTCCCTTTCCGTTAACAGAAGTTTAATTTCTATTCTCCCTTCATAGAGGCAAGGTTTCTAAATCTTATAATACATTCATCTTGACATAATTTTTTTCTCAGCACATTCATGAATTATATTTTACTTTGCTAAAAAAAATCATTGGAAGACTCATTGCACTTTGTTAAAGAGCTGAAATGGCACTGGAGGTCATCAACTCTGACCCTTCTGTTTTGCAGATGTGAAAACCGACATCCAAAATGACTGGGCTGGGTGCCCTAGGAAGCAACAATTTGAAATTCTACCTAAAGAACAGCTTTCTGTTTGCCTTCCCTTCCAGCAAACGGGTATAAAGACCAGTGGCTGAGAGCACAGCATACAGGTCTCTTGCTTTCCCAGTCTAAGAGAAAAAAAAAATACACTCCCACAAGCACAGAGCAAGAGCAGAGCGGACTTTCTGAACACTTTTAACAATCCAATATGGAGTTATTATCAGCCATGACAGTTAAACTAAGAGCTATGTCAAGACTGAGGTAATGGGGTGAATGGGAACGCCCAAAACCACACAAGTCTGGACACTTGGACAAGGGCTCCATCTGGACACTGATGTGAGTGGGACCTCTGCCCATTGTGGCCTGTAAGAACTCAGAGCCCTGACCACTTGAGGCTGGAGCCTGGCTGAACCACGGGTCACGCCGGGAGCCCTGCCAGACTTCCAGGCCACCGCACGTGTGCTGCCCCTGCAGCCGCCTGGCTTGAGACTGACGCTTGCCTCTCTGCCTGCAGACGCCGCCAGTGACTGGAAATTTGCTCTTGACACTTGTTCTGCTCACTTCTATGTGTATGTAACTCTACCTGCTTAGTGGGGAGGTGTTCCCCAATAAACCTGGCATGGTGGAAAGATGCCAGTAGGTGTGAGTGACTCCTTTCAGGGATGCTCCCTTGCTCATGACACCACGTGTCAGACCTGTCGGCACATGGACATAGAGACTAACAGGCAACACTCTGCCAACAATCCAATGACCCTACTTCAGGCTTTATTATCTCCTCTCTATAACACGCTGTCTATTCCAACACTTCATTTTTTTCAAAATACTGACCAACCTCTCTGACCACGAAAGTGCCCACTGATCCTTGCAACAACCGGACACGGAACTCTAGCAGGTTCTTTCCAATCCCAGTCTCAGCCTGCATCTTCCCTGGCCTGTTCCCACAGGCACTCTCTAGGTTGCTGCAGCCCCACGATAAACATAAATGGCCTAATGCAGTAACAAAACAAAGTAACTGATGCTGGGGTTTTTTTGAGTAATTTTTATTAAAGGTGAAAGTGTCCCCTTATCTAGCCATTGGTTTGGTTCAGTACAAAGGAGAAGTTCTGCTCTAAAATGTAAAAGCTCTGGAGCCAAAGCCCCAGACTGGAACCCTAAATCTGACCCTCACCAGCCATGTGAGCCTGGGCTGTCTGAGCTCTCTGAGTCTCAGTTCTCAATAACAGGTAGACTGAGACCACTTATTTTCGGAAGAGTTAAGGATAAAGGGAGCATACACAGCACTTAAAAAATTAAAAGTATTACAACTTTTAATTAAAAGTCTAGCTTTTAAAGAACTTCAATACTGCACCAAACACAGCTCCTTGCCATTTTATTTATCTGACCATTATGATGCTACAGTGTAAAAACATAATTAATTCAGAAGCTGTCTGAAAGTACCACCCTTACATTTTCCAAGAATTTCTTTAGAATTTGTTTAAAATTCTGCCCTGGCTGGTGTGGCTCAGTGGACTGAGTCCCTGCCTGTGTACCAAAGGGTCACTTGTTCGATTCCCAGTCAGGGCACATGCCTGGGTTGCAGGCCAGGTCCCCAGTAGGGGTGACCAAGAGGCAACCACACATTGATGTTTCTCTCCCTTTCTTTCTCCTTCCCTTCCTCTCTCTGAAAATAAATAAATAAGATATTAAAAAAAGAATTTGTTTAAAATTCCAATTTCTTTAGAATTCCAATATATGACTTTTAGTCACCAATTATTCCCAGAAAACATTCACTGTACTCAATTCCTAAGGCTGTCCTGCCTACTGAACTAGGCAGTTGGAATGTGCATAAACTCTTTCAGGTCCTGAGTGGTTTGCTGGTAGTCTGACAGAATTTATGTCCCTTCCTAAATGCTTAGCCTAGGAGAGGTATTTAGGCCTTAAGAGAATTGGGACCATAAGGAGAGGAAGCTGTCCAGAATTGCAAGGCCACGAATCTGCTCCCAGCCTTAACAATGACATATCACACCAGGGGGGTGGAAATATGTGGCACTGCCCCAGTCCTGGCCTTCTGGGTGACACACCTACTGTCGCTGCTCCACACACCACCTCGCTCATTTTGCTCTAAACACAGTCTAGTTCTTGCTGTTCTGCAGCACACCACCCTGTTCCCCTCTCAAGGTTTCTGCACCATTTCCTCTGCTTAGTCATTTGCCTGCTATAATGACTCATACCACTTATCAATATCTGGATTTTATTATATATTCATCTTCCCCACTATGACATCCATAAGAGCAAGGGCTCTGTCTTATTCATATGGATTCTCCAGTGCCTATTAAAGTATTTGAAGCTTAGTGGGTATGCTTTGAATAAATGAGTGAACAAATAATAGTGTTACCACTCATTGTATCAACGTTGCTGGAATGTTGCACTAAGGTAACACCTACAAGTTCTGCATTATTCCCCCAAGAGACTGTACAGGCTGAACCACCTGAGCTAAGTAAAAATCCTGAGCTATTTTCATTCACCCACGAAGGAGGGCACATTGCCCTGTCTGAACCCTGTGCATGACCAATTCCTGGTTTCTAGCAGTGTCTGTCTGCTATCTTCTTACTCCATCAGGCTGTAGAAGTTATAGGTTACCACTTCCCCTTCATTAAAACACTTCCACCCTTAATATTTCCCCTAGAGAGCCAAACAATATCCTCCATGATTGATTTTTCTCTTTTAGAAAACTGTTTACTGCCTCTATTGCCCATGAGAAAGATTTATTTAGGATTCCTGGCAATCTTCATAAATTGCCGGTACAAGGTAAGAACAGGAACCATGAGGAAGAGGAAAGTATCTGGATCAACATCAGACAGAGAGAGGGAGAGCTGGAATGGACCTTGGAGGTCATCTATTAGCCCAGGGCCTTTATTTTAGCAATGAGGAAACTGAGACCCAGGGAGAACACACAACTTAACTGAGGCCACAGATGGAGGAAAAGGGAACAGACTCTAAGAGATCAGCACATTTGGTCTCCCTATTTACAATTTTCAAGTAAAAATAATCACCTGTTGCTTATATTAACCATTTACTTCCAAATATTTCCAGGTTAGTAAGAATTCATTAATGTGATGTTGGGTAAGAGGAGAGGGAGGGTGGATGAGTTTATTAAATCGAAAATGTTTGGACTTCCGGCCAAGATGGAGGCATAGGTAGACGCACTGTGCCTCCTCGCACAACCAAGATAGGGACAACAACAATATAGAAACAAAATAACAACCAGAACTGACAGAAAATTGAAGTGTATGGAAGT
>CM052538.1:90902310-90915607 GCA_028533065.1 Trachops cirrhosus
TAATAGCATAATCAATAAAATATATTTTAAAAAAATTCTGAATAAGTTCTTACGTTCAAGTAATAATTGGTCAATTTACTGTGAACTTTCCTATGAGGTCCATTATAGAAGTGGGCATATTTCAAAGGGGTTTAGGGATGTCATTTCAAATACTTGAGAATACATAATAATTAAAGATCTCTAAGCAGCACTGTTTATAATGGCAAATAACTGGAAATGATCAATGACTAATAATAGCAGTCAAGATAAAAAACTTTACAGTACACCTAGCAGTATGTTATGAAGATGTAAAATAATGTAAATATATGTACTTGTACGGAAAAATGCTAAGATATGTATTTAACTTTTTCTTTAGAAATTTCATACTTACAGAAAAATTTCAGGAATATAATAAGGAATTCCCACAAACGCATCAAATTGCCCAAATGTTGGCATTATACCACATTTGTTTTATAGTTTTCTGTCCGTCTGCCCACCCACACACCTACACTGAACCGTCTGAAAGTTAGAGACTTAGAGGCAATGCTCCTTTACCCCTAAAGATTTCTGTGTGCAGCAAGGTACATTTAAAACTGCATCTAAAAGAGGGGAGGAGGTAAGGACATAGTCTGTATATTAGAGCCTATTTTATGTCCCATCTACCTGAGATTCGTAGCTCCACTCCTCCCCCAAATCAGAGACTCTTAAACTAGGGTACAGCTATTCTAGATGTGTTTGCAGAGCAAGATCTGGAAGAAGAGGCTGCCTTGTTTAATGAAGTTTTACAACTTGGCTCCTCCAAGTCTGCCACTGGAAGGAGACTTTTCAAAAAGGGAGGGGCAGTTCAACAAACCACTGTGGCCTTATCCCGTGCGTAAAATCCACCATCCCCACTGGTTCTCCAGCTGAGCCCTGCCACTCCAGCTCAGGTGCTCCCTTTCACACTGTGGCCATAAAGGAAGCAGTCAGCCTCCTTTCAGTACAGTTGACTTAAGGCTGAAGATCTTCAGTAAGACATCCTCAAAGAATAAGAGAGGATAAAAAGGACAACAAAAGTCCATCCTAGTTGCATGAGTCAAGATGCTGTAGGCCACAGGGCACTTACAACTACAAATCTCACTGCTGTCTCCCGCTTCAGGAGCCAGGTGCCTAGAGGAGATGGCACTCCTTTTCCACCGTCCTGTGTGTGGACAGGACCCCAGCAGTGACCTCACTTCCCCGATGGGGTACAGCCCAAACACAAGAGCCATAATTCTACTTTTTTTTTAAATGACAGTAGCTATTGGGTTGGCCAAAAGTTCATTTGTTTTTTTCCATACGCTGGCTCTAGTAGTGCTTAGTTGTCTTTAACTTCATTTGAAACAATTTTCTTAGACTGCATTGTGACAGCTGTCATGTCAGTGTGCATTTAAAAAAAAAGACTTATCAAAACTGGTGAATTTTTGTGCAGCTATTTTAATATTGAAGATGAAGGAAGATATGCAACATTTTCAGCATATAATGCTTTACTACTTCAAGAAAGGTAAAAATGCAACTGAAATGCAAAAAAAGATGTATGAAGTGTATGAAGAAGGTGCTGTGACTGAGTGAACATGTCAAAAGTGGTGTGCAAAGTTTCTTGGTACTACTGACATTGTGGCCAAATAATTCTTTGCTGTGGGGCTATCTTATGCATTGGAAGGTGTCTAGCAGCACCCCTGGCCTCTACCCACTGGAAGCCAATAGCAGGAGATAACTAACATACTCAAAATACCCAAACCAATAAACTTATTGGTGAAAATGAAATATCTGTCTTTTCTTTTATGGAAAGAAACCATGAGGACTTTTTGGCCAATCCAATACTTATTGACTACATATTGTACATGATAGTGTATTAAACTGTTTACGTATTATTATTTCCTCCATTTGATATCATCTATTATAAGATTCGCCATCATTAGCTTGGCAGGGGGAGAAAGCTACTGTGCTGAAGGAACTCATCAACTCTAGATACATCCCTCAGTACAGAAACTTCAGACCAGAAAAGGCAGCAATGCTGGCCTTGGTCTGATTTCTCACTCCTCTTGGAATAACATTGTGTAATCATAAGGAAATACACTGATTCCAAAATAAAATATGTTAGTGAATGTCTTCTAAGCATAGCACAGTTTGTTTTAATAAGCTAAAAAGAACCGGATGGAAGAAATATACCTTACCACTGAGACCGGGAAGCTCTCGCAATACTGTGTTTTAAGTCTCTCAAGTTTCAACAGAGCAGCACTTTTATAACAATGCAATTCGCAAAAAGGCTCAGTTATCACCAACCAGAAACTGCAGGGAGCACAAAGGCAGCATGCTAAGGAAGGAAGCCAAAGATCTTGGATTCCAGTTCTGGCCCCGCAATCCTGGATGAGATTCAACTTGTTTGTGACTACTTCCTCAAAGGCATGGCATTTCCAATCTGAATCGCTTCAGAGGGTTGGTATGAAGGTCAAACGTAAAACCTGAATATTCCCTGACTCCCTCACCCCTGAAACTGTGCACATGGTCCCACAGCTGTAAGTACTTTCCTGTCAAAGCACGGCACATTTTGTCTCTGCTGCGTCCAGATTACAAATTCTGTATAGCAGGGAACGGTGCTGCCTTGTTGAATCACCTCTCACGTGCTGCTTGCTGGTATGTGTTCCATTGCAGAACTCAAAATATGACAGTTAGTTTCAATTCCAATTTTTAGAGCTTTAAAGACTTACTAAACACTGCTGCTTGTCTGAATTATAAGTTAACATCTTAATTAACAAACTACATGGAAATAAGCATACTAAGGACAAAGAAGAAATTGTTTTTGCATTGTTTTCTCCTTAGAAACATTAAGATACTCTTAGAAACTATTTTCACATATCGGATTGGCAAAACAAAAAACAAAGAACTGACAATACTGTATCTGAGAGACAGATGTGGGGAAACAGGCACTCAGTACCTGAGTGGTGGGAACACCCTGGTTGGTGGGAAGGTAAAGCAGCCCAGACTCTGAAGATAGCAATTTGGTGACAGTCACCAATTCTAGTTTCTCATACTCTGACCCAGCAATCTGACTTCTAACACCAACTGCTACATGTACAAAAAGACCTATGTACTAGTTACTCACTTCAGCCTAATTTGAAAATAGAAGATACTGGAAACCATCTAATTGCCCATCTATAGGTAACCAGCTGAGAGAACTGTAGTACCTGCAGCTTCCACAGAAATAACTATGCAGCTATGACAAAGAGGAAGCTCTTCATGGGTTGATTTATCTCTAAGACACTGTTAAGCAGGAGGAAAAGAAAACCAAGATGCAGTATGTGCCAGTATTTCTGTAAATGAAAGGTAACAGTCAGAAAAGAACATGTCTGTAGAATTACTTACTATGCATAAAATACCACTGGGAATAACACACTAGAAGTAATTTCTAAAAAATTAAACTCGGTGGCTGGGGGTGGTAGAATAGGAAGAAGATCTTCACTGTATATCTTTTTATCATTTAATTTCTGAATTACAAAATATGTTATCTATTCATAAATAAAAACAAAAACTAAAGTGAGATTTAAAAAATAGGGACAAAAATTTTCTCAAAATACACCTAAATGTCTTCTGCCACATCTGCTTTATTTTCTATTAGCCTTCCTCCAGGCAGTTTTCTACTCCCCAGGACACACCTGTTGGCATATGCCCCAGTTTCCTCCTTGGTGCTCTGGCTTGCCCAACCTAACACTCAGCATGCTGACCTGTTCGCAGACTGACAGTCAACTTCCCCGAATGGACGGTGAGGTGCTCCTGGGGGAAACCCACGCTCTCAAAACATGGCCCAGTGTTTGCTGGCTAGTTCACTCTTGCTTCCCAAACTAGACTATGTAGTCCTTGAAAGAGAGGGTGTGCTTTTTTTTTTGGAGGGGGGGGGTTTCTCTTTTGATCAGTCACACTTAAATACTGAGCAGACACATCTGAAACACATAAAGCCTCATAGGATTGTTCTGAGGAAGAAAAGGGACAATACATGTTAAAGGTAATGCCATACAAATAAATTCAAGCGTTTATTATTAAGACACTGTAATCAGTATTTCCAAGAAACAGATTAGAGGAGAAAACCAGAAGGCCTGCCTCAACAAGGTTTTGACATAAAATTAACTTTATTCTGTGAATACACAGTAAGTTACCCAAATAACTAGACCTATTCCAAGGACACACTCATACTGCCTGGGTGTTCCTCCAGCTGGGAAAGGCAAAAAGGTGCTAGCAGTGCTTCTTCAGAAGTATCACGCCCTCTGGACAACTATCCACACCCAGAATTTTAAGATAAGAAGTTTGAAAAGCTCTGGATGGATTTATGGATACACTCATAGTATAGATTTCTCTTAATATTTTTTAGCCTTTTTTTAATCCTTACCCAAGGACATTTTTTCCTGATTTTAGAAGAGGGAGCAGAGAGACAGACAGGCAGACAGACAGACAGAAACATCAATTGGCTACCTCTTGTAGACTCTCCAACTAGAGATCAAAACTCAACTTAAGTATGTGCCCTGACCAGAAGTCAAACTCGTGACCTTTCTGTGTATGGGACGATGCTGCAACTGGGGGTCATACCAGCCAGGGTACTTTTTTTTTTTTTTTTTAAAAGAAAGCTATAGGTTGTTAATATGGAAGGAAGGATAATGAGTTAGAAAACAGAAAAAAGATACTCAACAGTTTTCTTAATGATTAATAAATAGTATTATTATATAAATTGGAAACCAACTTTGTTAAATTATCCCTTCAAAAAATTAAATACCCTTCATGCCTTCCCAAATATTTTCAAATAATGGGAAGAGTTGGCATAGTTTTTTAAAGGTGATAAACTCCTAAAAGGCAACAAAGAATTAGTCACATGGACCCTGGAAGCCTCTTTTAAACACCAAACTATCTTTGAGATGTGAAGGCTAACCCAGTTAGTGTTATGCTAATTGCAGAAATCTCTATAGTTCTCCAAATAAATTTTTCAAGGACAGGAAAAAAAGAGATTGATAAAGGCCAAGATGATTTAAAAATGATAAGCAATCTATAGGTCACCTACAGTTATCATCCAGCAAAAATGTACTGTGAAAAGGTCAAGCAATTCTACTCATGCAGAATCATCTAGAAAAGACCAAAGAGTGTGGAAGCAGGTGTGTCACAAACACAGGCTGCCCTTTTCTGGAAGTCTTTCACCCAACTGTCCTGTCACCTTCAGCTCTGAAAGGTGAGCTGTGGTGTTCTAACCTGTCTTCTCTAGACTGGCTTCTGCAGGTGGGGACTGGAGTTGATTCCTGTCTCCTTCCAGGGCCTTAGCATAATTCTGGATTAATACAGAAATGCAAGTAATATTTGTGAAATAAATAAATCTGATTTTGTGATCTTGTGTCATCTCCAACAAAATCCAGAAGCTTGCCAAAAATCATGGAATAAGTGAATTCTGAAATTTTTTCCTACATTTTGGAAACAATATGTTCGCTCACAATTTTCAACCCATGTGCCACAAGAATTCTTAAAACGTGTGGTACCTATTTAGTCAGGAGCACTGACCTCTTTCCCTTAGAGTGTCAAATAAAAAAATGACAACAGCCAATAAACAATAGCTGTCTGGTGTGAATGAATCAAACGTATACCTTTTTTGTCAGATCAGCAAAAAAGATATTTTTTGGTGTGCTGCAGAATTTTAGTAACTACTGTATTTTGCCATGTATAGTACGCACCCACATTTTTGTGCATATTATACATGGGATTATTATGTCCATGTTATGTAATCATTGTACCCATGTATAATGCACATCCTTATTTTTTCCCTCAAAGATTTGGGCAAAAAGTGTGCATTATACATGACAAAATATGGTAGTTTATGTATGCCATGAGATGAAAAAGGTTCAAAATCGCTGGCCTAAACTGCAGAATATCATGCCTTTGATAAAAGGTCACGTGAGACCCCATGAAGCCCACTGTGGACATAGCAACCATGAAGACTGGCTAAAAAGCACTGCTTAAAAAAAGAAAAGGCACCACAAAAAACAAGTCTTGACGCTGATTCTACTCCAGTGATGATAAACTGACAAGTTCTTTCAAATGGCCTAACTATATGATCTATCTCCCCCTCCACAAACAATTCTTACTAAAACAACCTCCTTTTTAGGAGGGATTTAAAATTTTATTTTTGAGTGGGTGCATTAGTTTGCAAAGCATGAGTGCCCTGTCAATTAAAATGTTTCACTGCAGAGGTGTTAAACTGCAGTTGGATGGTGCTCTGTCACCATGCTCACTCCATCCCCATCTAGCCTGTTTCTGTCTCTTTCTCCACCCCCACCCCACCTCATACAGATATACCCAGACACACAAGTGTTTTCCCAAAAATCATATCAACTGATGGTTCCGAGCCTAAAATAACACTATTAAATTACTTTGTCAACCATGACCAGATTTACAGGTACATAAACCTGTATCACTGCTCCTTCTTTGAACACATACATCTATCAAATTCAAGGGCAAACAATGATCAGGGACCACATCTAATTCTATATTTCATAGGGTGCCTGGACATTTTTTTCTTCAGAGCTGGGTATAAGATAAGACTACAGAGTCACAAGAAAAAAAACTTTCCATCAGTTTCTGGATGAGGCTGAAAGAAACTGAAGTCATATGAATCAGATAAACCATTTAATCCACGCTTTGTCTGAAAAAACCTGAAGATTTTATCCTGGGTTTATTACAGCAGTAATCCAAACAGCCCTCTCTGGGCTAGGTGCTGGTTGTCTGTCTCCTGACATAGATGATTTTTAAAAACAAAAAACAGAACGCAGAGGGGAAAAAAAGGAAAGAAAATTACTGAAGCGGTAGGCTAGAGGGATATATGTGCTGAGGGAACAATCTAAGCTTCGAACTACCCTGGGGATTACTGATTCTATAATAAACACAGAGGAGAGAAAGCAAATAGAGATAGCCTTGCCCTTACGTCTTAATTCTCAGTGAGTAAATTTCTTTTCTTTTTTCTTTTTTTTTTTTTTTTTGGCTTTAATGTTGGATAACAAACAATCAGGTTACTTGCCAGGGTCTATAAAAGGGCCAAAGAGCATTCTGTGAAAAGTACAATTCATTTAATACTATGATGTTATGGTTATAAGTCATTTATTTAATCCTATCATCAAAGAGCACCTAAATTTAAGAGGTTATTTTGCTTTTCTCTAATCTATTGAAAACCAGATTCAGCCATTCTTTTTAGAAAAAAAAATAAAAAGGATTTACTGATTCCACTGGATCTCTGGTAGACTTAATCGTTTCTTAATCCTGTTAATCTTGTTCTGCATTACCTTTGTATATAAATTTGGGCCAAAAGTATAGACAAATTACATCAGACTTGCAGGAAAACTCATCTGATAAACTGATTTACTGAAGAAAAGTGAAAATATGTTTAATAACAAAGTTTTGAACAAATATTTAGTCACTCAACAAGTGCCAGTATTTTTATTTTTTATAAATATAAGGGGTGGGGCAGTTAAATGTGTATTAAAAAATTATTCTTGAATTTCTTAAAATAAGTATTAAAATGTGCCAAGGAACAATTTTTCTTTGCTAGTAAAATAAATGCTATCTAAAGCTGCTAAATTTAAAACTTGTGTGAGCATCCATAGCATATGTGACCAAAATTCAGAAAGCAACAGTAGATTTATACCCATTTTGAAGACATGAAGCAGCCAGTAGCTCTCCCTGCATCTTTATCTATCTCAATATATTTCTCTCACAGTCCCCTGGCCCATCTCCTCCCCTCACACTGACACACACATGGAATGAAGAACTTTTAAAAGTACTCTTTTGATTTTGATTTGATTCTAGAGCCTTGGCCCAGGTCTCCAACTTTGAGAGTTTGAAGGCATAGTGTGACTCAACCACATCTGTCAAAACTCCCCAATGTTCTTGCATCAACTGTAGTTCCTGCTTCTGCCTTTCCATCTAAACTCTTCCAGAGTACAGAGTCTAGGTGCCAGAGAAAAGATAAAATGAAAAAGAGGCAATCATTGTAATAGCAACAAAAGCAACTTGGAGAACTGCGTTTAAATGATGGGAGGGTCAAACAAGCAGCAGTAAATTCTCTCTCAGTTGTCACATAAATCCAACTGTGGCTCTCAGGACTCGTCCACACACCTGGCACACAGCCTGCTGGGAGAATACTCCTGGAGCCCACTTCACTTTCTGATACCACCAGAATCACTGGCCGGTTTGGGGTATGGGAAGGCTGAGGGAGAGGGGCATGTGCCACTTTTTAAAAAAGATTCTTCTTCCAACTTTAAGTTCTTTAATTGGTCGACAACCAAATCCTCTGTAAAAATACACAAATACAGAGTATTATGTATATCACCACAATAATGCTGTCTGTCTGAAAAGTTTTAGGTTGGCTCCTGAGCAGGTAAGTCTTATCTGTTTTACTCTGTTTTTGGTAAAACTTTTAAGAGGAATCTCAATGTCAAACAGTTGTTTCCTTAATACAATTCTCTCAAAAGATTATTGAAGGAAAAAAAAAACTCAGTTTTTTCTGGACTTAACTAGAACACTGGCTTTAAAAAATTACATGTGTGGAACTTAAGTCACTAGAAAACTCTACTGCTTCCTAAATTTGGGGTAACAGGTTCTCCAACACATTTTATGGCATACTTCCTAATAAAAAAGAAGCCACACAGTATTACCTGAATTCAAGTCAATCAAGGAAGAGTTTGCAATATATAACTTGAGGGTTCTCCATCTTTTTTCATTATCTCTGCCCAACTTCTCAGCTCTCTCATGGCTGATAAAAGATTCACTACTGTTAACTTTAAAGTAAGTAAATTTTAACTCCCGAGAGAAAAGTGGAAACACTGTCATCTTCTCCAAGTAGACTTTCATCTCATAAATTTACACCCCACACACAGATACACACTGTGTGACCACGAACTATGCTGAATAAATGAAGGAGACCCATAAAGATATAGAACATTCTGAGTTATCCACTATACCTGCCTGTACCGAAGTATGACTACTTTGAAATATTCCTAGACCAGCAGAAATCAATACTACTATAATTGGGTAGGAGTTACACAATCTTTTAAATCTGACTTAAATTCCATCTGTCTGGTGAAAAACAAAAACAAAGCAATAAAAACTGGGGGTGGGGAAAGGGGAGGGAAGGGGAAGGAAGGGTAGGGAAGGAGGGCAGGGCAGACGGAGTGGAAAAGAGTGTATACACACACATATTTAAGCTTTTAACTGCCAATATCTTCTATTTATACCTTTACTTTAGGAAGATAAAAGCCACCATCAACATATACTGAGTTATCAAGAAATTTAAGACCAGAGCTTGAAAGATGGACCAAAATATCAAAGTGGTAAGAAATTGCTTATTTTAAAATGTTTTTAATATCCTTAAAACACATTTTCCAAAAATGTGCTGTGATTTGTACAGATACAAAAGCACAATATTATATTTTCTCTACTCTTACTCCATTATTTCATTAGAAAGAGAGAGAGAGAAACAGGGAGGAAAGAAAGGAAAATCCATAATCTAAACCAACAACCACGAAAATCTCAAGAGGTAGTCCAAGTCTCTAGTGGCAGCTGAAAGGGGAAAAGAAAGCCACCCCACACCACCTGTCTGCTACCTATCAAGTGTATACCAAGGGAGGGGACATGGGAGGGGCTGAATACCTGTGGCTGGAAAGCTTATTTACCTTGTTTATAAGGTCACGCACATAGTAGCACTGAACTACAGAGGTTATTTTGATCATTCTTTGACATTAGCCCTAACAGGAGGCAAAAAAAAGAAAAAATAAAAAGAGGGAGAAAGGAAATGAAGTGGGAAAACGGCAGGGTTGGGGGGGTGGTTGTTTTGAGGTCTTTCTCCTGCCTCCTCTTCCCCACCCGAACTTCAGGCTTGCACTTCCTCATACTTACTGTGGGGCAGCTGTGCACTGTGGGGCACTTACCTTTTGGAACATGTCTTAGTGCCTTCCCACATGGCAAACAAGCTTTCCTGTTTTCATACATCCCTTTGGCAGCCCCTAATCATGCCACTAGGTCACTGTCTTTTGCGCTGTCAGCTGCAATGGTGGCCCTGACAGGAAAGAACTTTTCATTTCTTCCCTAGTACTGAGACATAAGAAGCTACGAGTGCTCCCAGGCACAACTCCCCTGGCTCTGCTCCTAAAAATGCTCTCGAACGTACACCGTTGCTTAGCAATATTTGCCTTCCCCCTGTACATTTGAAATTGGCAACATCTGTCCCTTTGGCAGTTTTGACTTGTGCAGAGCACCATGCTCATAGTTTAAAAATATACAGCTTTATGAAATGGGCAATCCTCTACTCTTCCCATCTCCCTGAAAACCTCCTAAATGGTTTAATCTTTGCTTATACAAGTCAATATAAAAATCTACAGGATTTAAGGCAGCTGATAGTGACTGTTGTGAAATATATGTCAGCCACCAGTGGGAGTTCCTATTAAACCCCACCTAATAAATAGTGTTTGCACAATTACCCCTGAAAATGTGTCTGAACTAAAAACCCCATTTAGCTCATAATTTTATATACAATTAATTCTACCACCAGGTATCATGTGTACATACATATTACTAAGACAAGATATAAAGGCAATTTATTCATGGAGTAGGTAAGAGAATTTTCATGCTCACATTATAGCCCAACCTTATGAACACATGCATGCCTGCATGGACCAACAGCAACAGAACCTAAAAAATTCTACAGCGGGGGTGGGGGGTGGGGGGTGGGGGTGGAGAGAGGAGTTCATTTAATTTCAACACCATGATTTTTAAAACAAATGATCTTATTTTTTTTAATTTATCCCTCAACATAGTCACCTTAGTTTTTTTACTGAAGTTACTAACACTAAAGCAGTTCATAATATTGTAATTTTATGCATCAGAAAAAAAAACATAAAAAAGTAAAGCTTTTATGGATAGTATATATATATAATGTTCTGCACAATTACTTTTTATCTAGCATATCAATGGGAAATAAAAATTGGAATGATGATAAGAATAATAGTCAACTAAGTACTGAACAACATTCAGTGTATTTCAGCTTCACTATGTAGATATTCTAGTTCTTTTTAGCCAAACCAATTTTGACATATTAGAAGCACATGTTTTCAAAGACAATCTATAGGAACTGAGTTCTAGCTACAAAGGAAAGGCTGACCTATTGCTTTCATCAAGTCTCTACCTAGAGCTTATAGAAGCAGAAAAGACTGGCTGATACTTACAGTCACTAAAAATACACCCAAAACGTCCTTGATTCTGTGGATTTCACGATAGCCCTGAAAGTGTGTAACACACACAGATTTGGAATCCTGCTTAGCCACAAATGTGAAGTCAATAACCTACACCCTACCTCTCACCGTACCTCATCACTTGCTATTTGCCCAGATGACACAGTAATTCTTGTGAAGTTTAAACTGAGTTTCAATGCAGTTTATGGAAGGAGCTTGAGCAGACTTTGCAAACTGGAGGATTCTCAAAAATCTCAGGTGTTTCTCCAAGTCATCCCCAGTGGTTCTGGCCTTACAAGGTAGTGCTTATGAGCTGGCTAGGTTCTGAGTCTCGCACATCAGCTTCCAGATACAGCTCTGCCAGGGACCAACTGCTGAGTTCACTGCACAGAAAGGGCTTCAGCACAGTGGATGGTACACAGGACATTCTCAATAAAATACAGACATCACTTGGATTATTATACTATCCTATCATGGCACAGAAGTCTCTTTTTCCCCACCTTTCTTCCATTCTAAGCTTTCCCACTTCTCCACAGCATCACCCAAACACAATTTTTACTTAATGGCTGTCTATGGAAACTTCCTCTGGAATGGGGAAGGGAATGCTACAGGAATGGATGACAACAAATTTTATATCTTTTAATACGTATATAGTACAACCCTTGCTTGCACCTCCCTCTGATTTACCCTGAAACAGCCAAAGTCTCTCCAGCTCCGAAGAAGCCATCATCTACTGAACACTGGTGGCTTCAATATGTTTCTAGTGAATTCTGAATTAACTAATGCATGGAAAATATGGTAATGGGTAGAGGCTAGAATCCTGCCTGGGTCCTGGGGAATAGGAGGATGGAGGAGCTGGGGCAGGGGCTGTGGCGCTGTCCACCAGGCCAGTGCTGATAAACCTGCAGGGTTCTGCCCCACAGGACACCCACCCCCTGTCAAGCCATACCTTGGACAAAGAGAAGGAGCATAAATGCTTTCCCTGAGAAGAGTTGAATGATTAGGTAGGGAAAGCAAAGACTGGTCATGTCAACACTGCCTTTCTCCATAACTGTTCCTATATAATGTACAACAGCAATTTTCAACTGGTGTGCTGCAGGAGGAATACTGGTGTGCCACAAGAATTTTAAAGCATGCAATACGTGACTATTTAGTCAGGGGCACTGACCTCTTTTCCATTAGGTTGTCAAAGAAAAGAAAGAAAACAGCCAACACAACAATAGCCATCTGGTATGAATGAATCAAAATTATACCTATTTTTTGTGAATAAACTTATGTGTGTGTCATGAGATGAAAAAGGTGGAAAATTGCTGATCTACAGGGCAATGATGGTCCACTAGAAAGCCGAAACCTGGGAGGTTTACTAAACCAACTACTAGAGCAACATTGAGTATTTGTCTATTCTGAAATTCTGTCATCAGATTTGCTCTTAAGGATGAATGCCATGATCTATCCCACAGTGCCAATCAGTAAATAATTATTGTTTGCAATCAAAATAAAACACAAACTGTAACAGTCTTATTCGAATCAGCTATGGGTTAACATTACTACATAATGATTATCATATTCTGATATCCCCTGTACTATTTTCACCTCTGAAAATGTTCAAATACAGTGCAGCTCAAGTCTCCTTCAAATCCTGTACACCACACAATAACTTGCAGGACAACCTACTGGCAAAGTCAGAAATAAGTTTCAAAAGTGCTATTATAAAACCTTCTGAAAGACATTACTCACTCCAGAAAACTTTCCACAAGTATGGTATCTGCTGGAGGAGTAACAGTAGCAGTTGTCAGTAGTAGAAACATGTATTAAGAACCAGTTGAACAGAGCAGGTAAAGGAAGGGGAAAAGGCCCTGGCTGGTGTAGCTTAGTGGATTAAGCGCGGGCCTGTGAACCAAGAGATCATGGTTCGATTCCCAGTCAGGGCACATGCCTGGGTTGCAGGCCAGTTCCCAGCAGGGAATGCACAGGAAGCAACCATACATTGATATTTCTCTCCCTCTCTCCTTCCCTTCCCCTCTGAAGATAAATAAATAAAATCTTTAAAA
>CM052538.1:90924609-90990715 GCA_028533065.1 Trachops cirrhosus
AAAAAAAAAAAAAAAAGATAACCTTCTGTCTAAATCCTATACTTCTCCTTAAAGCCCAGTTCAGATTTTAACTCTAACCGAACACTGTCTAGGTGTGTCACACAGAGCACCTCAGCCCGGGAGCCTCACCGCACACATGGATAACTGACAGCACAGCAAGGTAAGGCTTCTTGCCCAAGATCTCAAAGTTATAATACCGTGTTGCACTGTCTTCCATGAAGCCAAAGTAATGTCTCCTTTTCATTAATGACTCTGGTTCCTGGATAAGTTACCCAATAAGCAATTAAAGAACTTCAAAACCTGACCCCACTCACTCCATGCAGTCTCCCGTCCCCATTGCTCTGCTCTGCCTCTACCCAGTCTCTGCAAACCACAGGCCCAGCTACTCCTACCAGACTTCTCTCCATGTCTCACCTCCACATCTCTTCTTTCCTTAAATCTCTCTCCAATACCCAAGTACTTACAAAAATCAATTCTAAAAAAAATGTACAGCTCCCTCTTTTCAAAATCAACATAATGTAGGTGTCAGAGAGTTCAGGGTGTGGACTAGAGCCAGAATACTTGGATCTAGATTTAGCCAGTATGTAAGGCCTCGGTAAGCTCAGACAAATGAATCTCTCTGTATCTCTGTTAAGACTCTCAGGGAAATAGCAATAGTGACAGTGCCTACCACATGGGAGCGTTGTGGGGTTGATGAGTTAATACACAGAGAGCATGTGAAACAGCTGCCACCATAAAGTGAGCAAGAGAACAGTATGGGCTTTCCATAATGAATAGATTCATGCTGATTGTACTTCATTTTTTACAGTATGTCATAAATTTACTGTGCAAGAGAGCCTCCCCCTTTAGCTCCCTTTATAACTAGTGGGTATTCAAATATTTGTGGACTAAAAAGGCATAAACCCAGAATGTAAAAAATGTGAATTTTTCTATGACCAAACTGTTCCCGACAGGAAAGAGTCTTAACATTTTGTAAGAATGTCTAGATTATTTAATAAGCAAAAAAAATTTTTTTACCAGTTAACATGTTCTCAAGCATGAAAAATGTTGGAGAAAACACTAATTACAACATAAAATTTTGTAAAAACAATTTTTTTCTAAAATACAACAGCAAATATTTGCTTTAGGGTGGAATACTTTTAAAATTGAGCTGTAAGGAAAAGGAGAATCCATAAAGCCTGAGTTTCTAAGAACTGTAAGAAAACTGAGTAACATGAAATGCTTTCCTTTCAATTCACGTTGTTCTCTTCAAAGCTTCAAATTCTTCCCAATATGAATTTTCAGAGCACTATTAATTTGTAAATCAAAACAAAAAACAAACAAACAAACCCTAAGGTGATTTATCTAAGGGACACAGCTAGAAATAGGACCTCTAATTACTTAAATACTGAGGCTGTAGATTAAAACATTAAACCTCAAAACCCTTCAGCCAAATGGATTAAAGAGATTAGAACGGGCTTGACAAATTACCACAGGGTTAGCGGGGAAAATGTGGACAGAAAGTAGGCCAAGCTCAAACAGGGAATTAAATAAAGTTCAAGAGAAAACGAATGGTGTACATGGACCCTCAATCTCTGTGGGGGGAAAAATTGCCAACCTAGTGATTTCTACAGTTACAGAGAGGAGCAACATCAATATAAAAATAGCTGCTTATAAAGTTCTTGGAAAATGTGAACATGTAGCAAAGTTAACCTTGGAAAATAATGATTTTCAAATAGACCTTGGTAACTGGAGAGGAGACATATAAGGTCAAAAATAAACTTGTTATGATAACATGAACCTAAATATCTTATGAGTACTGGTCACCCCCCACTAAAACAGCTAAAATCAAAACCACTAAACTCAAGTCATCAACAGGAGCCCCACTGGAATATCTGGTTTTCTGTCCCTGAAGATTATCAGTTGGCTCAAAATAAAAAACAATTAATCTGCAGAAGAGCTAAAATGACTTGGGTGGCTACATGAGAGCCTGGGAGAGCGCACAGCCTGGAAAGGTTCTGAAGAGTTGAATGTCTCCCTCTTGGCAAAGGCACAACATGAGAGACCCAGGGGGGATCCAATAACCCTCCACAAACATCTCAAGTGCAAAAACAACAAGCAGGAACAGAAATTTCTTATCCTGGTACCAAATGTACTTTCTGGCACTTTGAGAAGGAATAGAAAGTAAAATGTACAACTCTAATTAATGTCACCCAAAAAGATTTTCAAGATTCAACCGTGGGCTTTCTTCTTGGGCTATAATAAGCAATTCGTTCTTCGTACCACCTCATTTCTAGCGGTTTTACTTTTTTGAAAAATATTTATTTTTAGACAGAAAGGAAGGAAGGGAGAAACAGAGGGAGAGAAATATTGATGTATGGTTGCCTCTAGCGCGCCCCCTACTGGGGACCTGGCCTGCAACCCAGGTATGTGCCTTGACTGGGAATTGAACCATCAAACCTGCAGTCCTCAGGTGGCACTCAATCCACTGAACTACACCAGCCAGGGCTCATCTCTAGCAGTTTTAGAGCTTTTAAAAAATATTTTGCCTATGTTATTTAAAATGTTTCCTTCCGAGTTTAAAGTATTTCTTCAAACTCAAAAAAATGGCAAGATTAGGAAATCAAAGGTGGCAGTTTCTACTCAGCTATAGCTGGTGAATCAGAAAATCTGAATTCTCACCAGAATTCTCCAGTTTGTAAATAGTGGCTCGAGTGGGTGCAGGGAGGGTGATGGCGGGACCACACTACATAGCAAAATAAGAGTCTACAGGCCCAGTCTAGCCCTCAGGCTGTTTGCAGCTTCTGTGATACATTTGTCTGCAGCTTGCTATCACTTTTTAAACTCTATATTTACATATCTGGGGGTCTAAAATTTAGCCATTCTCTAACAAGATACAGGTTACTTACCACCCATTAGTTCTCACAGATTGGAAGTATTCTGCTCCAGACACCCAACATCATCAGGTAATTGTGTATACAAAAAACCTTCTTGCTTTGCTATCGTTTTCCTAACATAAAACATGTAAGCCATGTAGTTATGCCCAAATTAACTGAGAGCTAGCTCATGGAGTCTAACTCAAATTTGCTATAAAAGTTACTATAATAAAAACATTTTTAGTAAACAGAAGAAAGCTAAAGCAGCTTGTACCAGAATCCCACTTTTCCCACAAGCATGAAAATGGTGGGGGCACAAGAAAGGAAAATACGAACTGTGGAGAAAGAGAAGAGTGAAGGCTTAGGGTCCCACTTCGGTGCTTCTCCCTTAAAGCTACTGTCATGTCCTACTTCGGACAAAAGCCCCATCGATTTAGTGCAATTCTTTACTGAGGCCCACTTGGAAGACTGTAACCAGTGGGAAGCAGCCCTTTTTTCACTACCTGTCGCCTGTTATCAGTTCTTCTGGAACAGCTTTCATTTCCAGGCTCTAGAACAAAACTCATGAGAATCACAGATACAGATTCTTGAGCCTGCCTACCTGTATACCTGCTGAATCAACCCCCTAGGGAATTTTTATTTTTTAGCCATTTGTATTTTTAACAGGCTTCCCGGATGATTATGATGTGCTGCCAACCTCCAGAATGAATGCAAAATTTCCCTTTGATCTACAGTACTGGGCTTAAAACCCAAGAGGACTTGTAATGGTCTCTACATCACGTGGGATAAGCCACTGGCATATACTGTTCCCTCTGCTTGTACACTGATGCTGCTTAACCCCTAACACACCTGCTATGCTATGGTAGGAATGTTTATGTGCTCCCAAAATTCATGTTGAAATCCTAAACCACAAAAGTAATAATACTAAGAGGCGGGGCTTTGGAGGAATGCTTAAGTAATGAGGGTGGACTTCTATTGAATGGGATTAGTGCCTTATAAAAGAAGTTCCAGAGAGATCTCTATCCCTTCTACCTTGTAAAGGCACAATGAGAAGGTGCTGGCTGGAAACCAGAAAGAGTGTCCCTTAAGAGAATGTGACCATTCCGGTGTCTTGATCTTGGACTTCCAGCCTCCAGAACTGTGAAGTAAATTTCCATTGTTTATAAACCCTCTAGTCTGTGGTATTTTGTTATAGCGGCCTCAGCGGACTAAGTCCACCCCTCACTTTTGTCACTTCTACTCAACACTCAGGTCTCACTCAAACAGTACTTCCTCAGAGAAGAATTTGCCGTGCTCCTTCATTCTAAGTCACAGTCCCTTTATCAATCTTATAATAGTGCATAAATGCCTTTATAGCACTTGTCAAAGTTCTCACACATTGAACTTGAGTGGTTATTTGAGTAATGTCAGTTTCCAACTAGATAGGACCAGAACCACCTGGCTTTGCTCCCCACTGTAACCCCATACCCAGCACTACGCCTGGCAAACAGCAGGTACTCAAGATATTTCAGTTAAAAGTTGCTAAATTGACAGTCTATATTATATGGAAGAGAGTGGGCGCCTCAATTGTATGTTGAGTGGTGAACCAGCAGGATACACACCACTGACAAACTGAAAGTTAGCTGCCTGCTGGGTTAGATCATTTCATAATAGAACAGTTCCTCTTTCAAGGTTTAAGACAATAAGAGAGCTAAACATGGAAGTAGAAAAGATTATTTGCACATATGGACGCAAAGTGAATCACGAACACACAGGTTTCCACTGTGGACTATTTCACACAGTGAGGCTGACAGTTTACTGAGAAGGGAAGGCTCAATTTGAGAACTGCCAGGAGTCAAAGCGGTCAGACAGTGAATCCACAACTGCAGGTGACACTTCAGTCTGGGAAATTAGGTGGAAGCATTTGGTAACAGAAAAAGTTCCTAAATGATGTCCTGAAAGGTCACAAGGAAAAGAGCAATGCTTTATAGAAATAAGAGACCATCAGGGCTCAAAGCCTGATTTATCTGGAGCCGAATGGAGTAGAACCATATAAGGAGACAGAAGTAATGGCAGATTGATAGTAAATGCTGCTAGGTTCCAGTGTCTTACTTGGGATGTAAATTAAGATAACTGTGCCATTTCCATGTATACTTCAAACTCAACGTAAAAAAAAAAAAACAAAAAACAGAAACCTGTAATTTCCACTGATATATAGATTCTCAAGTTTCCCAAGTGATCTCCAGTTTTTGCGTCTGAAGACCTAGCAGGTCATTTCTTTCCATCCAAAGTCTTAAATACCTACCACATGCAAACAAACCCCAAATTTATTATTTCCAGTCTTAACATTTTCTCTAAACTGATCTACTACTTATTCCTGCCAATGGTCAGGTCTTACCTGGACACAGAACAACATAGAACAGCATCTCAAACTTACTAAATGAAATATCCAGAGCTGTTGGTTTTCCCTCCAAACCTGTTCCACCCAAGTCAAATCCATGTCAAGAAACTAGTGTCATCCCACCATCCCTACCTTTCAAACAAACAAACAAATAAACCCCCTATGAGCCTCCCTTGATGCCTCACTGTCTGTCACTAGTCTCAGGCCAACTCCCATCTCCAATCAATCACAAAGCCCTACCAGTTCCCTGCCAAATAAATCTGAAATTTGTCCACTTCTCACTATGTCCACTGCTACAATCCTAACTCCAAGCCGTCATCATCACCGCTCACCCGCTGACTGCTCTCCCTGTTCTGCCCACTCTTGCCCTTCCAAGTCATTCTCTACCAAGGAGCCAGAATGATCGTTTTCAAAAATGACATCACTCCCCTGCACAAAATCCTCCAATGGTCTTCAGTCATAGTTAACAAACAAAAGCATAAAGGTCATAGAACTGAGAGCTCTAACTCTGGCTCTGCTACTAACTATACAGTTTAGCAAAATGTAGTGACTTTACCTTCCTAGGCCTTATTAGCAAAATGAAAGGGCTTTATATTTAGCTTTAAAATTCTAATTTCTAAGTCCAGCATACAATTTGATATACCTATCTCAGCTTATTCCACTTCTCCCTTTCAATAAAATGCTTATCTCATAAATCTGGTATCTAAGCACCCCCTCCCTTCCAGGGACCATGCTCATGAATACACACACAGGGATGCCATGATTTTTCTCTCATTTTCCTTTGTTACCTTTGGACAAAAAAGACAAATATAAAGGGACCTCAACCTTCCACTTGAGCAGGTACATCTCTGATGTACATGCCTAGAGCTGGATGTTACCCAGTGAGATCAGCGAGCACTGGCTGTGCCCTCAGATGGGTTTTAAGCTGCTATACATCGTCTTCCAGTTGACACAAAACTAAAACTGACACCCAGAGAAAACCAAGTGCAGATTCTTGCAGTCCAGGCCTCTAGTCAGAATGTCAATTTTTATATATTTTTTTCCTCTAGGGTTTTAGGAAAGATTAAGTTTTAAATGTAAGAACGACTTGTCCCAGAAAAGAACATCATTTTAAAAAAAATTTTATTGACTTATTGATTTATTTTTAGAGAGAGGGGAGGGAAGAGAGAAAGAGCGAGAGAGAAACATCGATCAGTTGCCTCTCACATAAGCCCCAACCCTCAACCTGGCCTGTAACAGAGGCATATGCCCTGAATGGGAATCAAACCAGCGACCTTTTGGTTTTCAGGAGGACGCCCAACCCACTGAGCCACACCAGTCAGGGTAGAACATCATTTTTTAGGAGAACCCACTAAAATATACAAACCAAGTATTTCCCATGAAGTAAAAGGACAGATTCTACACTTATGTGGCCTGAGTAAGAAGACACACCGAACAGATGAGAAGACTTTCCCATTTTGGTTCACTCTGTAAAACACTGTTTCATGGAAGCAGTGGGAAAGGGAGAGCAGTGAAACAAACCACAAAACCCTCACATTCAGAGAACCAGGAAAGACAACCTCCTCTGACTTGTCTTAGGACAAATTAAGCAAATAAAGAAAAACCACTTAGCTACCCCAGCCCCCTCCTCCTCATAGCTCTACCAACAGTCAACTTCCCCTTCTGCCTCTCATTCTCTGTCCTTTGGTCCCAATGCCACAAATAGCCCAGGATATTGCTAATATTCTGGTTCTATATTCAGAGTTAGCTGCTTTTGCATTTAACTCCCTGTTTTTGTTCCTCATCTCTATGCTTTCTTTGGAGACACCAGAATATTACATTTGAGATTTTAAATTCAATCTACATTTCCTTAAAAACAGAAAAATATACCCATTTAACTGGGTGTGTGAACAGAAAACTAATGCTAAGTATGCAAAATATGAGATCTTAGTTAAAAGAGCTAAATCAAATCCAAAACCTACCTAGACAGTACCACTATCCATGCACTGTAGATTTAGTCCCTTTCACTCCAAGCTCTTGGGTCTTAACTCACCTCACAAAAGACATCCTGAGCCCCAGCTTCACCCCCTCCGGAAACCAGCACTGCCCAGGGGCTCCAAGGGGGCTGGCACTGTGGCTGCCACCGACCTGAGAAGCCTGAGCAGAAACCAGACAGAGCCACAGAATTCAAAGGAATGCTGGCTGCAAACACAGGCCAAAGATGAAAAATTTTATCTACTAAAGTGTTGATAGCAGGTGCATTTGTGCCAAGAAAACCCCATTCTCCAATCCCCAAACTTATGGAAGATTTTGTTAGCATTTCAAATGTCCACTCAGAAAATATGGAAGGGCCATCTAACAAGTCCTAATGTTTGAAATTATATGTTAAATAATACCTTGGCGAAATCTCAACTCTGCTTTTTTTTTTCCACCAAGAAAGCAAAAAGTGAAGTAGGATCCTCTTTCCTGGAAGGCTACTGGAGAGCCTACTGGCCGAATTTGCAGGGGTTCCCTATATTGCGGCTGCCACTTGCAACTTGCTCAAGCACCTAGTAGTGGATGGTTTGTACTAAACTGTCCTGTAATTGTTTCGTGTGTGTAGGCTATCCACCTCAACCCATACTTCTCTGGCATCCTGCCCTGAGCTGAGGTATATATTTGGTGGACAATGCAAATATTTGCTATTTTGTCTTAAAAGTGTTTTAAAGCAATTTTTAGTTGCATAGCTTTTCTTTCTTAAAAAAAAAGTTAAATTTTCCCCTTATCTGTTTTTTTTAAACTAGGAAAATAGAACAGATCCTATTTGACAGATAAAGCAAAGCAAATCCTATTAAGTTCCTTACTATTTTAATCATAAGGCAGGCTGACTGGCCCTCCTTTGGAGGAGGGAGGGACTCACTTTGTTTCTTCCCTCCCTCATTTCCTCCCTCCCCCTACATCCCATCAAAGCACAGAAAGTTCAATAAATGGCTCATTCTGGTGAATCTTTGTAAGTTGGAGTTAAAGGCACAGTTCTGCCAACACAGTTAATTTCTACCAGTTGTTTTATCTGCCCCTTTCTCATTTTTCCTCAGCCACCAAACAAGTCCCATTCTGAAGACATCTGGATGCACAAGAGCACACTACAGACACAACCCGACCTCTTCTAAACCAAAAACTGGCAACACCAAGGAACAGATTTTTCTCCTTAAAGATAAGGGTTATCTTTCCAACCAAGGATCCTGGAATCTGCTTCTGTTTTTTTTCTCTAAACTTCAGGAATTTTACCTCCTAGCACTATGTAGACTGCTGATCTAGGTGGACGGCAAGGCTTTGAGCAATGGATGTGCACATTAGAATGTTTATACAATAGATGTTAAGAAAATCACAGACTTTAACTTAACAGGCAAGCTTTAAAAATTCACTTCAAATATTTTACTTTACACTACTAATCTGAATTTTGGAGTTAGTGGCAATAACTTAGAATTTCAGTGATAGGATGTATGCTCTGAGTCACCTCATTCAAACACAATGCTTCCATTTATCAAAGGGCAGAAAAAGGATTTTTTTCTTTGTTGAAAAAGAAAGATACAGTATTTTGTTTACTTGAAAAAGCCACAGTTGAAAAACATTCTGTATTACATGTGTAACTCACTCTCAAATATCAGCACACACCCAACTCTTCTTTCATAGGTGGTAAATAAAATATATTAGAACAGAACTTTAGTTTCAATGTTTCTTACAGTTTACAAGGAACATATCTTTAAAAATTAATAGTTTGCCTTCAACATTTTGACCTTGTTTTTATTTTATTTTTTTATGGTTTTTATCTCAAGATAAACTAACTGGGGCTGAGGAGCCAAAAAAATCATTTTCTTTACAGTGTTAAAGAAGCCAGTGTCCCCGCCCCGACTACCACCAAAAAAAATAAGCAAGAAAAAATTTAAAAAATAAAACAAAAGCAAGACAGCTCAAAACATTCTTTGAAATTTTCCCATGACAGAAATGTCCTCCACCTTATTAGGTTGTGGGTTATACAGGTATACATACTTTTTGAAACACAGCAAATCATTTTCTTATAATCTCCATATTTTATACTATATGAGTTATGGCTCAATAAAAAGATTTCCAAAAAATCTCTGTGCAAATCACATTTTAAATACTGCCCTCAGTACTTCATCTCAGACCTGAATTTTTTGTAGGTCAACAAGATTCTACGACCAAAAATGAATTTCCTTACCCAAAAACTACTGGCACCCCTGTCCCCAACTCTCCAGAACTTCCATCTAAAAATCTTTTTTTACACTGGAATTGCCCCAGATATGAAATTCCACTCACCTCAACTGACTGAGAAGGCATTTTCAGCTTAGTGAGCTTAGATTTGGCAGGCACTTTTAAGTCAGTTTTTTCAAAGGTCTGTTGTCGGTAATCCTCCGGCAGTGGTTTTAGTTCAGGAGACTCACTAGGAGCTTGATCTTGACCATCCATGGGCCGGACGTAAGCCGTGGGCTTCTGCTGCATTGCAACGCTTTTTGAGGGAAGGGAGGGTGGAGGGAAAGACTGAGAAGGTGGCTGGGGAGGGACTACCCCAAGGCTGGAAACTGCCACTAAACTGTCCTGAGGGGTCTCTTTATCTCGGACCTTTACTGCTAGGTCCTTGGGTGATTTGGCGGGGCAGTAATCTTTATTGTTATTGTTACTGCTGTGAACCTTGTTGCTTCCTTGTGTCCTGGGAAGAATTTGCTGGTTGGAATGTACAGGTGACAAAGGGGGCACTGGGGAAGGTAAAGAGGAGAGTAAAGGAGAAAGCCCCCTCTCTGGAGCTGAGTCTGTCATTGAACTACAGTGGTCTCCATCAGCTCTGCGGTCACCATTTTTGTGATGAGTAGAGCTGTAGCCCTCCTGACCAAGGCGATCTTGGGCTAGGTGCTGGCTGTCCGGGGGTGCATAGTTTTTGATATGGAGACTTGGCATGGATTCCATTCTTGGCTGTGCCATCTTTGGATTGTGGCTACTGTTACCTGCAGGAAGTGGTCCAGAGGCAGGAGTGCTAATAGGCTGGTGACGGACACTGGTGTTGAAGGAGTGCGATGGAATTTTGCTCCCCTTCTCAGGAAATAAAGGATATCTCGGCTTTCCCAACCTGCTTTCAGAAGCATCCAAACGATGAGTGTGGGACTTGGTACTAAGTAACTCCTTTACTTCTTCATAGTTTCCCAACATATTCTGTATTCGACTGGATAGCTCATCACCTTTCTCTGTCTGGAAAAAAAAAAAAGAAAAAGAAGACAGCAAAGTTAGATATTGAAAAAAAACCCAAGAAAACCAACATTTAATACACCATGTTACATAACACCACTAAAAAAGAAAACACCTCAATTTAATGTGTAACACAGAATTGAATGTGCAATTTAAACTAAGCTCCCCTGTTGAAATGCCTGTCATGGAAAATATTACTACATACAGAAGACTGACATTACCACAAACTTTGGTAATTTTGACTAACAATGTTCAGAATTTTAATATTTTGTTTTCAGAAACAATCTCTAGAATAAGTTGTCTTATTTTCACAGTCATTGCCCTTGTTCATACTCACTTTTATCACAGTGTTAACTATTATGATAAATCAGACTTTCCAGTATACAATAAATACCTTGTAGGGCTCTCCAAAAAGGGGAATCTTTTCAGGAAATGCCTCTTTCTCTTGGTGAGCTTCCTGGTTACGTCTTTCCTTCTCTCTAATTCGAAGCAGGTTTCTGTCTTCATTGTACAAGCTGTTTCAGATGCCACAGAATAACAAAAACAATGAAATTTGTCAGTATCCAAGTTTTGCTATGCATACATACATGTTTGAGGAAGGCAAGGATAGGTCAAGAAGCAGCGATGATAGGGAAGGTGATTTAGAGAAAGCGTGAGTCCCTCAACTCACTCCTAGATTAAGGCTCAGTCAATGGGCCGTGACCCTCCAGCCTCAGGTCTGGTTCCAGAAGCCTAAGTATTCACTTTGGGTGACTGCCTTCCTGGCTCAAGACTGACTCCAAACTGAACAGTGTTTTATAGGCAGTGGTGGAACTGAGACAAGATTAATAATATTTTTACTTTCAGCTCGAAAAGTATGAAGTAGAGGTGGAAGCTTTTCATCTGAAAGAGTTAGCAGGATGTGAACTTTTAAAAAGCTGCTTTCCTGGATCAGTACTGTACATTTTGGAAGATTAAAATCAAAAGGCTTATTCCATAATTAAAAGATTACTAGGCACCCAAAACAGCATTTACTTTATTCTCAGCCTATTCTACTGGGAGCGTCCTGGCATGTAAACTCAAGAAGATCACTTTTATTTCTCATTTCAAATTCCAAGGATGGGAAAATCCAATTTTAGATGTAAATTGATTGCCCTAGTTAAACCATACAAAAATGTACCCTAAATCATAAGCCCTGGCACCAAAAAGGTTAAAATGCATTCACTGAAAAACAAAACACAGAGATGGAAACCAAAGAGTGTGCAGTGTTAGCTAGCGTCTACCCCATGGGCTTGGCCCATGTCAGCAACACGAGCTACTCCCTGCCAACTGCACATGTGAGATATAATAATGAAAATAAGAACTATAAAAGACTTTGTCTTCACAGACTTGCTTCTAGTTATCTACTGAATTTTTACCCCAACATTACTTGAATAAATAAGTAGGGAAATATTTAATTATCTCACCAAGACTATGTGTACCCTTAGAAATTCTACCTGTGATGCCAGATACCCTCCCTAACCCCACATCCTGGTCTCTCTGCTCTCTCATGACTTCTCTCATTTTCTCTGACAAGAGCCTACTTACTGGTCTCCCTGGCTTCCCCACATCTTTCCCCTCTAATTTAAACTTTTCATGGAAAGAAATCTGACCTATGGCCCTAGTTCTCATGCCACATCCATATTTCAAAATAATAAGCTGATGGTTCTTTACTGCTGCAGAATAAACTATTTTTTAATAAATTTTATTGACTGATTGATTTTAGAGAAAGAGACGGGTGGGGAGAGAGAGAGAGAGAGAGAGAGAGCGAGAGAGAGAGAGACTGATTTGTTGCTCCACTTATTTGTGCATTCACTGGTTGATTCTTGTATGTGTCCTGACTGGGAATCAAATCTGCCACCTTGGCTTATCAGGACAACTCTCTAACCAACTGAGCTACCCAGTCAGGGCAGAATAAACTCTTAAATCCTTTCATGCTCTTTAACGCTTTTGGCATTAAAATTCCCCCATAATCTAGTATAGATCTACTATAGAAATTATCACCCTTTCTCCCTGCTGGCCTACCACGTGCATTCCACTTGGCAGAACTCCCCAGACATACCCTGTAAAGGTCACCCTCTTGCTCTCTATCCCAGAACTGCCTTTTACTGAAAAGATGACCAGTTCTTCCAGGACCAACTTACCCAGAAAGTACGACTCTCTTGCAAATCACCTCTATTTTCCAGCCACACCAGTCTATACCCTGCCCCCAGTGATATCCTGAACTTTTATGCTTTCCTTATAATCACATAAATTCCCTCTGCTTCACTCTCAACTATACACACACGTCCCCAATTTTCAGCCACCAGCTTTTAGTCACTCTGGAGTGACTCCAATGTCACCCACTCCAAAGGCTTCCTAAAATCCACTGAATATGTGCTGACTTACCAGCTTGAGTGGTTCTTTCTCTTCCCCCCTTTCCCCTTAAATGTGACCTCTATTTATAGCAGAATTCACATTTCTCTCTCCTGCTGCTAAAGCATGGTACTTTATATAAACACTAATCATTAGATATTTTAAAATTAAAAATAGCCACTGTGCTTACAATATATTTGTATAAACTTACTTATAATTTTCTTTTAAAAATTAACTCTAGAATATGTATATAAAAACAATTTTTAAAAATTATAATCATCTAAAAATGATCTATTTCTATAGCTCCTTTTTCAAATTTATTTTTATTGTATTTTTTCACTATCATTTGTTCCTCTTATACATCCCACCCCCTACAATCACCACACTTTTATCCAAGATCTAAAGGTGGGGAGAGGCTTAGCTACCTGGTTGAATTCACTAGGGTGTGGTAAATTATCAGCTAAGGTAATCGTACAAAAACCATACCTAGATAATGGATATCTCAGTATCAGATTTTAAGAAAACTCTTAAAACTACACAACAAAGAATTTATGTTAGTCAACATACTGAAAAAGTCCAGGAAAAACTAAACCAACTCCAGGGCGTAGTCTTTAACAGTATGAAATATCGTGTTTCAGACAGGCCTGCTTCTGGCTGGTAACAGCACCATAGATTTGATGATCTTTGAAGAATTAATATTTTAGGATTTTAGTGATTACTGTTGTTTCTTTAAAAAAAAGTAATATTAACATACAACCATGAGAGCCATGTAACATGATGATCCAGAAATAACTTTTTTCCTTCAGAAACTTGTTTTTCAGCCACTTTGTTTGCAAGGAGGGGTGGGGTGTGTGACCTGAACTCCCCAGCTTCTCTTTTCCGAAGCAACCTGGCACACGCACCGTGGAAGGCATCTGCTTTGCACTGCTTTCCTGATTCTGCTGGTTACGACAGTGGAGTCCCTACACCTTTATTTGCTTGTGAATGTTGACCATCTTTGGTTCTGCTTTACAAATTAGGACTTTTGCCCACTTCTAAATAATTGCTACCTTTGTCTCAGAAAAGGGAACCCCAAATTACAAAATTTTCAGTTCCAGCTTTAAAAGTGAGGGTGTGAACAGAAGCACCTCAACTATCATGCTGCTTGGAATCCTCGATTTATTTTCTTGTCAACGACACAGCATTTTAAAAAAACTACACTGGTTTAAAGTTACTAAAATATTTCTAAATCAATCAGCTTAGCATTGGTTAGGTTTCACCACATCTATAGATTTTCAGCCTAAAATAATAAAAACTGCTACAGAAATAAAGACAAAAACCCAACTTATAAATTCCTAACACTGGTTTGCTTGCTATGTCATTCAAAAATCATGCCTCCCACAGGGAGAAAATCCTGTTAAATTAAGGATTCTAGTTAATTAAGGTTTTACTTTATTAGTTTAAAAAAATTTTAACCCACACCAAGATTTTATTGGCAGAAATGTAATACTACACCAATTTTAAGACAAACACTGAACGCCTTTTTTTCTTTATCCATCACTCCCTCCAACTGAAAGGTAGTCAGATGAGGAAACACGGCACAAGTGTCACTGATGGGATGAGTTTTTTGGTCCAGACTTTGAGAGAAACTGCCTCTAACCCACACTGTCTGATGGCAACTAACTCCCTGTTGGGTCTCATTCACCAAGGCTCCAGGGTGGGGCAGAAGGCAGCAGAAAGGGAAAGGCCCAGTCCACAGTTCCCAAGAGTATGTAAGGTAGGCTGTGAGCACTCATCCTTCTGGGTTACCTAACTTCTTGCAACTAAACAGGAATTTGCCAGTTGTACTGGGTAGTTTTCTCATTTATTTGGCTTTTACTTATTCCAAGTCTGCAATGGCTTAAGAAATGGTCTGTTAAAAATGACTAGGCCAATATGTTCATGAATATTTTCCTTTCCTTGGTTCCATTTTGAAAGCAGGGGAAATGTGAATTTTAAAAAACATGAACACAATTCATAGCATAAGTCATTGTTCAACCTCTACACATCATTGTTTTTAAAACAAGGTGCAAGCAAGGAGGGGGTGGATGGAAATATTTTAAATGGGGGATTTTAGGAAGCAGTAAATATCCTACATGATTCACAGACTCTGTAATTACCTTTGAATAATTATAACTTGACTATCACTTCATTTAATTAAAGGCACTTTTTCTTCCGGTGTGGAAGGAAAAAAAAAACGCATTCTTGCTCTCACAGGATAACCTTACCCCAAAATCAGCCTTGTGAGACTTTCTCACTGCTCCACATAGAATAGAGTTGCAAGTTCTCTGTCACTGATTTCTACACAGCGCTTTGCATTAGATAAGAGATTATCAGCCTTCTGTGAAAGTCAGAATCAGCTGAGCGGGGCGGGGAGGGGGGGGGGTCCTCCAAACCAGAGTGCATAAACCCCACCCCGAAACTTGATTCAGTAGGTCTGTGGTGGGGCCTGAGATCTGCATGTTCAACAGATTTCTAGGTGACATTGAGAGAGCAGCCTTTCTGGGCTTACCAAAGACGGCGACAGCAGCAGCACAGCCAAGGACTGCCACCACTTAGCATCTGTTACTCAGCTGGCTCTGATTTAGGTACACCAAATGTGTCCTATTTAATTTTCATGACTGTGAAAGGGAGATTATTAACTCCATAAATGAACATCCACATTCAAAAGCAGGTTCGCCTGGCACAAAGTTTGTGTTCTCAACCACAGTCTGCACACTCAGCTTTCCGTCAGTGGTAAACACGGAAACGACAGAGAAGGCGTGTAGAGTGCGTTAACTTGCAAGCACTCATGATTCTTTATGATTCCTTAGTCCCATCCACAATTCAGGTAGTGTGCTTGACAGCAGAGAAATCTCACAGCATAGAACAGGTTTGCTTAAAAGCGCCAACACAGGCCTGTCCCTGCCCGCACACCTAATGACAGAGGGCCCTTTGACAGAGGGATGGCCGACAGCGCGAAGTCACTCTACAACTTACAAAAACTGTGCTACAATGCTCATTTTAGTCTTTTTTAAAATTTACAGATATGAGATCACTGACCCCATAATAGCCTCTGAATCCACAAGTCATTTCTAATGGGCAAAGGGATTCTTCACATTAATTTCTTTCAAGGACAGACTGTAAATAAACTTGCACCAAAGTAGCTTGCTATTAGGCCCTGTTCCCATTAATGTGTGGCTGGCTGACAATGGCCCTGTTGCTAGGGCCTCAGTGCCAGCTTTCTGGTCAGCCCAGGAGTGCCTACCTGGGGAGCAAAAAACATCAAGTCACATGATCATCTGAAGCAGCTGACTGCATTCAAAACAAACCCACGTGTTGATGTGCCCTGGGGAGGGAGCAAAGTCTCACCACCCAGTAGATGTCCATGAGTTCCCCAGAAGTTTGCAAACATATTTTTAGATAAAGAATATCTTTTAGTAGACAAGTTCTTGCTTTTGTGTCATATACTACTGTCCACCATCTGCAAAGTTCAACACTAATGCATCAAAATGATCTCTGCAAAATGCATCAAACCATCTCCTCTACCACATTTTTTTTAAACTAACTGAACTAGAAAGACTGATGGGGGACACCACAGACTTCAGTTTCCAGTGCCTGGTGAGAGCAGTGGTGTGTGAGACTCACCCTGCAGAACACAAATGCACAAGCCATTACTAAGGTGGACTGCACCACAGATGTTTTTGCAGACAATTCCACCACTCTGTAAATCAGCACAGGAGCCTGAATGAAGCCTGGAAATCTAAAACACGCTCTCACTTTCAGAGAGGTGGTGAAACTCCTGTGGAATTCAGAACTAGCCATTCAGCCCCAAATGCAGTCATTTAGTCAGCCCCATGCTGGGACCTGTCAGGGCACATTTACTTGGGCTTTTCAAATGCTTCTGGGAGGATGTGTGAAAACACTGTGGTAAAATGAAGAAAGTAGAGCTCTGTAAGTATCAGTGAGAGTGAGCCTCCCTTTTCTCTGTCCCTTGCACTAAAAGGGAAATAACTCATGTAGAAGGAGGAAAAGACAGTACCAGAAAGGCCTGCATTGGGCTTCAAATGTGGGGCAGAGTGCTGGCTCTGCTGGCAACAGGCTGGAAGCACCTTCTTCCAGGCATAAACCCACAGGGCCTGCTGCTAATCTAGGTTACTCATGCAGGATCGCAGAATGCCACTGGGCGCTTCCATGGCAACTCTCAGCCCACAGCGCAGGCTGTGCACAGCTGACTACCCATTTATCACCCTTGACTGGTCACTTCACACAGACCTTCCTCTGCAGAGATGTGACCAACTCTCTCTAGAACTCACATTTAAAAGTTTAATTCTCTCTTGGAGGATAGAGTGTGATTTCTCCTGTGTGTTTATCTTCAGAGGCATGGAAGAGACATTGGCAGGAAGGTAAGGGAAAATCTTAAAATCAACAGTGCATATTAATTATGGAAAAGAATGGGTCTTTTTACAGTTTTAGAGGCACTATGCCATTCTGGTTTGACAGTACAAAGGAGAGAGCAAAACATAAAACTCACACATCTGTTCACTAAAGTTGGGTATCTCTGGCTTAGAGAATGGTGATAGAAGTGTCGCAAAATAGCAGAGGCAAAAGGACAGCAGGCTTGCCTTCTTACTTGTGCAAGTAACTTTTTTATTTTGGAAGTCATCCGTTGACTTTTTTTTTTTTAAGATTTTACTTGTTTATTTTTACTGAGACGGAAAGGGAGGGTGAGAGGGAAAGAAACATCAATGGATTGCCTCTCCCGAATGCCCCAACCCAGGCACGTGCCCTGACTAGGAATCAAATCGGTGATCTTTTGCTTTGCAGAATGACACCTAACCAACTGAGCCACACTGGTCAGGACACCCCTGTTGATTTTTTAAGTCCATCTTCTGGCCCTTTGTTTCCATGTTTTTCTATTTTTCAATCTAACACCCAGAGAACACTGTTCACATATTGGCTTTATGAAAAAATATCAATGTACTTAAAAGCACGAAATTAGTTTTGTCATTAAATTGCATGACTCACAAATACAATATGAACATAAGAAGTCAAAGTGGCTCCATGTTTGAAGGCAGACAGATATTACTTCAAAAAATGAAAAATTTTCCCCTCCCTTGCTTTGTGTGTATGAAAGAATTCACAACAGCCTCTCATAATAAAAAACACTCAGCTAAATCTTCCAACGATTTTACCCTCATAACCTTCCCTATCACCTAACGCACACAATAAGTATAGGGTGGGGCAAAAGTAGGTAGGTTTACAGATATTCGTATGGAAAATAATACAATAATTAATAAATAAAAACACGAGAATAAACTTTCGCATATTCACAACCATAAACTTACTTTTGCCCGACCCTGCATAAAGAAAAAAAATCAGAGACTTAATCCTAACACAATATCTGATTTTATATAGAAAACAAATTATCAGCCAAGTCAAATGACAAAACAGCATTATGTCACAGCTGTTTTCCTGGAGGAGCTACCAGGGGATCCTCTCAAAGGAACAGCTCTCTCTGGTTCTCACTTCTGCTTGTCACAGAATGCTCAGCCCCACTGTAGTACTGAAATAGTTGTATGTGACTCCCTTTTGCAAAATTAAATGAATCTTTAAGATATTATACATAGCTGAAAAGCATACTATGAGTATTAACTTGAGACAGCCCCTATTTGTGCAAACTCGAAAAAAAAGTCACTTCAATTCTTACAAGAGATGTGTTAATTTACCTTTCAAGATGAATCTGCCAGGTACTAAGGACTACTATGGACCAACGTCTGAAAGGCCACATGTGACAAAAATCTACCACGGAGTACTAGATTAGGGTTGGAAGAGGCTGGTGATGGTGTGCTGATTAGGAATCCGGGCCGCACATTAGGAGGTGTGCAGTGACCAGCAAGGGAAGCTCAGCTCACATCACTGCCTGAGCTGTGCATCCTGCCCCCAACCCTGCCTCCTCTCCCAGTTCCGCGGAAAAACTGTCTTCCACAAACCGGTCCCTGGTGCCAAAAAGTTTGGGGACCACTGATTTAGGGAGTATTTTGTTTAAATGTCTGTTTTATCATTCTTTTCACAAAAATTATTCACTTATTATCTGTGTAGTTAAAAGTTCTGATTAAAAACAAGAAAAAATAGCCTCATAAACAAACAATATCAAAATCAGGGGTCAAGAAATATTGCAGTATTGGTGATTACCAATAACTCTCACTGGAACCTCTAAAAACTGATTTGAACCCTGGACTCAGAATCAGATTGTTACTAAATAATAACCAGAGACCACCTGCATAATGCAGCACATGAGAGACGATGCCGCAAAGTTCAAACGCCAGCTGCAGCTGTTTTTTCACTGGAGTAGCCTCACTGTAGCCTATTCTGTTTTTCTTATTGTTTCTCTTACTAGACCATAGAAATGTATGTTGAGAGGCATTTTTTAAGATTGTATTTACTTATTTTTAGAGAGAGGGGAAGGGAGGAAGAAAAAGAGGGAGAGAAACATCGGTCAGCCTTTTGTACACCCCCAACTGGGCACAGGACCCGCAACCCAGACCTGTGCTAAGTGAGAATCGAACCAGTGACCTTTCAGTTTGCAGGCTGGTGCTCAATCCACTGAGCCACACCAGCCAGGGCTGAGAGGCATTTTTACCATCCAGATGCAAAAGCACAAGAACTTGTCTTCCTCATTAATTGATCTTAAAGGGGAGTGGAGGAAATGTGTGGGTGGGACATGCAGCTCCAACCAAAAGAGGGTGAGGGGAAGGAGTCAGATGAGCTCAATGCATTCCCATGTGTAGTACATCAAGTCCCTTACCATCCAAACACATTTTGAGAATAAAAATCTAGTACTGACTGAGGAGGGCCAACATGCCAATGACACAATTATACAAAGCACACCAGTGGGAAAAAGTCATTCTCAACCTTAAGGATTTGACAATCTGTAACTGGGAGCTAACAAAATATTTGTTTAATGTTACTTGAAATGAGAACATAATGTTACTGACAAATTCCAGAAAATCCAGTCTCTAAGAAGTGTTCCCTAAAATGCTGACAGTACTTACTGGCAGTTCAGTGAAAGGACATACAGAAAATACCCCCTTATAGTGGCAACAGGCTCACTAGAGATAAATCTGCCACCTGACCAGTTATTTATGTCTCCCTCTGTAGTTATAAAGGTCCCTGGTGATCAGAGCCACCTCTGACCGCCTGCTCTGTTGGCACTGTTCATTTGGCACCAACCAGAAACATGGGCAGAAGCTGATGGCTCTTCCCCTGCAAGTCTGGTCTGCATGGGACCCACCGGAGCACTGCACACATTACCAGGCCATCCTCACTGCACACTCAACAGACCACGAAAGGACCACGCCACATCCCTATAAAATAATGAGGCGGGAGAAAGTCTCTATCATTACAGAAAGCTGTGATCACAAACTAAGAAAGAATGTAGACAAGCAAGCCTAATGTTTTGTTTTTTTTAAAGGTTTGCCTTGTTTAATTCATACTCAACTTTTTAAAAAAATGTTTTGGGCATTAAATCTACGAAGCGTCCATAATTCAGGGTTGTGTGGACACTTCTCACTTGGAGCACAGCCCCAACAGGCTCCTCATCTGGGGTTATCTAGCTCCACATAGCTGCCTGATTGATCTTTCGAAAAACTGTGAATCGTATCTTGTTATTCACCTACTTAACAACCTTTCTGAGCTCCCTGCTGCCTATAGAATCAAAGCTGATGGGTACATATACCAAGCAATGCCCTTTACTACCTGGCTTCCACTCACAGAGTATCCACTCACTTCCTCATCTCTTGACCCTTTGAATAAAGGATCTGGGAGGCTGGGGAAAACACAGACCTTCTCTCTGCCAGTTCACTAACGAATTCCTAACGTAACTTTCAAAACTTTCCAAAGTATCACTGCCTCTAGCCTCAACCTCCCCTCTCACCTTCATCCTCTGCTGTGAATGATTTCTTCCTCTGGGATACATCTGTTCTTACTAATCTGTCCATGTCTCCATTTACAAAAATGAGATGAACTGTATAAGTGCCTACAGATTTTCCTTATTAGACTATGAGCTTTTTAAAGGCAAGGACTACCCCTGGGAGCACAGTGCTTAGCAAAAAGTGGTGCTTAATATACATCTTTGACTGAAATGATTACAGTTGTCCCTTAAACAACACGAGCTGGAACTGTGTGGGTCCACTTGTGTGCATATTTTTTTCAACTAATACCTGTTCTATTTTTGATTCGCAGTTGGGAGGCCACAGATGCAGAAAGCTTGCATTGAGCGACCCCTTTTTATATGGGGATTTCACAACCCGCAGATTTGGGTATTCACAGGGGTTCCTGGAACCAATCTCCCCCAGATACCAAGGAACTACTGAATTTTAGGGAAGTCAAAAGTTATACTGATTTTCAGCAGCTCAGGAGGTTGGTGCCTCTAATCCCCATACTGTTCAAGGGCCAACTGTTATGTTTAAGCATTACTCAATTTCAAACAGTCCAGAATTCTCCTGAACTCTGCAGGTCTTATTATTTGATGACAAAATATGATTCACTGTCTGAAACCTAAAGCCAATTTTACCAGACTGTTGTACCCATCGAATGACTCAAAACTAGAAGGAAGCTGACATCACTCTTTCCTAGATCAGCCATGAAAGCTGCCTCAATAACACCATACGCATGTTTATCACTGTTACAGGTTTTACTCTTCAGTTTGCCATACTTATTAATTAGTCATAAAAGCCCAAGTAAACTACACTAAAAATAAAAGTACATTTGAGCAGCATTTATAGCAGATATGCATTTAATTTCAAATCAGTAACATTCAGTGAGATACTAACAAACTGTCTCCAGGATTAAAATGTCGGTAACAAACCCTCCCCGCCCCCCAGTGAAAAAGCTCTTCATGCTGGTATAAATGCATCTTGGGGAAAAACAAAGAAAATACAAGATCTAGAGAGATAATTTCAAAATGCACCTTGGATTATGTGGCTCCTTCCACCGCTGAAAGCCCTGCTTTTGAGATTCACTCAGAAGCCTGGCCTATTGGGCTCCATCCCCAGCACAGTCCCCTTACTTGCTGCCTCCCATAGGTTTTCTCCTCCCCCTGCCCTTCCTCAAATACTAGCCACAGTGGCCTTTCCCTGCCTGGAACAGGTTGAACTTTGCAAGTTGGGTGCTGCTGATCCTAGTCTAGATGCTCTGCCCGTATAGCTGAGGATGTTGTCACTAATGGCTCAGGTCTTAAAAATCAACTCCTCAGGGAGGTCCCAGATCTAAATGGTCACTTTGCTCCACCAGCAGGAGCTGTCTAACACTTTACCCTGCTTTATCTCTTTTTATCACTATTTAAAATTATCTTCTATTTATTTATCTGTTTAATTACTACTGGTTCCCTAACATTCACCTCTAGGAAGAATTTAAGTCTGCAGTCAGTCACCTTTTTTTCTTGCACCTCACTGTTTAGGAAATACTGACCCACTAGGTTAAAAGGATATTGGTTAAATGGATGAAATTCTGCATATACATGCAGACTAAAGTAGTGGTTTCTCTCTCTTTTTTAAATAAGGATTTTATTTATTTATTTTTAGAGAGAGGGGAAGGGAGGGAGACATCATTGTGTGGTTGCCTCTCAAACACCCCCAATTGGGGGCCTGGCCCAAAACCCAGGCATGTGCCCTGACTAGGAATCAAACCAGCAACCCTTTGGTTCACAGGCCAGCACTCAAGCCACTAAGCCACACCAGCCAGGGTACTCTCTCTCTCTTATTTTTAATCATACAATTTGAAGTTAACAGAAACATTTTCAAAAGACTTATTATATTTTTTTTAAAAACCAGGCAGTTATGAAGAGCATCCTGTAAATAACTGATTAATACATCAACTTTTCAATTGCCAAACAGAAAGCAAGAGAAGAGCAAATCATTTCCAAATTAACCTTGTATCTCATGAGACTGCTGAAATGTCCCTAAGGGAATTAAAAGACCAAAAAAAAGGGCAACTCTTCTTTGGAGAAATTATTCAGCTGCAAGTTGGGCTTTTCTTTTCGTTTGTTTGTTTTTTTAAAGAAGAGACTAACTTTACAGTCATAAGAAATCAAACATACTAAGTGGATTTTGTCACTTAACAGCTTAAGCACCAGATAATGTCTAGCATACACCAAACTGAATGAATTATATTCTATAGAACAGCTTGGAAACCTGTACAGGATTTACCGTTCCAAAAGGAAGGGTCCCTCCCCATGATTGAACTTCTAACACACACATTCCAGAGAACCAATTGCACCATGTACGATAAGAAGAACCGTTTGAAACTGGGCCAATGTACCAAGTACAGCTTCAGCCAGAACAAATGCTCACAATTTAGACTTGCTAACCAACAGCAAAGAGCAACAGGAAAAGGCTTACACTTGGAAAACGAAAGGTAAAGCAATGTCTGTATATTGATAAGGATAGTGGGGAACAATAGGGTAACAAGGAAACTGGCAAGATGTGATTTATTTCTCTAAAGAAGAAAACATTAAGATAACAGAAAGAAAAAAACATTTAAAAAACATCTTCTTTTTCTTTAAATGAGTACATAGAGACCCATCAACACATTTTTCAGTCAGTGAACAAACAAGCAAACAGAAAACATTTTAGAACTCCTCCTCTATCCATTTAAAGAAGCTCATTCCCATATGGGAGCATGTATCTAAAGCCAAATTCAAGGACCCTCCATTCTCCAATCAACATAAGCAGTAAAACACACCTGCCCATTACATTTTCAACAGTGAAACAGGCTGCCATGGACACACACATATGAAGAGATAAACTTTCTATGACTGAAAAGTTTTGTTCAGTCTCTAACAAACAAATGGACATAAAAACACAGATATCTAATCTTATTTGCATCTTACACAAAATAGACAAAATGTAAGAACAAACTGTTCATATACTGTTTTTACAGAATCACCAGCATTTTTTCTTTATATCTTGACTTACAGTTATCTCTCTTCAACTGCACATCACACTTGTTTCCACAGAAAGAAGCTTGATGTCATTAAAAAGTAGAGGCAATCTCATTATTGTATTCCATTTCATTCCACAGGCAATTCAAGTAGGAAGAACAAGGAGATTATTATAGGAGAGGAAAGCTGGAAACATGTATTGGTATTTTATATGGCAACAAACAACAACTACATGTTTCTAAATATTCTCATTTTCATCATAACCCCAGCTCACCTCCTACCACTCACTATAACTGGCATCTCCTGAAAGCTAAACAGTAAGTCACTGTTCTCCTGGAGAAGTCTTCCTTCATTCTGACCTCTGCTAAGCAATGTTATGAGCTTTACAAAGCTTGTCAGGATTCTTTGGGCTGATTTTGGCCCAGCCATGAATATTTATATGCAAAATATATTATCTTTTCCCCATCGCTGCCAACAGGCACTTCACTTGCATAAAACAAAGGATATTTATCAAATTTCATTAAGTATTCCTCCACCTTTTTCAACACTAATAACTAAAATCTGAGAGTTTAATTTAAAAGATAAGAAAAAACTTTGGGATTTTTAGAGAGTGCTTTAAAATGCTTTCAAGTTTTCATTTTTTACTCTCTTTGAAAAGCAGAGGCTAATACATCTATTGTAAGAAAAGAATAAGCAAACATTCAAAATTACCAAATATACCAATAATTTATATTAAACAAGCCCTCTAATTGTAAAATATTTTCTTCACTAATTGTAAAATATTTTCTTCAAACACTAAAATTGCATTTTAAGTCTGATTTATGTCACTTAAAGTTATTTAAGGGCATGAATACTCTTATCTATACTGTAGTTTTCTGTAGTCCAATTCAAGATTTAAGCCTCACAGAATAAAAGCAGAAAATCTATTTGCTTCCAGTAAATACTGATGGCCCTGGCCCCGTGTATGTGCTAGACCTAAGGAGATTCCACAATCTAGTGGGAGAAATAAACAAAGTGGGGAGGGGCAGGCTCTAAGAGTGATTGAAGAGGCTGGCTACAAGTGCTAAAGAATCAACAGAGAAAAACAAGAAGTCTAAATGGAGAAGCCTGTGATGATTTCATTAGGAGCAGTGACATCTGAGCTTGAAGGATGAGCAGAAGTTTGAAAGAGAGGAAGGGGCCCCATGCCCCTGCTGAAAAGCTTTTAAATCACAGGAGTGATCATTCACCGTGGGATGTTTACACACCCACTTCACCTCATCTCGCAACTCCAACTCCAAATTTCTCCAAAGGACCTTTGATAATTTGTGGGGACAACCATCTTTTACAGTCATTAGCTCCACTGGGCTGGCCGAGATCCTCAATGGCCTTTCAGGGCAGCAATCGCCTGAGAATAGTCATGGACAGTCCTCAGCCTGAACCATGATCTCAAATTACTTTGCAGGTGGAAAAGTGTCAATTTTAGAAAATGAACGCAGTGGGGATGTCATGGTTCAGAATACAAATGGACTTAACTGTGGCCTGCGATAATCACAAAAGCAAAGTTGATCACTCTTCCCAAGCTTTCTTCCCTCCTTGTTGGCTCAGCGAGCACAGTCTCACTGCCCACAGAGCAGCAGCCCACTCACTGTGGATTCTTGCTGCGCAATGTCTGGCCTGACTTTTCAATTCAGGTGATTTTACATTACAACAAGACCTCCATGTGTCATTCTGTTTGCTGAAGCAACATTGAAAATTCCATGATTTAAAAAAGTTCAGTAGTAAATTTAAAAGGAACATTTAGTTGAGCATTCTTACTCCAAACTGTTTCTTAATTTCTTGGCATGCTTAGTACAGAAATTTCAGGCTTTTAAATAAAATTAGTTAAAGGAGAATAGGTCTACCATTGGCAAAGAGGGGGTGGTGTGGAATTTAAACATTCCTCTTTGATTCATATTGGTCAATACTAAAATTTCAACCTAAAAATGTACAAAGCATAATGATGGACTAGACCCAAGGGGTGACAAACTATGGCCGATGGGGTGAATTTGGCCCAACGTCTGTTTTTGTAAATAAAATGTATTGGAACACAGCCCTGCCCATCCGTTTAAACACCATCTGTGGCTGCTTTGGCCCTAGAACGACAGAGTTGATAGCTGCAAAGCTGACTAGCTGCAACAAGGACCCATGGGTGGCGGAGCCTAAAATATTTACCATCTGTCCCTTTACAAAAAAGGTTTGGAAATCCCTGGACTAGGCTTTAAATTATTAAGAAAAAATAATGAAGGATAAATTTTAAAGTTTCACTTTTAAAGGAGTGGAGTGCAGGCTGTTTTCTGAAATAAGTTCTGCTGAAATACATGGGTCTTTTGGGAACATCAAATTTCTCTCTTACCAGCTTTCCTGACATAAGAAGAGATGAAAAATCTCCATTCTTATCTCTAATTTTCTAATTGTAATGCCTTCCACTTTCATTCCAAAAGATTGGTAGAATGTAGTGTGCAGTGATAGGTGTGCCAAGCTGGCAGCCAGTGTCTATATAATGTTATCTAATAATTCTAGGACTCAGCCTCCCCACTGCCAACACCTTGCCTGGCCTAACACCAAGCCTCAAAAGGGCTGTAAAAAGATTGTGTTGGTGGAAGTTCGGGAGATGCAGTATGAAGCATAAAAGCATTCCTGTCACTGATGCCAGCTGCATCTTCAATGGAATAATGAATTCACACCACAAATCTTTACCATTTAGGATGAAATACAGGGAGAAGGATCGGATATGAAGAAGATGGCAGAGAAGAAGAAAACGTTAGATGCTCCGGGATTAAGAACTCCCAAGGCACAGTGAGTCCATCCAACCACACTGAGCTATCTACTCCAGCGGGCGGGTGTGGTTTTTGGAAAATATGAAGGATGAAGCCTGTGGCTGCTATTAAAGGTCAGAACTTACTGTTCCTCAAATGTCCTGGTTCTTTAGAAATCTGCTCGGAGACTGCACCACTAAATTTGAATACCTTTATGGAAATAAAAGGACATCTGTCAGGTTGACGGTGTAAGGAAATAGGTTGACAGTTGATAAATCAAGATGAGATGTTCAAACAGAGGTAGAGTGAACCTCTTACACATGTTTATGTCTTATTCCTTAGAATTTAAAACCTCCTAGGAGGCCTCTCACTAGAGATTTCATTTTTAAAAACAATACTGAATATACCTTAGGTGGGTCAAAAATCCCAGAAACTCAATAAAGCAATGAAGGAAAATTCTTAGCTAGAGACAACCTGGATAAAGAAAAGGTATCTTAATTCAAAGGTTTGGCCTGAGACTTCAAGAAATTACCTAAATATTCTCTACAAAATGAGGTATTATCAAACACATACAACTCATCTTACAATTTCTTAAAAATAGAAATGACACCTTAAAAGGATGTCCGACGTGATGTCCACAGGCCCCATGCTGCCCAGGATGGCTGTGAATGCAGCCCAACACAAAATCATAATTTTACTTAAACCATTATGAGATTTTTTTTTGTGGGTCCGTGTCACAACGTATTTAATGTGTGGCCCAGGACAACTCTTCTTCCAACGTGGCCCAGAGACGCCAAACAGTTGTACAACTCAGTGAATGGAGAAAAATAAAATAGGAATGCGCACATTTACTTATCTCCTAATTATCTCCCCTTATACATACCAAAGACTAACTCCAAGATTGGTTCTATATCCTAATAGGGGTTTAGGTTACATGGGTATATGCACTGTCAGAAGGTTGCCAGGACACCTAAGGTTTGTGCATTTCATGGCACATAAATTTTATGGCAACAGAAAGAAACCTATAAATAAATACTTAACTTTAATGACATAGAAAGTGAAGTAGGGAAAGTATACTGATATCTGCAACTTACATAAGAAGCACATTAGAGAGATTAGTGGGCAAATACAGCAGTGAAGAGATGAACAGATACCTGGTAACAGAAGTGTAATAAAGCATTAATAACACAATCTGGGAATAAAGCTTTTTACCATGAAATTCTCCTTTCAAACTTCTCTAAATATTTGAAAATTCTCATCACACAATGTCAAGAAAAATAGCAAGAATAAACTAGTAAATATTGCAGGATCTGAGAGGGTGCCACACACTGGGAGCTCACTCACCTTTCCATTAGACACAACTAGAGACCTCTGGTTAAATCTGAAGTTTTATTAGAAAGGATTCCACTGCAAGCACAAGTTCGTCTATCAAATGGCACAGTGGACCTTGGGGAGGAAAGGAGCCGTAAAGGGGTCCTGAATTCGTGCACCACGTGAGATCACATCTGCTGTTGGCAGAGCTGAAACAGGTTGAGCATCGTGTGCCCACTGCAGGAGTGCAATCTGTGCCTGCGCATGGGGGAAACCTTGCCTCACTCCTTTCAACTCTTGCTCTGGCTTCTGCTTTTGCTCTGCTGAGGAACTACAAGTTGATCCAGTGGGTACACACACTTGCAGGAGCAAGTTTCAGGCTCCCATCTGGACAGCTTTCAGGGCAATCTGCTTAGCAGCCACTTAGAACACTTAATTTACCTTTCCCTCCTCCAATCTTCATCTTTTAAAAGAAATAGCTGCTTTTTCCTATTTGAGAACTAGGTTGTTTGTGAGGTTTTGGAAAATTAATCTCTGATTCTTGTCCTATTTCTTCATATACTGATGATTTAGTACCACCACCAGAATCACATTTCCTTCTTCATATTTCCAAGTGTTTTTCCTGCAAGTCCTTTCCTACAAAATTACCAAGCCAGAAAACTTTGGGCTTTAAGGAGTGCCTCATTCTATGGTTCTGTTTTTGCTAGTTTGAATTGCATCTAATATACAAAAGGTCCAGATTTCAGAAATGCATTTTACACAAGTGAATCTGTAATACAATAGGTGGTTGGTTACCTTACACTTACCAATCTCCCTTTCTGCGTCTTTTCTCCCTTGAGTAGTTCAAAATACAGCTGCAATCAACCTCTTCCCTGCCAGATATATTAAGACCCTTGTCACTCAGAATTCTTTCCTTGCCCATCTAGAAGGTTCTCTGCTAACGGGCCCTCCTCAACTCTGACCCTTCCATCACCTCCTGCTACAGAACAACCAGATGTCCACTCAAGGTCCCCAAATGGAGACCACTGCTTGCTAGTCTCCTACCTCGGTTCTCCTGAATTAAGGGAAGGCAGAGAGGAGGCTGAGCGATTCACAATAGGAACAAACGCCCGGCCCAACAAGCTTGTTAAAGAGGGTGGTCTCTAGAGTCAGGAAGTCTTCAAACCTGGGTTCTTCCACTTCCTATCTGTGATCCTTTCAGCAAGTCACATAAACTACCTCAGTCTCAATTGCACCAGCCATTAAAGGGGGTAGTGATAAATAATAGCACGAGTTCCCTGAGATTAAGTAGAGAATTAAGTGAGCTAATGACTGTTAAAGTGTATAGCATACAGAGAGTACTCGAGTGGGTAAGAAAAGTCTGAAAATGTCCCTCAGATATACCTGCAGCCCTGAAAAGAATACTGAGCTCTTCATCTACCCCATTTGGGTTTAGCACTTTCCAAATTCGCAGCCTGCAGCTATCCAAGCCTTTGCCCACCTCAAATTCCCTCTATTTCAACAAACCCTTTTCTCTTCACCACATTCAGAAGTGTTCCTTCCATTTTCTTCACCGCTAAGAAAAGTCTGACCACTTCTCCTTTTTCTATAGGGCTGCGTAATCCACATAGGTATCTAGCACTGTTTTGAACACATTGTGTCCCAAACAAACAGGGTAAACACCTAACATCTGAGGCCAGGACTGATTGAGTTGCAGTCTGATTACAATGGACAGGTGTCCACTGAAACACAAATATCCTCACACCTATGAAGTAGGGGAACCTATAGAGTTCTCAACCACGCATAACAGACAGCAAATCATTCTTTCTGACGGGAGCTGTCCTGTACATTGTAGGATGTTTAAGCAGGGTCCTTGGCCTCTATGATTATTGTAGCATACCCTCTGCCCCAGCTGTGACAATCAAATATGTTTTCAGCCATTGCTAATATCCCCATGGGTGGGGTGCGGTGACGGTAAAATTCCGCACACGTCCACGTTGAGAACCATTGCTACAGAGAGTGAGAATATTCCCCAAGTCCCTGAGTTACTTTTCTACTCAGACAGCAGCCATCACAATGGAACCGGTTAAAAACAGACACGGGAAATCTTTCCTAACAGCTACGTATGTAACAGGCACTTTCAAGACTGTCACAACTACCTATTGCCCACAGGGTAAGTCACAAACTCTCTAAACTCTATAGTTTTGTCTTCTCTAAATGGCGATAATGGTTCCAAACATTTAAGGACTATGGTAAGAATTAAATTAACTAATGTATACAGAGTGCTTAGCCCAGTGCCTACCACATATTAAGTATTCAATAACTATGAACTATTACTAAATGTATACAGCTGGAGCCCAAGTGCTGGGCAAAGTAAGACAGGCACTGATTGCTCCCTGCCTCCCCATTATTTCTGTGCTTCTCCTATCCAGTCTCCTCCCCCCCAAGGAGGAAGTAAGATAATTCAATACTAAACACAGTACAATGGTCCCTAGAGCTAACAGCATACAGAACAGGGTAAGAGACCAGCAGAAGAAAGGAGAACCCAAGGACAGTATGAAAAGTGTGGTGTCCTGCAGTAAAGGCACAGAGGTGTTTGCATTACATACAAAAAGGAAGAGGCAGAAGGATGTCTGTTTCATTTCAAAATGAGTTTCTTATAAGGAAGTGGCATCCTGAAGAAGGTTTATGCAGGAAGGTTCCACCCACATATATCTTCCTTTTCAAGTATTACAGGAGTTCCCTGAGTTACAAATACTCCACAACCTGAAACAGTTGCCTAGCCTCCCTAATCCCCCATGTGGTAACAGAGTTGTGGGGATAACGCACTTCCCACTGCTGGGCGTTAGGGGACACTGACTTCCATTTCTCTGCACATTTCCTGACCCTGGGAAGAATCTCACACATACCATGTTTCCTACCCTTGTCCCCTTCCCTGTCTCATAGTCACAGTTCAGGGAAAAGACAGACACACACACACAACCATGTTCCACTTTCTCCTTCCATCTGTGGCTCCAAACCAAGGAGTACTGGCCTTATAATATATAAGTACTGCATTTTGCTGTGTAGAATGAGCAATTTTTTGCCCAAATTTTTGAGGGAAAAATAAGGATGAGCATTATACATGGGTAGTACTAATTCCGTAGCTGTATAAATGTTTTTAATTCTTTTACTTACGCTTATGCATTAAAAGTAACTCTAGAAAGCAGTAATGATATCTGTATGCAAAATAATACCCTGGAATACAATAATCAGTTTTGTTTCTAAATATAAATAATTAATTCAAAACTAAAGTGAACATTTTTTTCCTGAAAGTTTGGGTCAATAACATAGGTGCACATTATACATGGGAGTGCATTACATACGGCGAAATACAGCATATGAAGAACAAAACACATTTATATGAAAGTCTGGAGTAGATCAGTAGAGGCTGTGATGTCAGTTGTCACTTGCTGGCAGTATAACCTTGGTCAACTAATAGCCACAAGCATCACATTCTTCATCTGTGCAATGGGAGTGGCAATTCCTACTTAGAAATTCAATGATATCTAACATGTGAAGTTCCTGGCTCATGGCTCAGAACATAACAGAATGCTCAATAAATGATAATTCATTATTATCATACATCAAAATTATACATAAAGCCCCTGTCCTTCAAAGTGCCCAAGATTACCAACAGAAATAAATGCTCCCAAAAGAATTCACTTTTTCCCTACATTCTCCTATTAAAACCTAAAGATCCCTCATATAATTCTTCTCTCTAAAACAAACAAACAAAAACCAACTTAATTGTAGGATAAACTGTCATAGTCAAGCATGGTTTGTATGCATTGTTTCATCAGTTGCACTATTTTACTCATTATTGTTCCAAAGGTTTGACATTTTGGCACTGAGTGAAGAAACATCCTGGGTTCAGCTGAAGGCCAAAAACTCTACATGATTTTTCACTGCTCCTTCTGCAAAATACTATCTGTGCTCCAGACCCATTTTTTGGAAGAAAAGTAGTTAGTAAATAGGAAACAATCTGTACTTTTGTTTTTAATTCCCAATATCTACTGAAATAACCACCCACTCTTACCAGCTCAACAATGAAAATATAGTGAAAAAATAATTTCTGAATTAAATCAGATATGCTTCCCTCAAATAAATGAATAATTTCAGTGACTCTTGCTGTCCTATAGTTTGGTTACAATATTTAAAGGAATTCTATAAAAATGTAAGTGTCTGAATTTTCTGTTTCTGTTATTTAAATAAACATCATTAGATTAAAATTTACAAAGTCAATTACCAAAGATCTGTTATTTCCTTGTCATTTTTTAAACAAGACTGATAGCCAGAACAACAACAAAAAAGTATATAATTTTTCACCAGCCAATTTTAAATTAATATTTAAAAGCAGAGTTAAAATAATGATTTCAGTCTGCAAGCATGATTCCAACTTGTCCAACTGAGGCAATGCTTGGGTTCTGTGTGAGCATGCATGTACATATACCTGCATGCATGGACAGAAAAGAAAAAAATCCTAGGGGTCCTCGTGGACCATACTAGTTCTTCAGCTGTGACAGTTTTACAAGTAAACCTGAGTGAGTGAAACTCATAAACAGGGTCTTCAGTACATTTTCCACAGCTAGCATCACGAACAGACCACACACATCATGGCTCCTAGCACAATGTACAAAATGATACCTTGGTTAGTCAATATGATCTGGGCCACTTTTTCACTTTTAAAAATGTATTCTTGGCATGACATTCTTAAGCATAAAAGATCTGAAAATATTTTCTATTCCTCTCCAGATTTAAAATGACAATCTCAAAGATCACAACAGCATAAAGTAAGCTGACCTTGTATTTTCCCTATACATTGACTCAATCACTTATCAAACATATACAAAGAACATGGGAAAATATTTAATGTGTGAAGAAAACGCTGAACAGGAACAAAAAGAAAATGTTTGGTCAAGCTGTTGAGATTAATGAAGACAGTTCTCTTTCACTTTAATTACAATTAACTTTAATATATTGTTGCTTTTGTTTTAATGAACTACAAAAAGGTTTTAAAGAGACTAAATTATATCCATTATGGTCAAGAAAAAGTGAATGAAGAAAAAGTCTCCTAGAAAGTGACATACTATCCACAGCAATACAAAAACTACATAATGGTCCTTCTTCATAAAGCTAGATATAAATCACCCACAGAAATATGATTCCACTTTTAGTTACATTAATAATGCATTCATTTATGACAAGAGAAAATGTACATTTTCACTTCATTCTGGAGAAACTGAGGCAACAGGATTTCCCAAAGGTCTCCAAGATAAACAAGTGGTGTCTGGCTAGTACCTGGCACTCTAACTTACTATTTTTCATTCCATGAGAATCTACAAAGAACACAGCAATCCTGTTTAAAACTTTAACACTTCTGAAAAACAGGATGAGGTTTTAAGTTTTTGGGGAAGTCATCCTGTTAAAACTCCACTAGCTTTTTTCTTTTTTCTTTATTTTTAAAGATTTTATTTATTTATTTTCAGAGAGAGGGGAATGGAAGGAGAAAGAGAAGGAGAGAAACACTGATATGTGCAAGAAACATCAGCTGGTTGCCTCTGGCACACCCCCACAACCAGGGACCTGGCCTGCATCCCCTGTGCCCTGACCAAGAACCAAATAGGCAACCCTTTGGTTCACAGGCTGGCACTCAATCCAGTCAGCCACACCAGCCAGGGATCCACTAAATTTTTTAAACAAAATACTCAACTTGATCTTGAAATATATACCTGAGAAAATATCCATGCATCTAAAACCATGGAGAGTAACGGAGGGAGACTGGCTCTGTTATTTATTAAAACACATTATTAAGGTACAGTGACTGAGTTGGATGATGGCTCTTGAATACAGAGAACAGAAATTGCTCATTGAGAGGGAGTGAGGGAGAATTCTGGAACTTGTCCCTCACTCTTAAACAAACAAACAAAAATCCACATAGATACTAGATTTAAAGACACATCTTTTTCTTTTAAATCACCAATACTCACAAAAACCTTCTGGAACAATCTATAGTAAACTAATTAGTCCAGGAGGAAGCAATTTTAAAATAAAGACATAACAATTATAAATATTTATGCATAAATACATTGCATCAACATTTGCAAAGCAAAAATTTCAGAAGATACTAGAAGAAATAGAAACTTAATTGTATGAGGTAGATGTTCACCTCTGAGTACATGACAGAATAAACAAATACAGAATGATGTAAGACAGGTGTAACATAAAAACACACATTTAAGTCTACATCCTGAAAATAAAGAATATGCTTTTTTTTTAAGTTCACAATGCACTCATAATTATTATATTACAAAAGGCCTATAACACATAAACTTATTTGAAAATAACTGTAAAACTGAACTACAAAAGAGACGAGGTAAGCCCTGGCTGGTGTGGCTCAGTGGACTGAGCACCAGCCTGTGAAGCAAAGGGTAACCGGTTCAATTCCAAGTCAGGGCACATGCCTAGGTTGCAGGACAGGTCCCCAGTAGGGGGCGCTCAAGAGGCAACCACTCATTGATGTTTCTCTCCTTTTCTCCCTCCCTTCCCTTCTCTAAAAATAAATAAAATCTAAAAAAAGAGAGAGAGAGATGAGGCGATAATGAATGCAGGTCCCTGAAGCAACTTTATATAATCCAATATGCTGTAATGCCTGCAGGAGATAAGAACTTTCAGTTCCTGAAGTTCTAGTTTGCTGTGATCACATCATTTTCTAGAAGCCACATAATCCCTTGAGTAAAAGGTACTTAAACCATCTGCTACTTCCTGAAATATCCAAGGTAGAAGATTATCTATTTCTTATTTCTAAAACTTCTAAAAGAATACCACCTTCTACTGTGTTTTCATGTTTAACCTCAAGGATAAATTCATTCCTGGGCTTTGTTTTAACTTAACATACTCAAATTATTTCTTCAAGATCTGTTGTTGGCAGAGGAGGGAAGCTTTTGCCCAACTTCCCCAAAACAGTCTTTCACATGTAGAAAAGGGCACTTTACAAATTAACCTTTTGTGTTTAATATTCAGGCTAAATATGCTCCTCACTGTCTAAGCCTTCATCCACTTCCTCATGACTGCACCCACAGCAGGGGAGCGTCTCTAATTCTATCACACCCCTTACTTGATGGCTCCTAAACTAAGACAAATGTCCTCTCAAATTTCTTTTCCACATGCTTAACTTGTTTACAATTATACACCAATTAAGGCTAACTTCTAGAAAATACAGTCTCATGATTGTCTACTATGCTGTACTCCTGAAACTAATATGAAATAATACTCAGTGTAAAATGCAAGAGAAAAAAGAAAATATAATCTCTGTTTTGAAAGTGCAAGTTACAATGTTACAAAACTCATTTTGCCCTCATTAAAATAAAAACCCAAAATAACACAGTTGAGCTTTGGTAGAATTAATCCACAAAACCAACTAAATTTTTTATTTTGAAAAACTGCCACAGTTTTTTCCTCTGATGGTTATTTCCTACAACCTATTTGCTCTGCTTAAAACTGCCATTCTTCCCACCATCATCACTTATTTCCATGTGCATCGTGAAAGGACAATTAACTCCCTCTAGTCTAACATGTCATAACTTGCTTTTTCTCCACCGCAGGTCAACTTCCTCAGAGGTCCTCATGGCCCATGTGAGACCAAGCTCCTCACACTTTATTATTTTCTCTCACAACTCCCTTGTTTTAGTCACAGGGGTTAACACAAGTTTCAGCTGTTTACTTGACCAGTTTGTTTGCTATTTTCTGCCTGTGTTCTCCCACCAAACCAGGAGCTCCTCTCCTGGTGGGGAGGCAGACGCTGCATCTTAACTAACTCAGAAACCTGCACACACTGTGGCGGGCCAGCTCGTAGAGAGCAGTAAGGCCCTCTTCGACACATGACATGGGTAACTAATATTGAAAGCACTGTTCACACACATGAATATGCCATAGTCACAATGCTATTAATACGGATGTGATCTTTAAGGAGGTAAATTAATACCAAGAAGCAGTGAATTCTATCACCACTGCTGTGATGCACTGAGGCCCTAAAGCTGAAAGCACACTGGGCAGATTCGAGAAGGCAGCCGTGATGAGAGGACTAAGCAAGGCCTCTCCAGCTTTTTTGCAAATGGCAACAGAATGCTAAAAAGGTGCTTTCACTACCATTGCACTTGCACCTAACAATAATTTCAAAGCATTTCATAAAAGAATTTTGTTCATAAAACAGATCTATCTTCTCCTGAAGTCTGGAGCACACCACCAACTGAGAACACACGGTCACCACCTTCCCCTGGCAGGGCCCACGTCTGATGATAATTCCCAGAAGCTGCACTCTGATAACATATCTCTGCCTGTGAGGCTGTAGTGAACAAGAACAGCTAATTTTGGCCTAAATGGTTTTATTTAAAAGCACACTGAAATAACAGTTTCTAGGGCAATTTAACAGTTACAAAATAAAAGATTTATGTTTAATAATATATTTTCGTTATTTGAGAGGTTTCTGAATTGTAGGTTGGGAGTTTTGTTTGCTATTTTGACAACTGCATGCATCGATACTTTAAATTTTATTTCAGTTTTCTTTAAGCATTCCTTCATATAAGTTTCTTCATCAAAAAGCCCAATCAACTTAAATACTATAAAGGATATTTTATGAGAAAAAAGAATTGTGTTTTTAAGTCATATATAAATTTAAAACATAACATTTTTTTAGTAAACAAAAGGAAAATTGATCACATCTCAGAACCACTACTTTCACACCCCAGCTGACTATGAAGACAGTAAATAACTTACAATAAGTTGACTGAATTACATCAATTTAAACATGGGCTACAGTGGACATACAGTGTGGAAAACAGTTTGGTGACTTCTCAAAAGCTAAGCATAAAAATTTCATTGGATCCACCATTTCTACTCCAAGGTTATCTAACCAAGAAAAAGGAGAATAATGTCTCCACAAAGACTTACATGTTCATATTAGCATTATTCATAACAAAAAACCAAAACCCTGGAAACAACCAGCCTATTATATCTAGACAATGAAACACTATCTAGCAATTAAAAGGGCAGAGCTACTGACACATGCTGTGCCATAGGTGAACCTCAAAAACACTGTGCAAAACCCCACAAGATTCCATGTATGTGAAGCACCCACAAAAAGCAAATGTACACAGAGACAAAAAGTAGCTTAGTGGCTGTGAACAGGGATTCCCTGTAAGGGGACACAGAGTGGGGGGGGGGGGGGCCGGGGGGAAATTATAATGGAGGGACAAAATGTTCCAAAAGTGCTTATGGCAACGGCTGGGGCACTCAGTAAAGTAGCTAAAACTCAGTGAAGTGTACACTTGAAATGGATGACTTTTATGATAGTAAAATATACCTCAAAATTGTCAAAAAATTGGGTGATGAAGAAACATTCATAAATTAAAAAATGACACTGGAGATTAAAGATCTGAGTGACAGTAACACTCACTGCCCCCTCCCTGCACCAAAGAAAGGGAGCTATTTCTGAAGTATCAAAAAGACCAAAGAGAAGCACAGCTTCCACTTTGCTCTTATAAAACAATGCATGAGACAAATATTTTAGGGGTGTCACCACAGAATGTGGGCGACCTCAAGAAGAAACCAAATTTTATTCTAGGCTTATCATGAGAACTGTCATGACATTTTAAAAACCTATGAAACAAACTCTGCAGTAAGTAAACATAATGATTCTCTCTTTATCCTTAGACAAACATGACTGCTAAAATAAGAAAAAGATGAAGGTGTTTGTAAGAAGAGGTCCCATGTGAGGATTAAAACAAAAGCCTCACACTCTCAATACAATTGGCAAAATGACAGGATTAACAAACTTAATCTTTTAAAACTTTCAATTTAGGGCTTTTATTTGTCTTCTGGACTTAAGTCCCATTTAAAAACATAAACTAAGTTTTAATTGGCTTACTTTGAATTTCACTAAAACCAAGTGACATGACGAGCAGACAACACTAATCTCATTATTCTTTTCAACATTTTCAGGTAGCAGAATTTCATTGTGAAATAAATGTAACACATTGGCTTTCATTTGGGTTTTTACTACGCTAATGTTAGAACAGGTTGCTGCCTAATTTTTTCCAGGTGGTATGAATTTGTATTTACACAGCATCATCTAACTCTAAAAGGGGACTGAGGGGGTAAATGATACACAGACTATAAAAGAATAACAGAAAAACATAATACCTAAATGTGTAATTGCTAGGTCAAAGATGCTAGAAAAAAATAAATAAAATGACAGCTTTAGCACTGTGTTACTGGCCAGAACTTTGTACCACTGAATACCCCTTTTTAATGAATTTTAAAAATTATTTAAAATGCAGCATATTAACTCAACAAGAGGCTCTGTTTCCCTTTAAATAGCGATTTTCAACTGTTTTCATCTTGTGGAACACGTAAACTGATCACTAAAATCTACACACCAGAAAAATATACATTATCGCCAATCTAACAACAACAAAAGAGCAAAACCAGGTATAATTTTGATTCATTCACACCAGAGAGCTGACCAGAGAGCTGTTGTCATTTTCTATCCCACAATCTAAAGGAAAAGAGGTCAGTGCCCCTGACTAAGTAGTCAGGTATTGAATGTTTAAAATTCTTGAGGCACACCAGTTGAAAACTGCTGCTTTCAATAATTTTTTAGAAACTGTAACAACACAGACTCAAATTTTTATTAGCATTTTGGTAAGAGAGCTACCAACTTACTAGATAAGGGCATCTTAGAAATCTGTAAAGTAAAATATTTCAGTTGTGAGACAAAAATAAGTGATTTCTGCAAAGCTGGGTAGGAAACATTTCATATTTAGTACAAAACAATGGAAACTGGTTAATTTCATACCACTTTCCATAAAAATATATCCAGAGTAAATCAGATACACCTGTATTTTTAAAGCAGAGAATGGGGGAAGGGAGGGAAGCAATTTAACAAGTTATCCAGATGTACATTATCCAGGATAAAAGCCACATGATAGTCTCAGCTCTATCACAACCACAAAAGCATATGCACCAAATCAAAATTTAATTACACTGCACAACATAGTTTGTGAATTGTGCTTCATATATTTTGACTGCCCTGCTTTTGACAAGGCAGTTTCCTGAAGGAAAGTTCCAAGAACTAAAGTTACAACACCCACATACCAGAAACTGTTTCCTGGATTTCATTACAGGAACCAACATCTGCTATAATTTTAACATTTACTTCCCAGTAGGAGTCTTATTTAAAAATTTTTGTTGAATATTATTTGTTCAACAACAGTAAACCAAGACAGTGTTTGTGTTTAAAAAAAACAACCTTTCATTCCAAATTCATCAACTTTAGATATAATTGACAAATCACACTTACAACTTTCCCCTGGGAACTGAACCAAATGCCACCTGATAAAGGGGGTGGTGGGCAGGGGGGGACCTAGTAGTTTTGGAAGGGAGCCCAGAGTGGATAGGAAAGGGTAAATTAAGTAAATTAAATATCCAGGTCCTTGAAACAGTTCATGGGCAAGTTCTGCATAATTAAACATTGGGCATTACTTCTTGGTGCCTTCTTTTTTCCTTTTATTCTTTAATATAGGTGCATTTGGTCATTTCAACTAATACAGTTTGTAATAAGTACATAAATTTACATAGGTAGGTATCTATCTTCTCCACCAACCTCATGCCTATTTCAACAGGCAGGTGGTGGGGCGTGGAAAGCAGATTGTATATACATGAGTATATATTAAATCGAATGCAACTGCATTGCACGATATATATTGAAGTTTATATGTCTCGCACACACATCTCCATCTCAGAGTGTGGTAGGTAGGCCCCTGGCCTCAGAGCCAGCCGGGCTCCACCCCAAGCTTCACCCTGCGTGATGATTCTGAAGTCTAATCAACTTGGAAACCTTGCATTTGGTATGACCATACTGCTCCTAAAATATTCTTTTACTTTTGTTTAATTGCCCATCCCACAGTAAGCAATGCTGAAAAGAAAGGCAATATCCTTTTGGATAAAGTAAAGGTAAAGTAGTCTCTCAGGAGTCACACCTCTAGGGCTCCCCAGTCCCTCACACGAAGAAGGGTCCTGTGGCCTGCAGATCCCCAGGGGACCATCATCATGAGACATTATGGAGGAAGAACAATTCTTAGTACCTTTAGAATGTGGCCAAACTGTGGGTGCCCTTCGGAAATATAATGCCTAATACCAAAATAAAGACAATTTAGGTGTCAACAGAAATACAATACACTTTTCCCTTTCTGCTTGCTTCAGTTCCCATTGACAAGATTTCACTTGGGATTTCTTCTGAATATATTAGGTAAGTCTGACATCAAATTACTGCTTTGAATAATAGCCTGAAGAATCTGATAGGATCAAAGAAAAACAACAACAAAAAAGAATCTGATAGGCATTCAATCTGGCTAAAACAAAAACAAAGCCAGTAAACCAACACAAGAAAACAACAGACATTCACCAGAGAAAAATGATTTTCAGGATATTAATTATGTTGGCTGTGGGTTAAGCTTTCAGTCATGGTGGGTAGATGGGAAAAGGGAAAAGTTTGCCCATGGGAGGGACTGTCAACACACGGTCACTGCCACGACAGAAAAAGTCGGCACTTGGGTGGTTTTAAAGTTAATTTTTACTTTTGGGTGTCCAAGGCATTAACACCAAAAGCTATAAATCTTATTTTACCCCCTGAGGTCTAAAGTCAAATTTCATCTGATGCATTTATATTTGAGCAAGACATTATTGTGCATTCTACTTGCTGTAGTATTTTGAGCAAATGAATACATGTTATATTCATAATAAAATGAATTGAGAACACGCTGAAGCAGAGGTAAAATGCAAGTTTAGCGGCCCCCCACAAGTTTTTTCACATAAATAAAAAAGCTAGGTAATCATTTAAACTAAAAGTTATGCACCCACCCTCTACCAATAAAATATACCTGAACCACAACAAAGAGATTACGATACCCAAGCTTGCTATGTTTACAATTCTGAGCCAAGAAATCCCATCCTAAAGGTGCAGACCATATTCCCAAGCAGTACAAAGGAGAAATCAGAATACACTATTGCTTGTAGTCCTCTCTCACATATCAGACTTTCTGTTTTAGAAGACAGGAGATTTTGGAATTAAATTTCTTTGCCAATCTTGAAAAATAAACAAAATGAAGAAATTTGCTAATAAAAAACTAAGCTTATATATTTAGAAGCAGTCAAGTTGCATTTTGTATCTCAAAGCAGACATGAAGCAATCAGCTTTCTAAGTCCTCCATTTGACAGCTATTAGGTAATATACAGCTCTGGATGCTCAAAACAAATAAGTGAGAGTACCAAGATGAGTAAATAATTTCTCTTATCCATGATTAAGATTTTTTTCATTACTGAGTATATTTGATATTGAAATTGTTTAAATATAGCATTCACTGAATTCCATTTTCAAAAGAATATAGAAACAGTGGTTGAATACCTTTTCATGGTCTAGTATAGAATCCCTTAAATCTCTCAAGGGATCACTTTGTTAATTTTGCCAAAGAACATCCCCATAAACCAGCTGACTGAAAAAAATGACTCAATCCTACTTCCCATCTTTATCATGGAAGGAGCTCTAGTCTGTGAGTCAGGAAGCTCAGCTGTGCTCTCAGGATGAACTAGCAGGAAATCATTTAAGAGACCTGTCTGTGTTTCTCTTCTGTCAAGGACACTGTTTACAATGGTGTCATAAGGGAAAAAATGAAGACATTCACTGAGTCAAATAGTGCATAAATTATTTCCCTCTTGAAATCACTTCCTTAAACTGCATTTTCCAAAATACCATAGCAATCATCTTTGATATTTGCTTGTATTTACTTGGAGCTTTTTAGCTTTCAGGAATTTTCTTCCAAGGTATCAGTAGTTCATAAATCAGGGGTGGGGGCAGAGGGTGGAGCAAACTGGTTCTACACCAGTTTAACTGCATTGCTTCTTTTTTTGTAATGGAAAAACTTCCCTCATGAAAGTCAAAGAGAGGCACCAAGGACCACCTTCATAATAATCTTGGGAACAATCTGATTTTATTTTTTTCTCTTTAAAAACTTCATTAACAAGTCAGATTCAAACAAACAAACAAAAAACAACTGTGGGAGAGTTGATAAACCTAATTTCCTTTTGCTGTTTGTGTGAAAATGCTTTCTTTTGAGATGTTCTCAGTCACCAAATGCTACTCTCCTAAAGAAGCTAGTTCAACTGCCCAACTCCCACCTCTACACCCCTGACCCTCAGGTAGGGGCAGGCCAGGGCTTCTCAGGTAACACAAGGCCATTTTAAAACAAATTAATCCCTGATGGTAGTTGAAGGTATGTATATATTCCTTCCTAGAACTCAGAGATTGCTTCAATAAGGGAGTGAGCAGGGATTGGGAACCACACAAAGCCCTCCTTTCTATTTTACCCATCGACATACTATTCAGTATAAAGCAAGCCAATCCTCAGAGGAAAGGACACATCTGCAAAGTGTTGGGATTCTATGCCCTTCTCTGCCCATCACAGGCTTAATGGCTCTCAAAAGAGGGCATGCCAGGTGGTATACTTCTATAAAAATATAGTCTCTTGTGTGCTTTAGATCAGACTTTGGGAACAAAAGCCAGAAGTTGTAACTATCTCACTTTAGAGAAAGCAAGTTTGTTACAATTCCCACTAGGAAGTGTAGTCAATGTATCTGCTGTACTTACAAATCCCGGAGAAAGCAACACAAACCTGAGAGCTGAGGCCATAGCACACTCCTGCTCTAAATACTGCTATAGTTGTAAGTGACTGCCTTTCACCACAACTCAATCCAAATATTCAATGTTTTCAAAAGATTGAACCAAATTTTAATTCTTAAAACTTAGGCAATTAACCTTTTTCAATAAATGTCTTTATTTTCTAGAGAAGAAATCAACCACAAAACAAAACAATCCATTTCCTACTTTTAGATTTTAAAATGAGGAAGAGGTATATACAACCTCATTTATAAAATTTCACAAGCCAAGAAATACTTAGGAAGGTCCTTCCCTTATGCAAAGTACTTCAACTTTATTCAGGGGATACTTAAAAAACCGTGAGGCAATGGCTTGCCTTAAGAAGCTGACCATGGAGAAAGAATACACGGCCTACCGTATCCACATGAAAAATTAGTCATGTACCCAACCATTAGTGACAAATCAAGAATATCACCTAATAACAATGCCAAACAATAAAAGAAAAGTGCCATGGTCTGTTCATGCATTCACTATCGGTGCCACAAAATTCAGTTCATCTAAGTTCCCACCTACATCTTCCACTAAAAGAAAATTAAATTGAAACTTGCAAAACGAAACTACTGTGGTTAGAACATACTGAGCTATGAATCATTAGGTCCATTGAGCCCAGCAATCTAAATTACTTGTTTCAAGAGCAAACAGATACTGTGTGTGACACATGGGCAAGATTTTACCACCCCAGATTATATATATATCACAGATGATGGTTCAGTTTCACTTAGGGGACTACTCAGGGCAACCTGGCCCAACTTTGAGGTTTCCCTGAAATCCACAAATATCTGCAACCTTCTGCACATAGTACCTCTTTGGATCTTAAAGGTTACCCACTCTCCCAGCGTCTAAATGAGCTTGGACCACATTCCAGAAGTAACAGAAGAAAATGGACATTTGCAATTCGTGAGATATACTGCCGTTATGCAGGCTAAGAAAACAACACACATCATGGACTTTGTGGCTTTGTTCCTAGTTCAATGGCATGTATGAAGGCCAGGTAGCAGAATGAAATACGTTGAGTCCTTCTATTTCAGTTGCTGTTAAATTGAACTACCACACTAATAACTCAGATTGTTACATGTTGGAACAAAGCACTTTTAGCAGAAACTGCTTTTTGTACACTTATGCTGAGGCTTTGCAGCTCCCTTTTAACACGTCACCTCAACATTACAGAGGAGGCCTGGAAGTGAGGAAGTGCCTGACACTGTGACCTCAGGCAAGGACAGTCTGGCTGGGCCTCAGTTTCCTTAACTAACCCAATGTGAAACTAAAAGCACTTGCCTACTTAATAAAAGTGATGGAAGAGAATCACAGGTAATCCAATTAAAGTCACTGTGACTGCATACAGCACTGGCCAAAGTAGCTAATAAATCTGTTTATTCTTAACTAGTGTAAGGGCTAAGGCATTGAAATCACTTACACCTGAGTCCAAATCCCAGCTCTATATAGTAGATAATATTTACTGAATTTCTTAAAGGTATTTTAATCTGTTTCATGCAACTGACACCTTTGACAGTTAAATTTCAGTAGAGGTTAGCAAAAATAAGCAGGCAACTTTTGTTTCTAATCCAAGTTTTTCTACGACTTGGCCCCACGTTAAGGACCCCTTTCCTGGAACAGTCAATAAAATGGGGGCAAGGATTAAACCACTGTGTTGAGAACATTAAATATACAAAGCAGGTAACATAGGAGGTGCTCTATATAGAGAAGTTCCTTCTCTTCCTCGAAAGTTCTGTCTCTTTGGGAAATTTTTCAGTCTCATCTATCCTAAACTCCAACATCAAAAACCTCTATTTCTTTTAATGATCTGTCTGCAACTTCAGAAATGTGGTTAGCCTTGTAAGATATCCCCAAATCACTATCCCACAAATATCAACCTGAAGAGCCCTCCTATTACTTTAATTCTGTGACGCCCAACTGCTTTCTGGTAAAACTATTGTAAAAGCTTAAAAAAAAAAGAATATATACATAACTCCAACCTTTCTCTTGGCACCAACTTCCATCACAACTAAAATGAAATCACACAACAGTCTGAATCGCATAATAAACACGAAGGCCTTGTCATCAGTCTTTAACGCTCGAATTACAAAATACGTAAAAAACCACGGAAAAGTCAGAGCTTGAGGTTCTCACAACAGGGCTCTCTGACACGAACTGCTGTTCGTTATCCTCTCCCCTGCGCCGGCCGGCACACTCCCGGTCTTCGCCGACTCAGCAGATTCAAGCTGTGTCATTTTATGTGGAATCGCACATTTCAGCAGTAAAATCTTCAATCATTCAGCGAGCAAATTCTGAAGCCCCCCTCTCCAAGGTGAACTGTTTAACATTAACTGGTTTACTAAACTCTGCTCACAACACTGAAGCGGGGAAAAATCAAGAGAAGCAAAGGGAGACATGCACAGACCTCCCTTTGAAATGAAAATTTGGGCAAAGGCAGACAAGTTCAATCAACTTATTTCTCCGGAATTAACGATTATTTTTGTAAGAGGGCAGAAATTTAACTTTAATCCTAACTTTCACTCAGTCGCTCTGCTCGACTCTACAGGAACTGTCTAGTATGTTCTCTAAACCGTTTTTTTAAATCTGACATTAAATAGCGACCCCAGCATCAGGAACGATGAGAAAGCACTGACAAAGCCGCTTCCTGCCCGTCTTCTCCGCAGCAACCAGACCTCCCCCGCGCCCCCCACCCCGCAACCTTCAGTTCTCCGAGCCACTACTAACAGACTGTAAAAGTTTCTCTCGGCGCCTGCCTTACCTTGACTGGGCTGCCATCATTCAGTCGGTAGAGCTCAGGGTCTCCTGTCCATCAGAGCCTTCCACCCGCGGCCCTTGTGCCAGCGCCACGCTCACCATTCGCCGGAGCCCGGCGGGGACGGTTCCCGAACGCGGCGCCCCGAGCTTGCGGGACTACCTGCTCCCGAGCCAGGGCGTCCTCAACGCAGCCTCCGGCTCGGACCGTATTGGCTCTCGCTAATCCTGATGGACATCCGGGCACCGGGGCCTCTGCAGGCAAACTATACTTTGGACGGGCCGGGGAACACCGCGTCCGATTTGGGAGCGAGAGCCCCAGGACTGCTTTGGAGAAAGGTGACTGGAAGAGGCCCACGTCCAAAGCCCACCAGCTCACGGCTCCCACCGAACAGCACTAGCATTCGGGCCAGCTTGGAAGTGAAAGGAAATCATCTTTCGGCTCACTTAAAGTTGTCCGAGTTCGCCTGAATACGCCCCCCGCCACCCGTCAAGAAAGTTCTGGTGGTACAGTCCTCCTCCTTAAACGGGCAGGCGCTCGGCTGGTCCAGGCTGGAAGCTGCACTGCGCGGGAGGGGGCGCCCAGCCCTAGCACCGACGCAGCCAATTCCGACGTTCTGGAGGAGCCCCGCCTGCAGGCTCCCGGCTGGTGCTCTGCCAAGCTTTAACAATGTACAAACACACCGCCGGAACACACGGTACCCAGCCGCTCAGAACTCCAGCTCCGATTTGAGCATTTGATGGAGCCTGGGCCCCAAGAGGCTGCAGTGGGCAAGGAGTAAAACCTAACCAGCACACCACATTCGCTACTTTTGATCTTTGCAACGCGAGCTCGCAATCAGGAAATGTTCAACTAAAGCACACTTGTTTTACTTTGCTCGCTTTCAGTTTTGATTTCATTTTACATTGAGACAAATATTTACAAAATGCCCTTCCTTTTTAGGGGACAACATGCAGATTATAAACGAAACGGATTCATTTTGGTTCTTAAGGGATTGGCTAAATTTTCAAAAATTACTGAGGATGCAAAAAAACAATACTGTAAACATAAGAAGTACAAAAGAAATCACATAATACTGAAGGCCTAGGAACGCATTTAAGTTTAAACTGTGTCTAAAGCTAAGCAAGCAGGGGGAAACTTCCATGAGTAGAGATGGAGTGAGGTTGTGTGTTTCAGCTGTCATGGGGACCACAGCACACTGTAGGAGATGGAAATTCTTAAGTGAATTTCCTGTGGACTCCCCACTCTAGCTAGAATCATGACAGTGTTGCCCATCTCAAAGAGATATGCCAGACTATATTACTAAGAAGCCATGGGATACAGATATGTTGATGTCTGGCACACACACACACACAACTGAGAGGCTGAGAGTGGGAGGAAGGCCCAATGCATATCTATTGGTGGTTCTTGAAGTGTGATTAGTGGACTCCTGAGAGTCCCAAGACCTTCTGAGAGGTCAAAACTATTTTTAGAATAACACAAAGACATTATTTGTCTTTTCACTGTGCTGACATTTGCACTCATGGTGAAAAAGCAATTGTGGGGAAACTGCTGGCGCCTTAGCACTAATCAAGACCCTGGCAGCAAGGGAAACTAGTAGTCCCTGCATTCTTCACTGCATATTAGCAATCAAAAAAAAAGAAAAAAACAGTTTCCTTTACGAAAGCTCTTAAGGAAGCAAGCAGTAGGAATTACTACCTTATTAAATCTTGATCCTTGAGTACAGGTCATTTTGATGTTCTCTGTGACAAAATGAGAAGTGCACATGAAGCACTCTGCTGCTGCAGAGTGAAGTACAATGCATGTGCAGAAAAAAGCACTTGGGCAATTGAGTTGCAAGCTGCACTAGCTATTTTTTCATGGACTACCACTTTTATTTGAATGAACAATTGACAAAGTGTGGGTGCTCTGACTTGGGTAATTGGGCAGTCATTTACTCAAAAATGAAAAAAGTGAGCCTGTTTCTTCAAGGAAAACAACTGACAGTATTTACTGTCAATAATAAATTTTGAGCTTTCAAGCATTTTGGATAACTTCACATCTGCCACTGTGAGCTTGACTGCTTCCCAATACTTAGAAACTTTTCCAATGAGATAAGAACAGCAGTGAATGTGATTTTAGAAGATCTGCAAAACTTAGTGATCAATATTATCTGAATGGTACAAAATCACACATGGGTAAAAGATCCATTGAAAGTGCAAGACAGAGCAATGGATTATAATATATCAAAGTGCAAAAAAAAAAAAAAAAAACCATCCTGGGCAGGTAGCTCAGTTGGTTAGTGCATCATCCCAGTTCAATCCTAGGTCAGGGCACACAATACAGCAATCAAACAATGCATACATAAATAAGTGGAACAACAAATCAATGTTTGTCTTTCTCTAAAAAAAAAAGCAATAAACTTTTTTTTTAAGTTCAATAATACAATTTCAGATTCCACACTGCACCTAACTTTTAAGAAACTATGACTTGTGGGTATTTGGACATAGTATCAGAAAAGATATTAAAATACTCCCTGTTCTGTGTAAGACTGAATTTCTTTGTAGACTTCAACCAAAACACTGTAACAGACTGAATACAGAAAAAGCTAGACAGTAAAGAGATTTGCATAAAGATAAAATAATTCCACTCCTCTAATTTTTTCAACTTTGAGATAAAAAATTAATGAATTTTAGAGTGCAAAGTTATTCCATATTACTTACTAATACTTTCAAGTCTCCCTCACCTCTCCACACTCATCATGGCTTCTCTTATGTTAAAGGTAATATTATTACATTATTGTTATTCCCATGCAACCTCTTAGCACCTAATCAGCCTTCACAAAATGTGGTCAAATCAACTGGAACATATATATAAACTTAGACTCCAGAACTACTGAGTCAAAAGTCTTATGGGGTGAAGTCCCAGGCATGTACATTTCAACAAGTTCTCCAGCTAATACTCATCTGTTTATATGTGAACCATTACTCAGATCATGCATATTTAGAAAGTAATGTTAAGAACTTTTTGATTCAGTGTTGGTCTATAATCTCTCAATCACTTTAAGGATCACAGTTAAACAGCATTTATTTTCATTCCTAAGAGATCTCTATCACACAATAAACTTCTGTTGGACACATATATTCTTTTGCAATAGAGTGATAAACCTTAAAGAAAACAAAGTATAAATTCAGGCAAAACTCTTCTCCCAGGAATTTCTTCTTTCCATTTCCTCCCCATTTTTCTCTTGCTGTTCTAAATACCCAATATTATTTATGCATTAAACAAAGTGATATCCAACATGTAAGTAAGTTGAAACTATTTAATAATAACATTTACTCAAAAATTTTCCATTTACCACAGGCTAGGAACATAACAACTCTAATATTAAATTTAGTTTTCCTCTGTGAACTGTGTCAGTTGTCCTGGTGTTATTTAAATACTATGAAGATATAAAAAAAAAAATACAGCAAATATCTTCCAAAAAGGAAATGTGGAATCAACAGCAGATCAGGATTACAACTGAGATTCCCTACGCCCTCAAGATCATTTGTAATATATATTACTGTGGGTATTTGAAATAAAGGTGGGATTACACTCAATTTGTAATAAATCTAAAAATACTAGAGGAAAGTGCAGGAGAAATTCTGCAACTGAATACTATAATGTGGCTAAAGAAGTACTGCAACACAAACATGGATGTTATTATCTGCAAGTGTTTTGAAAACACCATTGTATCCTTGTTCTTCAATGACACTGAATAAAAAGACTTTCTTAACCTTTTGGTGGCACAGAATTCTTTGGCTTTCTGATGAAATTTGAGGATACAGGACCATGCATACAACATCTGTTACACTCTGATGTGGTTCATGATGCCCTGTAACCTACTTAGCAAGACCTGAGGCTCTGTAGACTTCAGGTGAAGAATGCCTGGGCCCTCGAGGATGCTCAAACTGGACCAACTGATACATCAAACTTAACTGACAAATCAGTGGTAAGATCACTTGTCAATCTTCACTGCCCCTTTAAAAACATAAGACTATATTAGTAATTGCCCGGTATGGTGAATAAGATTTTTTAATCCTCACCTGAGCGTATGTTTATTGGTTCTGTTTAATTTATTTTTGAGAGACAGAGAAAGAGAGAAAGGGGGAGACAGACAGAGAAACATGAATGAGTTGCCTCCTATACACACCCCAACTGAGGATCAAACATGCAGTCTAGGTATGTGCCCTGACTGGGGATCGAACCTGCATCCTTTTGCTGTACAGGACAATACTCCAACCAACTGAACCACCTGGCCAGAGCACAGTGGATAATTTCTAATGAAAATATTGGAAAGATGTTACTAGAAACAAAAAAATTATCTAGTAAAGTAACTTTTTCTGTACAATGAGAATATGCTAATCACTGCTACATTTCCTGAATTCATTAATCCCATAGCAATGAGGTATGCTAAAACCAAAACAGGTAAAATTAATAAATAAATAGGGCAGAATTTATAAGAATTTAATAAACAGGGCAGAGTTTAGATAGACTATTCTACTGTCTGAGATGGGTTCTTGAATCACAAGAGCACCTTTTCATTAGCTCTTTAAATCAATGAGAGTGAATGACTTGCACATGGGGAGCAGCACCAATATACATGGCACGTGTACTGAACCACACATCTTAAGTTCAATCACACATGAGCACTAGATACTGTCATCCTAGAGTGAAAACAGAGTGATCTTTTAAAGGCTCCATCATTTATTTGGCAAAACATGGATAGACATATGTTTCAAAATATAAATATATTTTTAATTGAAGAGATAGATCGCAAAATCTTTCTAACATATCTTAAACTTTTTAAAAATGTAAACAAGCTGCCTTCATCGGAACAATAAAATACTTCATTCAATGTATACATTTGTACCATGACAGTCATTCAATGATTCTACTCTTCAGTAGCATTTTTGGTCTAAACGACACATAGGTCAAATTTCTTCACTAAGAAGTGTTACTTCCTTTCAGTGGAATGTTGCTTAATGAGGACACTACAGAAACCACTTCACCAAGAAAAGGGTGCTCAAGGTTTCTTCTGGGAGGTCCCAAACACCAGGCACAGGAAGTGGGAGGAGAGACAGAGGAGGAGACAATGATAAGCAGTCCCTGGAGACGAGAGACAGCAGGGAATAGCATAGTGAGCATCACTGAAAAGTAACTGGCTTCCTCCCCACTTCAGCTGTGACCTCAACACAAAGCAGTCCTGAGAAAGTCCTCTCCTTCCACAGGCAATCTTCCGAACTTTACTACATACCTGTCAGATCCTCTACCATGGTCTTCAAAATCAGCGTACAGGGAAATTCTCAAGAAGTGTGAGGGCAAAGGTTTCAATTAACTCTATTACCAGGTCCTTAATTTGCAAATCTCTCTATTCTAAAACCAGGGTTCAGACTTTCCTTTCTTGTCCCACTTGTCTGTCCCTCCTTGAACAAGAAAGCAGCACTCTCCCTCATCCCAAATCAATCTCAAAAGGGTACACTGCTCCAGGGTATAAATACCTCTGAGGCCCCAAAGGAACAGTTCTACGTATTAAAGGAGGAGCATCCCTGAGCTCAAATTAGGACACATGAGTGGTGGCTTCCCATTAAAGACATTCAGGTAATTCCATGCCTCCCCTATCTAGCTATACATGTATATCAGAATTATGAAATGAGATGGGCAAGAAGTCAGGTTTTCTCTGACAACCCTCAGGTGACAGGCCTGAGAACGAAGACTTGGAGTTTTTCAACATTCTGTTGGGGTTACACGAAGATATTTAAAAACTACTGCCAACTTTACTTCCTTCTTCAACTCTTTCCCTGCTTCTGGTCTGTACTTTTGAACATCTCCTTCTACTGTGCATTGATAAAACATCCCTCCTTCCCCTCCCTGATACCCTTGCCCATCCTTGCCTATCCTGAGAAAAAGTAACTTTTTCTCAGCCAACAAATGAGCTCAAGTTGCCTCAATGCCTCATCCCAACACACACATTGTTTTAGACTTTTCATTTTGGAATAATTTTAGATTTACAGAAAAGTTGCAAAGAATCCCCATATACTTCTCTATCCAGTTGCCCCATTTTCACGTTATTGTACAATACCATCTGATATTTATCAAACTGAGAAATATTACTATGAACTAAACTTCAGAAGTTTTTCTATCAATGTCCTCTTTCTGCTCCAAGATCCAATCCAGGCCATCTCCTACTGCCCTGTGTCTGCGACAGTTTCTCAGCGTTTCCTTGTTTTCTGGCACCTTGACAGTTTTGCGTTGCCCTACGTGGGCTTGTCTGATGTTTCTTCCTTCAAAAGAGGGAGGGGATTATATTTCACCTCCTGTAGTGTGGTAGTGTGTATACATATTACTTGGAATTCCTATGTAAGAAAGAGTTCCTTCTCCAGTTATTACTTTAATCAATCACTTACCCAATATTTGTATCAGTATGGACTCATGGGTATTTCATACTTTGGGTTATAATCCAATAATACATGATTTATTTTGTTGCTCAGGTTGTTCCGGCCTTGGCCACTGGGGGCTTTTTCAGGTTAGCTCCTTGTCCCTATAACTTGCTCCCATTTTGTCTTTGACTTGTCTTTGGAGCACTTCTCTCCTTTCTGGCACTACAAGATGATCCGGGTTCATCTTCTCTTTTCTCTACCCCAGTTCCACAGTCAGTCATTTCTCCCACTTGTCAGTCTCCTCTCCTTAAAACCTGCATCCTAATCTCCTTCTGCCATCACAGCTGAACTTTCTAAACAGACAGTCTGCTTCCTTTGTAATGCCAGTGACCCAGTGACCACCTTCCTGGAGGCTCCCCTCTGCGAACTTCTAAGATACCACTCTTTTTAGGGAGCAACTCTCACTTTATTTTGTCATTCTTTCTGCTCACACATCCAGGATCCAATATAAAGAACCAGAAAATTTCACTTACCTCTGTCTAAATGCTGTCTCAGAGAAGATCATCAGTGACTCTCCCCAAGTGTCACTCTAACCCAACTCCAAGTCTGTTCTTCCCAGCTGCCCCCAAACACTTTCCTGGGTGCGAAAAGGCACTTGGGAGATTGTCTAAAATAAACCATTCACTTAGTGAAAAGTACATCACACTAGTGATGCGAAGAAAAACCTATCACTCAGCCTGCATACTGCTTGGGGCCACAAGGGTGGTTTCTCTATAGAGGAAGGCCAGCCGATTGCCACCAGAGACAGAATGGGAACAGATGAGGGGGTGGAGGGATGCGGCATGGAGACACAAGCTCATTTAGTTGAAAATCTTAAAAATTCCATAGCTTTATAATGTTTTTAACTGTAATGATTAACAATAAACCCCTTGAAATTTACCTTCTTTTCGGTGAGCAAAACCCAGTGAGCATGCACAACAATGAGTATTCAGGGGGTGATCAGCAGTGATGCTTGTTAAAAGGAAAGGCGAGTGGGTGAAGGGCGAGTGGGTGAAGGAAAGAGATACCAGCAGCCTGAGAGATGGCTCCAGGCCAGCAGGTGATCCCCAGCAACTCCAACTCAATGAGGCCACAATTAATCTGATTGGCCCCAAATTCAAGTGACACCTCTCCCCTTTGTCCTTGGGTGTCCATCAGGGACCAATCACCCAAACTGAAGATCAGGCACTCACTCCTTTTCCTAGCTCTTTCTCCATATGTAAATCACCACAAAAATCCCACAGTGCTCTTGAGATAGTAAAAGTGCAGGGGTAAAAAGAGTGTTATTTTAAAAATTTTTTGAATTTATAAAACTAGTCTCTAATTACTTTCTCTCCCCCTGGGTTGACTATGCTTTCACCCTCTTGTTTTACAAAGCTATTTAATAGCATGGAAATATATAATATAGTATAAGGCTTTTTAAAAACTATTATAATACACTGCATTTTGTATGATTCCACTTCATCAAAATTGATTAAATATGCATATTTAATCAAAATGCTAGCCATAGATATTCCTGGATAGAAGGATCACATGACTTATTCCGGGCATTTAAAATTTTTCTAAATATTATAAAATGAACACACAGCTGCTTTCTGTAGTGATACACAAGAAAATCACAATGTTCATTTGTACTTCATTTGTAAAAATGAACTACAGTCATGTGCTGCTTAATGATGGGGATACGTTTTGAGAAATGTGTCCTTTGGTGATTTCATCATCGGATGAACATCATAGAGTACACCGAAACAGGCCTATATGGTAAGCCTACCACACACCTAGGCTAAACAGCACAGCCTATCACTCCTAGGCTACCAGCCTGGAAAGCATGTGACTGTAAAAAACATGAGATTAAATAAAGCATGAGAGAAAATGATGCAATCAAGAAACTTGCAAGTGTGAGGCTGCTCCCAGTGTAACATGGCAACAGTTTTTCAGCAAACTTTTTTAATAAGTAGAATGAATGCATTCTAACAATAAATAGTATAGTACAGTAAATATATAATCCAGTAACAGCCATTTATTACCATTATCAAGTGTCATGCACTGTAATATAACTGTATGTGCTGTCCTTCATATGACAGACAGTGCAGTAGGTTTGTTTACACCAGTGTCACCACAAGCACGTGAGTAATGTGTTACACTCTGACATTTCCACAGCTATGACATAGTAGGTGACAGGAATTTTTCAGCTCCATTATTACCTCACGGGACCACCGTGGTCTGTAGTTATGTAGTTTATGACTATATAATAAAATCTTAGCTCCAGAAAGAGAACAGACGTCATCTAATCCATTTCTCCATGCAAGAATGCTCTTTCTCCACCTAGACTGGCCTGTTTGTCTATCTCCAGAGATATCTGCTGTTAATTGCAGGGCATCCTGTTCCAGCTGCTGGCAGGTGATGAGCACTGGAAAGTTCTGTGCTCCATAGAGCTAAAGGGGGCTTTCCTGCAGTTCTCACCCACTGACTCTACTTCTTCCCTCTTGAACCTAATATAACCATCTAGATTTATTCCTTCCTCCCTCCTTCCCTCCCTCCCTTCCTTCCTTTCTTTTTTAAGGAGATTATATCAACATTTATTTTTTACCCTTCATGGGTTTGCAGGGGGACTGGATGCAACTAGGCGGAGTGGGCTCACCTGGACGTGGCTGGACTCCAGGCTGCCGATTGGATTGCAGTCAGCTACACAGGTCTCTTCATTCTGGGCACCATCTGCCTTTCTTATGCTCATTGTTCGATAGTGTATGTTGTTCTATCCTTTTCCCTTATATTGTACTTATGCATAGTTTTACATTTAAAATTCATTTATTGTAAGCAGATTATTGTGTTGGGTAAGAACCAGTCTGCAGGATCTCTGCCTTATAATTGAAATGTTTAGTCATTTATTTTAATTATTGATGTGGTTGGGTTTAAGTTCTACCAACTTGGTATTTGTACTCCATTTACCCCTCTGGCTTTTTTCCTGTGTTGCTCTTTCCTGCATTCTTTTGCAAATTTTCAGGCCTCACCCAAATTTACACAATCAGAAACTCTAGGGTGGGGTCCAGCAATTAGTTTCAACAAGCCCTCCAGGTGATTCTGTTGAACACTAACACTCAGAAACCACTGCTCTAGGGCTACTGTCCTTAGTTCACCAAATTCTACTTAGATTCAATAGTGTATTAACCCACAGCTGACACTTCCATCTTCTAATACCTTTTTGAAATTAAAAATAGTCATAAAATCTTCCATTCTTTCTGGAACCCCATCACTCATACTTCAGATTCCCCATATCCCCGGGGTGTCAAACTCATTTTCACCAGGGGCACATCAGCCTGGCAGTTGCCTTTAAAAAGCCAAAATAATTCTAGCACTGTATAAATGTAACTACTCCTTACCTGGTAAGGAGTTGAAATTACATTCGGCCCTTTGTAGGCAACTGCAAGGCTGATGTGCCCCCGGTGAAAATGAGTTTGACTCCCCTGCCATAAACCATCATGCTTTGTCAATGGCTTCATAAGAATCATTTCTCTTGCCCTGTCTCTCTCCCCACTCAACCGTCAACACTACTGCTGGAATATAGAATATACCATTTTAAAACACACACCAGATGTTACTTACTTACAAAAAAAAAAAGAAAAAGAAAATGTACATTTCCTGCTGCCTCCAGGAGGAAGACCAAGGGGCGTCTAATACCCTTCCCAATTTGGCCCAACTTCAGTGGCCTTGTCTTCTCCCATCGGCCCTTCATCCTCTCTCCACGTTATCACCACAAACGTCCTCCAGGGAGACACTTCTCTAGTGCCACCCATCCCTGCACAGAGCATTTTCTTTTTGTTGGGATGTCTTTTCCCCTCTTCTCCACCTGGAGACCCACTGCCATTATTCAAGCCCCTACCAACTGCAGCTTTTCTCAGAAGCCTTCCCTGATACCTTAACCTTCATTCCTCACCTAGCAGGAGCTCCTAGCTCTCAAGCAATCAAGTCATGAGATTGGATGGGATTAAGGAGATGTTTGCTTGTTTGCACAGAAAGGCAGGCAAAATGTAATTCCTGAAACAGAGAATCATGAAGAATTCTGCTGGAGTTGCAGCTGGCAAGACTTTCTCCTACTAAAGGGTGAGCTCGGTCCCCGATCCTGGCCTATCTGAGGGGTTCTCTCATTATGTAAGCAATGGACTCTGACCCGGGTCCACAAATGAAGTAGGGAGCACTCAGTCAGTAAACTATTCTCAACATTACAAAAAGTCTAAAGAAATCACATATTTGTCCATGGAAAGTGTGTGAAGGACTCTGCTTCAGGCCTTTCTGGAGCTTATGCCAACTCAGTGTGGTAACACCAGTTGGCTCACACTGATCAGGAAGTCTAACTGAAAACTGCTTGTAGTTTGATTTAAAAGTAAGAAGACAAAGTTGTTTAAATGTTGTTTGTTTAGTAGAGGGGCTCTTTCAAAACATGGGATCCAAAGAAGAAAAAAATAAGAAAATAATGGTAATTTAAAACATGCACACAGAGGGCATCACATTGAAGACAGGTACTTCCCCATAATGTGAACTAATGAAAAGAATTCAGATTCTTCAGACCCAGATTTCACAATCTCGCCTACACAGGAAAAATCACCTGGGGAGATTTACAAATTCCTGACACTCAAGTCATCCCAGGCCAATTAATTCCTGGGGATGGGTCCCAGGCATCAGTATTTCAAAGTGTCCTCCAGGAATTAATGTGCAGCTGTGTTGGAGAACCTCTGCTTCTGAGGCATCCCAACAAAGAGAAAACACTCTGGGTAAGGGCTGAATAGTGGTGGTGGTGGTGGCATCAACAGCCATCCTCCCCATGGGAGGCGTGTTAGAAATGCAGAATCTCAGGTTCCATTCCAGATCTATCACACCAGAACCCTAGGTCAGCCCTGGATGGTGTGGTTCAGTGGACTGAGTGCTGGACTGCAAATCAAAAGGTCACCAGTTGAATTCCCAGTCAGAGCACATGTCCGGTTGGGGGGCCTGTGAGAAGCAACCAATCGATGTTTCTCTCCCTCTCTTTCTTCCTCACTCCCCCTCTCTCTAAAAATAAATAAGCAAAATCTTAAAAAAAAAACAACCCTAGGTCATTCATATGCTCATTAAAGTCTGAAAGGCCCTTCATTATGAAATACAGAACACTTAAGAATTCCTTGAACTCTCAAAGACAAGTGACCAATATTCAGTCTAACACATTAATCTCTAAACAATGTTTTGGTGTAGTCTTCTGTGTGTTGGGGGCTTTTCCATTCCTTCAAGCTACCCCCAAATTGTCCTGAATAAGATGGGAGGAGGGATTTAAGAATTGAAAAAGAGGAGATACTTCCCAGGCTTTGCAGCAGGGGTGTCCAACCCATGGCCTGTGGGCTGCAGGCGGTCCAGGATGGCTATCAATACAGCCCAACACAAAATCATAAATTTACTTAAAGTATTATGAGATTTTTTTTTTGGTAATTACATGTTGCAATGTATTTAATGGGTGGCCCAAGACAGCTCTTCTTTTTCCAGTGTGGCTCAGAGATGCCAAAATGTTGGACACCCCTGTTTTGAAGGGATGTTTTTTCCTTTTGTGGCGATTTTTTTTTACATATACAGACAAGCCACAATGATCAGTAAATCACAACATACAAATTACACTAAGATCTTGTCTCCCCACACATAAAAGAAATTATATCAACTACTAACAATTTCTGTGATACCCAGGCCTGTCCTAAATGGGCTGTTTTTATTCTCAGCAAATGACTGAGCATAAACAATTCAAAACATAATTTGGGACACAAATTTTATATTCTATTGGAAGACAAAGGAACTCCTCCAAAAATCAGAAGAGGATTTTTTGAGATTTATTTGTCATGAGCTCTGCTTCCTATCAAAGTCATGATGCAAAAAAGGAAGATAAAAATGAAATCAATCAACATTTATTAAGCACATATTATGTGCAAAACCCTGTTGCTATGAGCATCCCTGAAAGGAGTCCCTCACACATGTTGCTGTCTTTCCATAATACCAGGTTTATTAGGGGAGACCTCCCCACTAAGCCAGTAGAGTCACACAGGTTACACAAAGAGAGGGGGAGCTAGAGCCAGCAGAGCCATCAGGTACAAAACATCAGGTGCATCCATAGACATCCAAAACATCACTGGAGAATCCATAGATGGAGGAGCGAGTATAGGTCCCAAGACTGGCAGCTACACTGGCAGCACACATACAGTGGAGCAGGAGTCCCACTGGACTCCAAGTGGGACCCATGGTACAGCCAAGCCCAAGTGTCAAATGGTTGCAGTTCTGAGTTCTTATAGCCTGCAATGGGTGGAGGTTCCATTCACACCAGTGTCCACTTGGGGTCCTTATCTGGGCATCCAGACAGGACGGTTTTGGGAGTTCCAGGCCCCTCCCAAGGGTGTTCCCTTTATGCTTTATTACTTCAGTCTTGGGCATACTGCTATTTGACATAACTGTCATGGCTGATAATGACTCCATAATGGATTGCCAAACCGTGCACAAAAAGTACTCTCTGCTTTTGTTATATACCTGTACAAACCGACAGAGGAGATTTTAACAATCCTTGTCTTCTAAGCACTTACTAAACTAACTCAGAGAAAGGTTTATTCCATTTTCTAAATCCTATATATCTTGAATATATAACAAATCTACATAACAAAACACTGGTTGATAACCAATTAAACCTTTACATCCTTTACAGGATCAAGGATCTGTAAGTTATTGAACTGATACATAATTAATTTTAAGCATTATGTTTAAGGATTCACTTAAGAAGGTTAAAGCCATTTTAGTTCACAGAATGTACTATCTCAGAAATGAGGGGGCTTCCTCAGCTAATCCAATTAGAGCTCATGCAATTCCAACTCTGTCCAGTGAGAGCTCTGGGCTGGGAACTCTGCTCCCCGTTGACAGACTTGTTAGTGCCCTTCACACCTTAGAGACAGCCTAATGCCTTAAAATGCTTAACAACTGAATGAGTCCCTACATTTCCACTTGGAAATCCACAGAAAGAGTACTTTCTCCCAAATTTGAAGTAAATGGGGAACTCTTAGCTAGTTTTTTATCTGTTGTTTCAGGTGCCAGATGCCCTCTCCCATCCTTCAGAAAAGATGTAATAGAAAGTCTACAGAGCTGAAAGTTCATGTTTTTGAGTCGGACGGGTAATAGTAACACAGTTATTCATGGTGGTGTCATGTAGGACAATCACTTTATGAACAGAAAGTGATTTTAAAATAAGAACTAACTTGGCTGAAATAATTTCAACTAACAGCATTTGTCAATCCTTTAACAAATGTAGTTTCTGGGGGCCATATATGTAGGTTACAAGTTTTCAACAACCTCAACTAAATAGTTCACAATGGAGAGGCCAAGACAAAATAATAGAGGAACCAAAAACTATTTTCTGCCCAAACAATTTTCCTAATTCCCATATAATTATCCTCAGAGTTAAAGTCAGTTTTGGGGAACCACACCATTTCATTTCAATAGCCTCACACTGCCTACATGCAATACTGAAGCCCTAGCTTTTCTATAAACTTCAGTAACACCTGTAGAAGTTACCCAAGAAACCTTTCACAAATGCCTCCCTGAGCTCTCCATTAGTGACTAGCATTGCTGCCTGATGAACGGCATCTTCTCTGTGGATAGCCTGAAACTGCTTCTGGAGGCCTGGGGTTTCAAGAAGCTCTGCTGTACACAAGCTCTGGTGACATCACTCTGGAGATGGACCCCATGGTCTAGTGTTTTCTTCATACCTCTTTGATGTCATCAGCTAAACGAAGGCTCTTTGGATATTATCAAAGCAGGGGTGCCTGTGGCTCCCTTCAAGGGGTCCTGCTGTCTTCTGTAACTAATGCAGCCTTAAGGAAGTGAGCAATCATTACAACTCTACACTGGTTACCACCTCTGGCTTCCACATTAGTAGTCATCAGTTATCACCTCTTCAGGACTGACAACTTCCACAGAGAGGACTTGCAGCCATCGCCCAATCTATAAATTGTTTGTTGTTAAGCTCCTGGCAAACTCAAGGTTCAGAACTGCTGTGTTCTGATCCTGCTCTGGAGGAGGCAAATGACCAGGAAAAGAGTGCAAAGCAGACTCTTATGGTCAATCATGCCTTTTACCCTGAGTCCTGGAGTTTCTGCCCTCAGATGTGCATTGGTTAAAGAAAGCCTTATCCACAAACAACATCACTGCTTGCACATAATAGCACCCATAAGATTCTGAGAAGGAAAATAAGAGGGTATGGCTATTAAGGAGTAGAAAGAAAAAAGATATCTAATAGATAAGAAATTCAAGTACCAAGGATTCTAGGTTTAAACAAACTTTAAGATGAAGATTGAAAAAAATATTAGGACTTCCAGCCAAAGATGGAATCTTAGATAGATACACACTGCTTCCTTGCACAGCCAAAAGAAGGACAACAACCAATTTAAAAACAAAAATCTACCAGAAAATCAAACTATATGGAAGGCCAACAACCAAAGATTTAAAGAAGACACATTCATCCAGACTGGTAGGAGGGACCAAGACAGGCAGCAGGGGCAGAGAGTATGTGTAGTAAGATGACTGACAGCACAGGTGAAGCAGCAGCTGGTGGAGGGGGCTGTCCCCCATTCCCATGAGGATAAACCGGGAGGAACAACTGGGGAGCAAGATAGACCACACAACCCATGGTTCCAGTGGGGGCAGGGCGGGGGATGACACATAGAGCGTCAACACCTCTGGCCCTAAAATCCTGTGGAGGCTGTGGCAGCAGGAGAAACTCCCAGACTCACAGCAGAGTTGGTTGGAGAGACCGACAGGGTCCTAGAATGTACACAAACACACCCACCCAGGAAATTAGCACCAGGAGGGTCCAACTTGCTTGTGGGTAGCAAGGGAAGTGACTGAAAGCTGGTGGAGAGCTGCGCAAGCGTCATTGTTCCCTCTTGACCTCTCCCCCACATACAGCACCAGGACACAGCAAACTGGGTTGCCCCATCCTGGTGAATACCTAAGGCTCCACCCCTTAGTACATAACAGGCATGCCCAGACAAAGAATTATGGCCCAGATGAAAGAACAGATCAAAACTCCAGGGAAAGAACTAAGTGAGGAGGAGATAGCCAACCTATCAGATGTACAGTTTAAAATACTGGTCACCAGGATACTCATAAAAATTACTGAGTATGGAAACAAAATAGAGAAAGAAGAGAAGGTTATGCAAAGGGAAATAAAGACAAATATACAAGGAACCGACAGTGAAGGGAAGGAAACTGGGACTCAAATCAATGATTTGGAAGAGAGGAAAGAAATAAACATCCAACCAGAACAGAATAAAGAAACAAGAATTCAAAAAAATGAGGAGAGGCTTAGGAACCTCTGGGAAAACATTAAATGTTCCAACATCTGAATCATAAGGGTGCCAGAAGAAAAAGAGGAAGAGCAAGAATTAGAAAACTTATTTGAAAAAATAATGACAGAAAACTTCCCCAATCTGGCAAAGAAAATAGACTTCCAGGAAGTCCAGGATGCTCAGAGTCCCAAAGAAATTGGGCCCAAGGAGAACACACCAAGACACATCATCATTAAATTACTCAAGATTAAAAATAAGAAGAGAATCTTTAAAGCAGCAAGAGAAAAGGAGACAGTTACCTACAAAGGACTTCCCATTAGACTATCAGCTGATTTCTTAAAAGAAACTTTACAGCCAAAAAGGGGCTGGACCCTGGCTGGCATAGCTCAGTGGATTGAGCGCGGGCTGCGAACCAAAGCATCGCAGGTTTGATTCCCAGTCAGGGCACATGCCTGGGTTGCAGGCCAGGTCCCCAGTGGGAACCACATGAGAGGCAACCACACATTGATGTTTCTCTCTCTCTCCTTCTCCTGCTCTTCCCCTCTCTAAAAATAAATAAATAAAATATTTAAAAAAAAAAAAAGGGGGCTGGAAAAAGTATTCAAGGTAATGAAAGGAAGGACCTCCATCCAAAATCACTCTACCCAGCAAAGCTATCATTTAGAATGGAAGAGCAGATAAAGAGCTTCCCAGATAAGGTAAAAGTTAAAAGAGCTCATCATCACCAAGACCTTATTATATGAAATGTTAAAGGGATTTATCTAAGAAAAAGAAGATCAAGACTATGAACAGTAAGATGACAACAAACTGACAACTATCAACAACTGAACCTAAAACAAAAACACAAACAAAGCAAACTAAAATAGAAACAGAATCACAAAAATGAAGATCACAGGGAAGGTTATCAGCAGAGAGGAGGAAAGAGGAGAATGGGAGGAAAGGTACAGGGAATAAGATGCATAATTGGCAGGTACAAAATAGACAAGGGGGGGTTTAAGAATAGTATGGGAAATGGAGAAGCCAGAGAACTTATCTTATGACCCATGGACATGAACTAAGAGGGTTCACAGAGGGCATGCTGGTGGGAGGGGTGTGCAGGGTGCAGGAGAATAAAGGGGAGATAAAAATGAGACAACTGTAATAGCATAATCAAAAAAATATACTTAAAAAAAACAAAAAAATAACCTAAGTACTATTATCCCAGCTAAAATTTTCCTTCAGTATTAGCATATTATTATTTAATATTGACAAAATTTTCCTTTAATTAGTATGCTCAGATCCAAAGAGGATCTGAGAGGTGACTCAAGAGTTGGAAAATTTCAGTTTAACTAATAACTAATAAGCATAGTAATCAATGCATGTGAAAGCTATTGTTCCAGGAACTGAAGATATGACCCACCCTGACTCCAGGAGAACAGAACCAGTTCCACCTTTGTGCCTCAGGAGAACTGCAAGCAATCAAGATGGTATCTGAGCCACTGTACTCCAGAGTGAGGTGACCACCGCCCAGGGCCAGACTGCTGCGGGTTTTTTAATCCAATTAACTTTCCCTGACATTCCAAGCCCCTTATCTACACTTTGTTCTCTTGATAAAAAGGGCCATTTAAAAGTTCTGTTAGTGCACAGGTGGTAAACACAAGGCCTGAGGGCCAGATTTGGTCCTCTATCTTGTTTTATCTGGCCCAGCACCTTGTTTTTACCCTGAGGCAGCACTGAGCTCTTGCTTAACTGTTAAGGAGTAGTTACACCTATGCAGTCCTAAAATTACATTCGGCCCTTTGAAGGCAACTGCGAGGCTGATGTGGCCCCCAGTGAAAATGAGTTTGACACCCCTGTGTTAGGCTATGAACCCACCATCTTCTCAGATTGCAGGCCAACTGAATAAAGCGCCCACAAAGATTCAATCCCAGTCCCTGCTTATCAGATTCCGTATATGACAGTCAACAGGAATGCTGGGGATTTTCTGGTTTCTTATCCTTTCATTACAGGGTTAATATGTCTCTTCATTGTTGTTGTTGTTGTTGTTGTTTTTTAAATAATCTTACTTTTTTTCCTTGAGATTTGTTGCGGGAAGTTATTTTCTGTAGAATTCTCACATTATGAATTTTGCTCATAGCATGCAGGAAGTGTTGTTTAACATGTTTCTTAGTCCAGTGTATTTCCTGCAAACTGGCTTGATCATATTTCTGTCCAAACTTTTGGAAAGATTGCTTTGTAGGTGGTTTGTCTACATCCTATTGAATCACATCAGGATGCACAATAGTTATCCTTTTTAAAAAAACATCTTAACATTAAGTAACTAATCAGGTGTAGTCAGCTACCCTAAACCTTTCCATTAAAAAGTTTCTCACCAAGTTTAAACCTAATGACATTTATTATCAGCTACTGGTAATCACTGCCTATCCAGTTTGTGAATGCAAATATTAGAATGATAACATTCCAATGCTATTGCTCTTTATTTGCTAATTTTTTCCTGCAAATCACTTTTCCTCTCTAATAATTCGGTTTTGTTGAGGAAACTAGAATACATGTTTAACTCTCTTATTTACTTTTTTTAAAATTATGAATCAGTTCCTTACCATTTTCCAAAGGTGACTAAGAGATTTGTTGTTTTAATATCATTTCAAATCCATGGGATCAAACACGTGTGACATGTTTTAATCCACTACATTTTTATTCTTTTTTTTTAATATATTTTTTAAAGATTTTATTTATTTTTAGAGAGAGAGGGCAAGGGAGAGAGAGAGGGAGAGAAACATTCAGTGTGTGGTTGCCCCTTACACATGCCCTACTGGGGACCTGTCCCGCAATCCAGGCATGTGCCCTGACTGGGAATCGAACCAGTGACCCTTTGCTTCGCAGTCCAGCGCTCAATCCATTGAGCCACACCAGCCAGGGCCAATTTTTATTGTTTTATGCTCCCACTGACAGATTTTTGGCTGCTGGGAAACACTTCAAGTTTTTTCTGGGGTCTGTTTGCTATCACCCCAGTAGTGTTTGAAAGTGCTTTGCTTTCTGGTAATGATGAGTAATTCTAGGCTCATCTTGTACATTCCCAGACCCAGGCTTAGAATCAGTCTTTACTTCAAGACCCTGGTTCCTTTTATTGGGAAATGGTTTGTACTATCCGCACTGTGGGGAGCCTGGGAGCTGCCCTGTTCCTAGGCTAGCGATTATTATACTTTAAAAAAAGGTGTGGGGGACAGAAGAGTAAATGCAACTTTAAAAAAGGTAATATACATCATTAGTTTACATTGATATTTTCAATTACATTTAGGATGATAGTGCTTTTTACTTAATTCTTTGTTTTTTTTTTCTGTATCTCTTTTGTCTTGCACTGAAAACTTTGTATCTTTACAAATATAATAATACCTACATCTTTCCTAAACATGTTCGCTGAGGACAGTTTAGGGTTTCTTTGTCATTTCAGTCACTTGAAATACAAATAATCCTCATTTTGCAGAGTAGTGCAGGACCATGAAAAGGACAAAGCAGGAAGAAACTTTGTAAAACAGTTTTAATAATCAATGGGAAAAATTATATTTGTCCCATGTCCTAACCAAATTGTTGTCAAAACTCTAAAAACTTCTAAGTTACCAATCTATAGGCTTATAGGGAAATAACATGCTGTATAAAACACACAAGTAACAAATTATATATAACATACAAATAATATATAACAATTATCAGTTTATAGGGAAATGAATGAAAATATAAAACTAGCATTTATTTAGTATGCTGTAATTTAAACCATTAGACACATTAGGAAATAAAGGATTTTATTTATGTGTCAATAAAATCTTTCTAAGAGTTCTTTGAACAAGGGCTTTGCTCCTTATTATCATATAATATGACACACAGCAAACATCTTTTCTATGCCTTTGCAAACTGTTATATTCCTTTCTACTTACAGATCAACTTCCAACATTTTATCCTTTGCTCTTCCAATGTGGCATAATATCTCCAAGAGTTCCTGCATTTGGTGTGTTTTGGAGGCACCACTTCCTCTGGGACATCGTCATCCTTTTCATCACAATGGCCTTCTTTATTTACACCAAGTCCACCTTCACTGCATTCCTCTGGCCACACATTCCCAGTCAGCTGGTTCATCTCTAATGTCACTTATGCTCTATTAGAAGTTCACTTTCCAGCATTGTCACTCTTTGTTTCTTCCCTGCACTTTTGTCTTTGTGGGCCAATTCTCTCTTCTGATGAGCCATTTATGTGATATGTTACATGGCTTTTTCTTGAGGAAGAAAGGAGACAACACAACTATGCTTTGTTACCTTTGCATGAACTAAATTGACCGTGACCAATAACCAACAGGCTTTTTAAAAGATACATCAATGTATGGTTGCCTCTCCTGTGCTCCCCACAGGGGACCTGGCCTGCAACCCAGGCATGTGCTCTGACTGGGCATCAAACCGGCAATCCCCTGATTCACAGCTTGTGCTCAATCCACTGAGCTACACCAGCCAGGGCACCAACAGGCTTTAAAAGAAGTGACATGACTGCTTACTGATCATGATGCCATATGTTATTTATATATTGATTTCTGGAGTAATGAGCTAGCCACAAAGTTTGTACTTAATGAAATTGCTGTGCTGACTGAAATTTGAACCATTGTGTTGTGGAACTAGTGTTGTTTAAACCATGATAATAACTTAATTTTACGGGTACTAGAATTGTGCAAAGCAAGGACTGACTGTAATTCCTCTCAGTCAATATAAACAACCACTTAAAGTATTAAATTCATGTGTTCATTGTAGTTTCTAATTTTGTTTACAGGTTTTATTTTTATTATTTTTAAAGTATTTTTATTGATTATGCTATTAGTTTCCCCCCTTTTATCCCCCCTCTGCCCTGCACCCCCTAATCCTCCAGCACTCCCCCACGCTTAGTTCATGACCATGGGTTGTACATATAAGTTCTTTGAGTC